>OX276360.1:20290111-21490111 GCA_946251885.1 Cosmia pyralina
GGTACTTATCAAACCCCACTTGAGAATCACCCATAACATCTACACCACAACACCCAATATTATTTAAATATTAGAAGTTGTATTTGTACAACTTCTTAATTAAAACAGGTAAGTATATAACTAGTACATTATACGAAGCACGGTTTGAGCACGCACCGTGGTCGGTCACGTTGGTGGGCCGTGGGTCACATTGCACATACGTGGGCCGGTGTGCCTGCAGCCGACACGTCCATAATACCCCTGACTCCCCTGACCCCGTTGGAAGGGGAGAAGGGGAATGTCACTCAACGTTAGTACGGCTGTTTTTTGTTTTGTTTTATTTTTATGTTGGACGGAATGTTCGTTTTGTATTATGGTTTGTGTTTGATATTTTTAACCACTTTTTTAATTGTTGTGTTAGGTATGTTTCTGTTCAATCATTGTTTTGCAAAAAGTATTATTGTATGAGGTAAATAAAACTAAAAACATAAGCACTATAGGTGGTAATATTTTTTTTTGTGTCGTTGGAGAAATGCAAAAAAAAAATATTTAAAATGGATAGACCCATAAACTTACTTAGATACGGTTGGGTTCAATAAGGAGCTCAAATTCCTTAAAATAATAATACCAGCCTTATTGTCCCACTGCAGGTCTGCAGGCATATATCTCTTCTCATACAGAGAAGACGAGCATTGATCACCAGGCTTTATTCAAGGCGGATTGGCGATTTCAGGTTTCCTCACGATATTTTTCTTCACCGATGTCAGTGTTAAAAACTCATATTGGTACAGTCAGCAACAAAAGTCGATTAACAGTTGAGTTTTCTAAATCTTAATTAATGAGAAAAATACTTCATAATCGGAACAGATGTAAATTTTAATGATTGTCTTAATTTAGATGATGTCAAAAAGTAGCAGTGCTAACCGACTTCTGTTGCTGACCGTACTTGCACGGATTTGAATCCATGCACACGTTTTAGAATTATCCATACTTGATATTACATGTTGAACGTTGCGTTATTATATTATAATATCGAACATAAATTGATATAACTACACCTAAATCGATTTAACGCATCAGGAAAACTATATGAAAGTCAATGATAAAAAACTTTTTTACAAAAAAATACAACCGACTTCCAAAAACAACACTACAAAGTGAAAAATAACTTTAATTTCGGAAGTCGGTGTATGTATTTTCATTTAATGCCACCGACTTCCGAAATTAAAGTTATTTTTCACTTTTTAGTTGTGGTACCTACCCCACTCAAATTCTAATACCACTACCTGCAAAACAAACTAGAACATCATCCAGATAAAAATGGGGAAAAAATACGTATTATTGAAGCTAACTCAAAAACTACCCAAGCAAAGTTAATCAATTTCATATGGGACCAACTTTGATGTATACCCTCTCGAATAAAACAAAAAAAAAATACAAATCGGTCCAGCCATCTTCGAGTAATCGGGGAACATACATAAAAAAAAGAATAAAAAAAAAAAAAAAAAAAGGGTCCGACGAATTGAGAACCTCCTCCTTTTTGAAGTCGGTTAAAAAAGAGTACTTATACCAACAAGATTACGACGTGCGTAAAGAATAATAACACAGTTTAATGCACAGCAACATAGAGTTGAAAAGTAGAGATTGTTTTTCAGGTTTGTATCAAGCAAAACACTGATGTGAATAAAATCATATGGTACTTACCTATACCGATTGAAGATTATAGAGGAAAATTTTTCATAACCTATTTAACTTGCGACTAGATGAAACCAGCACCCTAATTGCTTAACACCCTATAGATCGGAATCTGAATCATTTTGAAACAAATTGCTAATACATTGCTTCATATGTTCGAAAAATTTGTCTTCTCGACAACGTAAACAACGCAATGAATGTTGTTGAACTGTCAAAAGTATATTTATTTTACTAAAAGGTAATAACTAAAACTATTAAAAAACTAAAATATGGCGTCGAAAAATTCCTCCGCATCGCTGTCGACTGGTAAAGTACCCAAGAGACTGGCGGCATTGCCACGTTGTATGGCAATGCTAAGCCGCTGGCCAAACTGTCAAAATGAAACCAACTCCGATTGATAATGTGTTACGCAATTAGGGTACAGGATCCAGTCGGTACTTATTCGAGTTATCGCCCGCCTTAAGGTTGATGATAAATTGATAACAGAGGCAATTCCCGTATTTTTAACAGCAGTCGAAATTGTCAAAAATTTTATAGCGTTTACCAAGCGTTTACCTATATTTTTGACATTTGATTGTCACTGGCATGAGATTGCGACTTGAATTTGAATGTTTTTAGGTACGAGAATTTGGCCTTCAGATTGCAAAACTCTTTGACACATGGACAAAATTTTTCTTATTATGTCAAGTCACGGAAATTAAGGTATCCACTTGAAATGTCCAAAGGTATATTTAAATCACAACTTTCATTCATTGACAGTTGTGAAAATGCTTTATCACGGCAAACTGACGTTATTACATAGACCATGGCTATGAAGATATTTATATTTACTAAATGTCGTGGCTGTTATTAATAACAAGGTTAGGCGGCAACGTCAGCTAGTCTGTTGCAGAAGCTAAAACAATACCACAGATTAATACAGACACTCCGCAAAATCATTAAAAAAATAAAAAGCGACTCTTGCTACGACACAATAAAGTGCAAATCAAGTCGCACAATGCTTCATTACCTACAGTTATATTCACCTATAAAAGAGAGGCAACTCTTTCTATCGCGTAACTCCTAAACCTTCTGACTCGTTACGCCTCTGCCTCGAATATTGCGGGCAGCGGGGCGGCAGCGGCGGCGGCGCGGGAGCGGCCGGATTTTATGCGTAAAAACAAATGGACCGGACCTCGAAAACAGCGGCGCGGTAGCGGGGCGGGACAATGCGAGACGCACCGCCGCCGCCGCCGCCCCGCTGCCCGCGAAATTCGAGGCAGAGGCCTTAGGGTTGTTGTTATCGTTAGGGTTGCGTGAGTGAGTATCGAACTAACGTGCGAGCCGGCCGGTGCGCGGCAGCCCACATTGAATTAACCCAGTGAGATGAGCCCGCCGCGTACTTGTAGCTTCATACCTAAACTGCGGAGTGTCCCATCTGTACAATACGCAATCTATAACTAGGTAATTCATCTGCTAATTCTGCAATATAAAATTTGATTACCACGGTCAATCAATCTGCCTAGCCTTTTCCCAACTATGTTGGGGTCGGCTTCCAGTCTAACCGGATGCAGCTGAATACCAGTATTTTACATGGAGCCTATCTGACCTCCACAACCCAGTAACTGGGTAATACGATACCCCTTGATAAGACTGGTTGTCAGACTTTCGGGCTTCTGACGACCCGTGACGACTGTCAAAGATCCACGAATGACAGCCGGGACCAACGGTTTAAAGTGCTTTCCGAGGCACGGAGGAGTCTCGGTATGTAAAGATGGTCACCCATCCACTGACCAACCCTGGCAAGCGTAGCTTAACCTGATGGATCGACCCGTGCGGCTGTTATTACTTAGCCATGAGCTCCTCATCGACATAAGCTATCGAAATGTCACGATTACCACGGTCACTGGTTCTTAATCCCCTAATAAGAGGTGGACGTTTTTGGGCGAATTGGACAGACGGGCGATTGCTGGTTTAAACAGTTTTATTATCATAGTTTAATCCAAGAGACGTCCACCGCTGCATATACCAATATTAAGAAGAGAAGAGATAATTACATATATAAAGAAGAAATTTGTAACGGACGTGACGTCAGCCAACATGCAGCCCGCCGAAGCCAACAAAATAACTTAGTAAATAATTTTATTTGTCGCAACCCAGCGCTGGGCACGCCACAATTGCGGCGATAAGTCCCCTCTTTGAGGAGTGGTTGGAGAGGCGCCACGGCGTCCTCACCTTCCGCCTGACGCAGGTCCTCACCGGACACGGTTGTTTCGGGAGGTTCCTGTTTCGGATAAGGCGGGAGGAAACGCCCGGGTGTCACCATTGTGTGGATCGCCCGGAGGACACGGTGGAGCATACAGTGGAGGTCTGCCCGGCTTGGGCGGAGCACCGCCGTGTTCTCACGGAGGCGATCGGCGGCGGCGATCTCTCGCGTCCAAACCTGGTCCAGGCCATGGTGCGGAGCGAGAGTGCATGGGAAGCCGTCACCTCCTTCTGCGAAGCAGTAATGCTCGCGAAGGAGGAAGCGGAACGCGTGAGGGAGAGGCAACAGGGGCGCGAGGGCGCTCGCGCCCCTAGCCGCCGTAGGAGACGCCCTGGGCGGCGGGAATCGATTGCCGATTCCCGGCCACCGTAGGCGCGGGCTTGCGGAAGACGAGTAATGGGCAGCTCGCCGTCCGGTAAGGACCAGGCCCGGGTCGACGGCGCGTTGTGTTCCACGCGCGCCTCAAAGAGATGTCAGCAGTGACGGGGTCAATTGGGCCGATGCCGCCGGGGTCGCGGGTAGTTCGAAAGAGATACCGTGGCCCTGGCACGGGCAGCTGAAGGAACATGGGTGGGTTTTAGTCAGTAAAAGTCTGACACGCCCTCCCGCCTCTGCCCAGAGCGGGAGAAGTCATTTGATGATTTCCCATCCACAAAAAAAAAAAAAAAAAAAAAAAGCCCGCCGAAGCCAAGCCGCCATATTGACACCCCACTCCAGCTAAGCCACGAGCCAAGCCAAGATGTTCGCCTTAAGAGTGGGGAAGTGTTAATATAAGCCATAGCCAGACATTTATTATGCCATTCTGATTTTAATTACAAGATCTAGACGAAACTCTGCCAGATTTTCATTTACCCCGTTTCAAATTACTAAAAAAAACCGGCCAAGTGCGTGTTGGATCTACGCACAATGAAGGGTTCCGTAGTTGGAATTAATTTAGCCCAAGTACAAACTTAAAACATATATTCCAACTGCAAATGTAAGTTTGTACGCGCAATGTTGAGAGATTTACCATGTTATTTTAAGACCATAGACTTCTTATAAATTTTCCTGTAACCTGTAATTATAGAAATACTATAGTATAGTTAAAATCTCGCTGCAGACTTGGTCATAAATCATAATCGGAGTAGGGATGTGCGCTAGTTGCGCGCGCTCAAGGCCATTATCGATAATAGAATCATTTAGGTTATCACGTAAACATACTGCATTCATTAAGTATGCAGGGTAACTAATAAGTACTAATGTGTTTTTACGAGACTTCCTTCTCGTAAGAACACATTAGTATCCATTAGTTAATTCTATAAACAGAAGGTAATTATATAAAAACAAAACCTTCAAGATAGCTGATGTCGAGAAGTTAGTCGATGAAGCCATTTCCAATGTCTCCATTGAAAATTGGCAAAAATGTGTGGAACATGCAGAATTGCTGCAAGATGAATACTTAAGAAAAGCACATTTATGCGAAGAGTTCATCATTCATGTGGATGATGATGACGATGACTCAGACGAAGAATTTTAATTTTCTATTTTTAGTTTTATATATACGTTCTTTTGTTTATACATTTAATATGCTTTGTAGTAAATTTGGTAATAAAATAAAAAAAAATGTGTATTTATTTCTATCACCCATTTATAAATATATAAAACTATCGATATCACTCATCGACTGCAGTAATGCACAGGACTACATGTGTGCGTCGCCTGCCCATAAGGCCCGTGAGTGGGAAAGAGAGCGAAACACTCGAATGATTTATGACCAAGTCTGCAGCGAGATTTGAACTATACTATAGCTTCTGCTCGCGTCTTCGTCCGCGTGAAATTTCTTCTTCCCCCAACCCTCCCCGTCGCATTGCATTGCCTGCCCGCGCAAGACTTCGTTTTCGCTTAGCGTTCTTTCTGACTTTTTTTCTTTTTGTTCGACACCTAAGAGTCCTAGAGTGATGTTAAATATGCCTAAGTATAGCCTTCCTTAAGAATTGAGCTATCAAATGCAAAAATAATTGTTAAAGTCCGACTGGTAGTTCCAGAGATTAGCGAGTTCAAATAAACAAAAAAAAAAACCGGGCAAGTGCGTGTGGGACCACGTATAATGAAAGTTCCGTAGTTGAAAAGAATTTATCACATTGTAATCCCAAAAGAATATTTTTTTATGTGATAAAATTACAAATTAACAATTTGCGGACTTTTTCCTTTACTTTTACTGTAAGACCTTGCTTCTTGCCAAATTTCATGATTCTAGGACAACGGGAACTACCCAATAGGTTTTGATTTATTTGCGAGTATCAAAATATGTCACATAAATGGCCGTATTTTTTTATTGCGTTGACTTGAAAGAAACTCCAAAGGGACCATATACCTACATATTGCTTGTAATATCGGGGTTTACGGGGGCGAAAAATCGATCTAGCTAGGTCTCATACCTAGGAAAATTAAAAAAAAACCAAATTCCTTTTCTCTATTTTCACCAGAGCAGACCTCGGTCGACCAGGTAGGTACGGTCAACAACAGAAGTCGCTTAACACTGCTACTTTTTGGCATCATCTAAATTAACACAAAATTATTCGACATACTGCTTTTTTACCCGACTACGCCAGAAGGAGGTTTATGTTTTTCGAAAGTATGTATGTATGTATGTATGTATAATTGTTTGGCACGCTCTGCGGCCTGAACGGCTCGATGGATTTTAGCTTGAGAGCTGTCGTTAGATTCCTATTTACTGTAAGAGTGACACTATCAAAATATAAAAAAAAAACAAAATGGCGGATTTTTGGCGCCTAATTATGTCTTAATTTTTTTTTATCTCAAAACCTATCGAGTGGGGTATCAAAATAAAGGGTTTTAAAAGGTGATTACAAAAATATATATAAGTTATATGGTCAAAACTAATTCGAAGTGACAAATCGTAAAAAACTCGTATCAAGAACTAAATCCCCTGCGAAATCTTTAACTATCAACTGACAAGTTAATAATCTGCGTAATCTTAATGTATTTGTGTTTCATGTGTATATAGGTTAGTATACAAACTCATTAAATAATAAAACCAAAAAATTAAAAAAAGTAATTAAAAAAATTAAAAACCCGACTGCGGTAAAAAACTTAAGTTAAAAAAACTGAAAACTAAAAACAAGCCCATTTTGAATTAAATAAACGTTGGAAGCAGGCGGGACCCATTTAAAAATAATAAAAATGGTATGGGTCCCTCCTGCTTCCAACATTTATTTAATTTAAAATGGGATTGTTTTTAGCTTTTCAGTTTTTTTAACTCAAGTTTTTTTTACCGCAGTCGGGTTTTTTAATTTTTTTAATTCCTTTTTTTTCTTCGTTTAACTGTTAAGAGTTAATCTTCTTAAACTTTTAAGTACCTACTTCTGTTCCAATTTGAATTAAATATTTCGCTTAATAATTAAGATTAAAAAACTGTAAGTGTTAATCGACTTTTGTTGCTGACTGTACTAAAAGCATAATAGTCAAAATAAGATCAAAATGTCAAAATACAATTCATAATACGATTCAAATGTCAAAATACAATTAAAATTTCAAAATACTATTAATTATTATAGCACAACACAATTTAACAGTTCCATCGAAGTACCTTATCGATCGACCAAAACCAATCGCTTTATTTCGAAGTACCTTATCGAACGACCAAAACCAATCGCTTTATTTCGAAGTAACTTATCGAACGACCAAAACCAATCGCTTTATTTAATGACGAGTATTAGGCTACCTACTAAACTCTTCTATAATAATTTATAGGTGCCAAAATCTTAGTCAAAATTTGGGGCTGACTATATTTAGGTTGCCATCGACAAGCTAAGAAGAAGAAGGTATGAGACATTGTATGGTATGGAACAAGGTATGGGCCTTTTGGCCTCGTACAGGACTTTGTTATTTTTTTTTTTTTTTTAAATCTTTTATTATTGTGTTTTTAGTTAGTTGGTGATCTTCCTGTGCGAGTCAATAAATACTTTTTCTTTCTTTAGACAAAAAGTGTATTGCGAAGTGATGTGCGATTTTGAACCATATGTTGTGCAACAGTTAACGTCTGATTGCATATAGCATATTCAGCCTATTATGTTCCCATTGCTGAGACACAGGCCTCCTCTCTGCGAGAGAGAGTGGATCATAATCCACCACGCGGGCCCAGTGTGGGTTGGTTTAGGTTCTAGAACATTTTCCGGTATCCTCACCCTTTTTAGAGCAGTAGTGATTAACTAATTTACACAAAGTAAAGTGCCTGCTTGGGTTCGACAACTCGTCAGTCGCGGCCGTTACCACTAGGAGAAGTGTCTATCATGTATGTCAATCAGATAGTGAGCAGTGGCTCACTATCTGATTGACATGCCTATAATTGCCTAACCTATTTATCCTACATGGTAGACCCTCAAGATCTCAGAGTTATCTACAGTAAACATTTTTGCTCAAGACTCTCTCAAAGCCCTTCTCAGTGTAGTTTGGTTAAACTGTAGCCGTAGGGATTTTTCCATTGGAACCTTTATTTTGTGTCGTAGTATAATTGATAGGTTCGCTGGTTGGCAATCATTCAGGCCAGTAGCTGAGCCACTTGACCGGCAAAGGGCATGCCAGCGAACTCGTTAGCCTCTCGATAGGAACCTAAGCAGGTAATTGAATGAAAACGTATGATGTAAAAGTTTGTCCGTCTTCGCTGACTCATAATATGTGTCGTTGGAGTAAATAAATAAATACTGATAATTCGCATCGCCTTTAGTCCGCATATACTGTTCACACTTTGTGCACGACTATGACGGAGCATTGACGATTACATCATGAGTAGTAATAAGTATTTTTTTGTTGTCCAGTTGTTATTTTCTTTTTGTTTGTGCGAAATAAGTAATAATCAGAAAGAAAAGTTGTTGAATGGCTTCAACAAAGAGTATTATAACAGTTTGCCTAATCAAGTTTATCGGAGTGAAGAGCGATCTTCGCTAAGTACGCAGCAAGTGGTGAGTTAAAAATGACGTATTTATAAAATCTTATAGTACGGGACGTCAACGAGAATCGAGATTATTCGGCCAAAGTAAATGTACTGTCCCTACTTCGGCGCCGTCATCTGTTTTCTTGTTCCCGGTGCGATGGACAAATAGTGTAACACTGGGAACGGACGTCAACGAGATGGTTCGAATGGTATATCGCTACTTCAAGTAGGGGAGGTACCTACTGCTCGATTTTTCCGACTTATTTTATTCCGGATAAATTAAATTTCTAGTAGTTGTTTATTATTCACTAAACATTAATGTGAGAGTCAGCCGTCGCATGGGGAATCCTAAGTTATAGCATGTCAAAGTTGTACAAAAAACACAAAAAAGTAATTTTATACTGCACCAAAACCATTGGACGATTTATGGGATCTTCTACCAATAAAAAAGTCTGCTGCATGGAAGTGAGGGGAATATAATTATGTCAGTCACTTTTATGAACATAATCGTTCAAAACTATGAGTAATAGGGCGAAGTAGTTAAAGGAACCATGACTTCAATTTTGAAGGAAAATAAAACTAAATTTTTGTTTTTTGAAAAAGAGAGACAGAAAGAAAGGAAGAAAAATATTTTATTTGGGACACGCACAGGAAATACAGTTAAAAAGGAGCATATAAAAGTAACAAAATAAACATTAAAAAAAAAAAAAAAAAAATTGAATATTTTCGCCGTTTGGGGTTTTCCGCACCTGCAGCAGCCGCCCCAGCACAGCCCACTGTGCTAGGAAGGTGGGATGGCGCAAGGGTATCGACACATGTTGCATCCCATACCAAAGGCCGACCTAACTTCCAAGGCATTATGGTCATTCCGTCAGGTCTCTTTCCATCGTACTGCACTATATCGACTCTGCCTTCGATGTATCTATATTTAGTTCCTATCAAAGGTAAATAAATTACTATTTTTTGACACACTAATCCCTTTAAGGAGTGATAGTAGAGGTACTATCACCTCTTAAAGGGATTGTGACATGTTTCCAACAATATTATAAATGCGAAAGTTTGGATGGATGGATGTTAGTTACTGAATCACGCCAGAACGGCTTAGCGGTAAAGAGATAGATTATAGTCTAGAATAGCACATAGACTATATTTTAACTTGGTAATACGTTCACGTGGTATAATTTCCGACACGCACGCGAGCCAAGCCGCTAGCAAAAGCTAGTAATATAATATAAACGCGAAAGTTGGTGAGGGTGGATGGATGGATGGATGTTTGTTACTCTTTGACGCAAAAACTGCTGAACGGATTTTGATGATTGGCATACAGATAGTTTATAACCTGAGGGCCTAGACAAATGGCATTCGCTTCGGAGCGATTATGTTTCTACAAGCGATAAAGCTTCAAAGTGGCATTAGGGGGTATTCCTCAAAGCGCAACTGTTTTTAAGCGCAACCATCTATGCACAACTAAATTATTCCTCAAAGCGTTCCCATGGTGTTCCCCCACTCTATTACTCCCACATGCCACCGGGTCTCGAAGGCTTACGTAAGTACAGTCCAACCCAACTGAGGGTTGGGCTTAGAGGAATAATTTAGTTGCGTTTAGATGGTTGCGCTTAGAGTAACAATTTAGTTGCGCTTAGATGGTTGCGCTTAAAACAGTTGCGCTTTGAGGAATACCCCGGGTTGGTTCGTGGATGGGTGACCATCTTTACATACCGAGACTTCTCCGTGCCTCGGAAAGCACGTTAAGCCGTTGGTCCCGGCTGTCATTCGTGGAACTTGGACATTCGTTACGGGTCGTCAGAAGCCCGAAAGTATGACATCCAGTCTTACTTGGTAAGAATGGTTGTCATACTTTCGGGCTTCTTTCTTCTTTCGGGGTATCGTATTACCCAGTAAATGGGTCGTGGAGGTCAGATAGGCAGTCGCTCCATATAAAATACTGGTATTCAGCTGCATCCGGTTAGACTGGAAGCCGACCCCAACATAGTTGGGAAAAGGCAGATTGATAGGAAACATTTTTAAGCAGTGCGCTCACAGGGTGTTCTACCCATGCATATGAACAACTTACACTGGGGGACCAAATCTAAAATAATAAAAAAATCTGCTGTTTCATACATTTTGGTCGAGTAGGTATTGAACTTTTGTATGAAACAGCTGATTTTTTTTCGTGATTTCATAGTTGGTTTCATAGTGAAAGTTGTTCCCCCTGTGAAAATTGGCGCACTGCTTAAAATCTTTTCCTGTAAGCATATATAACCTGAAAACATGGAACAAGTTTATGGGGTTTACCTGTATTGACTGAATGACCTCGTGGCTAAGTAATAACAGCTCACGGGTCGATCCACCAGGTTAAGCTACGCTTGTCGGGGTTGGTCAGTGGATATGTGACCATCTTTACATACCGTGACTCCTCCGTGCCTCGGAAAGCACGTTAAGCCGTTGGTCCCGGCCGTCATTCGTGAATCTTTGACAGTCGTTACGGGTCCTCAGAAGCCCAAGTCTGACAATCAGTCTTACCAAGGGCTATCGTATGACTCAGTAATTGTGGTGTGGAGGTCAGATAGGCAATCGCTCCATGTAAAATATAATTCAGCTGCAACCGGTTAGACTGGAAGCCGATACCAACATAGTAAAGACTGATTTTGGTGGCTTCTCATTCCTTTGTTTTCCAATATTTTTAAAACAAAAAATACAGTATTTATCTACTTAATGAGCTCTAAACAACGCTACTCCACTCGATGGGGTAGGTCAACATTTTTTTTTCGCTGTCTGGGAGTCCCCCTTAAAAATATTTTGAAATATTTTTAACAATTTGTATGGCGTTGCGTCAACAAGATGCTTAAACTGTGAATATTTGAAGACTGTAGCTCCAACCGTTTGGCTGTAAAACCTGTGTGACAGACGACGGACAGACGGACACGTGAGTGACAGCAATAGGGCTCCGTTTGAATCCTTGGGGTACGGATCATTAACAACAACGCAAATTGTTTATAATAAAATTCAATGAGTTAAAAAGATTTATATACCTATCGAATCGTCTGAATAATCGATCATCGGCGATAAGCCGTGACCGTACACCGAAGCACAGAACAAGCAACATTATTCATACAAGTACTTATAATAAATAAGATTCATAATGGCGTAAATAATTTCGAATGTGTGTGATTCTGATAAGTTTCAATCAGGAAAAACATTGTTCTTTATTTACACGTCATTATGTTAATAGAGGTGTGTTATGAATAGTTTTTGCCCGTGGCTTCGCTCGCATTTTTTATTAGCCATTATCGTCCCACTGCTGGGCAAAGGGCTTCCCTACTCTTCTTCCACCTCTCTATCAAGAGCTGCCCAGGACCAGTCTTTGTTAAAAGAGTCCAGCTCATCCTGCCATCGCCGTCTGGGCCTGCCGCGACGTCGTTTACCACTAAGCGGGACCCACTCGGTCGTAAGTTTGGCCCATGATTTGGCCCATTGATCGTCTGACATTCGGCAGACGCTTTCCGAGTGACATCAGAAGGCTAATTCTCGTACCTAAAAAGTTCAAATTCAAGTCGCAATCTCATGCCAGCGACAATCAAACGTCAAAAATGTAGGTAAACGGTATACAATTTTTGACAGATTGAGATTGATGAAACTGCGAACGTTGTTAAAAATACGGGAATTTCCCCTTTGTTATTTTAGTGATGGAACAGATTATTGTATTCTTAATCCAGTCCACAAGCTTGATACTCAGAATAGTCTGTTCCATAGCTTTCTGGCAAACCCCACGGGAACATACTATCGGTAAGCCTCGTATAATGGTCTCACTCCTGAGGCACAAGCCCCCTCTCTGTGAGAGGGAGTGGACCGTAATCTACCACGCGGGCCCAGTGCGGTTTGGTAGATGTCACATGTCTTCGAATTTTTGGTTCTAGGATATGTCGGTTTCCTCGCGATGTTTTCCTTCAGCGTTTTGAGAGCAGTGATGATGAAATAATTTACACAGTGTAAAGCGCCGGGTTCGAACCTACAACTCGTAAGTCGCGCCCGTCACCACTGGGCTACCAGTGCTCTCGGGAACAATCTATCGATAATAACTAAGTATCCTTACCTAACCCACGTCTTGGTCTACCTGTGTGCCAATTTCATCGAAATCCGTTCAGCTGTTAAGGCGTGGAAAGGTTTGCATTTATAATATTAGTATGAAATATGTATACTAGTGTGGATGATTTGCACCGATGATTTAAAACGGCACCTGACAGCTATAGAGCACTCTTGAGTTAAGAAAACTTAATGCACATCGTTTAAGTGACACGGCAATGGCTATATGTATGCCTTTATGAATATTCAGAGCCCGTGTCCTAATCGAAAGCAACCGTCGCGTGAGTTGAGTGATTGACGCAATCGTTTGTATGAATTTTATTATAATGTAATAATAATAAATAATAATAATAATAAATATGTTTGGACATATCACACAACGCCATCTAGCCCCAAGCTAAGCAACCTAATGCTTGTGTTATGGTAACGAGATGGCTGATAAACTACTTATATACATTTTTTTTTTTTTTTGTAAATACATACATATTATAGATAGAAAAACACCCAGACTCGGAACAAATACTTGTAGGTCGTACAAATATTTGTTCCGTGCGGGAATCGAACCCGCGACATGCTGCGCAGCAGTCAATCGCTCAACCACTGCGCCAACCGTGTCGTACAAACGCGACTTATTGATCGCGCGAGTACGTCATATTCATCTATAGAACGCGGCGATCGCGTACTCGCGCGACTATTGCTTTCCGTTAGGACGCGATCAGAAAAAACTAAGGATGATCTATGAGACGTTAAAAGTGTACCTTTTCTTTATGATGATTAGGCTTTTTATCAAGATATATTTTTTTGTATATTCATAATTATAATTATGATTATACTACTTATACTATCGCTATAAGATTAAGCTACTTTTATTATATTTGTCGTTGTAACAAATAAAAAAAAAATTGTATTAGTTGTAGTAATTGTATTGTATGTATATAATTGTTACATAGACACAATCAGGCGAACAGTTCATTGCGATTACTCGAGACCAACCGAGCGCACGGCGCGCTGGATGCGCCTCCCACGTGAATCCACAGGCTGCGGGCGTCAGCGACCTCGCGAACCTCGGAGTGAGGCATCTCGACCTACACGAACCCTCCGTCAAACATAGCCTGGAAAGTGTTATAGATGTAGAAAGACAAGTTCAAGTAAGTAACAACATTTCTAGATAAAATATGTATATCAGATATATTACAGTAACTAGAACTACATTGCTTTGAAATTTTCTTCGCAGGTGGTAAATGGTGTCCGATATGTTTTAACTCTATCAATTAATTCCAACCATTGTACTGAAGTAGAATCTGAAGACTGTGCTTCCTCTAAGACCTGTAAGATAACTGTTCTAGTGAAACCATGGGTTAAACTGTCCAACGGTGGAAATTATAGAGCAATCCTAGCAAATAATTGTACAGAAGAATGGCAATACGGAGATAATGGTGAAGTTTTGCCCGAACTGTCTGCTGATAACAATCGGCGTAAGGGAAATACAAATGTGGAATCCCAGCCCAATCAGGAAAGGGTTCTTACAGGCGAGGATGTATGTGAATCAGAAAAAGACTTATACAGGACCAAAAGACGGGCTTCAAGTTCTAGGGTCCGTAGACAATTGACATTAGGTGGCGTGAAGGAACACGATCCAGCCAACCCCGAGTTCAAAGCGCTAGCTGAGGAATCCTTACAAAAATATATGGTTGAATCTGGTATCACGCAACCTCTGCAAGTAGCGCGGATTGAAAAAGTGACTACTCAAGTTGTTTCTGGCACACTGACTCGAATCGATTTTCTAGTATCCAGTAGTCTAAATTCTGAAACAATTAAATGTCACTCAGAGGTTTGGGAACAGGTCTGGCGAAACTTTAAAGAAATTAAAGTTTCTTGTGAAAATCATGGTCATAGAGGTAAAAGACAAGTACCCGGTGGGATTACAGAAGTAGATCCAACAGAACCTCGGTACAAAGCGCTGGCCGAAGAATCTTTGCGAAAATATATGATAGATTTCGCAATCGCACAACCTCTTGAAGTAGTATTTGTTGAAAAGGTGACAACGCAAGTCGTTGCAGGCTCACTGACGCGCATCGATTTTCTAGTATCCGGTAGCCCAGATTCTAAAACAATTAAATGTCACTCAGAGGTTTGGGAACAGGTCTGGCGAAACTTTAAAGAAATTAAAGTTTCTTGTAAAAATGATGGTAATAGAGGTAAAAGACAACTACCCGGTGGGATATCAGAAGTAGATCCAACAGAACCTCAGTACAAAGCGCTGGCTGAAGAATCTTTGCGAAAATATATGATAGATTTCGCAATCCCACAACCTCTTGAAGTAGTACATGTTGAAAAGGTGACGACGCAAGTTGTCGCAGGCTCACTAACGCGCATCGATTTTCTGGTATCCGGTAGCCCTCATTCTAAATTACTTAAGTGTCACTCAAAGGTTTGGGAGAGGCCCTGGCTTAACAGTAAAGAAATCGATGTTTCTTGTCAGAACTACAGTCATCTAAGAGGGAAAAGGCAACTATTCGGTGGTTTAGAAGACCAAGATCCAACAAAACCACAGTACAAAACGCTGGCTGAAGAATCATTGCGAAAATATATGATAGATTTCGCAATCGCACAACCTCTTGAAGTAGTACATGTTGAAAAGGTGACAACGCAAGTCGTCGCAGGCTCACTGACGCGCATCGATTTTCTAGTATCCGGTAGCCTAGATTCTAAAACAATTAAATGTCACTCAGAGGTTTGGGAACAGGTCTGGCGAAACTTTAAAGAAATTAAAGTTTCTTGTGAAAATGATGGTCATAGAGGTAAAAGACCAGTACCCGGTGGGATATCAGAAGTAGATCCAACAGAACCTCAGTACAAAGCGCTGGCTGAAGAATCTTTGCGAAAATATATGATAGATTTCGCAATCCCACAACCTCTTGAAGTAGTACATGTTGAAAAGGTGACGACGCAAGTCGTCGCAGGCTCACTGACGCGCATCGATTTTCTGGTATCCGGTAGCCCTCATTCTAAATTACTTAAGTGTCACTCAGAGGTTTGGGAACAGGTCTGGCGAAACTTTAAAGAAATTAAAGTTTCTTGTGAAACTGATGGTCATAGAGGTAAAAGACCAGTACCCGGTGGGATATCAGAAGTAGATCCAACAGATCCTCAGTACAAAGCGCTGGCTGAAGAATCGTTGCGAAAATATATGATAGATTTCGCAATCGCACAACCTCTTGAAGTAGTACATGTTGAAAAGGTGACGACGCAAGTCGTCGCAGGCTCACTGACGCGCATCGATTTTCTGGTATCCGGTAGCCCTCATTCTAAATTACTTAAGTGTCACTCAGAGGTTTGGGAACAGGTCTGGCGAAACTTTAAAGAAATTAAAGTTTCTTGTGAAAATAATGGTTATAGAGGTAAAAGACCAGTACCCGGTGGGATATCAGAAGTAGATCCAACAGATCCTCAGTACAAAGCGCTGGCTGAAGAATCGTTGCGAAAATATATGATAGATTTCGCAATCGCACAACCTCTTGAAGTAGTACATGTTGAAAAGGTGACGACGCAAGTCGTCGCAGGCTCACTGACGCGCATCGATTTTCTGGTATCCGGTAGCCCTCATTCTAAATTACTTAAGTGTCACTCAGAGGTTTGGGAACAGGTCTGGCGAAACTTTAAAGAAATTAAAGTTTCTTGTGAAAATAATGGTAATAGAGGTAAAAGACCAGTACCCGGTGGGATATCAGAAGTAGATCCAACAGAACCTCAGTACAAAGCGCTGGCTGAAGAATCTTTGCGAAAATATATGATAGATTTCGCAATCCCACAACCACTTGAAGTAGTACATGTTGAAAAGGTGACGACGCAAGTCGTCGCAGGCTCACTGACGCGCATCGATTTTCTGGTATCCGGTAGCCCTCATTCTAAATTACTTAAGTGTCACTCAGAGGTTTGGGAACAGGTCTGGCGAAACTTTAAAGAAATTAAAGTTTCTTGTGAAAATAATGGTAATAGAGGTAAAAGACCAGTACCCGGTGGGATATCAGAAGTAGATCCAACAGAACCTCAGTACAAAACGCTGGCTGAGGAATCCTTGCGAAAATATATGATAGATTTCGCAATCGCACAACCTCTTGAAGTAGTACATGTTGAAAAGGTGACGACGCAAGTCGTCGCAGGCTCACTGACTCGCATCGATTTTCTGGTATCCAGTAGCCCTCATTCTAAATTACTTAAGTGTCACTCAAAGGTTTGGGAGAGGCCCTGGCTTAACAGTAAAGAAATCGATGTTTCTTGTCAGAACTACAGTCACCTAAGCGGGAAAAGGCAACTAGTCGGTGGTTTAGAAGACCAAGATCCAACAAAACCACAGTACAAAACGCTGGCTGAGGAATCCTTGCGAAAATATATGATAGATTTCGCAATCGCACAACCTCTTGAAGTAGTATATGTTGAAAAGGTGACGACGCAAGTCGTCGCAGGCTCACTGACGCGCATCGATTTTCTGGTATCCGGTATCCCTCATGCTAAATTACTTAAGTGTCACTCAAAGGTTTGGGAGAGGCCCTGGCTTAACAGTAAAGAAATCGATGTTTCTTGTCAGAACTACAGTCATCTAAGCGGGAAAAGGCAACTAGTCGGTGGTTTAGAAAACCAAGATCCAACAAAACCACAGTACAAAACGCTGGCTGAGGAATCCTTGCGAAAATATATGATAGATTTCGCAATCGCACAACCTCTTGAAGTAGTATATGTTGAAAAGGTGACGACGCAAGTCGTCGCAGGCTCACTGACGCGCATCGATTTTCTGGTATCCGGTAGCCCTCATGCTAAATTACTTAAGTGTCATTCAAAGGTTTGGGAGAGGCCCTGGCTTAACAGTAAAGAAATCGATGTTTCTTGTCAGAACTACAGTCATCTAAGAAGGAAAAGGCAACTAGTCGGTGGTTTGGGAACAGGGCTAGCCAAACTTTAAAGAAATTAAAGTATCGTATGAAAATAATGATCATAGCTAACGGGATCTGCGGTCACAATGATTTAAGAGCTTTTATTTTACTAAAGAAACACTACAAAGTGAAAAATATATTTAATTTCGGAAGTCGGTGGATCTTTGGATCTGTATTTTATTTTATTGCCACCGAGTTACGAAATTAAAGTTATTTTTCACTTTGTGCGAAGTGTTTTTTTGGTAGTCGGTTGTTTTTTTTTTTGTAAAATAGTTTTTATTTTTCACTTTTTAGTGATGGTTCAGTCAGCAACAAAAGTCGATTAATAGTTGAGTTTTCTAAATCTTTATTATTGGGAAAAATACTTCATTAAAATCGAAATTTTCTTTAAGAAAATTAACTCATATCTAATAAATGAAATGCTAAAAATCAGGTTATCATATAATTTTGTGTTAATTTAGATGTTGTCAAAAAGTAGCAGTGTTAACCGACTTCTGTTGCTGACCGTACCTACCCTACACCAATTCGACCACTAATAGCAAGTAGTGGTAAACAACAGTGACAGGGACTAGTAGAATATCATCAAGATACACAAAGTGGATTAAATATTATTCTTAACAGTATAAATGAAGCAAACTACAAAACTACCCAAGCAAAGTTAATACAATTTATTATGGAGCTTACTCTGAAGTGTGACATACTAAATTAATAATTGGTAACCTTATCGAAAACATTTAGAATATAATTGGTTGTGAATATAATTTATAGGTTCACATATCGGAGCCATCATTGGTCATGCAAATGCATGCAAATGCACGTTGGTTCAAATGTGTGACTGGTGAATGTAATAATTAACTTATGATATGTATGGCCTTCAACTTAAAAATATACAAAAATATGTTCGGTAATAACTAGCTTCTGCCCGCGACTTCATCCGCGTGAAACTTCCCCATCGCACGCGTCGCCTCGCCTGCCCGCGTAATTATTTCGTTTTCGCTTAGAGTTCTTTCTGACTATTTTTCTTTTTTCTCGGTCGGTCGGGTCCTAGCGTGATGATAAAGGCTTCCTCAAGAACTGGTCTATCAAATGCAAAAATATTTTTTCAAATCCGACTAGCGGTTCCAGAGTAATCTCTGGAACCGCTAGTCGGATAAAAAAAAAAACAAACAAACAAACAGTTTAACTTTATTATTAGTCGACACAAAATAGTAGAAAAAATGGGGGCGCCACTAGCCATACATTATATTTAAACTTTAAATACCATTTTAGTGACAGAGCTTTAGATAGGCCTGATATAACACGGACTGAGACGACACTGACAAAGATTAAAAATTAATTCCGTTTCTAGACTTTTTTGCCAGACTATAGATCCTAAATGTAAAACATTTACGTAGAGATACTGCACAGCCAATGTCAAGTCAACCTGTACCTACAAAGGTACAGGTTTTGAATAAGGAACTAGGAAAAAAAAAGAAAAAAAAGGATCAAGATTGAACTTCTAACCATCACAGAAAATATATTGATGTGAGAAGTGTCAAGAGTTTTAAAGAGTGTGTAAAAGCTAAGGTTTCCTAAAGTTGCGCGTCGATTGGGTCGGAATCGAAGTGTAAGCACCGAACGGAGCGTCCGGATTTTCAAAATGCCCATATGGGTGTGTCCACTGCATTCGGATTTTGCATCGGCAATATCAACCATTGTTTCCACTTTTAGGGATTTTTCCTTTTGTTTTAGGGTAAAATTACCAATATTATGCATGGCTTAGGGCTATTTTATTTTGACAGGTATTTATATGTACCTAGAGTAGAGAGAGCCGGGCATATTATAAGTTGGGGGATTACATCGCTGACAAAAATACTTGGCTGAATGCTTGTCCTGCTCCACAAGGCCGCATTAACTAATTGATTAGCATTCGGAAATATTGTTGGAGCTGCTGACGATTTGACGAGAGAAAACTTTCTTTGCATTGTTTAAATTCAAACTCTTAGTATTATATAATTGCATAGCACATGTGTGAGCTACTATTAAGCTACCTTTTACTGGGTACGCCATTCACTGAGTTGAATGTGCCCTGGCGGTTGAGAGTATGTCATGCTCACTCAAATGTCTCGCTGGTGGTGGCGTATGTGTTGGATCATTAAGTTCCCTTCAAAATTGTTGAGCTAATTGGTGCTGATCCATGCGTCATGTTCGTGAACGGGTGCCGTCAGTTGGGACTGGTCGACTCTTAGCTGCCATGGCTTATTTTTAATTTTAATATTTAATTTAGTTGTTTTAGTTTTTATCTTCTTATTACGGACGCTTTGTAACGTGCACGTCTTTCTACATTGTTCTCACATGTACGAGTATATTTTCAACATGAACGATGTAACCAATATTTTGTAAAAATATTATGATTTAAAAGAGTGTCCGTGAAGTTTCTTGCCCGTTCTTCTCCATAGGGATCTACTACGCTTTGGAATGGGCAACTAGCTTCATCTTTTTGACTGACCGACCCATTGACAATTTAAAAGTGCCTGTAATTGGTTTATTTGAAATAAATGCTTTGAGTTTGAGTTTGAGTTTGAGTTGTCTGCATCTGTTGTGCTAGTACCATATAGGTAGGTAGGTAGGTACTGTGGTTAGCAATTCATTAGATTGTCATCAATATTTTGTTCCATAATAATGTAATAAATAAAATATGTGGCCACTAATAGACTATACATAGTATTTCTTTTTATTTTGTGTGCTAGTACCATAGGTAGGTAGGTAGGTACTAGACAGGTACTGTGGTTAGCAATACATTAGAGTGTCATCAATATTTTGTTTCATAATATCGTAAGAATTATTTATATGTAGCTATTAAAAGTAATTATTCGATATCTAACACATTAGCTACACATTGATACAGTAATATGGAACACAAATTTAATGAATGAATGTCGATGTCTTCATTGTGAGGCTGACTTACAATAACTCATATTATCTCGTAAACTATAAAAAACGGTCTTGTCGTGGTAGCACCTACCTATTCCTGAACTTTTTTATATTTGTATCTCTACAAACACAATGTTCCCTTACAAACTATTCCAACTCAAATTTTACTCACCACAATAATTAATTACTAGAACGTGATCCAAACTCCGAAGAATTAGCTGCTCAAGCATCCGGAAGAAACCAGCTGTGTCCGACAATTATTCGAACGTTCGGCCGGTAACGCTTCGGTCAAAGGTGGCAACCGTAGGCGTGCCGGACAGCCCGAGGTCTGAGGTTTCAGGCCGATCGACTAGAATCGATTCAGATTACCAAAGTTACATAATTTGAGCCAACACTGGTTCGGTAATTGTTGTCAGTTTCTAATGGCCATTGTTACCGATAGAATTATCTGGAATAATGACGGTGTGGTAACTTGTGGTATTGTTTTGTTTTGGGACTATTAGGAGACATTTCTGGGCGTGACATTGATGTGTTGCTAAGGCCCGTATTAATCATCATCTTTCATAATGTTTGTTCACCGCAACGGGAACGGGACGTCAACGACAAAACAGATGACGGCGCCGAAGTAGCGACAATATAATGGCGCCGTCATCTGTTTTCTCGTTGACGTCCCGTTCCCGTTGCGGTGGAAAAAAAGTGTTTTTCTTAACAAAAATATAACACCACGCCTGTATTCTCCAAAGCGTTAGGCAGAGGTGTAAAGTACACCCACATTTCCCCAGTTATTTTCAATTCGCATGTCCCATACATGGGGGCGAGCCTATTGCCTTGAACCTCAGAGTTCGGGCTTGAAATTCAGAGTTCGGGCTGCTATCGAGAATATACCATCCCAATGGAAAAATCCAATAAAACGGTGCCCGACTTAGGTTTAAATAAACTTTATTCTCAATAAAGACATTGTTAGGCACTAAATGAAATGCAGATATGGTGTAATCGGGTATAATTATTTGCTCACAAGAGAGAGAGACAATATTAAAAAAATAGTAAAATACACGCAAGCCAACCATCACCAATCCTGCCTATCTGTCGCCAACAGATATTATGTCACTTACTTGAGAACATAGAACATACTCGTACAAACAAACAAACATATAGATTACACAAAGCTCGTCGTCATCAGTTACGTACTACATAGATACCATCCAATGCCTTAATTTCTCCAGAAGTGATCGATCCGTAATTATAAGTATTATGGGAGATCACATCACTACGGTCGCACCGATGTTATAAAAACGCGGCGCACACCAGCGACGGTCCTCAAAGGGGGCCGGTCGACATTCGACGCTTGGCTGCCGTTGCGAGCGGTTGTGTGCTGCCGCTCCCTCCCGCTGCCCCGGCTCGCTGAGTCATCGCTCCCCACCCGTCACTGCGCTGCGCTCTCGCGGCGCGCATCGTAGTCGCCCCGACTACGTCCGATCCTTCGAGGAATTAATTATTTATTTAATTAATTCCTCGATCTATGATCACCAAAGAGTCTTTTTCAAGACTATTGTTTCTTTAACGTTATCGTCGAAACGTGTCTAGCTGCACTAGGCCCCTTCGGGGCAAATCCACAGTTTCGTGGTCCTCGGTGGAAACCTTACGGTGCCAACGAAGCCGAGTGGGGTGTTGACCCAATACACCCGCCGAACCACGTCGGGGTGAGGCAGTCAATTGGACGGGTCCCAGTGTTAACCGGCCTTGGGGGATCTCCTAGTCGGCACTGGTGTACAGTCTTCCTTTCACAGCCTGCACCTAGTGTCTTTAGGGTGTGTCTACACCCTTCGCGCTAGATTGGTTAGGGCCCCGTTCGCACAATAAGATTGGCGACGGATACACACAGCTTAGGGCACACCTTAGGTACACACCTCCCTGTCTGCACCCGACAGGGAGACTTACACATCCCCGGGCCAACCCATCCGGGGAGTTAGATTATAGGGTTGTCGCGTCAGTGACCATGTCGCTCGATAGAGAGCATCTTTTCGACTTCATTAAGGAGCTCCTCCTAAAGGAGCCCGATGTGTTCCTGGACGCAGTCCTGAGGAACGCGAACCTCAAGGCGCGTCTAGCCGCTTTTCAGCGGTCCGGCCCCACACCCCCCTCCCCCTCCCCTTCTGTCTCAGGCATCGCTGATTTCAGCGATGCCCTAGAGCCCACTCCCGTCCCTCCTTGTGAGGATTCAGGTGACTCTATGGACACCTCCCCGGTGTCCGGGAGACCCACCTCTCCCTACTCAAATATTTCTGAGGCATCCGACTCTGAACCTGCTCAGGATCAGCCAGCCTCCTCGTGCCCTCCTTCTTCCCCTTCCTCCGCTGAGGACGATGGTTTCGCCACCGTCCAAGGTAAGAGGAAGAGGAAGAAGAATCGCGTTGATTCATCTGCTCAATCTAGGAAGGGAAGGAAAGTGGGTGATTCCCCCACTCCTCCCTCTGCGGCTTCCACCGCTATCCCTCCCCCCCCTCCGACCGCGGATCCCACGGCCTCAGTTGCCCCCACCGCCACCCCCCCCGTTTCGTCTTCTGTCCCCAAGAAGGCACCTTCCCTCCCTCCTGTGTACATCCAGGACAAGGGGAAGTGGACAGACGTCTCGCGTTGGTGTACCGATCTTAGGATCAATTACACCGCCGCACGATCTACCCAGCAGGGTATCAAAGTGAGCATCCCTACGTCTCATGACTTCAGGGAGCTCACGAAACTCCTTAGGTCGAGGAACGTGTCTTTCCACACGTATACTCTCCCTGAGGAGCGTCAGACTAGAGTGGTGATCCGCAGGATCCCGAAGGAGCTCTCCGTCAAGGAGATCAAAGACGACCTTCTGTCGCAGGCTATCCCGGTGGATGAGGTCCATCGTATGCACCGCTCCAGGGCAGGAGAAGCATACGATATGGTCCTCGTTATCTGTCCCCATTTCGAGGGGTACCACCCTATCTTCCAGGTCAGATCGATCTGTAACCTCACGGGTTTCGAAATCGAGAAACCCTGGAAGAGTGGCATCATTGGTCAGTGTCACCGCTGCCAATTGTATGGCCACTCGCAGAGGAACTGCCACGCGAAACCCAGGTGCGTCAAGTGCCTGGGGGACCACGGCACTTCGGACTGTTTGCGTCCGAAGGATCGTACCCTGTGCACCGACCTGCCTAGCTGTGTGCTATGCGGCGAATCTGGGCACCCAGCCAACTACCGTGGCTGTCCCAAAGCCCCAAAGTCCTTCTCCTCCTCGAAGCTGAACAAGCGTGCAGACGCTCGTCAGCAGAGAGAACGCCCTCCGCTACTCCCCATCCCATCTTCCCAGATGCCGACCCGGCTAAGTCCGCAGCGACCTAACCCGTGGTTTCCCCTACACCACCAGCAGGCTTTCCCTGCATTGGCGTACTCCCAACCCCCTCCCCCTCCCCCGCTCGCTCCTAGGGATCCGAGAACCCGCGCTCCTCCAGCCGTTCTCTCTCAGCCCCCTAAACCCGCGTCCGCGCCCGCTCCTAAAGCCACCCCTCCCGCCGCTTTGGCTCCCCCCCCCCCCCCTACCATACCCCCAACCATGCCAGTGCTCAGCCAAAATGTTGACTCGTTCAGCATTATTGCTGGCACTTTTATGGCTTTTTATACCCCCCGCGCTAGACAGATGGCTCTTGAGCTAACCGCCGCCAGAAATGTCGGCGATTTGCCCAGGATCATCAATATATTCAATGCGTATCCCGAGATTACGCAAGCTTTGAATTCCTTTTCCAACAACTCAAATAAATAATGGATAAAGGAATCATAGCTAGGATCAAACCCCGATCATTAAACTTAGGCTTTTTCAACGCGAATGGCTTTGCAGGCCAACGCGATGAGATCGCCACTTTTCTCCGCGACCACCATATCGACGTTTTCCTCTTACAGGAAACGTTCTTGAAGCCCCATCACCGAAGTCCGTCGATTGCCAACTATCGCATAGTTCGCAATGACAGGTCTCGGTGTCACAAGGGTGGTACTATGATTTATTATAAATCGTCCCTATACTACATCCCTATGGACCCTCCCCCTCTCTCGCGATTAGAAGTGTCTGTCTGCCGCTTAGGCATGACAGGTCACCAGCCGATCACTCTTGTATCGGTCTACCTCCCCCCCCGCGGCCCCCGCACTTCAGAGGATTTCCAATCCCTCTCTGACGATCTGACCATTCTGTTCGGCTTGAGTGACTCCGTTATCATAGCGGGCGATCTCAACGCCAAACATACCTCCTGGAATAGTTCCACCACCACTTCTAGAGGAAGACACTTGTTCGACCTCTGTCCCATTTTGGGTTT
Source organism: Cosmia pyralina (assembly GCA_946251885.1). Classification (NCBI taxonomy): domain Eukaryota; kingdom Metazoa; phylum Arthropoda; class Insecta; order Lepidoptera; family Noctuidae; genus Cosmia; species Cosmia pyralina. The sequence goes on from OX276360.1 coordinate 20,315,219, forward strand.
CGATGTCATTGCCCCAATGACTCCCACTCACTATCCCCATGACCCCGCTCATTCCCCCGACGTACTTGATGTAGCGCTTCTAAAGAATGTCAACCTTCGGTTGGACTCTATAGAAGCGATACATGAACTAACGTCTGATCATCGTCCCGTGATCTTAAATCTGGCCCCCCGCATAGGTCTCCGCGATCCCTCTCAACCTCTCCCCACCCGGTTGGTGACGGACTGGAGGAAAGTAAGCGAATGTCTGAAATCCTCCTCATCTCCCCACTTAAACTCTATTCCTGATCAGTTTGACTCTCTCGCTGACACGACAGCTGCGATCGACTCATTCACGGAGCACGTACAATCAGTCCTGAACGATTGTTCAAGGGAGGTTCCAGCGGTGGATGACCATCGCTGGAAGCTGCCGGACGATGTACGTGCCCTGATGAATGAGAAGAACGCGGCTGTCCGTGCCTACAGCAGCTTTCCCTGCCGCTTGAACAAAGTCCATATGCGCTATTTGCAGAAATCTGTAAAGAAACGCATAGAGGAACTGCGTTCCACGCGTTGGGACAAGATGTTGAGTGAGCTCGAGCCAACTCATCAGGCCTTCTGGCACCTACAGAGGAAACTCAGGTCCTCAGAGACAGCTTCTATGCCCCCCTTAGTACGCCCAGACAATACCATCGCTTTCGATGATATCGACAAGGCCGAATGCCTTGCCGATAGTCTTGAGGCCCAGTGCTCACCCAGCTCTCAACCAGTAGACGAAGCCCACCTCTCTGAGGTTGACGCTGAAGTCGAACGTAGAGCCTCCCTTCCCCCCGTTGAGGACCCTGATTGTCCCCTGCCTCCCGTCACTCCTGACGAGGTGCACGAGATAATCAAGGGTCTAAAACACCGTAAAGCCCCCGGCTCAGATGGAATCACCAATAGGGTGTTCCAACTTTTCCCTGCCCGTTTGATTATGCTCATGACCATCATCTTCAATGGTGCCATGGGTAATAATATCTTTCCTCACGCCTGGAAACAGGCTACCGTTATCGGTATCCCTAAGCCCGGCAAGCCTAAGAGCGAGCCCTCTAGCTACCGGCCTATCAGTCTGCTCAACGTCTTCGGCAAAATCTATGAGAGGCTTATTTATAAGCGTCTCAGAGATTATGCCGAGACAAAGGGTCTCATTCCCGACGAGCAATTCGGTTTTCGAACCCAGCACTATTGCGTGCAGCAGGTCCACCGTATTGTCGAGCACATCAGCGTTGGGTTCCAACGCGGTGCGATGACTGGTGCTGTCTTCTTTGATATAGCGAAGGCCTTTGACAAAGTCTGGCACAACGGCTTATTATATAAGCTGTACCAACTCGGTGTGCCGGATCGCCTCGTGCTCATCCTACGAGACTTTTTGTCAAACCGCACCTTTCGCTATCGCATTGAAGGAGCACTTTCCTCCCCCCACCCTATTCGCGCAGGAGTCCCTCAGGGCTCTGTGCTTTCCCCCCTCATATTCATCCTCTTCGCCAGCGATATCCCGAAGAGTAAAAAGGCACAGTTGGCGCTGTTCGCAGACGATACGGCCATTTTCTCCAAGGGAATTCGCCCTGACTCGATCGCTCGCACCCTCCAAACCGCAGTCGATGCCCTCGGCAAGTGGTTTCGAAAGTGGAGAATCGAAGTCAATCCCGATAAAAGCCAAGCCATTCTCTTTATGAGACGGCGTAATCGGCTCACCGCCCCTCCTCGGCCGATCACCATGTTTGGCAAGCAGATCCCTTGGGAGAAGCGAGCCAAATATTTAGGTGTGACGCTCGATAGTCATTTATCATTTTCAGAGCACATAAAGCAGGTTCGTTCGCGGGCCTACTTTGCTCTCGGCCGTTTACACTCCGTTCTGAATGCACGCAGCAAGTTGTCCCTTAAGTGCAAGTTGCGTATTTACACAGCGTGCATTCGACCTATCATGACCTATGCGGGCCCAGTCTTTGCGCATGCAAAGCCCCACCTCATCCATAGGATGCAGACCCTTCAGAACCGTCTCCTCCGAAAGGTAACGGGAGCCCCCTGGTTCGTTCGGAACGCGGACCTCCACCTTGACCTTAAAGTCCCGACCATCCGTCAGTACTTGAAACGCCTTTCCAAGCGTTTCTTTGATTCCGCCGTGAAACATCGCAACCCCTTGGTTGTCGAAGCCGCTAGCTATGTCCCCAGTAGAATCAGCAGTATCCGCCGTCCGCGACATGCCCTCACTGAACCCGATGACCCTATCACCCTCCTCCAGGAAAGTAGTAGGGACACTAGCACAGTCCAACACAAACACAGATCTACATTCCGGCCTCGCCGCCGAGGCCCACCGCGTTTAAGACCATCTAACGTAAATGTAAATTCATGTCCCTTGATCGGTTTAATCGAGCCAGCTGGTGGCGTAGCTGAGCCTGTAGCTTTAAACTCCCCTGATAATAATAATTCCCCTAACTTGATCCAGCCTATTGCTTTGCCTTGTATATCATTGGTCAATGACAACGACTCCCTAAGCCGAGGTCCGTACCCCACAGGGGGTGCCCTTAGTGCGCAGTCGTTTAGTTTATAATTTAGTTAGTATTTTATGCCCCTGGCTGGAGGCTTTTGAGCTCGCTTAAAGGCACCCACAGGAAAGTCCGGTTAAGTAGTCGGGACCTCTCATGGTCACACTACGAGATGCCATTCCAAAAAAAAAAAAAAAAAAAAGCGACGGTCCTTTTTCGCCGCCAGCCATCGTTGAGACAACATCGTTTCCGTATAATATTGTGTCTGACATTTTTCTACCCACATTTTTATTTTGTTGTATTTGATTATTTAATTAAAGCATTAAGGTACATGTCGCTGTGAGTTTTTTTAAAGCTAATTAGGGTCAAATATACAAGAGAATACTTATTGAAAGTGTAGATTTTTTATTATTCTATTATAAAGTTGCTCCTTCAAACGTAAGTATTTTTTGCCATAGCTAGTTTTAGTTTTGGGTAAAATTAACAAGCTAGCTCGCCGTTGACTGACTTTTTCCTAATATTGGGTGAGTATTATGACTTGGGGATCGAAACCCAGACCTCATGCTCGCCAAGGAGGCACACAAATTGAAAATAAAGTTTATAGTTGATAAGTATTTAACCCCACTTGAGAAGCACCCATCAAGAGTTGTCGGAACTCGAGTCTTTTGAGTCCTAAATTTTAGGCTCAGCTGACAAATTGCACAGCTCGACTCGTTACAACAACACCCCCAGACTAGAACACTTAAGTCTACATAGAGACTCGAGCGCAACATGGGTCTCAGCAGTGCTATTCTGTACAAATCTCACCGTGAAAACTTAGGTGAAGTGAACGTGGAGTTAGCTGCCAGTAGTGTCAATCCCTAGCATAAGGTAGAATGACAACTCACTTCACCTAGGTTTTCACGGTGAGATTTGTACAGAACAGCACTGCAGGTCTTGATTCGAGCTCGAGTCGTTTCACGCGACGAGTCGCGCTCAAGTTCTTTTCCATTTTGAGTTCCTTTATAAATAAACAGGGAATAAAAAATAACAAACAATAAAAATTGATCCGTACCGACATAATAAATAGTGTCACGTTTTTATCCCTCTTGGGGTACACACAGAACCTAATAATGCCATGCCTAAAGGTCACATTTAGCATGTTGCCACATGAACTATGTCTATGTATTTTTAAATAAATCAACCTTGATACGCTCAAGACTCGATACACTCGAGCTCTTTTTAAGACTCGAGTTCTTTTTGAGACGTGAGCTTGTTTTTAAGACTCGAGCTCTTTTTGAAATACGAGTTCTATTTTGGCGCTCGAGTTTTCGAGAAAGGACTGCAGATCGGCTCGACTCAAGGCTCTGAGTTTTGTTAGTACACCGAGTCTTGTAAAATTATATATGATTATTATGATTATATATTGATGGGCCATCATGACCTCTACCTACACCACATCACCCAATATACTTAAATACAACTTCTTAATTAAAACTTGTAAACAGGTAATGATTACATTATACGACGCACGGTTTGAGCACGCACCGTGATTGGTCACGTTGGTGGGCCGTGGGTCACTTTGCACATACGTGGGCCGGTGTGCCTGCAGCCGACACGTCCATAATACCCCTGACTCCCCTGACCCCCTTGGAAGGGGAGAAGGGGAATGTTACTCAACGTTACTAAGACTGTTTTTTGTTTTGTTTTATTTTTTATGTTGTTGTTAAGGGCATAATGTTTTGCTCTCTTTTTTTTTTGATGTTTTGTAAAAACATTTTCTAATTGCAAGCTCAGTGTTGTGGTCATTGTTTTTTATTAAATCATGTTGACTTGACATTGGACGATCCCAGTACTACTCCAGTATACAACTCTCAACTCACAGCTAATCTCATAATGAAAACAGCCAAGGCAAGCAGCTGTCTCCTGTCTACTCAGCAGCTCGCACTGTGTAAACCAGTCATAAGACTTAATGTACCGTACATAAGTGACCGTGGTAGTCACTACTTTTTAATCCCCTAATTATTGGTGGACGTTTTTGGGCTAATTATGACAGACATGCGTTTGCAGGATGAAACAGAGGGCTTAGTGCGACTTTTTATCTAACTCGATCGTGTTTACGTTAACGTTATACCTTACCTTAATTTGTATGGAATAATTGTGTTTCCTATTATAGTCACCAGACGGCGCTTTTTCAGTTCCAGTACAAACGTGATCGAGTAAGTATAAAAACTCGGGAAGCACTGTACTTTATTACCCGTCGATTCTAGATTCTTAGTAGTTATTTTTTTTTTGTATAATATATCCTTTTTAGTGTAATTTTGTCAAGTCAAGCCTTCGGGACCCAGTGGAATGTGGGAGTAATAGGGTGGGGAACACCATGGGATACCTCAAGGACATTGACCTTGACCTCAAGTCATTGAACTTGACTTCAAGGTCAATGAACTTTAGCTAAAGGTCAGTGACCTTAGAAAAATAGCTAATTTTGACCTCAGGGTCATTGACTTTCAAAATTTCCTTGACCTCAGAGGTATGAAGCGTCTATTCTACCCAAAAAAAGTTGATACTGTAAAAAAAGCGAAATTTTTCTTTTTTTTTCGAGCTCGAGGTAAATTTTTCATCGTCTAATATTATACGAGTCATTCACCGCCTCATCTAACCCAAATGATTCACCAACAATAGAGGGAATCTGGCGCTTGGCGGCCGCTGCCGCGGCACGCTCGCTACGCTCGCTCGCTTTCGCGCTCTAATGGTCACTGTTCTAACTTAACCTAACCCAAATGATTCACCAACCTTAGGAGAACCACGATCTTACCTGTTACTGCTCCTGAGAATCGCGGATCTTGACTTTTGGAATTTTGACCTTGACCCGAAGGTCAATGACCTTGAGGTCAAGGTCATTGTCGTCCTTGAGGTGTCCCATAGTGTTCCCCACCCTATTACTCCCCACATACCACCGGGTTCCGAAGGCTTGATGAGGCGATGGTTTTTGGTGTATTTTTTTTTTCATATCCGTATTTCAGGGATCCCTAAATTACACTAAAAAGGATATATTATACAAAAAAAAATAACTAGCATAATAAATCAACGGGTTATAAAGTAAAGTGGAGCCAAAACTCGCATTAAGGCCTCAGTTTAATCACCTTACTTTAATCCAAGAGACGTCCACCGCTGGGTAAAGGCCACCACCAAGTATCAGAACAGAAGAGATAAACAAGAAAAAAAAATTAAACAACCCAGTAAATGACTAAAAACATCTTGAAAACACCGCCCAACTCGCAAACACATTTACAGGAAACTCAATTGGTATCGCAAACCGAGATACAAATAAGTAGACATAGATAAAACTAGGTATACTAGCTAATAGGTACCTAGGTATTGTGGAGACTGGCAGCGAGGCCACGGATCTAGGGCGTTGAATGTACTCTCGAAACGGGGTTACAGCCTTACAGCTGCATATAAACAAATCTATATATGCGGGAGAATATTTGACTTCCCTACAATATTAGTACAGAGACTGATTGCTCGAAAAGCAAAGTTTTCAATGTAATTGGAGCAGATTCGATGCAACCGCACTTTCGAACAAATATGTTTTAGTTGAATCGTTATGGTGAGCCAAGTCGAATAGTGTTCCCAATGTTCCAAAAGCTACGTTTACACAATGGTCGATGCTGGCCAAGTTTCGAAGCTCATTGGTGTATTATGGAGTACTTTAATGGACCTTTTGGATGGAGCGATGGTCGTTGAGAACTGGGTCACTACTCGCTATTGATTCTGAATCGAACAAGGAGAGTTCAAAGAACGGCTAGGAATATTTTAAAGCAATAAGATGTGGACCGTGTGAACTAGTTTTCCAGTAGATATTTCCTCGGATGATTTTGTCTTTGCAGGGCTTAGTTATAATCCAACAAAAAGTTTTCGGAAGTTTATGGACATGGATGAGAAGATGCAGGTTTAGTGCCTGGTTTGCAAGGTACAGAAACCATTATTGTAGTAATAAGTACTCATTATGTCGCCCATATTCAATACAATGAAAAAAAGTATAGTTTAAAAAAACTGAAAAACACGCTTTAATACCATTAAACTGAACTATAAAGTAAAAAAAAAAAAATCTATGTAAGAATAAAATGTCATTGTAAAAAAAAGCGTGGGGTGCTTTGTACGACATTCTTACTCTAACTCTGCTGTAATTCGAAAGCACCCCACGCTTTTTTTTACATTAACATTAATTTTCTCGTTAATCACTATATTCTTGTATTGAAAAAAATATTTTTACTTTTTAGTTCAGTTTAATTAATGGTATTAAAGCGTGTTTTTTTAGTTTTTTTTAAACTATATTTTTTTTTTAATAATTAACACTGTACAACTACAGTATAAATAATTATGAACAGTATGGAAACGCGGCCTAATTGTTGAAATAATTAACTACGCGCTACGCTCCATTAGAGAGTTAGGGTTGTCACTCTTATTATTTGTAAGATGCCGGCCACTTTTTAAAACTCAGGAGGTAGGTAAACAACAACTTTGTGGTACAACAACGTGAAAAGTAACTAAAGAGGCGTTTCGTCGTGTAAAATTACACTATCCGGCTCGAAGGACCATAAAATGTCCAGTTCGTACACTTGCAGTTGTTGTTGTTAAGGTTATTGTTCAGGTTCAAGCGCTTGAAGCTCTTCTAGCTTCATCTTTCTGACTGACCGACCCCTTGACAATTCAAAAGTGCCTGTAATTGGTTTATTTGAAATAAATGCTTTAAGTTTGAGTTTGACACCAAACGGAATGTTGACAAACACAATGGAAATTATTATCTTAGTAATAAGGTCGAAAAGTGGATCACCGCAAATGTCCGCGATGGTACCTACTTTTATACATTTTTGTACTAAGTAGTAGGTATTTTAATTTACAAACTACAATTGATTTAGGATACAACAATGGCCTCAAAATAGCGCGTCAACGGAAAGCTAGCTCAGGAATACGCTAATTTAATCAAGATGACTCCTAATTTCTCACGGCCATTATATTTTTATGGAAGTGTCAATTGTATTTATAAAATGTAAATGAACCAGTTCATGTGTAATACTTACAAAATATACCTTTAACAACAACTGAATACTCTATAATAACATTATTCAGTGGTTTTATGTGTAAACACGAAAAAAGTAAAAAAAATATCAGCTGTTCGCTACATTTTGACAAGTTATGCAAACATGAATGTACGGAACAGCTGATTTTTTTTTCGCGATTTCAGGTTTGGTCTCTTGTTGTTCATAATGATGAGTTTAATGACCCCTTAAAAGGATAAGGGAGTTTACACTTACACCCTATATAGCAGTGTAAAACCGTTTATGACAACAAAAGTACATAATCTAATGACATATCATTCGTCAAAATCGCTTCAGCCGTTTAGTAGTTACGAGGGAACATAGAGACGGCCATACCTACATACAGGTCAAAGACATAACCCTCCTTTTTATCTTCGCCGCAGTCGGATAAAAAAGGAGAATTCATGGAATTGAAGGTCGTTATTTTATTAAAATATTCTGTAAGATAGTGAAGATACAAGAAAGACAGTCAGAGTTCTAAAGAATAAGAGCAAAGACACGATGGAAGGATTGAGTAAAGATGATTTGGGTAGAAAGGATACAGGTGTTTTATCTCACGAAAGCGGATGAGCCATACTTGTATGTGTAAATGTACATGCACATTGTCTTTGCGTGCGTAAGCTCGGGATCGCGCTACCTGCAGTTGCGCACACAAGAGCGCGTGTCTATACGCATTACATCTACAAGTATGGCTCACCCGCTTACGTGAGATAAAACATTCTGAGGAAACAGGCATGTCCTAGTACCAAAAATTTAAAGGCATGGACATCCACCAACCCGCAGTGAACCCACGTGGTGGATTAAGGGCCACTGGCTCTCACACAGACGAAACCTGTGTCCCAGCAGTAGGAGCATATAGGCTAATTATGAATGCTTAAAACTACTAAAGCAACTCACATTGAACCCCGTATAGTAAATTCCGTTAAATTTTCTCTCCAATATAATAACAGCTTGTGTTGCACGTGCCAATATGAAAGGCAGTTCATTTTCATAACCGTGCACCTTTCCTGATTATAATTAAAATTCATCAGAAGTACTGATTGTTACTGTAATTTAAACTGCCGTATTTTGCACGGGTGTGGGGAAATGGCGTGAGTTGTTGCTGGCACAATAATACGTTATTACTTAGAAATCAATCAATCTGCCTAGCCTTTTCCCAACTATGTTGGAGTCAACTTTCAGTCTAACCGGATGCAGCTTAATACCACTATTTTACTTGGAGAAACTGCCTATCTGACCTCCACAACCCAGTTACTGGGTAATAAGATACCCCTTGGTAAGTCATTACTTAGCAATAGATCTGATTTTAAAATGTTTCATCATACGTGTATATTGATTTAGGAGGCTTTGAAATAGAATTAGGAGAAAACAGTTTTTGGTTGTGTTCATTTGCTTGTGAAAAGTGATTGCTAATAAAATCAATTCTGGGGATTTCTAGAGATTCATAATAGTCTAGTGTAACTTTCGCTTAGGGACAACTTATAAAAAATATATCCGGGAGTCTATGTTCTAAACTAATCAATTACGTACCGCCCTTTACTAGGGACGAACGATTCCTGGTAAAGCAACAAGTAAGAAGAAGGCAAGGCCTGTTTTCTCATTATTTATAACCTTATTTTCAAAATATTGCAACTTAACCTGTTTAGCCTTGGCTGTCAATTTTGACAGCCAAGGCTACCTTGATGAAGCAAAAAAAAATCATTCTAAAAATTATTTTTGTTACTATTTTTTGTGTAAAATACAAGTGTGTGATATAAATATTAAGGGTTGATCATAACATGTCTGAACCTTTTCAGCCCAACATCAAAATGTCACTCTCTGAAGAAATGTTCTCGAGTTTCGCTTTACGAAACAAGAACATGAAGACCAGTCACTTCGACTCAGATCCGGGCACGTCGTACGAGGTGTTCAGAAATAACACCACAGCAGTTGAAGTTATAGTCAAAGAAGTGCCTAAAGCCAAGAAAAAAACAGCACCTCCACCAGAATATCAAGATGTAACATTGATCAAGAGACTCCAAGATGACATCCACAGACTCAAAAGCGATTTGAATATATCAAAGAATGCGCTGGCCAGATCTCGGACAGGGTTTCTGGCGATGGTACGTGAAATGAGAAAGCAATTAGATGCAGCGAACCAAAGCGAAATGGAAACACAGACTAAGAACCTGACTTTACAATTGGATAACGAGAAATTGAAGAGTATGCTTCTTTCAAAGTCCAATTTACTAAACAAATTGAAGAAGGAGTTGATCAGTATGAAGCGGGTTATGAGGTATGTTATAAAGAGTATATGTAACACACCTCCTCAGGTGTCGCAGAATGTGACATGCAGCTCTGAACCAGACTACGACGATTTCGAGAATGAACTGAAAAAAAATGTTAAAGTAAAGTTTGCTAACAACATCTTCGAGGAAATGGCTACGTTTGATAGCTCGATCTCAAAGGACACTAAGTATTCATTTGATAAGCGTCTACTATAGTATTTTGCGTACGTTTTGCGTTAGTTTATAGAGTGTAATTATGAACTTGAACGTTAGTTAGAAATAAATTGAGATTTCCTTTAATTATCCAGGTATTTTATTGAATTTAGTAGAATTTCTATGAATCTTTTCAATAACCGGGTTCCGAGTGTAGTTGACCCAGAGAGCGCCCCAAATTAATTCCAATAAGTTCTGTAAGACTTATGATTAAGTATTTACTGGGACATTGATATACTTTGTCTAGATTTTATTCACTTTGGTATTCAAATTAATGTAATATTATTTTGTCTAATAAAATATTTGAGCAGAAAGTTTAGGTACTAGATATATGTTTTCAAGAAATCTTGAAAGCTTTATAAAATGATCCCTGAAATCCTATAAGTGAATCTCGAGTTACATAAGAGCCGAACCCCAGACGTAGGTACATTACCTCGACACACATTCCGTTAACAAAAGATTGGTCTGATATTGTACAGAATCAATCGCGGAATGCAAGCGCGGGGGACAGGGCGGTGCATACCCGGCTGCACGGTAACCGGGTCAGGCTGTGACCGGGTCATGCGGTCATAGCTACCCGGTCACCAGGTCGTCGGGACGCCGGTGAGACACGCCCGCCTGCCGGTTATCACACCCGGTAAAGGAGAGGTCGTCTCATCGGATTTGACGGTTTTTGAGTGCCTCCCAGTGCATAACGAGTGGGCCACGAATTGGGGTGGAATTACGCGATATTTATTTTGAAAAATATTTTAACATGCTCGGTAAAATGTTGTGACATTCGTTCCTAGTGCAATGTGGTAGTAGAAGCTTCTCGAAAGCGTAATTTTAAATGTATTAGGTAGGAAGTGTATGTAATATTGAATTAAGTGCAAGCTCATCGTACTTTATGAAGCACTTAACCTTATAACGATGCATTATTACGACATGTAGTGGTAAATGTACGTATAATTAAAAAACTTTTTTACAAAAAAATACAACCGACTTCCAAAAACAACACTACAAAGTGAAAAATAACTTTTATTTCGGAAGTCGGTGTCTAGTTAAATGTTTTTTCGTTTTTTGCCACCGACTTCCGAAATTAAAGTTATTTTTCACTTTGTAGTGTTGTTTTTGGAAGTCGGTTGTATTTTTTTGTAAAAAAGTTTTTATTTTTCACTTTTTATTTGTGTACCTACCCCACACAAATTCTTATACCACTATCTGCAAAACAAACTAGAACATCATCCATATAAAAGTGGGGAAAAAATACGTATTATTGAAGCTAACTCAAAAACTACTGAAGCAAAGTTAATCAATTTTATATGAGACCAACTGTGATGTATACCCCTTCGATCAATAATAGCACTAGATACAGGATCAGGAACAAAAATAAGTCGCTGTAGTGGCCACGTTTACACACACATAAACATTTACATTTGTTACTACGAAATATAGAAAAAAGTTTTATAATATTTACAACTTCAATTCATTATAAACCTTAACAATCAAACATAAAGTTTAATTACGATTGCAAAATATTTATATTTAAGTCCTTCTATCATCGGAGAAAGGTAAAAGCAATAAATTAAAAATGTCGCTTGAAAATAATAGGTCATTTTTATAATAAGTACAAAAATATTTATTCTAAAGTGTACTTAAAACTTAAGCAATAAGGTTAAAAACATTTTGTTGAAAATTTTGTGCTTACTCTATTTTGGAACTAGACATAGTTCTTGGTATTTACATTTCAATGCTCAGAACACAGTAAGTATTGAAAGATGTAGAGTAGCAGAATAATAATATATTTTTTAGGCCAAGGTTCGTTTTATATGGTAGCAAATATTTTTGACCGATTTTTAAAAGTAGAAGGAGTAAATTAGTACAATAGTTATTTTAATTTTGATTATTAATTTGATAATTAATTATTTTAATAAAAATATTAAAACAAATTGTTGAATTTTTACAAGGTTTATATATTTCTTCTCCTCTTTCTTTCGCGACAATAGATACCCATTCTGCATTGCGAAATGGGTCACTAGGAAATCTACAAACAAAAACAACATATAAAGTAACAATACTACTCCATGCATTTCCCTGTTCCCGAACAGTCGATGTTTGAAATAAGACCACAAAAGTATTTGTGTTTTTATTTTTCGGGCCGTTTTTGAAGCGCTTATCGGGAATCTAGTACTATTATTGATCGAAGGTATACCCTCTCGAATAAAACAAAAAAAATTCAAATCGGTCTAGCCATCTTCGAGTAATCGGGGAACATACATAAAAAAAAAGAAAAAAAAAAAGGTTCCGACGAATTGAGAACCTCCTCCTTTTTACCCCATCGAGTGGGGTGTTGTTGTTTAGAGCTTGTTGAGTAAATACTTACTGTATTATTTGTTTTAAAAAATATTGGGAAATAAAGGAATGAGAAGCCACCAAAGTCAGCTTTTTTTTTACAAAATTTTGTTGCGAAGATTTTTTTAAATTCCCATTGACATATGAACTTGAAAGGTTATAATGTTTATTATTACGTATATTTTACTAACCAATACCAAAATATTGATAAATCAGATTTGGTACTGAACCCTAAATGTGCGAAGTCCGACACGCACTTGGTCGGTTTTTTTTAAGTTGGTTAGAAATATAACTGCTTTTGCTTGAGATTATCTACCAGTTAAGTTAACCGGAACTTATGAGGAGGTACTGAAACAGGTCATAATAAGTTTCTTTATAATTAAAATCGAGTGTTTTCTAACAGAAAACATGCTTGTACTTATAAGGAAAATAAAGATGATCCAAAGAACGGAAACCTTTCCATTATGGATGATACCTGGGTAAAAAAAAAAAAATTCTTTTTAGTCCCTCAGTCAGATAATAAAAAAAATATTAGACACGTATTTTTTGCTTTATCATATTAATAAAAAATTACTTACATAACACGCATTAAAGTTGGGGAGTTAGGGCTCGCACGTTAATAATAAAAAAATATTTTCTTGGTATAGAACTCATACTACGTACAATATTAGGTAAAATTACTTCACACCGAACTCGTGTGAGGGGTTATTCTACATGACGGACAGTAAAATATTTTTTAGTCATCATCCCTATTGAGTGCCACGAACGATGTTGGTTTATGTTGGCGTAGGTATTCGTGTCGGTAAACAAACCTGAAAGCTTTACTTGTCAAGTTAACAGCTTAGCGTAGGTAGACGGTAAGTAAAGTTAATAGAGGTATAAGCTCTTTAAACGCGAGTTATTATACTTTAAGCAATTTTGCGTTTTTATTTCCTTTATACCTAATGTCGAAGCCTTCGTTCATATTATGGGATACTAGTTTTTGCCCGCGGCTTCGCCCACGTGGATGTCAGAAAATATCCCACGGGAACGTACTACCGGGAAATCCTTCCTTATTCCTTGTCTAAATTATAAAGGGAACCACTGTGCAAGATTTCAGCTTTCTAGGTTCAAGGGTTTTGGCTGGGTGTTCATGAGTCAGTCAATCAGTCTGTCAGTCAAGACTTCTCTTTTTATTTATTAACCGACGACAAAAAAGGAGGAGGTACTCAAGTCGACAAGTATATATAATAGGTCTTTACCTATGAAATTGCCGTTTTGTATGAAAAAATTTAAACGAATTTTTTTCATGCATTTTTTATTTGTATTAATCGAGGTAATCACCCATGCAATCAATGCATCTTTGCCAACGCAGTGGCAGTTTATTGATGCCCTTCTTAAAGAAATCAGCTGGACGGGAGGCAACAAATTCTTCAAAGGCATTTTGTACTGCCTCTCGGGTATTGAATTTTTTTCCCGCCAAGAAGTTATCCAAATTTTGGAAAAAGTAGTAGTCTGTAGGCGCAAGGTCTGGTGAGTAGGGCGGATGACGGAGAGCTTCCAACCCCAGTTCTTGCAACTTGGAGACCGTCTGCTGTGCAGTATGAGGTCGCGCGTTGTCGTGCAGGAGCAGCGGAGACGAGCGATTGACCAATGCTGGTTGGACATGTGCCAGCTTCTCCATCATTGTGTTCAGTTCTTCACAGTACACATCTGAAGTAATGCTCACCCCGTTTGGTAAGAAGCTGTGATGAATCACACCGGCGCTAGACCACCAAACAGTGACCATCACTTTTCTACGGGTAAGTTTTCGTTTAGGGCATTGTTTAGGTGCTGAACCAGGATGCAACCAACTTGCTGAGCGCTTGCGGTTATCAAACAGAATCCATTTTTCATCGCAGGTAACAATGCGGTTCAAAATTCCTTCATTTGTGTGTCTGTTGAGCAGTGCAAGGCACGTCTCGACGCGTACTTCGCGCTGGCGATCATCGAGTTCGTGGGGCACCCATTTGTCAAGCTTTTTTACCTTGCCAATTTGACGCAAATGGACCAATATTGTTTTGACGCTAACGTCGAAAGCTGCTGCTAATTCAGCCGTAGATTGTGTATCATCAGCTTCCACAATCGCCTTTAATTCGTCATTGTCGACCAAAGTCTTCGGACGACCGCGAGGTTCATTTTTCAGGTCGAAATTTCCAGAACGGAAGCGAGCAAACCAATAACAAGTGGTGCGTTGGTTTGTAGTGTTAGCTCCGTAAACGTCGTTGATGTTGCGTGCCGCTTGTGCCGCGTTGCTGCCACGACGGTACTCATATTCCATAATTACTCGAATTTTTAACGTATCCATGATGACGAAAAAGATTGAAATGCGATGAAAATGTAACACTAATCAATAAACAAATGACTACTTTTGGAAAAAAAATTCATGTTTTTAAAATAAAATTAATTTGAAATTAGAATTCTTAGCCAAACAAAAATTATTTTGATTTGAAATGGCCCGTACTGCAGAACGGCAATTTCATAGGTAAAGACCTAATACTTCCTGTTGATCTAGAAACATGAAATTTGGCAAGAAGCAAGGTCTCACAGTACAAGTAAAGGAGAAACTCCGAAAATCGTATTTTTTTTTGGGATTACAAACTTAAATTTGCAGTTGGAGAATAGACCGTGACGTTTAACAAGTTTTTCGACAACAATGTTGTTTGTTTTTGGGGCAAATTTTTTTCAACTACGAAACCCTTGTTGTGCGTGGTCCGACACGCACTTAGCCGGTTTCTTATGAGTGGCCAGTTACTGTAGCGTAGCCAATTATTTATTTATTTATTCTTACAGAAAGCTTACAGACTAATATCATAGTTAACAATCATTCAGCAGGACTATTTGCTAATGATAAGCTTCCACATACTCGTATATACTTCTAGATACAATTATTTCAGTTGACCGTGTTTGTAAAGGGTAGTATTTAAACGCACATCAAAAATTACCAACTTTTCCCAACAGAATACGTACATCAAAAATACTGTTTGCACATCAAAATTTGCACGTTTAAATAAATTAAACTTAACGTCAGGTCGACGGATCTCCGCTGCGCGGGGCTCCTATTTCTGTCTGCAGGGTTTAAAGGAACCTAACCAAACCTAACCTCGGGGTGCCCAATAATTATTATTTTTTGTACAATTTTTGATATTCAGTTAGTTAACTAGTAGTGAAATAATAAGTTTTTTAGATGCGCATTTATTATTTTTGATGAACAGTTAGTATTTTTGATATGTAATTAATATTTTTGTTGTAACTTTGGACAAAAATTGATGTATAATAATGATTATTATACGTGCAAATTTTGATGTGCAAACAGTATTTTTGATGTACGTATTCTGTTGGGAAAAGTTGGTAATTTTTGATGTGCGTTTAAATACTACCCATTTAATATTTTTCTGATGTGCGATTAATAATTTCCCGTTTGTAAACAGCAATTTGCAAACAAAAATTAAAAGTTTATAAATGTAATAAAAGCTAAAATTACTATTGCAGTTACCTACTCTACCTCAACTCAACACTTTTGCTTATCCAATAACTACAAAAATATACAAGCATGAAGACGTAATATACAAACAGGTCAGACTAGCACAGTTATGTAATATCGGTCATGGCTAGCCTTCACTGTAATCTGATGGAACCTAGATTGCTTCTAGTCTAGGCTAAGTTCAATACTAACGCCTGCCGCTGGTTGCTAGCGTAAGTTTTCAACTGCGGCTATGTAATATGTGTGTGCTATACGGATTGTAAGGCGTTGTTTAAATTACATCCGTGTCTCCTGCGCGTGTCTTTTCGAAACATTATACAAAAAACTTATACATAAACATTTGTTTTCATACACAACATCCTCCGTATTAAAATAATTTTAGACTAATAACACATTTCGTGAATATTTCGTAATTAGTTCCGACGAGGAAGACGTGCTATCAGTTTTAGCAATTATATACTAATTGTCGAGGAGAAGGCACAGATTTCCAGTTGGACCGTATTTACGACTTCGAAATTTTGACATTTACCAAGAGCTACATATTGATGTTCAGAACTTGTTTGAAAATTAAAAGCGGTCCCCATACAAGAAGCGTGTTTTCTTAAACTGTATTTTTTAAATATTTAGATTTAAACATTGTACAGTCAGCAGCAAAAGTCGAATAACACTTGCAGTTTTTTAATCTTAATTATTAAGCGAAATATTTAATTCAAATTGGAACAGAAGTACTTAAAATTTTAAGAACATTAACTTTTAACAGTTGAACGAAAAAACATCAGTTTATTGAATCATTTTGTGTTAAGTTTAGATGATGTCAAAAAGTAGCAGTGTTTACCGACTTCTGTTGCTGAACGTACAGTGGTACAATGGTGGTGCTTCGTGTGCGAGTTCGGCTCGCACTTACGTACAGATCGCGTTAGAAACACCACTCTGGGTTCCATAACTCAAGTAGCGGATGTTGGAGAAAAAACAGCCAGGCTGAAGGTGGAGTGGGTTGGCTACGTCGCACGAATGCACCCGGAGAGTTGGGCAAAGATTGTCACCCACTGGATGCCTCAGGGAGGACATCGCCGCCGTGCCGTCGAGGTAGACCGCGGCGAAGGTGGTGTGACGATCTGATCATGTTTGCAGGACTAACATGGCCAGAGATCGCACAAGACAGAAAGGTTTGGAAGGAACCTTTGCCCAGCAGTGGGACACAAAACAAAAAAAACATGTCAGTCAACATTACTACTTACATCAAATTCATTTTAAAATTCTCACATCTCAAACATTTCCCTACCTACAGCAAATTCATAATTATCTCTCAGTCAAAAGTCAGTGAGTTAGTTCCAAGGCTGGTTTTCCAGAGCGAAGCCAAACTAATGTCAGTCCTGACTCTAATTGAATTGCCCCTGTGAGCCACGTGAACTTACACTACTTATAACTTTAAAAGCTGGGAACAGGAATTCGTACTTACATTGTGTACACGTTTAATCCTGAGAGTATACTCTGTTCCAAAAGTATGCGATGAAAATGTAAACAAATGGATGGGTAAACGTTCCTGTGGATGCCAATTTGTAGTGTCACTTACAATATGAGTTGCTTGGATTTGATTATTTGAATGAAATAACTGGAAATTCTAATTTTTTCATATTTAATTTTATTTATTTATTTAAATCAGACACAATTATCCATATTTTTGTTAGTAGGTATACATAAGCAATATGTTAGTAAATAGTAAGTTATATATCATAAATTCATTATATAATGTAAAATCAACAATATACAGGGTTAGTTTTCAATGACCGGCCAAATTTTTCACAGGGCGTTCTACCCGTGAATATGAACAACTTTTACTATGGGACCAACTTTAAAATCACGAAAAAAAAAAAACAGCTGTTTCATACAAAAGTTCAATACCTACTCGACCAAAATGTATGAAACAGCAGATTTTTTTTTCGTGATTGCAAAGTTGGTCCCATAGTGAAAGTTGTTCATAATCATGTGTAGAACACCCTGTGAAAATTTGGCTGGTCATTGAAAACTAACCCTGTATACATAAGCAAGAAATTCATTAAAATATTAAAATTCATTAAAATAATAAAACAACAAAATAATCAAAAATAAAACAAGTAAAAACAATATTCGTCCATCAGTTGCTGCTCTCTTTTATATGCAACTAACTGCACACAATGCAACAATATTGGGCAGTCAATTCTGGAAGCCACAACGCTAATTTTAAAAGACATTAAAAGATAGACTAAGAAATGATTACATAAGAGAAAGTCAAAAAGTGGCACTGGTGACTGAAAAGTTGTGCGGAAATCGGTTGTCATGGAATGGGCATGTGATGCGGAGGAGTGGGGAAAATGTCGTGAGGAAAGTTTTGAGTACGAATGCCGATGGCTATAAGAGTAGGGAAAGACTAAAGAAAAGATGGATGGACTGTGTGAAAAATGATATGGCTAGAAAGAGACTACCGAGATGACGACTAATAGAGAAGTATGGAAGAAAAATACATGTTGCGCCGACCCCAAATAAATTGGGACAAGGGCAGGAGAATGATGATGAGTTTGTGTTCTTCCAATAAATTTTTCGTTTGAATTCACGGACTAGAAAAAAAGAAGGACTCCGCGCCACGCAAATCGAAAGTGCCGGAACCGTTTTTACAAACATGCGCCTCACGCACACATTTACATTATAGTATGCCGACCGGCCAGGTGGCCGCCATTACGTGTCTTTATCAAATCACGCACACATAGATCGGTAAGGTGCTTCACTTTCGATACGCGTGGCGCGGAGTCCTTCTTTTTTTCTAGTCCGTGTTTAAATTGTTAAATTTTTCTTCTGAATGTAATGTTGTATTTTTTATTGACTTTGCAAAATGTCTTCGTTAATATTTTATATGGCGTATGGTGACGTCTTTCTAATTTCATATCTGGCATTTCAAAGCTGTTTTAAGAAAATACATATTGTCTTGAGAAGGTTAAGCTGACAAGTTTTTTGACAATTGATCGCAATGGGTTTAATTTCAGCTCAGCCACGTTCACTGCATTATTTACGTTGTTCAGTTGACGAATTATTCAAATCTATGAACAACTGGATGTCAAAATGAAATACATGACATTCGATCATTGAGGTATTAAGTACAGTCCTACCAACTTATCTGTGAACTGAAAGAGGACGGCACCGTCGCGTCGATGCGTCGACACAATCGAATGACATGCGTCGGCACAATCGAAGACATTTCAACATGACGGCCGTAGTTCCAATTTTTGCCATTTCACAGATAAGTTGGTAGGAGGGTACTATTAGTACAATTACCTCAATGCATTCGATTGCCATTTTATCTGTGTTACACAACACAATTAACTCAAAGGTCAAATTGCTTCAAGGTCAAGGTCAACTTGCAATTTTTTTAGAGAACTTCGTGACTACATCATGGTAAATAAGTAAATAAAAATAAATAAAATGAAATTATGTTTATTTACCTCGACATAAATTTTTATTATTTATTTCATAAATTTCTTAAAATACTAGACATATTAAGTTGACAGGTATTTAGACAATTTTGAATTAAGGAAGAATAAATAATGTCCTAATATTCTTCTCTTCTTGTTTTCACAGACTATTGTCTACATTTCTTTTTCATTTCTTCGTTCACAAGTCTGCTGGAAAAAATTCTTAAGAAATAAGCCGTAACTTTGTACTCAATACTTAATATGTCGAATCTGCATGTATTTTATTTACTGCGTATGATTAAATAATACAATAAATAAAGATAAGTATCTATTAGCTGAGATGAAAGTTTATGATAAGTCTTTAGGCAGCATGTAGCCCTAGGGTAAGTTAAAGAAACGTAGACATTATGGCTGAATTTCCCATAACAACACAAGAAGGATACTTTACAACAAAGGTTCAGTACATCTCCATCGATTTTAGTTTGCTCCCAACTTCTACCACATCTTACGATTTGGTTAAGTGACCTAGTTTTCTATTAGGATTTATCCCTATAAAGTTTTATCTTTGTCTCCGGCTATAATTGTGAAGATCTAAATGTATGTAGACCGTTTTGGTGTATTAAGAACTTCTCGAGAAAGAGTTTGTCTGGAGAAGATATCTACGCCAAGGTGCATTTTGTTACCGTTTGAAATTATTATGATATGCAGGCAAAATTGCAGGTACGTGGTATTTTGTAATTAACTTGATTTGTAAATATTTTTTTTGTTATTAACTGTCGTCCGGCACGACACGACGTCGACGACAGTAAGTTACAAAAAAAAACCAACCGACTTCCAAAAAAACACTACAAAAAACACTACAAAATGAAAAATAACTTTACTTCCGGAAGTCGGTGTCTTTAGATCTGTATTTTAGTTTTTTTGCCACCGACTACCGAAATTAAAGTTACGAGATTTGTCACTTTTTAGTGGGTTAGTTTGTAATAATAATTTATATAAATAAGTTACAATAGCCTAATGTCAACTGCTCATCACCTTTTACAAAATATTGCTTTTCTCGATGCAGGGACGTTAATTGTTGAGGAGTTCTCCTAGTAAGAACCAGGAGAACTGAAACTGATGGTGAAGTCACCATCACCATATGCATTGTGACGAGCATAAATTACTTAGCAACCATATTAAAGTAATCGAACCCGTGAAATACTTAGGTATAATTGAGTTGTTCCGATGGCTATCTGTGTTCATCATTAGTTCCATTTCACCAAATGGTGCCTTTCGAGAGCAAATGCACGGGTTACTATAAAAAAAACCCATATCGCTTTAGATGTGCGAATAAAATTTGAGGGTTTCCCCCGATTTCCATGGGGTCTCTTCATCAGATTCTGACTTGGTCATAATGGAACCACCTCGAAAGCAGACCCATTTAAATAGAAAAAGAATTATGCAAATCTGTCTCCTCCTTTTTTGAAGTCGGTTAAAAAAATATTGGCAAATCGTTCAGTGGCAGCATAAGAGGCGATAACAAGTTCAGACAGCCGTCAGCCTGTTTATCAACTTACATATACACACTGAACCGTTAACCTTCACAAGTTCCCAAAAACTGTATTTTCGTGTATGATATTATCAACAGATATCTACAGCTCATCCATTTGATTTAACCAGTCGCCTTTTACGACTACCCGGATTATAGGCAGTTCATTCACGATACGACACATACCGGTGTTATATTAGGCCCTGTTATAGATATTCCATTTCACGAAGTCCGTTCGGCTTTGATTGTATTAGTGACGTATCCCGTATCGTGTAACAGCTTCGAGCGATGCGATTTGCGACTCGACTCGAGTCAAGCGACACGCGCGCGCGTCATCTATTCGGTCCGTCCGTCATTTATTTGTTTTCTCCGCAGTCTCTGTCACAAGATGAGCGTCGCTTGAGCGTGTATAGGTCAGACTCCACCAAACGGAAAAATCTTCGCGGATGCTCGAGCACTTTTTACATTTCACTGAATGAGTAACTGTATTACAAATGACTTTAACCATAAAATTCTACGCAGACATCACGCTTGATTTGATGTTTGTGTCGAATTTTATACTTGAAGTCAATATTGAAACAGTTCAGCGAAATTTAAAAAGTGCTCCAGCAACCGCGAGGATTTTTGACTTGGAGACTGACCCTAGGTCGTGGCCGCGTGGTCACCTGTTTCCGTCCGTTACCCCGCAAGTCACGTCGCGGTGACTCGTCGGATGCTCTAAACAACTACTTTCATTTGTTTTCTGCATAGTTGCTGTCGCAAGACTTGTGTCGTTTGAGCGTGTAGCTCGTGGCCACGGGGTTAGGGACAGTCGTGGCGAGCGACATACCTGTGTCATATTAATTATGAGCAGACTTAATCCAGTTGATGGTTGAGCCGTCGAGCTGTCGAGCTGTCGAGTATTCAAGTTGAATATTCGTTTCAGTTTTCATTGCACTGTTTGTGTTGGGCTCTAGTGGTATTGTAAAGTTTGACTGGTGGACCACTGAGTTCGTTTACTTGGAAGAGTCACTGCAATAGATCGGGAAATTCTCTTGATAAAGTTAACTTTTTCTAGTATTGGTGAAAAATATTGTTGAAGTCAAGTTGAAGAAAACTCAAGATCTCACAGTGACATCAAGTAATAAATCAATTATGCATGTATCTTTAAATAATTAATCTGTAAAGGTATTGTAATAATTTTAAGATTTGACATTGAAATAATTTAATTATTATTATTAAATAAATAATTAATCTGTATTATATTATTGTATTGTATTATTATTATAACTTTAAGAAGGATTTAACAATCAATAAATTTAACTTAAAATATATGTTATTTTCTAATTTTATATTTTTTACCATGATTATATACATTTTGCATGCCTTACGGTAGAATCACTTGAAAAATGTACATCTAATAACACCATTGTAACAGTGTTTTCTGTAAAAATAAATAATTTAATTTGATTTTAAGTTTTTCAATTGATCTTTAGGCTCTTTGCACACGTTTTTCTCGCCGAGAAAAACTACGGCTGTGTGTAGGTACGGTCTTCAGCGTTGTATGTATCACTATGAAAGCTTGTTGAGAAAGAGAAACGCTTTTTTTCTACGGCGCGGTTTATACGCCGTATGTTGTAGGCACGGTTGTCAGTGTTTATGGATCATTATATGGAAGCCTGTTGATTTCTTCCTAGATTATTTGATGCTACTCATTTTACATCAAGACGCGGGCTGTCAGCTCTTCAAATTGAGTATTCTTCATTATTTTCTTATCTTCTTTAAATAGTGTCAATTTCATTATACATATTACAACTCAACTTCAAATATTCGTGGAGATCGGTTGACAAACTCAAAATCTCTTCAGCACCTACAGAAATCATCCTTACGGTATCCATGGGTCTGTAACACGATTTCTTTCGCCTTCTCTACTTCCCTCATCCATGTGTTTTTAACCACCTTCCATTATCAAAACCTCCGACGCTCCCTACTAATGCTTCCTCAAACAACATCAAAAAAAAAAAATCAAAAATGTTTTATTTCGTTATTACACTTTGTACAGTATACAGTTGGTGGCGTCTCCTTTTAAGCATATAAATGCCTGTGCCAGGAGGCGCCGCTCTTTTATATCGTGCAAGTAGTGTACCTAAACATGCAACGAAACAAAGGGTTATGAATTACTTATTCTAGTTTACTACTATTAGTCTGTTGGTAAATTTGTGTGTGTATTTAAGCGTGCGTGCGTGTGTAAGTGTGTGTATTTGTATATGTGTGAGTGTGTGTGCATGTATGTGTGTATGTGTGGTTATTTTATACGGAATCAGTTTACCTTATAATAGGTCTTTACCTATGAAATTGCCGTTTTGCATGAAAAAATTTAAACGAATTTTTTTCATGCATTTTTTATTTGTATTAATCGAAGTAATCACCCATGCAATCAATGCATCTTTGCCAACGCAGTGGCAGTTTATTGATGCCCTTCTTAAAGAAATCAGCTGGACGGGAGGCAACAAATTCTTCAAAGGCATTTTGTACTGCCTCTCGGGTATTGAATTTTTTTCCCGCCAAGAAGTTATCAAAATTCTGGAAAAAGTAGTAGTCTGTAGGCGCAAGGTCTGGTGAGTAGGGCGGATGACGGAGAGCTTCCAACCCCAGTTCTTGCAACTTGGAGACCGTCTGCTGTGCAGTATGAGGTCGCGCGTTGTCGTGCAGGAGCAGCGGAGACGAGCGATTGACCAATGCTGGTTGGAGATGTGCCAGCTTCTCCATCATTGTGTTGAGTTCTTCACAGTACACATCTGAAGTAATGCTCACCCCGTTTGGTAAGAAGCTGTGATGAATCACAACGGCGCTAGACCACCAAACAGTGACCATCACTTTTCTAGGGGTAAGTTTTCGTTTAGGGCATTGTTTAGGTGCTGAACCAGGATCCAACCAACTTGCTGAGCGCTTGCGGTTATCAAACAGAATCCATTTTTCATCGCAGGTAACAATGCGGTTCAAAATTCCTTCATTTGTGTGTCTGTTGAGCAGTGCAAGGCACGTCTCGACGCGTACTTCGCGCTGGCGATCATTGAGTTCGTGGGGCACCCATTTGTCAAGCTTTTTTACCTTGCCAATTTGACGCAAATGGACCAATATTGTTTTGACGCTAACGTCGAAAGCTGCTGCTAATTCAGCCGTAGATTGTGTATCATCAGCTTCCACAATCGCCTTTAATTCGTCATTGTCGACCAAAGTCTTCGGACGACCGCGAGGTTCATTTTTCAGGTCGAAATTTCCAGAACGGAAGCGAGCAAACCAATAACAAGTGGTGCGTTGGTTTGTAGTGTTAGCTCCGTAAACGTCGTTGATGTTGCGTGCCGCTTGTGCCGCGTTGCTGCCACGACGGTACTCATATTCCATAATTACTCGAATTTTTAACGTATCCATGATGACGAAAAAGATTGAAATGCGATGAAAATGTAACACTAATCAATAAACAAATGACTACTTTTGGAAAAAAAATCCATGTTTTTAAAATAAAATTAATTTGAAATTAGAATTCTTAGCCAAACAAAAATTATTTTGATTTGAAATGGCCAGTACTGCAGAACGGCAATTTCATAGGTAAAGACCTAATATTTACTAAAAGATTCTCTACTTCATCATAGCGTAACTTATTTAACCACTTAGTCAGCAATAAACAAACAATAATAATTCTATAAACGGTTTAGTATGTATATCTATTTGTTTATTTATTTTATTATATAAGAAAGACGAGCGTTTAAAGAGCTGAATATTTGCAAATTCTGTTTTTATAAAAGGGGTGGAAGCAATATTGTGTTTCCTTCTTCTAGCTAATACATTAGGATCTAAAGGTAGCTAACATCGCCTGCACCATCCAGCACCAGCACCACTGTGTGTATGAACACAGACCAGTCGCGTAATTGTCGCCTCGGGAGCTCTACACAAGCTCAATGCGAACGAAACTTTGGTGTTGCCTCGCATGGCCGGTTTGTGATAGAATTTCTAAATTACTTTGGTTCTTTTACAAACCTATAGTTGGGTCGCTGATCAAACTTTGCTAAGAGATCGAATAGAAATTCTGTTGTAAGAGATTGTAAATATAGGGTGACTGGTAATTAGTGACCGATACTTAAACACATGATAATTAAGTCTGACAACCAGTCTTACCAAAGAGTATCGTATTACCCAGTAATTGGGTTGTAGAGATCAGATAGGCAGTCGCTCCATGTAAAATACTGGTATTCAGCTGCATCCGGTTAGACTGGAAGCCGCCCTAACATAGTTGAGAAAAGGCTAGGCATATTGACACATGATTGTACTCATGATAACAAACAACTTTTAGGCTTTTAACTGAAATCAAGAAACAAAAACAGCTGTTCTCTACATTTCGACGAGTTATGCGAACATAAATGTAGGGACTAGCTGACTTTTTTCGCGATTTCAGTTTTGGTCCCATAGTAAAAGTAGTTTGTTATCATGAGCACAATCATGTGTTTAAGTATCGGTCACTAATTACCAGTCACCCTATATATTTACTTCAGGTTTTTCTTGGGGCATTGTAGTTTAAATTAAGTTGTAGTCTGGTTTCACTTGACTAGTAGGTATCATCTGCCTAGCTTTTTCCCAACTATGTTGGAGCCAGCTTCCAGTCTAACCGGTTGCAGCTGAATACGAGTATTTTAAATAGAGCGACTGCCATCTGACCTCCACAACCAGTTACTAGGTAACGATACCCCTTGGTATGACTAGTTGTTAGACTTTCGGACTTCTGGCTACGTAACGTCTGTCAAAGATCTACAAAAGACAGCCGGGATCAACGGCTTAACGTGCTGTCCGAGGCACGGAGGGGTCTCGATATGTAATGGATGATCACCCATCCATGGACCGACCTCGGCAAGCGTAACTTAACCTTCATTTAACTACCATTCTTCTCCATACGAAACTACCTTTTGGAAAGGTCAAAGAATCAACTCTATTTTTAACCGACTTCAAAAAGGAGGAGGTTCTCAATTCTTCGGAACCTTTTTTTTTAATTTTTTTTTTTATGTATGTTCCCCGATTACTCGAAGATGGCTGGACCGATTTGGATTTTTTTTTGTTTTGTTCGAGAGGGTATACATCACAGTTGGTCCCATATAAAATTGATTAATTTTGCTTTGGTAGTTTTTGAGTTAGCTTCAATAATACGTATTTTCCCCCACTTTTATATGGACGATGTTCTAGTTTGTTTTGCAGGTAGTGGTATTAGAATTTGTGTGGGGTAGGTACACAACTAAAAAGTGAAAAATAAAAACTTTTTTACAAAAAAATGCAACTGACTTCCAAAAACAACACTACAAAGTGAAAAATTACTTTAATTTCGGAAGTCGGTGGCAAAAAACGAAAATACATTTAACTAGACACCGACTTCCGAAAGTAAAGTAATTTTTCACTTTGTAGTGTTGTTTTTGGAAGTCGGTTGCATTTTTTTGTAAAAAAGTTTTCTTGTAAATATTTACGTTCAAAAGAAAATAAATTATTTGACTTTGACTTTGCCATTCAACCGACCCGTGTGGCTGTTATACTTAGCCATGATTCCAGAATACTAGTCCAGTGTAGGCACTGGACTAGTATTTATTAATTTATTAATGTATCAATTCAAATTCTCACAGATCATTATTTGTTATAGACCATTTCTAGCGCCTGCACCTTTCGTCAAACAAGCAATTTAAAATAAATGCAAAGTTGCTAATGGGCCTTATATCTCAGCGCGTACTGCACCCTAATTGCATAGCACATTTTCAAACACAATTTGAATTGATAATCCATTGCGTGATTGCGTCATATGTTCGAAAAATTTGTCTGCTCGACAACGTTTAAAACGCAATGAATGTTGTTGAACTGTCAAAATGAAAGCTCTTGCTACTGTAAGTGTGTTGCGCAATTACCCCGCCCATCATAATTAGTAACTGTATCAGCATTAACTGTCAGATAGGCTTTGCATAGATAAATTAAAGATTGACGTTGTTAAATCATTATCCGAGAATATCGTGTAGTTGTAAAAATAATAAACATAAATGAAACATGAACACTAATTAAGGTTTCGAAGCTCTTTTACCTATTATATTAATTAAAATTAACAATTACGAGCACAATATACATTCTGGCAGTCTTAAAACGACGTTCATAAAAAAATCACGGCAAATGAAAACTTAAATATTTAATAAGATCATCGCTTCCATGTTCAATGGTCCACCCGAAGGATTAAGTATGGAAAACAAAGCCCCTTTATCATAGAAGATCATCGCTTTAAAATGCAAATAAAGAGACAGAGAGGCATTTTTCTCTAACGACGTCATTCCATGAAAGACGAAGCTGTTATAGAGCTCGCATACAAATGCAATAACGTCAGCCCGCTGCATTTTTCATCGGGAAAAGCATCAAAATTCAGTGAGCGGAGTATTCGTCGTCTCGTCCTGTGGGTTCGAGGGCCGAGCCTGCGAGCGCCAGTCGAACCGAGCGCTAGCGAACTCCCCCGAACGGGCCTTTGTAATGTTGCCAGCTATTGTTTTTTCTCTTTGCAGCAGGGAAAGTATTTGTTGTTTTTATTTTGCAAAGTTTGTTTTTGTGGATAAGCTGTTTTAAGTTGCCTAGATATCGATTAGTAGGAGAATTCTTGTGAAAGAAGTAATATAGGAGTGTAGAGTTTACTAGCCATTAGATTGTTATGTACATTTGACTAATTCTAGCGTAGCAAACATGGGTCTATGTGTTTCAAAATCGTCCACAATTGTGTTATAAGTAGATGTAGGTTTAGTTACAGTAAAACCCCCACCTGACGTAGTACGAATACATTGCAAACCATATAGTTTTCTAAGAAGTGTAACAAAAAACACACATGTATCTACTCGTATATCAAACGCTAATAAGCTCATCCAACAAAAATTCCCGACCACTTACTCGTATTCTGGGGAATTTAATTTCAAGTCCATTCCCGCTTGCAGGCTCGCCACCCCGACGCCCATTCTCGTCGGCCAGTCGCTAAACACCCGCCGGCACAACCGCTCGCTTCCACCCCTCGCACTCACTCTACACATGTGAACTTTTTTATAAAATAGTGCAGTGCTATACAGATTCCAAATTTGAACTTTATTTTTTTATTAAGTGTTTATGATAATGGGTTCTTTCCAAGTGGCCAGGCGGAGCGTTTAGACCAGCAAAAGGTTTGTTCTCATGCTATAAAGAATTATTTTTTACGTAAAAATGTTCACTTTTTTTCAGTAGTTTCTTTTTTTATTTAATCAGGTATTATCCAGGGGCTTTGCTTTAGTTTTTAGAAAAATAATAGTTTTAACTAAGTTCTCCCATGAGTCAAAGATTTAAATTTTTGCCCCTTTCGTATGAGCTCTTTTATTCAAAAGGTTTATAATACCTACTTACTTTTTATTAGTATTTAATTATTATTAGTTGATTAGATTTGGGTATTATTTATGTAAAACTAATTAAATATGCTATTATATTTAATTAGTTGAAGTTGTTAGGTACTTATTTCAACCTACTGACCATCGCGTAATAATTATACGGAGTGTTGTAAACGAATGTAAGTAAAAACCTATTATTTTGCAAAATTAATTATGTTTGTAATATTAAATTACACCCCAATTAATTTTCGTGCTAGTCTCTTTAATAATTGAAACATTGCACTACATAATTAATGAGCCAGCTATTCGTGCTCAAATATTAATTTATGAATGAGCAAAATATAATTAAACATTAACGCCCTTTACAAGTATGTCATGAAAATAGGTCAAACTGAAACCAAGTACAATATACAACAAGTACCTACATAGCTATACCTACACAAATCGATGTCTTTAAAATGCACAACAGCGCACAAATAAAAAAAAACCTGTCAAGAGCGAGTCGGACTCGCGGACCGAGGGTTCCGTTCCGATTTCTGAAAAATGTGTGCTATTTAGAGACATCGTTTTATTTTTCCTGTAATTTTTACATACACATCTATGACATAAAATAATTTTAGATTTTTCTCCCTGCAAACTTCGGAGATAAGGGGAGGGAACGGTATTTTTATTTACATTTTTTATCAAAAGTCGAAAACTATGCGGCCTAAAAAAAGAAAAAATAAATTGAGAATGTGCAAACAGCGTTCTATCATATTATAATTTTTAAGACCCCCTTTCAGTCACAGTTACAATTTTTTTTTTCTTATTTGCAAAATAGTTGGGCAAGCGTTATCTAAAACTGTTCCAAATTTCAAGTTGAGAGCATTAGTAGTTCTTTAGATATCCAGCTATGACAGACGGACAGACAGACAGTAGACAGACTGAATCGCACCTTAAGGGTGCCTTTTTACCATTTTGGTTCGGAATCTTAATAAAATGGAAGTTACGCAAAATTAATCAATTTATGCAAAAGCAATTTCGAAGAGGGTTAAAACTATTATTTTGCAATACTGGCAAGCCTTTCATGACAGTTCTAAAAGTTGAAATTTTATTTTGCCGTTACATAGACCTTTCGGCGTGTTTGTGGTGTATCGTGACCACAGAACATATATACCCTAACGGGACCGTGACTACGACGCTGTGTGATCCCACTACGCGTAAAAAAATCTTGAACCCCTAACAATGTAATGTAAAGCGGTGACCAATACTTCAATAAAAAAAAAACAACAATAATTAAGATAAAAATAAAAAAAAAGTGTGCGGTCGGAGGAACCCCGTCAGCAACGAAGTTCCTTCTGACGTATGATTAAAAACACAAGCTAAAAACTTACACTAGATGGCTCTGTATTAAAAAACATGGGGGGCAACAGGGCATAACGCTTTTTCATTACGTTATAGTTTCTACCAGTTTACTCCTACCACAAGCTGAGTTAATGAACTTCGTTCCATAAAGTCATTGGCATCAGAAGTGAAAACTTAAAACAACAGTTGTCACTATTATAACTACAGCATTGCCAAAGGTTCATCAAAACCATTTACCCTGTGGCGGCATCTACATCACCACATACGAACTACGTTACTACGCGTCACACTGACGTCACGCAATCCTGCATCGCGCAATCAGAGTTTACCGCGTAACTAGCATATTAGGTCTTTACCTATGAAATTGCCGTTCTGCAGTACTGGCCATTTCAAATCAAAATAAATTTTGTTTGGCTAAGAATTCTAATTTCAAATTAATTTTATTTTAAAAACATAAGTAGTCATTTGTTTATTGATTAGTGTTACATTTTCATCGCATTTCAATCTTTTTCGTCATCATGGATACGTTAAAAATTCGAGTAATTATGGAATATGAGTACCGTCGTGGCAGCAACGCGGCACAAGCGGCACGCAACATCAACGACGTTCACGGAGCTAACACTACAAACCAACGCACCACTTGTTATTGGTTTGCTCGCTTCCGTTCTGGAAATTTCGACCTGAAAAATGAACCTCGCGGTCGTCCGAAGACTTTGGTCGACAATGACGAATTAAAGGCGATTGTGGAAGCTGATGATACACAATCTACGGCTGAATTAGCAGCAGCTTTCGACGTTAGCGTCAAAACAATATTGGTCCATTTGCGTCAAATTGGCAAGGTAAAAAAGCTTGACAAATGGGTGCCCCACGAACTCAATGATCGCCAGCGCGAAGTACGCGTCGAGACGTGCCTTGCACTGCTCAACAGACACACAAATGAAGGAATTTTGAACCGCATTATTACCTGCGATGAAAAATGGATTCTGTTTGATAATCGCAAGTTCTCAGCAAGTTGGTTGGATCCTGGTTCAGCACCTAAACAATGCCCTAAACGAAAAAAAATCTGCATGAAAAAAATTCGTTTAAATTTTTTCATACAAAACGGCAATTTCATAGGTAAAGACCTATTATATACAACGTCCCGACATCAACCGTCGGGCAGTTGCCCACCAGACACGACACCCGTCTGGTCGGAGGATCCTCCCTTTTCTATGGAGGATGAGTGAACTTTACACCCTGTTCCTCAGCCTCTAAAACCCGATTTTGGCGGAGTTCTAAAGGAGGGTAATATTGTGCTTCAGCATTCTGGAAGCAGAATATATCTCACAAATCTCTTCTTTTAACATTGATAAAAATATCAGCTTTGAATTTTCCCATGACTGAAATGTAAGGAAAGTCATATAGATACAGAGGTCTTAGTGCGAGTTTTATACTTAGGTACTCGAACACGTTAACATAAACTTCAATTTGTACTGAAACTTAATAAGCGCCGTCTGGTGACTATAATGATAAACACAATTATCTCGAGTAAGTATAAAAACTCGAACTAAGGCCACTGTTTTCACTCTTGTTCACTGCGTGTAATTCCAGACCGCCGTCCGTCCGGTTGCGATAACGTTTTCCTACACATCACTTAGTGATATCTCAAATCTTCTTCTTCGTGTAGCTGGCACGACTGTATTTCAGATCTTGTTGGCCCAAAACTTCGCTACTTCCACGGCGTCATCGGTGGCAGCGCAAAGATCACTTTGACTGCATGTTTTGGGATACAGAGGCTAGATAAGAGGTGCACGGTGCACAGCTCCTCATCCACACAGCGCTGCCGTTCTGTCCAGGTGGTTACCTAGCCGGAACGGCAGCGGTGTTTGTGGGGCTTCACTTTACCAGGTTGGAGCTACATCTTTCCACTTAGGTCGGGTCTTATATTTGTGGGAAACACCAACAGGAACGTAGTCACACAATGATACAAAGATTATACTTAAAGGTCTTATATTTGACTTGAGTTGCACATACAAAAACCAACGTTGTTACGTTTTACATTATAAGCTCCGATGGGACTGGCATGTACAACTGTATAAAAGTCCCTAATAATAAATAAAGAGGAAAAAAAAAAAAAAAAAAGCCAATACTCACCAAGTATTTAATAACTATAACACCAGGTATTTAATAACTATAAGTAATAATACAACCTATCGCGTCGAGTCCCAAATCTCAAGTGAAACCATGCAGCCGGCCACGCGTTCCGCTAACCCACGTTGGCCCCTCCATTTTAGCGGGAAGAAACTAGTTCTCTGATTGGTTCCCGCCATTTTGCGTCAACCAATCACAGAACGAACACGAATATCATAAAAGGGTAAAGTTGCCAGCGTAAAATATTAAAATAAAAGCATTATAAATACGAATATCGACTAAAATAATCGATTAGCAAAATCAAAATTCACAAACCCTAATATATTGATTCGCACGACCTTTTGTCAATTCTTGTTGTTAAAAAGATTTCCCGTGATGTTTCTTACACACGTAGCGTGACCCCCATAGAAAGGGGTTTTGTCGACGAAAGAATAGACAAAAATGACGTTTCTGTGTAGACTGTACGACGGCAACAAAGTATAAAGAGTCAAGTTGTACTTTATGCCAATTCACTTTTTTACAAATTTACTCCTATCCGCCTTCAAGGCACAAAAAAGATGCATTCGAGCGATGTTTAAAATCAAAATCACGGATTGCTGTGTACAGTACTTTCAAAAATACAAAATATTAACATTGTCTGTAGTCTGTACATACTAGAAGTAGCTGTGTTTGTGAAGACAAACCCGAGTCGTTTTAGACGTCTAGCCGACGTAGTTCCCCGCAATCGACGGGATCACAGCGTGCTATGTCTAGAGTCAGCCAAGACAGCACTGATGCGCAAAAGTGTCTACTGCATGGCTCCAGTAATCTTCAACAAAATACCGAAGAGTTGGAAGGAGCTGCCGCTTTGTATATTTTAAAAAAGACTTCGAAGCTTTTTAGTGGTGAAAGGTTATTATAATGTAAGTGGGTTCTTGAATGAAAAATATTTTTAAGTTAAGTAGTGTATTTTTTTTGTGTCTTTTGCATGACTATGTGGTAAAATATGGCTGAACATGTTATGATTTTTGTTATCCTTTATACCCATATTTGCAAAATAAAATGACCTTTATCTTTACATAATTCGACTCAGAATTCTTTGTATCATTGGTTTTTTTTTCTATTTGATTCTCAATTTGTTACTAATTAATATTAAGTCACAATTAAAGACAACTAGGTACACCAATTTTTCACGAAGTGACGAACAACCGTATTTTGGAGCAAACAAAATATTACAGTAATAATGGCCTTAACCAATATTATATTGTAAATATTTAATATTGTCTTAGTATTGAAAATA
The DNA here is from genome assembly GCA_946251885.1 of Cosmia pyralina. NCBI lineage: Eukaryota > Metazoa > Arthropoda > Insecta > Lepidoptera > Noctuidae > Cosmia > Cosmia pyralina. Next base: position 20,348,229 of record OX276360.1, read on the forward strand.
TGCCAAACTGTCACATTTATTCTTCAGGTAAAAGTTATCTGCTTATTGAACAATCAGCCCTAAATGATGTAAAATAGAAGAAGATAGCTTTGTTCTTCTATTAATTATCACAGTTTTTCGTTCAAAACGCTCTCCTGTAATCAGACAACAAAATATATAATGCACGAATTAAATATATGGTTTAGTCATTGCCATTGCCTCCGAGCGCGTTCATTAAGTTTTAATTAACTATATTAACTTGGTTAAATCTCTACATGAACAGGGGTAGCGTGTGTGAATCGATTGAGGTTTTCAATGTATCGGGAATGTGATGCTCGATTGTTCTGTTTTTAACCGACTTCAAATAATAGGTACATACATACATATCCTTTTTGCTTCGCCTTAATCGGGTAAAAATGGAGGTTATCAATTCGACACGTATGTATGTAATATTATTGGAACTGAAATATATTCACAAATGATAATCTATTAGGGCTTCCAAGCAAAAATACAAAATTTCATAGGTGTTTGTATGTATGTATGTTTGTCCACGCATTTCTCCAAAACTGTTAATTGGATTGCGACCATTTATTTTTTATTGGCGTACACTTACTTCAACTTAGGTGCAGTGCAAGTTTCATCAAAATCGGTTTAGTAGTTTTTAAGATATAGAACAATACGTGTGTGACGGGCTGGCTTATTGATACGAGCAACGGGTGTGGTGTCAAAGGGAAAACATCTCAAAACATTAGTCAAATTCTAGTGCAATATTTTACAATAATCCGCTGGATGCTGGCAGCACAGAACTGCTCGAAGTGGCGGTGCTTGGGGGAGGCCTATGCCCAGCAGTGGACGTCTTTCGGCCGAAATGATGATGATGATTTACAACAACTAATAGGTCTTTACCTATGAAATTGCCGTTTTGTATAAAAAAATTTAAACGAATTTTTTTTCATGCATTTTTTATTTGTATTAATCGAAGTAATCACCCATGCAATCAATGCATCTTTGCCAACGCAGTGGCAGTTTATTGATGCCCTTCTTAAAGAAATCAGCTGGACGGGAGGCAACAAATTCTTCAAAGGCATTTTGTACTGCCTCTCGGGTATTGAATTTTTTTCCCGCCAAGAAGTTATCCAAATTCTGGAAAAAGTAGTAGTCTGTAGGCGCAAGGTCTGGTGAGTAGGGCGGATGACGGAGAGCTTCCAACCCCAGTTCTTGCAACTTGGAGACCGTCTGCTGTGCAGTATGAGGTCGCGCGTTGTCGTGCAGGAGCAGCGGAGACGAGCGATTGACCAATGCTGGTTGGAGATGTGCCAGCTTCTCCATCATTGTGTTCAGTTCTTCACAGTACACATCTGAAGTAACGCTCACCCCGTTTGGTAAGAAGCTGTGATGAATCACACCGGCGCTAGACCACCAAACAGTGACCATCACTTTTCTAGGGGTAAGTTTTCGTTTAGGGCATTGTTTAGGTGCTGAACCAGGATCCAACCAACTTGCTGAGCGCTTGCGGTTATCAAACAGAATCCATTTTTCATCGCAGGTAATAATGCGGTTCAAAATTCCTTCATTTGTGTGTCTGTTGAGCAGTGCAAGGCACGTCTCGACGCGTACTTCGCGCTGGCGATCATTGAGTTCGTGGGGCACCCATTTGTCAAGCTTTTTTACCTTGCCAATTTGACGCAAATGGACCAATATTGTTTTGACGCTAACGTCGAAAGCTGCTGCTAATTCAGCCGTAGATTGTGTATCATCAGCTTCCACAATCGCCTTTAATTCGTCATTGTCGACCAAAGTCTTCGGACGACCGCGAGGTTCATTTTTCAGGTCGAAATTTCCAGAACGGAAGCGAGCAAACCAATAACAAGTGGTGCGTTGGTTTGTAGTGTTAGCTCCGTAAACGTCGTTGATGTTGCGTGCCGCTTGTGCCGCGTTGCTGCCACGACGGTAATCATATTCCATAATTACTCGATTTTTTAACGTATCCATGATGACGAAAAAGATTGAAATGCGATGAAAATGTAACACTAATCAATAAACAAATGACTACTTTTGGAAAAAAAAATCCATGTTTTTAAAATAAAATTAATTTGAAATTAGAATTCTTAGCAAAACAAAAATTATTTTGATTTGAAATGTCCAGTACTGCAGAACGGCAATTTCATAAGTAAAGACCTAATATTAACTACTTATTACAAACAAAAATATTACAATTTTTACTTGAAAAAGTAATTTAAAAATAATTAAACCGACTTCAAAAAGAAATTAACTCAAAATTATGAAAACTTTAATTTCGAAGTCGGCGGCTAAATACTAAAATAAAGATCACAAGACACCGACTTCCGAAATTAAAGTTATTTTATAATTTTGAGTTAATTTCTATTTGAAGTCGGTTTTATTTTTTTTAAATTCCTTTTTTCGAAAAGTAGCTCTAAGGGCTGTATACACAGGGCAGCATGATTCGGCAAAGCTGAAGCGAATATACTCATAGGGTTACTGGTAACTCAGCGTACTCCTTGCAGGACGTCATATCAATCTGCCTAGCCTTTTTCCAACTATGTTCAGGTCAGCTTCCAGTCTAACCGGGCGCAGCTGTGTTTTACATGAAGCGACTGCCTATCTGATCTCCACAACCCAGTATCTGGGTAAGACTCCTTGGTAAGACTGGTGGTCAGACTTGCTTCTGACGACCCGTAACGATTGTCAAAGATCGCCGAATGAAAGCCGAGGCCAGCGGCTTAACGTGCTTTCTGAGGCAAGGAGGAGTCTCGGTGTGTAAAGATGGTCACCCATCCACGGACCAACCCCGGCAAGCGTAGCTTAACCTGATGAATCGATCCGTGCGGCTGTTATTAGGCTTAGCTCGAATTATGCCGAGCCAACCCGAACATGACCAAGCGAGGGTAGATGTCGAACGAAGTTTGCCGATCAGCACGAGCCGAATGAAAGCCGAATATGTGTAGTAATTGATTGCTAAGTAATAACAGCTCCACGTGTTTATCGATCAGGTTAAGCTACGCTTGCCGCGGTTGGTCCGTGGATGGGTGACCGTCTTTACATACCAAGACCTCTACGTGCATCGGAAAGCACGTTAAGCTGTTGGTCCCGGTGGTCATTCGTGCATCTTTGACAGTAGTTACGGGTCGCCAGGAGCCCGAAAGTCTGATAATCAGTCTTATCAAGGGATATCGTATTCCCCAGTAACTGGGTTGTGGAGGTCAGATAGGCAGTCGCTCCATGTAAAATACTGGTATGCAGCTGCAATAGACTGGAAGCCGACCCCAACATAGTTGGGAAAGAGCTAGGCAGATGATGCTGACTTACTTAGCACAACATTTTAAAAATGAAAGCTAGACGTAAACTCCACTTGGCAAGCCTACTCTTTGGTGTTATTAAGTCTCATTCCCCTTGTTACTTATATGACAAACTATCGTGGACAAGAAGACACAGAATCGGTGAGGGAAGAAAATGTTCTCAACAGCTTTCTATCCCACGGCACAAGTCGGCAGCTTTTAGAGGCAGTTTTCACTACGCAGCTACTAAATGCTGGAACAACATCCCTCCTCCCATAAAGTACAGTAAAAGTTACGCGACATTCAAATTGAAACTCAAAGAATTTTTATTAAACCAGCAAAAGGATTTTGATAATGTTCGAGCCGACATATCCGCCATATAATGCAATTTATTATTTTATCATTTTTATAATACCAATTTTATCAGTTTTATTTTTATTATAATGAATTATTATTGTCTTGTGTTCTTAATTTTAATTAAACCACATCAAAATACTTTTGGTAGTTTATAAAGTGTAATGCAGTCTCATGATTTTGCTATGTAGGTGATATTTATTAGATATAGTTTTATTATTATTTTATTATTTTAATGTGGTAATATTGATATTGGGTATTTATTTTTAGTTTTTAATTAATCACAATACAACACACACACGCATGCATGTCATATCATTTCATTTTAATTAATTCTCTTAAATCTATTCTCTCCTTGTGTTAATTATTTAGATTATTCTAACCTTAGATTCTAGCGTATGGCACTCGTGGGTTGCAGCTGAAAATCAGCGTCAGGTGGTACACCTTGTGTTGTCATCTGACAATATGCTGAGCTGAGGCCCTTTTGGCATTACAATTTTTGTTTTATGTTTTTTTTATAATTTTAAGGTGTAATTATTTATTTTTTGCTGTAATGCCAATTAAACGCATTTTTCTTTCTTTCTTTCTTACTTATGAATTTTATGCTCAACCTTAGGCCAAAACCAGGTTCTGAAAGTATTGTCTTCAAAATATTTTGTTACTTCATGTAAAAGTAAAACATTTGTTTGGCACGAATACGATCAAAGCGTCACCCCTGATCGTCTGTCTAAATACATACATGTTACGTAAAATATTTGGAGAGAAACTAAAAGGGATTTTCGTGTAAGTACAGATAAATGGAATGTTAGTTTCTTGTTTTGGTTTTGCTTAATAGAGATTTATTAGATCGTACACTTAGTAAGCGTTTCTCACATACAATATTAATACCCTCACGAAATTCGGAGTATTTACTTAGTCTTTCGTCAACAAAATTACAGTCTTTCATTATAATAAATCAATCTCTTTGAAATTATTCAATCAATTGCTACGAGCTTGCTACGTAGTGCTACGACAGCGCTACGGCGTAGCGCGACCGTAGCCCAATCAAGATGGACGCTGTAACATCAGACAGGGAGAATGGGGAACGCTATTACACGACAATCCCCTTCATTATGCTAACATTTACCCTTTTGTTTTTTCACTGAGCGAAAATAACAAAAAAAGTACAAGTAATTTATTTACGTGCGAATCTGCGAAATTTTTGCTAACGAAAATAACAGAATTTTAAGGTTACAAAGGTTTTTGTGTCTTGTATGTAATGTCTGCCCTTTCTACAATGTTGGTGCAATTATTATTTTGGGACACGACTTTGTAGCACACTAGCATTTGCCCGCGACTTCGTCCGTGTGAAATTTCTTGTTTTAACGTAAAAGTAGATGTAACTTCCCATTAATGAAAGAATTTTTGGAATCGGATCAAACTACTGATCCGATTCCAAAAATTCTTTCATTAAGAGCGTTGGCACCGTACGGCATTTCATACAAACTATCAAGTAGTTTTTTTTATCGAAATGAATGAACCGATTTTAATGAAACTTCATACGCATAAGCAGGATAAGGTATAAAAAGTTAGCTAAGAACATTTTCAATATTTCATTCAAAACTCAAAAAAAAAAACTCAAAACTCAAAGCATTTATTTCAAATAAACCAATTACAGGCACTTTTGAATTGTCAATGGGTCGGTCAGTCAGAAAGATGAAGCTAGTTGCCCATTCCAAAGCGTAGTAGATCCCTATGGAGAAGAACAGGCAAGAAACTCCACGGACACTCTTTTAAATCATAATATTTTTACAAAATATTGGTTACATCGTTCAAGTTGAAAATATACATGTGAGAACAATGTAGAAAGACGTGCACGTTAAAAAGCGTCCGTAATAAAAAGATAAAAACTAAAACAACTAAATTAAATATTAAAATTAAAAATAAACCATGGCAGCTAAGAGACGACCAGTCCCAACTGACGGCCCGTTCACGAACATGACGCATGGATCAGCACCAATTAGCTCAACCATTTTCGTTCAAATTGGACCACTCTGTAAAAAGTTGTGCGTGATCAACAATAAAAAAAATATATGCCTCGACTTGACTCGACTCGTCGGTTTTAACCGACGAAAGAAAAGGAGGTTCTTTTTAAAAAGATAAGAGTAATCAGAAAAATAAAACAGAATAGATCAAATATAATCACAAGCACAAAATACCGACCTCTAGGTCTTGCTCTAGCAAGACCTTGAAAACCGCAATGTATAGCCAACTTCAACTTAAACATTACTATAAAATATTATAACTGTCTCTAGTCCTGACCTATGATTGAATTAATCTACATATATAAGCAATAAATAATGCTTGGTGTATGACCTTTGTGGAATGCAGACGGCTCTGGGACATTGCTCTGAGGTTCTGAACTGTATTATTTATGAAGCAAAACCAAAATATTGCTCGCGAGGGAATACAACTCCGTAGTAAATTACGTGGAGGGAATTAGGGAAACAAATCATTTGCTAGTTTTAAACTTGCACTATATTTTAATTTATGATATTTTCTGTTGATTCGAACCTAAAAATATGCATGTAATTAACATTGGCTTAACAGCTGTATACAGAGTGTAAGTGTAAACAGTGGCAATCTTTTAAGGGGTCATTGTACTCATCATTATGAACATTTTTTACTATGGACCAAACCTGAAATCGCGAAAAAAAAATTTTCTGTTCAGTACGTTCGCATAATTCGTCAAAATGTTGGGAACAGCAGATTTTTTTTTCGCGATTTCAGGTATTGATCCCATAGTAAAAGTTGTTCATAATGATGAGTACAATGACCCCTTAAAAGATTTTCACTGTTTACACTTACTCCCTTTACATACCGAGACTCCTCCGTGCCTCGGAAAGCACGTTAAGCCGTTGGTCCCGGCTGTCATTCGTGGATCTTTGACAGTCGTTACGGGTCGTCAGAAGCCCGAAAGTCTGACAACCAGTCTTACCAAGGGGTATCGTATTACCCAGTTACTGGGTTGTGGAGGTCAGATAGGCAGTCGCTCCATGTAAAATACTGGTATTCAGCTCCATCCGGTTAGACTGGAAGCCGACCCCAACGTAGTTGGGAAAAGGCTAGGCAGATGACACTTACTCCCTGTATAAGCCTCAGAGATATTGTGTTAGAAGTTTTTTTTTACAAACACATATGTAATACACTCACGTCTTCTACCCATGGGGGTAGGCAGAAACTACAGAACGCCACCTGCTACCATCGTTACATACTCCTTTTACTTCGTTTACGTTCATTCATCTGGTCATGTAATAAGCACGCCGCTTTTTTTATGTTTATCTTGTTCTGTCCCACTTCTCAGCAAGGGCCTCAAGTCCTATAAAGAACTCTTTTTTCACGTCACCTCGAACCAGCCCTCGCAGTACGAGTCCAGTTCGTCTCGCCACCTCTTTCTGGGCCGGCCTCACAGCCAGCCTCCATCTTATTTTTATTCAAAGGAACAACTAAAAACATAAAAACAACACAAAACTTATAGACAATATTGCAGCCCACAACGCTGTTCACAAAGTTCTATCATTCATCATAGAACAGTCGTGTATTTAAAAAAAATACAGTGGAATTAAGAACCTCCTAATTTTCCTCAAAGTCGTTTAATTATAATAGGTTGGGGAAAAAGTTTCTTCGCATTTTTTAAGAAAATTCAAAACATTTTTTAATATACATTATTTACATTTATCTAAAGTATGTAGGTACCATTTTGTTCGGTAACTTTCTGCCATCTTGTAGGTAGGGACATGATCCCATTGCTATAGAAATTTTGGGACTTCTGATCAAAATACCGCGACAAGTGGTTTTGGCAGTCCTCTCGTGATGTTAACCTGACACTGCCTAAAGAATCTGAAGAGACCGAAACAGGTGGAAATCTGAAGGTGCAAGGTCAGGACTATACGGCGGATGCATTAACACCTCCCAGCCAAACTCTCTTAATTTTTGCTGAGTGGCTAAAGATGTGTGAGGTCTAGCGTTATCATGATGAAAAACCACACCCCTTCTGTTGATTAATTCCGGCAGCTTTCTCTCAACTTCTTGCTTTAATCTCATCAGTTGTTCGCAGTAGAGTTCAGAATCGATGGTCCTGCCTGGTGGTAACAGCTCATAATCAATAATGCCTTTCCAATCCCACCACACACACAGCATCACCTTGTTGCGAGTGAACCCGGGTTTCGCCACAGTCTGTGAAGCCTGACCGGCCTTTGACCACGACCTTTTTCGCACGTTCTTGTCGTACGTGATCCACTTTTCATTTCCAGTTAGTAGCTTCTTCAAAAATGGTTCGGTTTCATTACGTCGTAATAAAGAATCACAAATGAGTACACGGTTCATTAGGTTTCTTTCAGTGAGCTCGTGAGGTACCCAAATATCGAGCTTTTTTGTGTACCCAGTTTTTTTCAAATGAGCCAAAACTGTTTTGTGGTCAATTCCCAGTTCTTCAGCTACGTTGTAACTACTGATATGCCGATCTTGCTCCACTTTTTCAAAAATGGCATCCGTTTATCCGTGATAGGGCGACCAGAGCGTCGTGCATCTTTGGCATCAAAATTTCCGGATTGAAAACGCTTAAAACAAATTTGTGCTACTCTCACAGACACTGCACTGGGTCCATAAACATCGCAATTTTTTTTCGCGGCTTGCGTTGCATTTTTACCTTTTTTGTAGTAAACTTTTAAAACGTATCGAATTTCTTCATTAGATTCACTCATCTTAACAGTACGAAAAAAAAATGAAAATCACACTTTTTCCTAATTTGAATTTGGAATTATGTTCTTTAAAATTTAAACTTTCAATGATACCAAAACCAGCCAGATACAAATAGTATAACCAAAGATATTTTATTTTAAGTTCATACATACTATAATGCGAAAAGACTTTTTCCCCAACCTAATAATAACGATATATTTTAACGCCTCCTCTATTGAATGGATTTAATACAAAGTATTTACTTAGGTATTAAGGATCCTTCAATCTACGAAAAAGTAATAACATTTTAAACATTTAAGATACCTACTCTCATTATGTGTACCCCCACGTGTACTAGTTAACTTTGCAGTCACGACTGATGGCTTCAATTTACACCAAACACTGTAAACTGTATCTCATTCATAACTCCAGACTTCTAATCGTAATGAATGGATTGACATTTATTGCAATTCGCTTTAAAATTTTAAGCGCCAAATAGATAACCAATGCAATAACTATGTAACGCTTCAATTATTGTCTTGTTAAAATTGTGTAAAAATTATGTGTAATTTTTGTACTAATTTCGTTTGTTTTTCTGTGATACAATCCCGGACTAGAAAAAAAAGAAGGACTCCGCGCCACGCGTATCGAAAGTGAATCACCTTACCGATCTATGTGTGCGTGATTTGACAAAGACGCCGTCATGTCACGTAATGGCGTTGGTGTGTATATTATGCTAGTACAGACCACAACTTGAAATAGGATCACATTCATGAGGCAGAAAGCTCGATTCAGTAAAAAATACACCACCCTATATCCGCTCACGCGGGCGCGGTGTGAAATATGTCAGAAGGTGCACGTTTGGCGCACCATGTGTCTTAGCAGTAAATGTACCTTTTGCTATGCGTAATGTACTACAACAAATAAACTTGAAACGCGGCCGGAATCAGGCGGCAGAGAGCTTTTCATATTAAAATTTCACATTTTCTCAATTAACTCATGAAATAAGAGAGATAGAAAGAAATTTGATATCAAACGTTTTATAGGCATTTGATAGCTTAATAAGATGGCATTATTAGTTTTTCAAAATTAGACTTTTTTTCTCGGAAATGCCTAAGTCCAATCTGTCCCATACACTCGTTCCACTGTGCGGCCGCCTGGCCGGTCGGCATACTATGATGTAAATGTGTGCGTGAGGCGCATGTTTGTATAAACGGTCCCGGCATACTAACTGTGCTTCACTTTCGATATGCGTGGCGCGGAGTTCTTCTTTTTTTTCTAGTTCGTGGAAACAATGTTGTTTTTGCATACTGTCTATCGCATAATATTGTGCACTTAGCTTATATTTTCGCTTGTGTTAATTGAACAGTGTAATTATTGTAGACAGACCAATAAGTAAATAAATAAATAACTCAACCGATTGGTATAGCAAGCTTGTCAATCATTCTACTTTCGCGCGGTATGTTGAGTGTCGATAACATATGGGCAGAATATTTAGAAGTACGAAAGAGTAGGGTCAGGGTTATTATGACCCAACAGGGTTAGTTTAGCCTTTTGGTAGCAGATGACGGCGGCACGTTATTATTGATTACAGACTTATTAAAATACTTTTGTGAGTTACATGATTGTTTTATTGTTATTATTATTTAGAAATAGTATTTATTTTTGACGTGAAAACTTGTTTTCACACGGTGTACTGGTGGTAAGTTCAATATTTCTGACCGACAAAAACATGTAAGATTTCAACAGCTAATAACTACGAGATTTTTAATGCTAGAGAAATGGTTGAGCATTTAAAAGGTAGGTCATATTTGTACCAATTTAGAAGATGGATAGACAGGATGTATCGCGTCGGGGTCACCAATGTAAACGACGTCAGCTTGATAATGATATAACTGAAATATGCAAATTCTTCTTGACTAATTTAATTAATTTAATAATAACCATTTTTTTTCATTTTTTTTTTCAGATGGGTTATTTTTTCTCTGTCAACATGACAGGCAATTGTTTTTTTCTTCATAGACGTGTAGCCACCTTGTATCTACGCATACTCGTTATGTTTTCTTAGCAGTTTGGTCAAATTTCAGGGTGTGGTACAGACCATCAAACTGAACAACTTTCTCCATGGGACCAACATCGTAATCGAGAAAAAATATCAGCTGTCCCGTACAAAACTTCACGATCTACTCGACCCAAATGTATGGGACGGCAGATAATTTTTTCTCGATTACGATGTTGGTCCCATGGAGAAAGTTGTTCAGTTTGATGGGCCTTAAATTTGACCACACCTTTCTGATACACCCAAATTGGGTGGTCAAATTTGCCTATGACGTCACATCACACTATGCATGCATACTGGTCTCCACTGGGAGCCTAGTCTATTTCTACACCGTTCTTTCATGTATTTCAACATAAATTATGTAACCAATATTTTGATTTAAATGAAGTTTCTAGCCCGTTCTTCTCCTTAGGAACCTACTACGCTTTGGAATGTGCAACTACCTTCATCTGTCTGTCTGTCGGTTTATACATATGAAATATATGCTTTTGCCTATCTGGAGACTGTGAAACACAACATTAGAGTTTGTAGTTCCAAAGACCAACAGTGATATTCAGTAAAAACTCATACCAGAAATGTTACCGAAAGAAATAAAGTTAATAGTCTTGAAGTGATAAATTGTCCTTTAAGCATTAGGAATAAGAATAAGAATAATTTATTTGCAGAAAATGCAGGTTTTACCAGATGTAAAAATTGGTGGTGTACGTACGCACAGTCCATATTTCACCTGTTTAGGGCATGCAAATTAGTTACTAAAATAATGCATAGTAATGAGAACGTATTTATTTAAACAAATGTTTTGATTTCAGGTCATTGATCGTAGAGCACGATGTTTTCCTTATGCAGACGCTTCAAAGACGATCACGGTGAGTGATAGCTTATTATTATATCAGTTGTAAGCATAATCGACCTATAATGTTCCCACTGCTGGGACACAGCAGGCTTCCTCTCTTCGAGAGGGAGTTTGCTGTAATCTACCACGCGAGCCCAGTCAGCTAGATGTCAAATGTCTTCGAAGTTTTGGTTCTAGGATATGCTGGCCGTTTTGAGAGCAGTAGTGATGAAATTATTTACACAAAGTAAAGCGCCTGCTTGGGTTCGACATACAACTCGTAAGTCGTGGACAATAATTACCACTGCTGCACTGGGCCACCACTGTTCTCCTCAGTTGTAATACAGGATGTAAAAATCCCTTCACAAAGTTTTATTTATAGATAACATAATTATTTACCTTAATTACAATGTACAAGCTAATACTAACATATATATATATATTATGTACAAGTATATAATAAAAAATAAAAAGGGGAAGAGCTCATAGGGCATCAAAAAATTCGTCCACATCACTGTCAATGGGAAAAGTGCCCAAAAGGCTGGCAGCATTGCCACGTTGGATGGCACTGGCCCTTCACAAAGCCACTGATCTACGCAATCTGTACCTACATCAAACTGAGTAACTAAAATAAACCAGACAAGTGCGAGTTGAACTTAAGTGGTGAGGGCTCCGTACGAGGAATATGTTACATCCATGTTTTTTGTCCTAAGATGATTTATCCCAAGAACAAACTTAACATTGTAGTTTAAAAATATGTTTCCCAAATATATTCCATCTGCAAATGTAAGTTTGTACGCACAATATTGAGAGATGTACCGTGTTATTTTAAGACCATAGGTTTTCCTGTAATCTATCGACGACGACGTGTGTGAGGTGGACGTCCACGAAAATATTGTGACGTTAGAGATTATAAAATCGCACATTGTCGTTGAGATGAGATTGCGATAGATTTTGAACGTTTTTAGGGTTCCGTATCTCAAAAGGAAAAAAACGGAATCCTTATAGGATCACTTCGTTGTCCGTCTGTCTGTTTGTCACTCTGTCAAGACCCTTTTTCTCAGGAACGCGTGGAGGTATCAAGTTGAAATTGATATAAAATACGTAAGTCTATGGTCCCTTGGAGTTCTAAAAAAATCAAGCTTCTAAATAAAAAAATACGGCCATTTATTTATTTATTTACGATGTGGTACTATCCCGTATCTCTATATATCCCGTTGACCTAGAGTCGTGAAATTTGGCAAGAAGCAAGGACTCACAGCACAGGTAAAGGAAAACGTCCGAAAATTGTTAACTTGTAATTTTATCTAATTAATATATTTTTTTTTTGGGATTACAATGTTAAATTTGTTTTCCCTTCATTGTGCGTGGTCCGACACGCACTTGGTCGGTTTTTTAAGTACGAGAATAAATGCTCTTCTCATTATGAGTGTTGCCATACTCCTTTTTACTGTGCAATAATGATTAATCCTCTACAAACCGGGCGTTACAGTAACCTTGACACTAGTCTTGTCCTACTTATTGTTGATCGTTGGAGGAATTTGGAATATTGCCATCAAAACATATGAGCCTTCTTCCGAATCGGAACTAAGGGGTCTCGCGTATAATTTTATACCATTCAATAATGGCATCTACAAATATTGGTATTTTTCAGATCACCTTCTTGTTCTTGGAAGGCCTTCGTGGCTTTATGTATTACCAGCTGCGTCCTGCGGTTTCACCCACGTAGACCGGAATAAAATGTAGCCTATGTGTTAATCCAGTAAATAAGCTATCTACATACCAAATTTCATCCAAATCGGTCCAGCCGTTTGAGCGTGAAGAAGTAACAAAAATACAAACACACACACACACACACACGTTCTCTCAAACTTTCGCCTTTATAATATTAGTGTGATGTTCTTCCACTTCAGTCAGTTCTCGGCTTTTCTCAGGGCGGTCGCAACAGAGAGCACAGTAAGCGCGGGTACTTGGTCTACCCAGCGGTTAGGTGACCGGCTGCGAGGTCTTTTCCCTTCTATCTTGCCCATTATCACAAACTTTTCAATGTTATCTTGTTACCGACGGGCGATGAGACCAAAGGAATCGAGAATCCTGATTTTTAAACGACTTCACTAACCGACTTCAAAAAAGGTGGTTCTGTATTTGACCCGTATGTATGTATGTTTGTATGTCCGCGATTTTCTCAAAAACGAATGTACCAATTTTGATGAAGATTGAAGGTTTTAGTATATAATATGTACATTAGTTAAATATTCTTATAAACGAAGTTATATGCATAAATGTACTGTATCTATTTCTAAGCAGATTTTGATGATTCTTCCTTTCGTTCGTCAATTAAGTATGTACCTAATTGTATATTCAACTAAAAATGGAAAAATAAATGTACTTTAAAAAAGTAAAAACCGACTTCAAAAACCTGAAACGAATAAAATAACTTTCATTGAAGTCGGTGTCTTCAAGTCTTCAATGCACCTTCAGAAGCTGTTAAGTTTTTTATTCGTTCTAGGTTTTTGAAGTCGGATTTTACTTTTTTTAAAGTAAATTTATTTTTTCATTTTTTGAGACAATACACGAGTTTTTTGGGGTTCATTAAAATCCCGGCGCACGCTGAACAGTCACTGTAACTGTGATGACTGGCTAACAGCTTGCCATATTATTCTAACATAGTTTGTGCGGATACAACATACATACTCGTAGTAAGTCACGGCAGTTGCCACTGGGCCAACATTGCTCTCACTAATGATTTAAATACTATAATAAATTCATGAACGCCTAGTACTTTTTGTTAGGTTACTGCTCAGAAAAAAAATATGACACAAAATTACCAAAAAGTAAAAAAAAAACTGTCGATATTGGGCTAATCTCAAGATTGCCTGAAAATTTCATCAAAATCGCTCCAGCCGTTTTGGAACATACATGTAACATATATACACACATCGATTTTTATAGATATAGATTACAAATTGTTTTACAATATTTTCCGATACAATCTCTGTAGGAAGTCGTTAGTCAAATATCATAGCCAAAAACATACACCAGAGTAAGAACTACATAACTAAAACTGATGCTAGGGTTACAGCCTTTTATTATTCCACATCCCTTTTCACCACCATTTACGTCCACAAACCACAACCACTTAGTTGATTTAAACTCTACTACAATATAGGCGTTTTCAATTTACCAACCACCAACGTTCGTTGACCTCTCAACCTCACAACCGATGCATACGCAGCAAGTTTCTCTAGATTTATGTGTTTTAAAGCAAAAACAACGGTTTTTTGCTCAAATCCTCCCGTTTAGGAGCGCTGCATATTTCATTGTTGTAATGAGCGCATTTATTCAGCTCTGCGCTATATAAATGACCCCTGGATGTATTGCTCGGGTTTGTTCGGGTTTAAGGGATGAACGGGGTTTGGGGTAGTAAAAGAAATAAATATTATAAATCGCTGTGATTTCAGTCAGAGAATTTTCGTCGTGAAAACCAATTTTGCGACAAACTTTATGTTTTCAAGAGTCTCACTCACGCCGGTTTAAAAACTTCAATTTCACGGTTGGAATAACAAACACCAAGATGACCTGCCTGTACAATTGTTCTAAATTTGAAATTTCTACGTCACACAGTTCCCTAGAAAAACATCTGTGACAGACAGTGAAGTACGGCGGCTGGATAACTTTTTTTTTTTTTTTTTTTGTGGATGGGGAATCATCAAATGACTACTCCCGCTCTGGGCGGAGCGGGAAGGCGTGTCAGACTTTTACTGACTAAAACTCACCCGTGTTCCTTCAGTTGCCCGTGCCAGGGCCACGGTATCTCTTTCGAACTACCCGCGACCCCGGCGGCATCGGCCCAATTGACCCCGTCACTGCTGACATCTCTTTGAGGCGCGCGTGGAACACAACGCGCCGTCGACCCGGGCCTGGTCCTTACCGGACGGCGAGCTGCCCATTACTCGTCGTCCGCAAGCCCGCGCCTACGGTGGCCGGGAATCGGCGATAGATTCCCGCCGCCCAGGGCGTCTCCTGCGGCGGCTAGGGGCGCGAGGGCGCGGCTGTTGCCTCTCCCTCACGCGTTCCGCCTCCTCCTTTCGCGAGCATTACTGCTTCGCAGAAGGAGGTGACGACCTCCCATGCACTCTCGCTTCGCACCATGGCCTGGACCAGGTTTGGACGCGAGAGATCGCCGGCGGCGGCTGGATACCTGGATACATAGTGATAACAATTTAAAGATTCCGTTTTTTTCTTTAGACGTACGGTACTACCATAGAATTATAAAGCTACAGTAGTTTATCTGGGCAGTGACCTTGAATTAATTACCTACGGCAGCTAGGTAGATAAATACGTGTTCGTCCGTGCGTAACTGCCGCGCGCTCGAACTGTTGCGTACTGGTGTATACTGATATTACGAAGCGCGTCGTTTCGGCCGTTTTTTATGCAGATAAACTGCCGTAACATTATTATACTGTGGAACTATGAAACCGTGTAGATTTTCCTTCAGTGTCTACCTACGATGATGCCGTTCATCGACCTGATACCTATTACCTTACTCGGGTTCTATTACACCCTCGGGTAATCTGTTCTTAGCTTCTGAATATGACACGAATATTTTATTTATAGTATCTAGCGAAATATTTTTCGATAGGTCGATGTGGTACTTTGAAATAGGATTTTAGATCAGGATTTCTTTGAATGAGTATATTTTCATTCACGTTGAAGTAGCTGCAGACTTTTCTTTTCAATAATTTCTATATAAATAAAAATGAATGGCTAATTGTGTTGCTAAGTGCAAAACTCGAGCAGAGTTATAGTTTTAATAAGTTTTATAAATATGTATTCGTTTATTATTGTCTAAGATAATTTTGTGTATTTTGTTTATGGGCCTCAGTTGCCTGATAATAAAATGATTATTATCTTCTTTATTGTATTTCTAAACATATAATTTACATTTTGAAATATTTTTATAAAAAACATTAAAAAAATATATAGTACCTATATATATAAAAAAAAAAACATAGTAGCCCACCGGTATCGCGAACAGGGACCAAGCTACCGTTATTATTAGTCTTATTAAAATTCGAGAACGGCTGGAACAATTCGGCTATTTTTTTTAAGTCCAAGGAAGGTTCTTATGAAGAGAAAAATTGGAAAAGCTGAAGGAAAACTGAAAGTGCATTTGCTATGGGAATTTTATATTAATTATTGAAACTTGGCCAGCTAGTCAATAAATAAAATTGTGATTTTCTGTACGGTACTCACCTAGCGATTTTGTTTGGTAAACATTTGCTGCACGAGCTTTGTTACATAACGAACATTCATTCGTGAAACGTCCTATAACATAGTAGACACAGTGGTGAAATGTGTGGGTGCCCAATTTACCATTTACGTAATGAGTGTAAATAAATGTTTTAACTAAATTCAGTACCTACATTTTAAGTAGTGTATCTTCTAGAGATATGGATCCATAATCAGTCTATAACGTTCCCACTGCTGGGATACAGGCCTCCTCTCTGAGAATGGATGTGGGCCGTAATCCACCACGCGGGCCCAGTGCGGGTTGGTAGATAATCACATATCTCTTGTCAGAGATACGGATATTTGATGAGTTTCTGAATATATGAGCTAACAGACTTAAAATAATACTTTTTTTTGCCTTATTTCGTATTTTACTGGTAAGTTTCCTCCTGGCTCTGAACATCACGTGCTACGATTCTGACACGCACCTTTTGCTTCTTCCACCTTCGTGAATTCTTTGATATCCTAGTACTTACTATCTGCCGTTTGTAATGGTACGTATCGTATCGTGTGACCTTGTAAAATATATTCCTACTTTGTATAATATGTTACACGTGTACCAATGGAGAGGAATGAAGAGCATGGAAGATGAAAACATGCTACATTCAAAAATCCTTACTTAATCTCAATTTCGTTAAATAAGGAATTCTTATTATTCTAAAGACCCACCAGTGTAGGCACTGCGGTGTCTGTCAGTAAAATTATTGGAATTATAATTTTATGTATGTGATAATCAAATTCTTAATTTTTATCTACCCATGTGCCCTCCGGGGGTATACCGGTAATCAATCAATCAGCTTATCGCAGGCTACCCCAGGCTGCGCCACAACACCCTGCCCTCCGCCTTCCGCATCCAGTCTGCCCCAGCCACTTTATTAAGGTCTTCGGTCTATCTAGCTGGGAGACGTCCCATACTATGTTTGCCGATACGCGGTTTCCACTCCTGGACTCGTTTTCTCCACCGGCCATCGGTCATTCGACAAACATGGCCAGCCCACTGTCACTTCAGTTTGCTTATTCTGCAAGCTATATCGGCTACTCCGGTTCTTTTCCGAATAACTTCATTCCTGATTTTTAACCGACTTCAAAGAGGAGGAGGTTCTCAATTCGTCGGAACCTTTTTTTTTTTTTTATGTATGTTCCCCGATTACTCGAAGATGGCTGGACCGATTTGGATTTTTTTTTTTGTTCGAGAGTGTATATATCACAGTTGGTCCCATATAAAATTGATTAACTTTGCTTTGATAGTTTTTGTGTTAGCTTCAATAATACGTATTTTTTCCCCACTTTTATATGGATGATGTTCTAGTTTGTTTTGCAGGTAGTGGTATATGAATTTGTGTGGGGTAGGTACACAACTAAAAAGTGAAAAATAAAAACTATTTTACAAAAAAATACAACCGACTTCCAAAAACAACACTACAAAGTGAAAAATAACTTTAATTTCGGAAGTCGGTGGCAAAAAACGAAAATACATTTAACTAGACACCGACTTCCGAAATTAAAGTTATTTTTCACTTTGTAGTGTTGTTTTTGGAAGTCGGTTGTATTTTTTTTGTAAAATAGTTTTTTATCCTTCAAAGAAACTCCGAGCATAGCCCGTTCTATGACGCGCTGAGCGACCTTGAATTTGTGGAGCAGCCCGACTGTCGACTATCTCCTAAGTCTCTTGACTATACTACTAAAAATTGGACACGTAAATGCTTACCCGTTTATCTGGGAACATAATATTCGAGACTGCCTCCTTGGCCTAGTGGTCGCAACTGCTACTGCTGAGAATGACGTCCTGGGTTCGATTCCCAGGTCGAGTAAAGTGTTACTGGGATTTTCTATCTGGATTTGTACCTGGTTGATGTTAACAGGCTCGCCCCCTATTACATAAGACATAAGGCCCTACATCCAAGCGTGGTTTAGCTCGGTGTGTAAGTGAAATGGCGTTATGGCTGTCTAGTTTGACGCGCGAGATAGAAGACTCACGCGCACTGGAATTATGTCGTAAAAGTGCAAATAAAATCGTATAAAATTAGAAATTAGTTATTTAATAATGAGTAATCCATCACTGGATGCAGTTTGGTATTTGTATGGTATATTTTTATTATAATTATAATTGTTAATGAAGGGATAAACTGCTTTTAAAGATTATTAAGAGGTATGTTTGGAGATTTTTTTGGTGCATTAAAGTATGTTTAATTATGGTTTGAGTTCCATCACTTTATGCGAAAAGGGCTTGAAAATATCATATTTTTTTTATTTGTTAAAATTATTTACTGTTTTGAGATACACGAAGAAAATCTCTCTTGAATTTGCTGTTCGAATACACGACACGAACTTTGCATTATGAATGAATGAACTTCCGGAGTGGAGCGCGTTGAAGTCAATGTTTTCGCTCAGTTAACTTTATCGATATATAATATTATAATAGTTATGTATATTACGTATTTTTAGGGTTCCGTAGCCAAATGGCAAAAAACGAAAGCCTTATGGATTCGTCATGTCTGTCTGTCCGTCCGTATGGCACAGCCACTTTTTTCCGAAACTATAAGAAATATACTGTTGAAATTTGGTAAGTAGATGTATTCTGTGAACCGCATTAAGATTTTCACACAAAAATAGAAAAAAAAAACAATAAATTTTGGGGGTTCCCCATACTTAGAAACTGAAACTCAAATTTTTTTTTCATCAAACCCATACATGTAGGGTATCTATGGATAGGTCTTCAAAATGATATTGAGATTTCTAATATCATTTTTTTCTAAACTGAATAGTTTGCGCGACAGACACTTCCAAAGTGGTAAAATGTGTCCCCCCCCCTGTAACTTCTAAAATAAGAGAATGATAAAACTAAAAAAAATGTATGATGTACATTATCATGTAAACTTCCACCGAATATTGGTTTGAACAAGATCTAGTAAGTAAGTTTTTTGTTTAATATGTCATAAATCGGTCTTTTATTAAAACATCGATCAAAGTTACAACGAACTACAAGAACTTTTATATTATGTTACTTGCTGCTACGGAACCCTTCATGGGCAAGTCCGACTCGCACTTGGCCGCTTTTTTTTTAATAGGCACTAATGTCGATAAAGTTAACAGAGCGAAAACATTGACTTGAACGCGCTCTGCCCCGGAAGTTCATTTGTTATATTTCTTTTAAAGAATGAAACAAAAATATGAGTATGTAAAAAATAAATGATTCCGGGATATGTTTTATGTACGAGTAGAATAGAATACTCATTATTATACAAACATACACCACCCTAAAGGAAGATACTGGAAAATATAATTACTCGTATCCCATATTTTAGAATACAATGCAAAAGCAACATAAACATAGCACATAAACAGGCAATGTATAAAGATAAATAAAAGTAGGTAAATTTTAATTATGTAGGTACACATCACTCCCTCCTCCCCCGTTTGAGTTAATCGCTTGCCTAATGATCACGTCACAAATCAGCTGGCTAAATTGGTACTCTCTTACCGAAATGGCTCCAGGTGTGGCAGGGGCCTGAGGTCGGGGGGAGGGGGAGGGGGAGGGGGGCTACCCAACGAGCGCGGAGCCAGCCATTCATAAAACTACCCGATCGATATAAAACGTCTCACCTACCGCGAAATGTCACTCGAAATTACTACATCGCCCGCCCCGCGTTCATTGCTTGGTCAACGCACTCCCTCCGGTAATAAGGCGCCACTAAAAAGGCAATGGATTGTGTACATTGCCGTAATATAGCGTCTGAGTGAGGGGGACGTGTTGTTTTAGGTAGATTTATACTTTCTCAAGCTCCTAAAGTACGTTTCTAGATTTAGTTGAGATTGGATTGCTTGGTTGGTTTAGTGAGCTCTTCGACTAGTATGGCTGGCTCTGTATGCTCGGCCAATTAAGTTTAGGACGAACAAAAAGAGTGAAAGCTTTGTACAGACAGATATTGAGATAACTGGGGGATGTCGACTCGTTAGTTGCGAGTTTTTTCTTTCAGTTTCAATTCAATTTTCATTATTGAAATACATAATGTCTGGAACGATTTATAATATCAACTTGTAATTTTGCCTAGAGACACGGCAAAGGCTTCACGTACTCGTTCTTACATGGAAATAATGAGCTTTTTATGAGATGCTAGCTTTTGCCAGCGGCTTCGCCCGCCTAGATGTTGGAAAATAACCCACGGGAACGTACTACCGAGAATTCCTTCCTTATTCCTTGTCTACATTATAAAGGAAACCTTTGTGCAAAATTTCAGTAGATCCAATGGTTTGGGCTGAGCGTTGATGAGTCAATCAGTCAGTCAGTCAGGACTTTTCTTTTTGTATATTAAAACTAGCACTTCCCGCGCGACTTCACCCGCGTGGATGTCGGTAAATATCCCACGGGAACGTACTACCGGGAATTCCTTCCTTATTCCTTGTCTACATTATAAAGGGAACCTCTGTGCAAAATTTCAGCTTTCTAGGTCCAAGGGTTTGGGCTGGGCGTTGATGAGTCAATCAGTCAGTCAGGACTTTTCTTTTTATATATTAAAGATTTCTTCATATTAAAATTGTTATTAAATGCAACAGTGGGCCTCTTAAGGTGGCCACATACGTAACTGCAGCGTGCTTGAGCGTTTTTATAAAGATTTTATGCAAGCATCTTGCACAAGCAAAAATAAAAAATAAAAAATTAAGATTATTTATTTTTTATTTTTATAAACAAATCATCATCTTCCTGCCCTTATCCCATATTACTTGGGGTCGGCGCAACACGTTTTCTTCTTCCATTCTCCCCTGTCAACCGTCACGCTATCATTCACTCCCTTCTCTTTCATATCATTCCTCACACAATCCATCCATCTTTTCTTTGGCCTTCCTCTGCCTCTCCATCCATCAACATCTATATTCATCACTCTTTTAGTCACATGCGTTTCGTCTCTCCTCATTACATGCCCATACCAAGACAAACGATTTCCTTTCAACTTTTCTGTCACTGGCGCTACTTTCAAACTTCCTCTTATATACTCATTTCTCACTTTATCCATTCTTGTCACTCCACACATCCATCTCAACATTCTCATCTCCGCTGCATGCAATTTTTTTTCATCCGTCTTCTTCACTGTCCAGCATTCCGATCCATAAAGTACGACAGGCCTTATCACGGACTTGTAAATTTTCCCCTTCAACTTGAGGGGCATCCGTGGGTCGCAAGTTGTTCCTGTAACCTGTCGCCATTTCATCCATCCTGCGTTGATCCGGTGCGTTATGTCTCGATCTATTTCGCCATCCCCTTGGACAAGCGACCCGAGGTACCGAAAGTCGGAGCAGATCGGTAAGGGCGTTCCGGCAAGAGATATGGGCACAGGACCGGAGAGTCCGCCAAAATCACAAAACAAATACTCTGTTTTGGTCCGACTTACTCTCAGGCCAATTGTCTCCAGTCTTTTCCACCTCACCTCCAATCTGCTCTGGACCTCTAAGCCACTCTCGGCAACCAGCACAATGTCATCGGCGAACAGCACACATAAGATTAACAAAAACTTAAGTAGTAATGTTACAGTCCACTGCATTATCCACAGATAAGACATATTTGAAGATCAATGGTTGCCAGTAGATGAGCATTACCAAAATTAACAAATATTTTGAAATAAATAAATAAGTTACTATAAACCTAGCTTTATCTATAAAACCAAATCAGATCAGAAATAATTTCATTTACTTAAATTATGCAATAAATAAATAATAATATAGGTCTTTACCTATGAAATTGCCGTTCTGCAGTACTGGCCATTTCAAATCAAAATAATTTTTGTTTGGCTAAGAATTCTAATTTCAAATTAATTTTATTTTAAAAACATGGATTTTTTTTTCCAAAAGTAGTTATTTGTTCATTGATTAGTGTTACATTATCATCGAATTTCAATCTTTTTCGTCATCATGGATACGTTAAAAATTCGAGTAATTATGGAATATGAGTACCGTCGTGGCAGCAACGCGGCACAAGCGGAACGCAACATCAACGACGTTTACGGAGCTAACACTACAAACCAACGCACCACTTGTTATTGGTTTGCTCGCTTCCGTTCTGGAATTTTCGACCTGAAAAATGGACCTCGCGGTCGTCCGAAGACTTTGGTCGACAATGACGAATTAAAGGCGATTGTGCGAACGCAAGCGCGTCGTCATCGTCCATCGCTCAAGCAAAAACAGATACTGCTCCGGCTTGCTTGTACACGTGTGTAGCCTATAGGGTAGTTGTACACGCTTGCACATAATGCTTGTTCATGCAGGCTTGTCATGCTTGCAGTTACGTGTGTACAGTCCTTTAGAGGTAGTAGGTATTGTTCTGTTGAAACCTTCCCCTCGATTTTGAACCTCACGATTCCTTTTTAGGGTTCCGTACATCAAAAGGAAAAACGGAACGCTTATAGAATCACTTCGTTGTCCGTCTGTCAGACTGTCAATACCCTTTTTCTCGAGAACGCGTGGAGGTATCAAGTTGACATTAATACCAAATACTTAGGACTACAGTCCCTTAAAGCTCTAAAAAATTCAAGCTTCTAAATTAACGCAATAAAAAATCACGAACATTTATGTGACATATTTTGATACTCGCAAATAAAATCAAAACCTAGGTACATCCCATTGCCCTAGAATCATGAAATTTGGCAATAAGCAAGGTTTATAGCACAGTTAAATTAAAAACCCCGAAAATTGTTAATTTGTAGTTTTATCACGTTCATTTAAGGCCTCGGTTCCTGAAAATCGAACCAACCGGGTTTGAAACATATGTATACAAAGTTTGTCCACTGCTCAACATCAACGAAAATCGAGATTATTCGAACCGAACGTAACGTCCCGATGATGGTGTGCGGAGAACACGCGGCCATAGTAAATGTATTATGTATCGGAAGCGTCATCGTCATCTCGTTCTCGTTAACGTAAACGGCCTTACACAGACCTATTCGCCGAAGTAACGCTTACGTACATGTTGCAGCCATTGCAAATGGCAAACGATTTTTATTTGTTTACGTTGGTTTCTTCTGCATTCTGTTGATGTTCTAAAACAAGTTGTACACAAAACTTGTCAAAAAGGTGACCAAAATATAACACAATACATGTCAGAAACAACGTCTATGTCATGTATGATATACGACATGTTTTTGACAAGTTAAAAACAATTGTTTGCCTGAACGTTGAGTATCTATTCATTTGTAAACAGGAGTCAGCGAAGTTCTGTCGAATTGCTGAAAAATAGCATTTAAGCAGAACATCGCTGCTTTTCATGCCTAAAATAATATGTAACTTGCTAATGCCTTTTAAATTTTTTTTTGGGTTTTTAGGAACCTTCTTCGGCACGCACACAACAACTAACCAAAGTTTCATCACAATCGGTCTAGCCATTTTTGAGTTTTTGTGAGACTAACGCACGCAGACAAAGAGAAAGACATGTTGGATTTTGTTACTGATGAACGTTACCACAATAGGTTTTTGTGAATTTACGGCAGCTGCTTTTTGAAGTTATTTCTTTAATTTGTAACGGTATTCGATTCATTTTATTCATTACTAGCGGCCCGCCCCAGCTTTGATCGGGTAATCAAAGACATGGAATTTAGGTATATTTTTAACTTACTTGCCAGTAACTTCGTTCGCGTGGAGGTCGAAATTATCTCACGGGAATATACGGCCGATAAAAAATCTGATGTCCTATTAATCCAGGTTACGACCTACCCATGTGCCAAATTTTATCCAAATCCGTTCTGCAGTTTTAGCGTGAAAGCGTAACATACAAACAAACTCACTTTCGCATTTATAATATTACTAGCTGTAGCCTGCGACTTCGTCTGCCAACAAGGATGAAAAGTAGCTTATGTCACGTCATGGTTTATCTTTGTGCCAAAATTTATCCAAATCCGTTCAGCCGTTTTAGCGTGAAGGCGTAACAAACAAATAAACAGACTCACTTTCGCTTTTATAATATTAGTTAGAATAGATACGAGAGCCCGAGCTGCTTACGTAGTTCGCCGAACTTCAAACAGCTCGGGCTTCGTCGGACAACTGTATGATGTATAGACTGTGGTAATAGTAAGGCTTAGGGCCTATTTTACGATGTCCGAATAGTCACTACTCACAGAATAAATTCAATAATGGAACAGAATTTGTATGAAATTATCTGCCAGGTAAGTTAATAGGAATAGGGCAGCCAACTTTTTACGCTAATCTTAACCTCATGGTGATTCAGTCCAGCTATCTGAAAGACTTTACATATATTTGTGTAAATTAATGTACTTAGAACGTAAAACTGGCGCCTAGCAAATGCAGTTTTGTGGCGTACTGTCGGACATACATTTTTGCTTTTTAGGGTTCTGTACCTCAAAAAGAAAAAACGGAACCCTAGGATCACTCGTGTGTCTGTCTGTCTGTCTGTCCGTGTCACAGCCGATTTGCTCCGAATCTGATGGACCGATTAAGTTGAAATTTGGTACACATATGAATTTCTGTGACCCAAACACGGACGGGTAAAGTAAATAAATGAATTTTGAATATAGAGGGCACTTTTGGGGGGCAAATAAGAAAATTAAAAAAACAAGTTTTGGAAACTACACCATGTGGCATGTCAAATAAAAGGAGGGTCTCAAATATATTTTTTTTATAATTTTTAATTTTTATGTTTTAAAGTTATTTAAGAAAATAGACGAAAATTGACCATTCCCCCCCCTTATCTCCGAAACTACTGAGCCTAAAATTTTGAAAAAAATACAGAAAATAGATCTTTACCTGTAGATTACAGGAAAACCTATAAAAAGTCTGTGGTCTTAAAATAACATGGTAAATCTATCAAAATTGTGAGTACAAACTTACATTATAGTTGGAATGTATGGGAGAACATGTTTTTCAACTACAATGTTAAGTTTGTTCTTAAGATAAATTCATCCCAACTACGGAACCCTTCATTGTGCGTAGTCCGACACGCACTTGGCCGGTTTTTTTTGCTTTTTATTTGCTTTCTAATCTTTCGAATTCAATTGTGATTAAACTGGAGCTTTACATAGGCACCTACTTACCAACTAAAACACTTATCCCCAACTGCCTGCATGGCAGCCGGAAATTGTGAAGAAAAGGACTCGCGGAACTTTATTTACTAGCCCGCAGCAGTGGCCCAGTGGTAACGGCCCCAACTTACGAGTCAGTCAGGTCTTTGGTTTGAAGGCAGACAGGAGCTTTACTTTGTGTAAATAATTTCATCACCACTGCTCTTAAAACGGTTAAGGAAAACATCGTGAGGAAACCGGCATGTTCTAAAACCAAAAATTCGAAGACGTGATATCTACCAACCCGCACTGAGCCTGCGTGGTGGATTACAGCCCACTCCCTCTACCGAGAGGAGGATTGTGTCCCAGCAGTTTATTTATTCTTCAACAAATTTACATTTGTGTCGAACGGTGGTTTTAACAATAAATGTAACACAAAAATTAAACCAGGAAAAAAAAAACAAATACTAAATTCCAAATTGGTCACAATATTATTAGTCTTATTATAATAATTTAACTAAATATTAACTCATAATCAATATAAAATCGATTCAAACAAATGTATGTCAATAAAATTCATTAAGATGTAATGCCATCATGATAGAATGTTGGATATATTACTTAACGTCATTAAAATATAGTCACATTTTAGTTCGAACTACTTAGCTTTGAGAAACTCTTCAATGCTGCAATAACATTTCTTCAATAACAATAACTTTAATTTTCTCTTGAATTCGTTTAGATTCATAGAGTTTTTAAATTGTACATGCAATTTATTGCACATATTTACTGATTGCAGTGGGAACATTGTATAGGGTGACTGGTAATTAGTGACCAGAAACTTAGGGAACAGCTGATTTTTCTTTCGCGATTTTATGTTTGGTCCCATAGTAAAAGTTGTTTGTTATTATGAGTACAATCATGTGTTTAAGTTCAGTTTTGAGTATGAATGTCGATGGCTATAAGAGTAGGGGAAGACCAAAGAAACGATGGATAGATTGTGTGAAAGATGACATGGCTAGAAAGGGGGTGACTACCGAGATGACGAATAATAGAGAAGTATGGAAAAAAAGGACATGTTGCGCCGACCCCAAATAGATTGGGATAAGGGCAGGAGAATGATGAATCATGTGTTTAAGTATCGGTCACTAATTACCAGTCACCCTATATAGGCTGATTATTCAAGTACCCAGCCCAAAACTTTTCCGAACCTTTAAAATACCAAATAAGTGTCCCTATTAACTTATCGTGTTTATTCAAGCCGGCTAAGTGGCACTTATCCGCAACTCTATAAAGTGTGAACAGCAAGTTCGCTGCCGTCTGCCTCCTTGAGATAACGTCAGTCTCTTTCCAAACTCCTTTGTAATGTTAATGAATTCCCCTTGAAGAATCATTTTTAGAGATCCATTCCGGTGATGAAAGGTTTAAGGAGATAAGTCGGTTTTGCTGAGTCGGATATTTTTAACGGGATTCTGGTAAGCTGTTTTTACAGGGATTTGGGTAAGGTACTGCCTCGTTGGTTTAGTGGTGAGGTCCTGGGTTCTATTTCCAGGTCGAGAAAAGTGTCTCCTATCTGAAATTTCTCAGTAGCAGCCCGGTGTCTGAATTTGTGCCCGGTTGATGGCAACAGGCTCGCCTTATTACATGGGACTTAAACATAACTGGCGAAATGTGGGTGTACTATAGGTACAGTACACCTCTGTAACATTAATATCAACTTGATACCTCCACGCGTTTCTGAAATAAAGGGTCTTGACACACTGACAAACAGACAGACAGACAGGCAGACAGACATACGGACAACGAAGTGATCCTGTAAGGGTTCCGTTTTTTCCTTTTTGAGGTACGGAATCCTAAAAAACAATAGTCACTTAGGGGCCTGCCGACAAAACCGAAAACTTGACAACGCAACACGTCACAGTTGCATGTCGCATGACCTAACGCGAAGTAGTAAGATTTTCTTCTACCAAAAATCGTTGAACGCGCCTAAAGAAGTTTTGCTTCAAAACATTGAGTATGAACGAGAAAAAAAGACCTAACGATACTACACGAGTCGTGATAAAATATACAGCGCCCTGAACACCCTCGTGGATGCTTCACGGGTTCCAATGAGAGTATGCGTTCCAGAAACCTGTCAGTTATTCTACGGTCCTTTCACACTGATACATCTGACAGCAACCTTTATAACAACAAAGATAAAGATCACTGTGATGCAAAATCAGAGGTCAAATAAATGTGGGAGGATTGCAAACGCTTAGTGCAAAAGTTCCTAATCGTATTCAACTGAACGGTGTCAGGAATACATTCTCTCGGTGGCCGGAATATAATAAAAAGAGGGTATATGCTAAACCAAAATAAAATCAAATAAAAATTTCTTTATTCGTATAACAAAGAGTTTTTCTAACTCCCGAGTCACAGGATCATCTAGTTTAGGAGTCAGGGTTGACCTTTGTTAACCAAGTTATGTATCCTAGTCTTAAGTTTTTTATTTTATTTTAAAGATCCATAATGTTCCTAACCGAGTACCTTCTAACTAAAGTTAGTAAGTAATATTTATTTTTACGCCTCTTGACAATTCTCGGGACCCTAAGGTCCCGGACCTTTGGAAGGCTTACGAGGGGCCGAAGCACAGAATATATAATAGTGCAAGTACAGAAGATTCACTCAGCAAAATCATTTAAATAAATAGCGACTCTTGCCACGACACAATAAAGTGCAATTTACAGTTATTCACCTAGAAGTTGTCTCTCTTTCTATCACGTAACTTCTTCTGACTCGTTAGGTTTGTCTTCTTTTACGACGCGGCGCGTGTGTGAGTATCGAACTAATGTGCGAGCCGGCCGGCGAGCGGCAGCCCACACTGAACTGGACTGGCCTGGCCGAAGTCAACTCGCAGAGGCCCGTTAGACGTTTTTAATGAAGTGAGGCACCAACCGACGGTTTGCCCTGTTCGCACTATGCAAGTGCACCCAAGGACAACCCCCGGTTGGTGTAAGACTATTGCATGATATGGAAACAAAAATATTAGATTATGGGTTTGGGTGGCTGAAGTGAACTGGTTATGACTATGGAAAGACTGTTGCCACTGCCTTTTTTTTTTTTTTTTTTGTGGATGGGAAATCATCAAATGACTTCTCCCGCTCTGGGCAGAGCGGGAGGGCGTGTCAGACTTTTACTGACTAAAACCCACCCATGATCCTTCAGTTGCCCGTGCCAGGGCCACGGTATCTCTTTCGAACTACCCGCGACCCCGGCGGCATCGGCCCAATTGACCCCGTCACTGCTGACATCTCTTTGAGGCGCGCGTGGAACACAACGCGCCGTCGATCCGGGCCTGGTCCTTACCGGACGGCGAGCTGCCCATTACTCGTCGTCCGCAAGCCCGCGCCTACGGTGGCCGGGAATCGGCAATCGATTCCCGCCGCCCAGGGCGTCTCCTACGGCGGCTAGGGGCGCGAGGGCGCGACTGTTGCCTCTCCCTCACGCGTTCCGCTTCCTCCTTCGCGAGCATTACTGCTTCGCAGAAGGAGGTGACGGCTTCCCATGCACTCCCCCTGCCCCTGCCTGACGTATGTTTTATATAATACAC
The DNA here is from genome assembly GCA_946251885.1 of Cosmia pyralina. Taxonomy (NCBI): domain Eukaryota; kingdom Metazoa; phylum Arthropoda; class Insecta; order Lepidoptera; family Noctuidae; genus Cosmia; species Cosmia pyralina. Next base: position 20,377,348 of record OX276360.1, read on the forward strand.
AGATAAAATGACAGGGGGTGAGTTGCACACTCAATAATGGGCACCCGAAAACGGTCGCTAGCACATAGTGTCGTAGCGACAAGGGGGCATTAGTACCTACTTAGGTACTAATGCCCCCTTGTCATTGTATATTATCACTATTTGAGTTTGAAGCAATTTTCACAGTAGATGACCAAGTAAGGTAGTTTCTCACCTGGCCATCCTCTCCACAAAATGCCTCAAAATGGGAGAATAATAGTAACTCTGTCTCACTGTGTTCAGAATGCTGTTGCTACTGTCCCGTGTGACTAACGAAGCGAATTTTTTTCGAATGATCGCATGATATGTTTGCACAGAATCGAACTGACGGTTTCAGTTCGATTGTGTGTGATTCTACGCACTACAGAATCATGATCATACGATAATAGTGAAAACTTACGATTGGAACCGAGTATACCCGTTTCAGCGTCACCACCCTGAGCGTGACGGTTCGTTCAATGGTCAGAAAGTGCGTAAAATGCGCCTACAGAAGTTTAGAGTTCAATAAAAATGGCGATCACCAATCTACCAGGTGAAGGTTGTTGTTTCGATTATGTCTAAAGCCGCGTTTGCTGAGCGAACGTTCGTTCAAAGTAAATGTTTGCTGTTCTGCCGATGTTCGCACAAAACAGAAAATATCTGTTCTGAACGAATGCTCGTTCGCTGTGAACGTTATTTTCACTGAAAGAATGAGCGAGCGAGCATTCATTCGCCGAGTCCAACCGACCATCACTGAACATGTTCGCTCGCTCAAGTGTTTTCATTCACCGCGCTAACAAACGGTTGCTTGCTCAGAACTGTTCAGCTTTATTGTTAATTATTGCTACAATGATGAATACCTAATCATTCGAAGTCAATTTAATTAACGTTACAACATTCTCTGGCTATTGTATAATTATGTTTTGGATTTGCAATTAAAACACGATACTATTAATACTTAATTAACTCTTAAAATGTCGATTGTACACCATGTGTACAGATAACAATAGAATTTCAATTGTGTCTGCTAATTGGCGCGCGACGGGTTAAAAGTTACATGGTTGCTAACGAGATTAGTTTCTGTTAAGAATAGTAAACTAAACATTGTCTCTGTACTATGTGTCAGCTGTCAAGCTGTCAAATGCATCTGTCCAACTGACATTGTCATGTCGTTCCTTTTTTTTTTTTTTTTTGATAAAACCTCTCAACTACTGTAATGCTGCTCCGCTCTCATCTTATTAAATCTGCCGTCATCTCTTATAATTGTGTTTCAATTAAACCGATAACCCATCAGTTTCAACTTTATATTAATTACATAATTCTAGTTACCGGTGAGTTAATGTAATTACATCCTTATAATTAAACTACCCGGATAGTATCCTAAAAAGCATATCCTACTCGTATATATCCGTCTCGTCTATTATTTCTCATAAGACGTCAATCTCCCTAGCCTTTTTCCAACTATGTTGGTGTCGGCTTCCAGTCTAACCGTATGCAGCTGAATACCAGTATTTTACGTGGAGCGACTGCCTATCTGACTTATATAATCTGGTTACTAGGTAACACGATATCCTTTGGTAAGACTGGTTGTCAGACTTTTGGGCTTCTAACAACCCCGTAACGGCTGTCAAAGATCGAATGACAGATGACCCATCCGTGTCTCGGAAAATACGTGAAACCGTTGTACGCACGGCTCCGAGGGGTCTCGATATGGTAATGGATTATCACCCATCCACGAACCGACTGCGGCAATCATAGCTTAACCATCAATCGACCCGTGCGGCTGTTATCATTTAGCTATAAACCGCTCGAGTAGAGTACTCTTATTTCTCACTAGCTTTTGCCAGCGGCTTAGGCCGCGTGGATGTCGGAAAATATCCCACGGGAACGTACTACCGTGAATTCCTTCCTTATTCCTTGTCTACATTATAAAGGGAATCTCCGTGCAAAATTTCAGTTTTCTAGGTCCAAGGGTTTGGGCTGAGCATTGATGAGTCAGTCAGTCAGTCAGGACTTCTGTTTTTATTTATACTGATGAGACGTATCAGTATTTACTCACCAAAGTTAGGCTATCTTTCCTTTTACTAGTTCTTTGTGTAAACTGTGACTATTACCTTACTAAAAGAGGATGGTTTCCTCTTGGTTAAAAACATGCTATACACAAAAAGTAGCGTTTCTAACTTTTTAAACTTTCGCGATTTACACACATTATAAACAAAACTAAAAACCGGCCTTCTCGCGATATTCCTTTAATGTCGGGAAACAAGTAGGTACCTGTTTACCTCGTAAAAAGGAATATCGCGAGAGGACCCGTTTTTAGTTTTGTTTATAATGCGTTTCTATCTGTCCTGGGTGTGGCCGCACGTAGTCCTTCAGAAACATTCCAAGGACTCTTAATTGCTTCACTTAACTGATTCAAAAGGGTATTTCTGAACCAATGAACCATAAATTATATTAACATAACACAATAGTCATAGATAGTAGGAGCTTGTGGCTAAGTAATAACAGCCGTACGATCGATCAGGTTAAGCTACGCTTGCCGCGGTTGGTCTGTGGATGGGTGACCATTTTTACATACCAAGACGAGGGGGTAAACACGTAGTCGTTGATCCTGGCTGTCATTCGTTGATCTTTGACAGTTGTTATGGGTCGTCTGAAGCCCGAAAGTCCGACAAACAGTCTTACCAAGGGGTATCGTATTACCCTGTAACTGGGTTGTGGAGGTCAGATAGGCAGTCGTCCCATATAAAATACTGGGTATTCAGTTGCATTCGGTAAGACTGGAAGCCGACGCCAATATATTTGGAAAAAGTCTAGACAGTTTGATTTCACAAAACCCCTGTCAAAGTCATTCGAGAAAAAAAAGCGTCAAAATATCCTTGTATCACCACAAAATAGGCCAGTTCGCGAGTTCAGTTCGTGCCAAACAAAGAACTAGAACAAATCAATATACGGAACCTAATTATAACATACACGGGCGAACTTGTCTGGCGGTTTGAGTAAACAGGGCAGTTCGGCTGAAACGCAAATAACACATAGATACTTATTAATTGCTACTTGTGGGAGATTCATAGTGTATGTGTGTTCTATGGGGTTGTTGAGGATCTGTGAAGGGAGTTGGGGTGTGGCGCCATATTTTGTCTGCTGACTGAGTGAACAGAACAGATTATATTTTTCCCAAGGTAACAATGTAATCTGATCCGAGGGACTTGTGGCTATTTGGTCGGAGTGCCCTACGAATGTTCTTAGTAAGATAGATCAATCAATCAATCTGCCTAGCCTTTTCCCAACTATGTTCGGGGTCAGCTTCCAGTCTAACCGGATGCAGCTGAATACCAGTATTTTACATGGAGTGACTGCCTATCTGACCTCCACAACCCAGTGACTGGGTATACCATACCCCTTGGTAAGACTGGTTGTCAGATTTTCGGGCTTCTGACGACCCGTAACGACTGTCAAAGATCCACGAATGACAGCCGGGACCAACGGCGGCGGCGATACGTGCTCTCCGAAGCACGGAGGAGTCTCGCTATGTAAAGATGGTCACCCATCCACGGACCAACCGCGGCAAGCATAGCTTAACCTGATGGATCGACCCGTACGGCTGTTATTACTTAGCCACGAGCTCTTAGTAAGATAGATGAACCGCTTGAATATAGATTTATGCTATTTCACAGCTCTAAAATAAGTATTTTGTAAGTGACACATTATCGCCAATAAACATGAAATGAACAGAGTATATTATAATCCCAAAAATAAAAAGGCAAGTCAACATAAAATCATACATAACAAAGCCAACAGAGTCACAAATACCGAGTCCCAATAGGCGTTTCATTGGGCGTATCAGGAGAAAATACCGGGAATTTCATCCCGGGTATTTCATCCCCGGACAGCCCGGGTCCGGGTAAATAAACATTAGCATAAATCCAATATCAGCTCTCTGTTCAGTCTCTGGACACCTGCCTTGCAAGTTTCATAAAATTACTTCTATATTCGTTTGAGAACGGAATTTCTTTTGAGTTTGTTTTCTGGATCGCTTTTCAATTGTTTTGGGGATCGCTTTTTAATAACGTGTTTGATATTAGTTTTTAGGATTTCGTTGTTCAGATTTATGGGGTAATCCTAGCTAATATTATAAATGCGAAAATGAGTTTGTTTGTTTCGCTTCCACTCTACAACGGCTGAACGGATTATGGACCTAGGTTATGACACAGAATACTAACAAAAGCTTGTTATATTATAATATGTTAGGTACCGGTTTGGATCGCCAGTTCGGGCAAAGTGTTTTCAGGTTTTCCATTAGTAATTTTATCATTAGCTCCAGAGTGTGGATTAATACCGGTTTAATGACAAGAAGCCCGCACCTGTAATTAATAATAATAATGATAAAGTTTGATTGTCAAAAAGTAAGAATTATATTATTGTGATATTATGTTCGGTGGGCCACAAATTAAGCATCGCTTGTATCTTGTGCGAATTTAACAAAGTTATAATTGTTAACTTATAGTTTGAGGATGTTACATTATCATAAGTTACAAGAGATAAGAGTTTAAATAAAATTAAACATACGTGACATTCTGAAAAAAAAAATAAAAATTAAAACAATGGTTTACGTTGGGCTTATGTTATGGTGTATGTGGGTTTGTCGGTGTCTGTGAGAGGGTGTGCTGGTGTGACTGTATGTTATACTATAGGTGCTACTGTGGGTGCTTGGCCCCTATAACCCAGGAAAAAAGAAACTGGCAAAATGTGAGCGTAGTTCCAATAAAAAAAAAATATTTTTATTAAATCAGATAACAAACGATCCATAGTGTTAGTAATATCTTATAGCTAGTGTTAGTAAGTAATATTATTATTTTGAGGTAATTTTGAAATGTGTTTGAAGCATTCTGCACAGAAGATGACCAAGTAAGGTACAAGTTTCTCACCTGGCCATCCTCTCCACAAGATGCCTCAAAATGGGAGAATAGAAACTCTCAGTCACTGTTTTTAGAATGCTGTTGCTACTGCCCCGCGTTCAATACCTCTGCCTATTCTTCAAGTATTCTCCAAGGAATACAGCCGAGATATGATGTTATGTAGGGTGTTTATCTCAAAATCAAAATATTTTATTTCACATACCGAGGGGGGATCAAAAAGTAGTGAGAATGAGATAGATTATAATGACTGTCTCCGAGTCTCTTTACACACCGAGTCCAGCGCTTTTCCAAGACTTCAATCCCTTTAAAAAAAATGTTTTGTCTTGGTCCTGCAAAAAGCTCTCCACGGCATCCATCACCTCGTTTTCGTCTTCGTACCTGTTTCCCCTTAAGTATTCTTTCAATTTGGGGAACAGATAAAAATCGCTAGGCGCCAGATCTGGTGAATAAGGGGGTGGTCAACCAATTCGAAGCCAGCTTGCTGAATGGCAGCCATCGCAACTGCCGACCTATGCGCGGGTGCGTTGTCGTGATGAAACAGCACGCCCCTTCGAAGTTTCTCTCTCCTTTTCTCTTTGATGGCATTCCTCAACTTAGGAATTAAAGCTGTATAATATTGGCCTGTAATAATGGTTCCACGCTCCAGGTAATAACCAATAATAAACAATATCCCTTCTGAGTCCCAAAATATTGAGGCCATAACCTTGCCAGCCGATGCCACGGCACGAAACTTCTTCGGGGTCGGTGATGATGGCCGTTTACATTGCGTAGATTGCTGTTTTATCTCGGGATCAAAATGATGGACCCATATTTCGTCCGTTGTTACCAAACGAGACAAAAAGTTTTCAGAATCTTCTTGAAACTTGTCCAACAATATCTTCGAAATGTCAAGTCGATTTTGTTTCTGACTGTCGGTTTACGTTCTCGGCACCCATCTTGCGGGGACTTTTCTCATATTCAAAGACTGTTTCAATATGGATTGAATACTTTCATATGAAATGCCCGTTTCTTGAATTAAGTATCGGATGGTAACTCTTCGATCGCTCAATACAATTTTTTCGACTTTCGCAAAATTTTCTTGGGTGACTGACGTCGATGGACGGCCGCAACGATGTTCGTCTTCCGTGATCATTCTCCCTACTCGAAATTGAGAAGCCCACCTTGCGACAGTGGAATAAGGCGGAGCAGACTCTCCTAATGTTGCCTCCAAATCACACTGAATCTCTTGCGTCGTTAACTTTTTTAAACAGAGGTATTTAATAACGGCTCGCACTTCGTTTTTCTCCATTTTCGAGAACACGTTCCGACACGAAGCAAACAAATGACTACATTCAGAAAAAAACAAAAGAGAATCGAAGATTTTTTTCTTTATTAATATTACAAATATGTATCTGAGCTTTGCCTGCCAGTATTTATTTTTTTTCTTACCAAAGAATATGTCGTTCTCACTACTTTTTGATCCCCCTTCGTAAACCTACATGGGCACTTATAAAACGTCAGAAGCTAGGTGCACGGTTCCAAATTGGTCGTTTCCTATGGAGAAGAGCCGGCAAGAAACTCCATGGTTACTCTTTTAAAAATAATTGGCTTTTACAATATTTTCAAATAACAGTGTTAACAGGTATGGGAGGACAATGTAGGCTTTTCAACAACTACCAAGTACTTAACAAAATAGAAAATAGTCAACAAATGTACAGTCTACTAGGCCTGCAACGTTCTCACATTCACAAAATAGAAAATAATCTATGTAGCTATTTAGGAGATTAATAAAATAATAAAAATAAAAATCTATGACATAACACAAGTAACATGATTGCCATTACAACTACAGTAACAAATCTGAATAAATATCATGTTCACATAATCATTCTCCTGCCCTTATCCCAATCTATTTGGGGTCGGCGCAACATGTCCTTTTTTTCCATACTTCTCTATCATTCGTCATCTCGGTAGTCACCCCCTTTCTAGCCATGTCATCTTTCACACAATCCATTCATCGTTTCTTTGGTCTTCCCCTACTCTTATAGCCATCGACATTCATACTCAAAACTTTCCTCACTACATTTTCCTCACTCCTCCGCATCACATGCCCATACAACCGATTTCAACAAATATCATATTCACAAAAGCCACTAATATAGAGTTATAATTGGAATTGTATCTAACAAGGAACTTCAAGCTATTATTGGTATTACGTACGTTTAACCTTACTGGTGCGCTTCGCTAAACAACCCAGAGCCCAAGCCCTTACGAGTATGTTTAAGGAGAGGACACTACAAATCTCTGTGATGAAAGCACAGTCAGCTGGAAAACAGAGGGCACACAGTAAGACTACTAAGTGAAATACAAAGGTAGACCACCAAATTAATGGGTGCATCCACGCGTGAGGGTTGTATGTTGTTGTTTCATGTTGTATATACCTAATTAATAAATATTTTTGTTGCTAATTCAATATTTTGTATTATTTGTCTACTCCACAGTTCGCTATGTGCAAACATTTCATAGACCGAGATAAATTGACGTTACTTAGCACGCACTTTTTTCTTACCTCCTACCAACTTATCTATGAAATGGCGAAAATTGGAACTGCGGCCGTCATGTTATTTTATTATTTTTATATAGATATCATTGTTTTTAATTTGTAAAAACTGTAATTCTTATTAAACGATTATGTCTAATGTGAAATTTCCTTCTTGCAAACTTACTCAATTTTGGGCACCTTATATTAATTAGCAACACTGAATCGACGGTGCCGTCCTCTTTTAGTTCACAGATAAGTTGGTAGGACTGTAAATATGTTTCCGTCTTTATCTTGCATTTTTAGTTTGACAGTTATGCTACAGTGACAAGAATCATGCTTAGCCAAAGCCCATGCTGAGTACAGTCCTACCAACTTATCTGTGAACTGAGAGGACGCCACCGTCGATGCGTCGACACAATCGAACGACATGCGTCGGCACAATCGAAGACATTTCAACATGACGGCCGTAGTTCCAATTTTCGCCATTTCACAGATAAGTTGGTAGGAGTGTAAGCAACATTTTAAGTCCGGTCAGTGATTTCGTTAGTTCCAGTTTTGGGTACTAGTTTAGATAAGTTTGTGGCGGTGACCAACCAACCACGCAAGATGGAACCGCCACTTCCCGCGTGCAGGGGAAATAAGCCACGCCCATCAAACTACTATTCAATTTATTTTCAAGGTAGGACCTTAAGTTAAACTGTCAGGTCGAGCAGAGAAGCAAAGGCCTCCATCTAGCTATCACTTAGTTACATTGTTGTAAAGAGGGGCTTGTGGCTAAGTAATAACAGCCGCACGGGTCGATCCATCACGTTAAGCTACGCTTGCCGCCGTTGGTACGTGTATGGGTGACCATCTTTCAAACCAAGTCCTCTCCGTGCTTCGGAAAGCACGTTAAGCCGTTAGTCCCGGCTGTCATTCGTGGATCTTTAACAGTCGTTATGAGTCGTCAGAAGCCCGAAAGTCTGACAACCAGTCTTATCAAGATGTCAAGAGGTATCGTATTACCCAGTAACTGGGTTGTGGAGGTCAGATAAGCAGTCGCTCCATATAAAATACTGGTATTCAGATGCATACGGTTAAACTGGAAGCAGATAGTTGAGAAAGGCTAGGCAGATGATGACCGGTCCTAAACCATACCTCAAAAGGAAAAAACGAAACCCTTATAGGATCACTTCGTTGTCCGTCTGTCTGTCTGTCTATCAGTCTGTCAATACCCTTTTTCTTAGGAACGCGTGGAAGTATAAATTTGAAATTAATATCAAATACGTAAGTTTATAATCCCTTGGAGCTCTATAAAAATCAATCTTCTAAGTAAAAAAAAAACGGCAATTTATGCGAAATATTTTGATACTCGCAAGTAAATCATAACTTTTATGGTACTTACTGTTGACCTAGAATCATGTTTGGCATGAAGTAAGCTCTCACAGCACAAGTAAAGGAAAAAGTCCGAAAATTGATAATTATTAATTTCATCACAAAAAAAAAAATAGAAATGTTTTGCATTAAAACAAAACAGTTATTATGTTATGAAAAACACAATAATACTCGTTGAAGAAAGCATCTCAATTCTTGCCTTATATACTATAAATAGTTAAGATATACGTACTTACATTCCCTTTTAGTTACCTGTGTTCTTTCAACATGTAAGAAATGTCGCGGTGACTATGGTCTTAGCGAGCTAGAGTTGTCACTGTCAAGTGTCATTCATAGAAGTCTTCAAAATTCAACAGCAAGCGCCTTACTCGAGTATTATTGTGTTTTTCATAACATAATAACTGTTTTGTTTTAATGCAAAACATTTCTATTATGTTTCTTTCAAAACACAATAATACTCGTTGAAGACCTGTTTGATATCTGCTGGTGAAAGAATACCTGAAGGATGTAGATGCTATGTGAATTATAATATTATAATGGAATGATCGAATATTTCGGTCTGTAGGTATTCATTAAATATTCAAATAATTATTTAAGAGTTTTCCATCTATTTATCCTAGAAACTGCAAAAATGAACAAATCCCATGAAATGTTATAGAAACGTTCAACTGTCATGCTATGAGACACAATTTAATCACTATATTGTTGTTACCAACCTCTTTGAGGTTGGTCGACAGTTGAAGCAAATCTATTTATTTACCTTATTTAAGGTGAACATGAATTATCAAGCTTTAAAGATAATCTAAAATCAATGAGATTACACAATAATAAGATTATTAATAAGATTAGATTAGAATAAGATTTAGAACTGAATTAAAATAATAATATCATTACTAAAGGATCATTGGATCACTCATATCCTTAACACAAGTTAGGTAAGTAATATAGTTAGAAGTTATGAGATCAATCAAAAGTACAAATATTTCTGAATCTCATATTTTTTTATAAATGTGGAAAAAACTAAATCAATGTCATTCTTAACACAGTTAAAATTCCATTGAAACTGAAAAACATTTAGTTGGTCAAAAGATTAGACACATGTAAATGATCTAAGAAAGGATTCTAGTACAAGTCTCTTCATTTATCAATTAAAATGACTTGAAATGTGAATCATATACCTACCTACACAAACATATTGAAATATTTTCGTAGGGAATTAATAATTATCCTAATGATAAACCCTATTCTCTCACAGAGAGGTGACCTTTCTCCCAAAAAAGGGAACCTTATAGGCTGGTCATTCTAACTTATCATGAGAGATAACCATCTCCTTTACTACTTTACAAAAGTAATAATTCTGTAAGCCTAGTGGCTCTTACAGTTTAATTTCATTCGATGAACTATTCTTCAGTCAGCCTCCCGAAGGCTACCACATACTACCTTATGTTACTTCCAGGAGGCTTCTAGTATCATAGTCTGTTTAAAAATGTTTCAAGCAAGCTTAGCCACACCTGTTATTGTAAATCTAACAACGATTAGGGTAGATTTTAAGTAAACATCTTGATCTTCAGTGTCTTTGAACCACACCTTGGTTGCACTGTTATTCAACATCTAAAAGCTATGAGATATCTTATAATATTAGGGTAAGTATGTAAAACTCTTCTGGCAGCCTCATCATTTTGGCATTTCATTTCATGACTTTCTGGGTAGTGGTTTAGCTAAGGATAATGCTTTTGAAACAATGGACACAAAACTGTTTAGATCTAACATCTGTTGGTTGATACCATAATATTATATGCTTTATGCATAAAAATAAATGAATTGGGATCAGATTATTTAGGACTAATGCCATGCACTCTACACTATGACATTCACCATTCACCTCTGAATAGGAGCTTTATAAGTAATTAGTGTAGATTATCTCCAATTACACTTTAGCAAGTTTCTTATTCTACCCTACCAACCCTTGCAACCTGTTTGCCCCCCCCCCCCCCTTCAACTTTCCAGGGTAGGAGTTGCAACTTATCAGGTTTAAGACGATCTTATATAGATCTTGTACTGGTACTGACTCTCCGAGGCCTCTCGTCGCCAAGTACGGGAACCAGTCACACTGGGTTCAGTGTGGGGCGATTTTTACATAGTACGTCGACGTCCCATTTCCGAGTTCACATGAGTGAGCACTCACTCTTAAATTGGACGAAGTAAAAACCAATAGTAGTTGATGCTGTCAACTCTGACTGAAATCGCATCGCAGAAGCTTGCCAAGCCATCATTTGAGTCCCATGTGACGGTCTGTCGCACAAACGGCCGACTTATCTGACGTGAAAACGTCGACGCCGGGGACGCCCCACTTTGTAACATGGCCTCCGAGGCCTGGGACCTGGAGCAACAGGAGCCACTTCGGCTGGTCTGTTCCTAAACAAGCGGTCGGCTAAGCCGTTATAACACTTTTAACCTCCCCGGGAGGTAAACCGCTAACAGAGTGATGTTCAGCTAATCTGCTAACTTCCATCTTGCTAATTAGGTTCAGGAGCACTAGGGGACGTATCCTTTGCCCATCTTAAATGTGCGACAAATGGTCTGTTGTTGGATTGAACAATAATATGTGCACTCTGAAGACTGGCTTTTTGGCAATACTGCATATATGGCAAACATCTCTCGCAAGTTCGAGTGCCATTTTTTCTGGTTTGGTCAAGTTCCTGACTAGAGTAAGATAGAATGGAATATTCTTTATTATGTACTCCTTACTACTAGGGTGACACAATGGGCAGTCTTATCACTAAAAGCAATATTTTAAAGACATCCCTTGGATGAATAGAGTAGCCCGTTCATGTAGGCTCCTTACCTTTCCTCTACGGCAAGTGTAGACAGGAAGTTGGTTACTCTACCCCTGTGTCAAGGAACTGAGCTGTGGTCTATCAGTAGTCTCTGGCCACCACATTAACTGTTGACAAACCAGCAGGCAACCTTTTTTCATTTGTCCTGGTCTGCCTTTCTCAAATATTTGTCTAGCGACAAGTATTCCCATACAGGGATAACAATATTTTGGTGTTAATGGAGTATGAACTTGTTTCAGGGAACAGAGTGTTGATTATTTTCCTTTCAACCTTGCCTGTAGGCCGTTCCTTGTGATTGGTAGCAGTGCTCAAAAGAAGACCTACATATTTTAACTCCTGATTGAGGTTTAGAATTGACTTAGGAAATTCACTCGTCACCCAAGCTTTGTTAGGACCCACAGTCTCCGAGACAGGCATCAAAAATGCAACTTTTCCTAGTGGACCAGTAGAAAATTATCTAAACTAAAGAAATGTCAAAAGGGTGTTCTGTCAATTCGTGAGTCGTGTGAACTATTTCCCTTCATTAGCATATCATTGCTTCCGTTTTACTTTTTAGTAATAACAGAGTGTAAACATTAGGTTATTTGATTATAATCATAATCATAGAAATCCACATAGATTATTATGGGATTAATTTGTATCATTACTTTAACTAGTTGCTTTAATAAATAAATAAAATAAAAATAAAATACCTTTATTTCAGACCTGGGGTCCATAAGTTGTTAGTGGTTAGTAACAGATTGTGCTTAAATGCTATGTTAGTGTTATTAGTACCTATTTAATTTAACTTAATTATAATCCTATAACTACCTTTACCCAGTGGCTTTGGATAGGGCAGTCCGCTCTGCCAGCAATCATTTTCAGGATGCCGTTACGAGTGTTACGCAAACGTTGCAGTAAGGAAGCCGCTTTTTTACGCATGATGGCGTGAAAGCCATCCGTGCGAGCTGCAGCAAACATTCCCGACGCACTGCAACGCCGCGGCAACTGCAACAGCATCCTGAAAGCGTTGTTGTATTGTACGCGCAGGACGTTGTAGGCTCGGCTCGTATATGACACCCACAGGCCGCTCGAGTAGAATGACTGACAGAACGCCTTAAATAAGCTCACTTTGACGTCTGCCGTGCAGCGAGCGAACCTACGGGCAAGCATATTGCTCCTCACCGCCAACGCCCTGCGCTCGCGCTCAATATCGCCATCATCACGTAGGTCACTGGTGACAACATGACCTAGATACTTAAAACTATTTACTACATTAAGTACTACGCCGTTGAGATATACTGGAGGTACACGACGGGGCTGTTGTTTAGGTGCCGCAAACACTAAGACCTCACTCTTTTTTGAGTTGTATTTAAGGCCGTGCACCTCCACATACGTCTCGCAGATCGTGAGTAGCTTCCTCAATCCGCTCATCGATGGACTAAGCAACACCATGTCGTCCGCGTAACTTATGTTATTGACACATGTACTGTCTATATGACAGCCGACATGTGTGCTGCTCAGCCGCTCGATAAGCTGACCGATATAAAGATTAAATAACAGGGGCGAGCTTAACCCCCCCTGCCTCACACCACATTCCATTCGATACTCATCCGACAGAGTACCGACCCACCTCACCCGATTAGTCTGGTGAGCATACCAGTATTTGAGGAGGGCTGTGTATTCCGCCGGTACACCCGAGCCCCTCAACTTGTACCATAACATATCATAAGATACAAGATCGAAAGCTTTCGACAAATCGAGGAAACACGCGTACACCGGCGTCCTCCTCGCGGTGTAGTACTTGACGGTGTGCTTCAGGCTGAGGATGGCACTCTCTGTGGACACTCCCGCCTTGAACCCGAACTGGGCGTCATGTACTTTAATGTATTCTGAGAGGCAGCCTTTCATCAGACCGTCAAGCACCTTGGCCATGGTGGTGGCTAGCGAGATGGGTCGATAGTTGTTCATGTCTGATGTGTCACCAGTTTTATTCTTAACTATGGGGACTACTATCGTACTCGACTACTTTACTACTTAATATCTCAAAATAGAATTTTATTGAATGTTAATATTTTCAGTATTTATTTTCCTGTTGTATCTTCAGGAACAGGTTTGCAGTCTTTCATTCCCAAGCCTTTACATGGTTCCTTAGGCAATAGGCAGCCTGAATATTATCAAAAGTATGAATCTTGGCCTACTTATTGTTGCTATGATTTAGCCTATTTATCATGTTTTTAAAATAATCAAAGAACTACTTATTTAACCAGCTCTAAATAATATCTTGTCAGTTTTAAATTGTTTAGCGGCTGTATTTGTTGCATTTCTAATTTTGATAGAGCAATTATGATCCTGATGGTCCTGCTCATAACTATAAGATTTCCATAATTATTACAAAATACAGCAAAAAAATAACATTATAAATTATAATGTTGTTATTTAGCACTTCTTATTAGTTAAGTACCTATAAAACTTGATGTCACTTTTAATTAGTAAGTAATTTTAATGTTCTAATTGCAGATTAGAGTTCATAAGAGGTGCTGAACCTCTTTAATTAATTAATTTATGTATAAATTAATTAATTAAAGAGGTTCAGCACCTAATATGTTATTAATGAATAAGTCGTTGGAGTACCTGTAGGTACTCCAACGACTTATTCATTAATAACATATTACATAAGAACTTATATTTTATTAGTGTGGTGAATTTGTCACTTAAAAAAGTACACAGCTTAAACAGAAATAGAAAATATATACAAATTAGAAGAATTATTTTAAAATGATTTAAAAATCTTTTGTTACAATGAAAGTAACAATTGCCTACCACCAGCGAGCATAAACAATTGTAATTTAAATACACTTCCGGATGGGAGTGTTCAGACTTCCGAAAGGGAAAGTAGGATACAATCCTAATGGGTAGGTTGCTGCCCAATTAATAAGTCCCTTTAGACCTTACTTTAGCAGCTAGCTCCGTCTGCTCTAGACCTACATTAGAAATCCCAGCCAAAACTCCCTCCGCGGGGGCTAAATTGTAGGATTTAGTTTTATTTAGTGGCATAAGTACTCATTTACTTCTAATGCAGTGTGTGAAACACATGGGGTGAGTGAGCATAAATGTAAGGTTTTCTTATAACGGATTGCTTTTCATGGTGGAATGTCAAAAACTGCTTGAGTAGCTTTAGCTCCTCTAGACATTCTGCATTTGCTTTAGGAATTACTACCTAATCATCATAATTTACACTGAAATCTTTAAGTTGTAATATTTCTGTCTATTTAGTTAGACACATCCGGGTTGTTTAGAAAACAATAATGCGCTTCTAAAGTAAATATTAGCAAGAAGCAGGTTAGAAGTTTATTGATAATAATATGTCTGAGTAAGGTTAGTGATATAATGTAGAAATTGTGTCATGTTAACAGAAACTTAACACTTACTTGGCTACTCATCAACTCATTCAATTTGTAGGTAAGTGCATAGAGAAGGTCGGTCTTACAGGAAATAGTTTCGATCTCATTACCCTGTTTTTCGCCGGTGGGAAGAGCGTTCTTCCCCATTAGGCGACTTGACTTAGGAGAACCGAAAAACAAACGGTTGCTCTCGAGAAGGCACTGGCGACCATGTATAAATTGTGAGCTATCGATTTCCACTTCGGCACTTCGCTGACTCACGATCAGCGTAACACTATATATCACTTACCACAAGCACTATTATTATGAACTTTGAATAAAGTTTTAACTGAAACTTTACTAATTTTCGAATAAAATTATCGAGAAATGAATGACACTTGACAGTGACAACTCTAGCTCGCTAAGACCATAGTCACCGCGACATTTCTTACATGTTGAAAGAACACAGGTAACTAAAAGGGAATGTAAGTACGTATATCTTAACTATTTATAGTATATAAGGCAAGAATTGAGATGCTTTCTTCAACGAGTATTATTGTGTTTTGAAAGAAACATAATTTGGGATTACAAACTTTTTGCTGTTGGAGAATTGAACGGGAAGTAATTAAATAAATAATAAAAATTTTATTTCGGAACAATAACAAAAGACAGTACAACAAGTAAAACGATGATAGCTGCAAAAGTATAAACTGTGGCGCAGCTGACAACGTCCTTCTCCAGATACAGAATGGAATAAATGTTCCATGCAAACAGAGAATTTAGATCATTTAGATTTAGTTAATAAAATAAAAAACAAACAAGACAAAAAATAAAAAAATACAGGACAAAAAATTCTTTGGGATTGGTTTTTAATGTGTGATTTGTAGGTGAATGAGTGTGTGGGTGAGTGTTAAATGAAAAGTATGTGGTGTTTGTGATAAGTATGTTGTGTGCGGTGTGAAAGAGTGATGAGTATTTTACACTTCCACGAGTTTCTCTGTTTCATCATAATTTTGTGATTTTAACCAGGATTCAAGTTTATTTTTAACCGACTTCAAAAAGGAGGAGGTTCTCAATTCGTCGGTTTTTTTTTTTATGTATGTTCCCCGATTACTCGAAGATGGCCGGACTGATTTGGTTTTTTTTTTGTTTTATTCGAGAGGGTATACATCACAGTTGGTCCCATATAAAATTGATTAACTTTGCTTGGGTAGTTTTTGAGTTAGCTTCAATAATACGTATTTTTACCCCACTTTTATATGGATGATGTTCTAGTTTGTTTTGCAGATAGTGGTATTAGAATTTGTGTGGGGTAGGTACACAACTAAAAAGTGTAAAATAAAAACTTTTTTACAAAAAAATACAACCGACTTCCAAAAACAACACTACAAAGTGAAAAATAACTTTAATTTCGGAAGTCGGTGGCAAAAAACGAAAATACATTTAACTAGACACCGACTTCCGAAATTAAAGTTATTTTTCACTTTGTAGTGTTGTTTTTGGAAGTCGGTTGTATTTTTTTTTAAAAAAGTTTTTTTACATTTGCTCTTGGTTAATGGGTAGATGTGTAGGCTTTTGTTAAATGACCGGGAAGTATATCAATGTATGGGAAAACATGTTTTTCAACTACAATATTAAGTTTGTTTTTGGGTTAAATTATTTTCAACTATGGAACCCTTCATGGTGCGTGGTCCGACACGCACTTGGCCGGATTTTTTATTTTTCCTATTTTTGTAGTTTCAGATTTGTCAAAACTGAGCCATCTCAGCGGATCACTCTGTAAACAAAGACTTATATCCTCAATCTACGTAGTTACATACTACGTAAAAATAAGAAGTTTATATAGCCTTTTTTTCCTTTATCCGTAGCACAAGACGGTATATTCCAGGTATAAGCCGGGATTGGGGATTTGAAAGTGATTCCAAGTGTTACGGCCAAATATTGTGGGAAGAAAAAATATCCCTTAGGCCGAGGAAAATACACTTTATTAGTCATTTGGAGACTCGGCCAGGGTATAAGGTTTATACGTGTAGGTACGAGGGCGGGTCAATAAGTCCGTGACTTTTTGATTTTTCCGTCTCTTAATTGAAATGGCAACACTGCTCCCGTCAACAGTCATCTGTCAGATGACTCCTGTCAAAAATTGAACAAGCTGTGACATTTAGTTTGTTTTTGACAGCCGTTAATATCAGACTACCGCGTTGACTGAGAAGAAAATGGAAAAAAGTGAATTTCGTGTGCTCATTAAGCATTATTTTTTGCGGAAAAAATCCATTACGCAAACCAAGGCTAAGCTTGATAAATATTATGGGGACTCTGCACCATCCATTTCCATGGTAAAAAAGTGGTTTACTGAATTCCGATGTGGCCGTACCAGCACGGAAAATGCCGAACGTTCTGGACGCCCAGTTGAGGTCTCCACATCCGAAACAGTTGAAAAAATCCACGATATGGTTTTAGCCGATCGGCGATTAAAAGTGAGAGAGATTGTGGATGGCATGGCTGTGGATGTGTGTGGATGGCATCTCGCATGGCTCAGTGGTTTCAATTTTAAACGATCATTTGGGTATGAGAAAGCTTTCCGCAAGATGGGTGCCGCGTTTGCTCACAATCGACCACAAACGCAAACGTGTGACAATTTCGCAGGAATGTTTGGCGTTGTTCAATCGCAATATGAACGAGTTTTTGCGCCGTTTCGTAACCGTGGACGAAACGTGGATCCACCACAACACACCGGAGACCAAACAGCAGTCAAAACAGTGGGTTTCTCGGGGTGAATCGGCGCCAAAGAAGGCAAAGGTGGGTTTGTCAGCCAACAAAGTCATGGCGACTGTTTTTTGGGATGCACGCGGTATTATCCACATTGACTACCTTCAAAAAGGAAAAACAATCAATGGCGAATATTACAGCAACTTATTGGGTCGATTCGATGAGGCATTGAAAGAAAAGCGACCGCACTTGGCCAAGAAAAAAGTCCTTTTCCATCAGGACAATGCACGGGTGCACACATGTGCAGTTTCTATGGCAAAAATCCATGAATTGGGCTACGAATTGCTCCCTCATCCGGCCTATTCTCCCGATCTAGCCCCGTGTGACTACTTCTTGTTCCCAAACTTAAAGAAATGGCTCGGTGGAAAGAGATTTGCCTCCAACGACGAAGTCATCTCACAAACAAATGCCTATTTTAAAGACCTCGACAAATCATATTTTTCGGAAGGGATAAAAAAATTGGAGAAACGTTGGGCTAAGTGTATAGAGCTCAAAGGAGACTACGTTGAAAAATAAAATAACTTTTTATCTAAAAATTTGTGTTTCATTTAAAAAGTCACGGACTTATTGACCCGCCCTCGTATATCAAGGGACTGATGTTGGATTACTATATCTTATCAATCGTTATTGGTAAGAAGTAACATAGCACTTGTTTCATTTCCTGGCATTGGAAAGTATAAATGTAGTACCTCGATTGTACGTCCTTGGACTCTTGCAGATCCTTTTTAACCGACTTCAAAAAAGGAGGAGGCTTCATGTTCGTCTGCATGTATGTTCAGGTACGTAGGTATGTATGTTCATCGATACTTTCGCCAATATTGGACCAATTTTGAAAATTATTTTTTCATTTGGTAGAAGGAGATTGCGGCGAGCGCTTTTTCCAAGTTGGTGGCATTTACTTGACTATTTAGTATTAGTGCAAGGTGCGTTCGTCGCAAGCAAGTTTGATACTATTACGTCGATTCTGTAAAATTCAAACAACAACTCGCAGTCTCACATCGCTATTCACTCTCAGTCGTAAAATAGATGCTTTTTATTTGACACTTTGAATCGGGTTCGAGTGCGAAGTGAGCGTCGAAGTGACGGGGGAATTACCTTACTGAATGCCACTTCTTACGTCATCTCATACTTCATCTGTCAAAATCTTACGGTCAATTTAGGTCAACTCGCTGACACGCTCGCAAGAGTAGCGCTAGTGTAAATTCGAATTATCAACCGAGTTTTTAGAATGCCAATCAAGAAATTCACAGCTGATTCAGATTCGAAGTTTAGAATGAGGTCTTACAGAGTCATACGGCAGATCATAATTTGTCGGTTTGCCATGGATAGATTAAAAACTATCAAAAAATAATGCGTTAAACGTTAAATTGTAAATGGTCTGTCGCAGTTCTAAATTTTTGAACACACGAAGTGCACCAGATTCAGTTACATAAATATATCTCCATTTATAAGCTTGACTCGTTCATTTCTATACCCCCCAGTGGAAATCAAGACCACAGTTTAGGTGTCATATCTAAATATTAAGGTAACTTCGACAAATGTAGCGTCATGTACCTTTCTGTACCTTTTTCATCTTTCATTAGATCCAGGGTAGATTTGTTTTTTGGTTCGAGCGGAGGTACAGTGGGTTTCAAAACTAGTTGGGACTGAATGTTTATCATTCCCTGATTCTAGTGTTGTTTGTTTAAAATATACTGAACAGTGACTAGTTTGAAACGTGAGACAACTTAGGTAGTTTTTACAAACAAACTAGCGAGCCGCCTCTGCTTCGTACGGTTTTTACACTTGACAAAACATTGAGATTCCTTTATTGAGTGTTAGTTTGCTATTTTTTTTTTTTTTTTTGCTTTTTTTTATTTGTTCTTTAACTCAATTCAATTCAAATTTATTCAGGAACAATTCATAAATAAATTAAATTATAAAATAAATAAAATAATTCATAATACAACGAATAGTAGAAAATAACAAAAAAAAAAAAATAATAGAATTAAAAATTTAATAACATTACAAGCTACTACATACTAATATTACCCAGTCTCACAATAACAAATATAATTTTTTTAAAACGTGGTGTCTGTATTACGCAGTGGCGGTTTAGTCACCTGCATTCATTTAGGAGGTGATTCTATTCATCATACTAAACAAATTTCTATATGAAACTCATATACATGAAAAAAAAAGGGAAATAATAAAGCTTCCGAAGAACAACTTAACTTCCAGCGATCTGGGGTTGACTGTTATGCTAACTAAGCTGTGTTAAAATGAATTACCGAAAAATTAATACAAAATTAACCGACAAAAAATGTTGTTTTTAATAAACAAACATGAGCTTATTCAAATTATAATTCTACGAAAAATAATCTATACTTTCAAAATATTAAACTAAATTTCCAAAAAAAATACTAAACTTCCGAAAAAAATACTAAGTTTCCGAAAACATATGTTCTGCTATAATAATCGTTTTCTTAAGCTCTATAGAAACCAGCTTAATTTCTATTATTGGTTATAAAATAACTTTTTTAACTCACAATTTAAATGAAAATAACTACAGTCCCCGGCGATAAATATTGCACATCGACCTTTGGAAACAGACAATCGGCTAATTTCAGCTTCGTAGAGCGTTATCTCTGTCCCATGAAATACAAACAGTCCGGTATCTATTAGGAGCTGTTAAAACAAGTTTGATTTGCTTCTTTTGATAAAATTATTTTTATTCTCTGTATAAAATACACCAATTTTTCTATAAGTCATGGCTTTAGGTTCGGGTAAAATAAAATAAAAAAACATGTTCACATTATGTTTACGTATTTAATTATTTTGGAAAATTACAGCTGTAGTGTACATAATAAACACCATTATACCTATTGTTAAAATGAGACATTGTAATAAAAATAATAATAATTCTAATTCTCAATTACTTCCATTTCACTATCTGTGCTCTCAAAGAGGTCAATATCACTGTCACTGTCAGCCATATTTATCACTAGTCTATCAGTGTAATTGTCTAAACCGTGTTGAATGCTTCTATATTCATTCTCACGTTTGATTGCATGATCGTAAACCTTTTTCCACTCTTCAGCCCCGATCATGTTTACTTTTTCAGTCAATAATGTTTTTACTGTAGTTAAATTCATACCCACATTTCTAGAGGCTACATAGCCTTTCAGTTGAGACCATATATTTTCAATTGGATTAAACTCCGGATGATATGGTGGCAATCGCAACACAGTGTGCCCATGTTCGGCAAGTACTTTGTCCACGGAAAACTCTGTATACCTCTCCTTGTGCTGACATATAATAGCGTAAATCTGGGTTTTTGTTAATTTTGGATCAACTGAAATTTCGTGTCTTATTAACCAGTTGATCATTTCCTGTTTAATGGTGTTTGAGTTGGGGGGTCTTTCAACATATTTGTTGTAATTGGGTGCGTTGTCGATAACTAGAACAGAATCACTGGGTATGTTTGGGATTAATTGATTAACCACCCATTTTTCGTAGTTATCGTTATTCATTTCATTGTGATAGTCACCGACAGTGCCCGTGGATTTATACGTTAAAAAGGCACCGGGTACAAAGCCTTTTTCATTTCCCGCATGAACTATTATCAAACGTTGACCTTTTGAAATTGGCTTTTTTACTCCTTTTTTCTTATCATCACTCCAAGATTTCCCTTTAGTGTGAGATGTATGTATGTAAGACTCATCCATGAAGACGATATTTTTTCCTGATTCGCGAAATTTGCGTATTTTATCGAGGTATTCCATTCGTTTGAGACTTACATCGTACTTTTCCATTAGAACTTTTCGATTATCTTCCATTTTAGTGAACCGAAATCCCATCTCGTAAAGTATTTTTCTCAACGTCTTTTCAGACCCATTGTAATTAATAGCTGCAGATAATTTAGCTTTTAATGATTTTATTGTTGCAGTTCATTAAATCGTAAGTGAAAATCATACACCATTCTTCGAACAACATCATAATCAAAATCGTCCATATCCAAACGAAATTGCTTTTTTGGTCTCCCTTTTTTTGGAGTGGTGAACTTAATTTCAGTAGAATGTGTTTCAGTACTGACTTCGTTTAATATATTGTTCAAAGTTCTTCTTGAAATTCCAGTGGCATTTGCAACTCGCTCCTGAACCTTCTTAAAATAACAACTTACATTTTCATTTTTTTTAAATCTGTCAGCTTCGGTTACAAAATATTTATAAACATTGTAGATAATTTCGCGTGACTGACCTCGTAAAGGTTTCTTTCTTTTTCCTAAAGATGCCATAATACAACTTAAAATTATTTAAATTTGGGGGTGTTAACAACTCTAAATATATATTTTGAACTGCACGCGACCGCACTCTATCGCACTTGAACAACGACTGACAAAACCACAGATTAGTATTATGTAGCAAGCTAGACAAAACGTCACATAGGTAGTGTGCGACAGAGATAATGCTCTACGAAGCCGAAATTAGCCGATTGTCTCTTTCCAAAGGTCGATGTGCAATATTTATCGCCGGGTACTGTACCTACCAGTCGGCCCGCGCGGGCGCTTCGTGCGTACTTCGCGTGACATCGGTTGCGTTCGGGTGCAGAGGGATAGGCGCGCTCACATTCGACTTATCATTTAGTTCGTTCGTTTATGTTTTTATTTTGTTTAGGTTTTGCTTTGCAAATAAAACTTTTTTCGCCTGCTTTCGCTAATTAAATGTACGTATTTCGTAGATCGTTAGTTCTTAGTATCGTTGTTAATATGTTGATCGTTGTCTGTCCCAAAACCGAATCGGGACACCCCGACTCCACGTAGTCTTTTGGCTGCTACTCTAGAGTGTATTTAAAAATCCGGAGGCGCGGAGGGGGAGCAGCCGCCGCCCGCTGTAACAAAGCTTAGGCACCCGTGCGAGCCGTAGCGGCTGAGGCTGGTCGCCGGAGGCGACCAGTAAGCCGAAGCTGCGAAGGTGAGCCTATCCTATCCTTTGTTACGTAAGGGCGAAGGGGCTGCACTTCCCGCAGCGCCGGAGACGTGCAGAAGCTAGTTTGTTTTGTCAAACAAGTGTTTTGAGGTAAGGTTACAATGACTTGTTTTCATGGGAGTGGTACCCCACCCTCCTCCATCCCCTCATTTTCGTGCGACTGGATACTAAAATTTAACCGTCACAGAGCTGCGAAGAATCTTTTCCTGAAACACCCAGTACCTATTGAGCTAAAAGAATGAACTGAAGGGTATAAGGGCAATATAAGGGCAAAGAAAGATATTAAAATAAAGATTTTATCGTCCACCTCGACAAACATTGAAAAACAGAAACACAAAATATAGAATGGGAAAAAGGATTTTGTACATGCCCGCAGTTTTATAAAAAGTATGTTTGTAAACATCTTGTGGGGCTCTCAGTTAGACTGAAGCTCACATCTCCACCCTTGGAAGCCAAAGCACTGCCTATTGGGCAGAAAAGAAAACGGGGTCGCCCTGCTAAGTCTAGACCTGTTCTTTTGCTGCAATAATGACGACTAAAATCAGATTCAGTATAATTAGTTCATAAGTATAATTTTGTATAATTTTTCTACAAGTATTAAAATATTTACAATTTTAAATTTAAATTTTAAATTAAAATTTTAAATTTTAATATTTTTTTTAATATTTAAATATTTAAAATAATTTCTTAACATACTGGGTTACTTTTATTTAAGCACACAACACGTTATATTTTATACGTAGGTATATCATTATCACTGTGTTTGTGACTAAGCTTTTTTCATGAAAGAGGCTGACTCTCAGCAGTTGAATGCGATAGGCTGCTGTTTGCTGCCCTACCTCGTGAAGCCTATAAATTATTACAATTAATAAAAAAAAAACTACTAAAAACATGGTTAGTTCCTGTAGTGCTTGTATTGTAGTCTTCTAGTTATAAAGATCCTTGTAGCTTTTGATTGATGGCGTTTCGTAATAGTGACCACCATGAAAAGTTGAAAAGAAAACCGTACCGTAAGTTAACTTATCCAATGTGTCTAGTTACAGTACGAAAATATGCCCGATTAGTATAATATAATAATATATTTATTGATACAAATCCTTACAATAAGCTTAAAATCTAGCTAAAGGTCACAATAATTAAAGGCGCACAAAAGTTGAAACCCTGACTCCTAAACTAGGAATACCTGTGACTTAGGAGTCAGAAAGTCAGTAATGCTTGATTCTAAACTTCAGGCTTCATCAAAAAGATAGGTTTCACGTTATATTTTATACGTATATTCGTATAGGCCTAGGTATATATTAATTGATTAAAAGTAGGTGTAAGTAATGAATGATATTGATTACAAGCTGATTTTGATATTTCCTAGCCGCTCACACGAACGCGGTGTGAATCGGGTCCGTACCTAATATTGTACGTGGTATGAGTTCTATACCAAGAAAATATTTTTTCATTATTAACGTTGTTCCATCACTATTAAGTACTAATATCGAATTCTATGCATTTAATTTGATGCGTTATCTATTTCCGAACGATTTAAGATACGTCAACACTGACTGAGACTCGTCTATGACATTAAAAAATATTTTTTTCTCTGTCATGTCATTGTTCGGTCGGTCGAGTGTGAAAGTGTTTTACTCAGTTAATAGTTTAATTGTACTGTGGTAAGTTGGTTTATTTATGTTTCATGTTAAGAATTAACACACCATGCATTTTAAACCTTAAAACATATAGGTCATCGCTTGTTTTTTCTTACTAGAGCCATTTCTTTGAAATCTGAAGCTAAATTGTCTTTGTTCGTCTTTTTAACCATTTCTAGAAATGTAAACAATAACAAATTCAAATGAAACATTCAATATAATGGCGCTTTACTCATTGGGTTTCCAAGTAAAGAATTGGAGCTACATAATTCTTAGGAACTATGCCGCTATCGCATTATGTAAACAAACGCGCGCCGCGGCCCGAATGACGTCAGCGGGTGGTCACTTGACTAGTTTTTTAAGCGGGCGTACCTGCCGTGTGAGCGGAGAGTATTTATGGAATCACTTAGAAAAGTATTTTTATAATGTCACAATAGTTTAACAAGCGCCACTGTTATGAAATGTGTAAGGTTGATTCTAAATTTACAATAGGTAAGTTACGATAAAAATGACTACCTGTAGATTTCGGTAAAACGCAATTGAAGCTGGTGGAAAAAATATTACGTCAGCAAATATTGTATTAATTTTTCGTAATTTTCAGTATTTTATTCGGTCGTTTCTTTATTAGTATTCGCTTATAAGTTGTCGGAAAGTTAGTATTTAAAGCAGTAAATTTTATATTTTGAGTATGCTCATATTTTAATTTTTTTTTTCGGAGCTTTTATTACTACCTAAAAAAAAACATAGTCATTGAACTGCCGACAGAAGTGAAAACGTGACAGCGTGACGTCACGCGTGATTTGACGCGAACTCATAAGATTTCCCCCTACCAAAAACCGCTCAACGCGCCTAAAAAAGATTTTCTCTTCAAAGACAAATTCCTATGCAACAGTAGATAGACTATTTCGTTGCATGTATGAAAAGTTTTCTTTTATAATTGTACACCATAAAAATTACAGATATAATTTATGTAGACATTTTACATAGGCTGATACAATGGGCGGTCTTATCGCTAAAAGCGATCTTTTACAGACAACCTTTGGATGGATTAAAGGGTCGAGAGACAATAGTGCAGGTAGTCAGTGATGTACCATATACATATAAAGGGTCTTTCAACAAGGACGGGTCGATGTTAAAATTGAATAAAACAAGATGTGTGTGAGATATTATCGAAATTTATTTTTTATTTAAAAGGCCCATTTATGCCATTATGGATGGAATATGACATCGTTCAAATGTCCGCCGCGGCTTCGTATGGTGGCACGAATCCGAGAGGTCCAATTTTTAATGACTCTGCTGCATAGATCTGGCTGAATCCGAGCGATGGCCTGCGTTATGTTGGCTTTCAGGGCAACGGTCGAATGTGGTTTATTGGCATAGACCTGCGACTTCAGAAAACCCCACAAGAAAAAGTCTAGCGGAGTCAAATCACACGATCTTGGTGGCCAATTCACGTCACCTCTGCGAGAGATAACTCTACCCTCAAACCGTTCATGCAGAATGTCGATTGTGTCGTTCGCTGTGTGGCAAGTAGCGCCATCTTGCTGGAACCACATGTCGTTCACGTCCATATTGTTCAATTCAAGCCAAAAGAAATTGTTTATCATTGATCTGTAGCGCTCGCCGTTGACGGTGATGGCCTCGCCAACGTCGTTTTCAAAGAAGTACGGACCAATGACGCCGCCACACCAAAATCCGCACCAAACAGTAACTTTTTGTGGATGCATTGCCACCTGGTGAACCTCATGTGGGTTGTGGTCATCCCATATACGGCAATTTTGCTTATTAACAAAACCATTCATCCAAAAATGTGCCTCGTCGCTAAAGATTATTTTTCGGCCAAAATCGGGGTCCTCTTCCAAGCGTTCCGATGCCCATTCAGCGAACACACGGCGTTGTCTATGGTCATTAACTTTGAGCTCTTGGGTCAGTTGGATCTTGTACGGATGCAGACCCAAGTCCCGACGCAAAATTCTCCAAGTTGAGGTCTGCGAAAGGCCGAGTTCTTGAGCACGGCGAGAAATCGACTGCGTCGGAGTCTCCTGAACACTCTCACGTACAGCGGCGATGTTCTCGGCCGATCTGGCGTTCCTTTGACGTAAAGGTGTTGGTTGGTTGTTTACCGAACCGGTCGTCTCAAATTTAGTCACCAATCGTTGGAGAGTGGACTTTGAAGGGCCACCGCGTCTGCCGTAAAATGGGCGCAATGCGCGCAACGTTTGCACTAACGAACACTCATTTTGATAATAAAGTTTTATCATTTGCACATGCTGCTCAACCGTGTAACTTGCCATGGTGATTTGGCATCAGTGACTGAATAAGAAAAAACAGATTTGACAGTTGCCGCCAAAACAAAATGGCCGCCACAGATTATTAACATCGACCCGCTCTATTTGAAAGACCCTTTACAATAAATACATACATCTATAAAATCTATATAAATAAAAATGAATGGCTAAGCGCAAAAATCGAGAACGGCTGGACCAATACGATTTTTTTTTTTTCAAATATACTTTGTAGTCTGAGGAAGGTTCTTATGAAGAGAAAAATTGGGAAAATTGCACGGAAAAACGTAAAACCCACATTAGATTTGGACAAGACAACGTCTGTCGGGTCAGCTAGTAATATATATGTCGGAGGAGAATGTCAGCGTTCGTTGCCGGATTGGTCGTCGTCCATTGTTGTAGCCGAAATAATACTCAATATGCACTCTACAGTTTTAATTAGATCGATTTAACAAACAATCGGTTAGAAAGTAGCACACACGAATCGGATGGAACTGGATTCGTATCGGAACGCGGCGAGGTCGGGGCGTGGTTGGTAGCGCATGTCCGTTCAGTTCGGTGTCTGATCATGAAGTCCTCGTCCAGTACAGGAACCTTGAATGACAGCCGTCATCTGTCACCGTTATTTTCCTCCGCAAACTCAAAATGACATTGACAGCTTGCACAGTGATGCCAACCCCATTTCCGAACACACCCAAGTCGGTACATCTTGACGTTCCGTCCAGAATCCATGACATATAAATATACTATAATAAACATGAAATAAGAACAAGGAAATATAATGTAATGATGTAAGTTTTTTAGTATTTGAGGATGTAGCTCTTATTTATTAGGGTTTCGCACCCAAAGGGTAAAACGGGACCCTATTACTAAGACTCCGCTGTCCGTCCGTCTGTCTGTGCGTCTGTCACCAGGCTGTATCTGATGAACCGTGACAGTTAGACAGTTGAAATTTTCACAGATGATGTATTTCTGTTGCAGCTATAACAACAAATACTAAAAAACAGAATAAAATAAATCTTTAAGGGTGCTGCCATACAACAAACGTGATTTTTTCCGTTTTTATAGATAATGGTACGGAACCCTTCGTGCGCGAGTCTGACTCGCACTTGGCCGGTTTTTAACACAAGTTTTGTTTATATTCAAATATGTATGTTTAGCTTAAGGTATTTATCTATGGGCCTGTGTCGCCTGAAATAAATCGTTTATTTATTTATTTAGTAGGTAATAATGTTTGCTCAATTTTTTGACTACAGACGAAGATGCTTGTTTCAAAAGCCGATAATTTCTAAAACGTTTTTATGATGATATTCCACCAACAAAAAAAAATATTTTTCCTAACACAAATCAATATTTTCAATCATCCCTAAATAGCTTTCAGAAAAAATATCAGCAAACAATTTCCGTAACATTCCAGAGACGTTTAAAGGAATTACACAAAATATATTAGTTGTAACAATGATGGATCATTGTTCTGATTATTCTCTTCGGCTTCGGTGTAGTAAAGATCCCTTCACACGGTCCGGTAATCGACATCGGGTACCCGATGGTGACTGTATGTAATTTGTACTTATCTACCCATATCAATCACTTTACCCTTTTATATCGTGTTACCTAATAACTCAGATTAAATAAAAAACCGGCCAAGTGCGAGTCGGACTCGTGCACGAAGAGTTCCGTACTACCATCTACAAAAACACCAAAAATATCACGTTTGTTGTATGGGAGCCCTTAAATATTTATTTTATTCTGTTTTTTAGTATTTGTTGTTATAGAGCTACAAAAATACATCATCTGTAAACATTTCAACTGTCTAACTATCACGGTTCATGAGACGGACGGACGGACAGCGTAGTCTTAGTAATAGGGTCCCGTTTTAACCTTTGGGTACGGAAACCTAAAAATCAAGATATACTCGTAGCGCTGTCAACAAAGACGTGAGATTGCGCGTTTCGGGTTTCGTCAACACATGTGCACGTAATGAGGTGTAGTTTAATTTTAGTTTGGTGTAAATGTGTGCGTGTGAGCGTGTATGCACAGAGCGAGGTGTAGTGTTGCGCATGCTTCACTGTATTGTTCGCAGCGCTATGTCTGGGTTTATTTATTTAGTCTGAGCCCAATAACTGGGTTCTGGAGGTCAGATAGGAAGTCGCTCCATGCTACGGCCGATTTATCTTGGCAAGTGCGAACTTCGCGCTGCGCAGTAACATTTTTTGGGAACCAAATGGTGACAGGAGGCGAGTGTGAGTAAGGGAACATGCGCGAAAGTTCATGATATACTTGCTTTGCTTGCTTGCTTTTACTTTTCAGTCGTAGTGTAAAATACTAGTATTCAGGTGCATCCGGTTAGACTGGAAGCCGACCCAAATATAATTGGGAAAAGCCTAGGCTTTGCTCGTTTCAATTCTATCATTTTTTAATTTATTTAATTTTTTCACTATTTTAATTTACTGAGATGTTTTTTTTTTCAATTTTTTTTTCAATTTTTGCCAATATGGTAGATTGTACAGGGATCACAATTTTGTAAACAGCTTTAGTTAATATACAGTCAACAAAAGTCTGACAGACCCCTCCTCCTGCCCCAGGGTGGAGGACATCCATGAGGATTTCCACACGATAAAAAAAAAAAAAAAAGGCAGGGTATACTAACATATTTGTGTGTGAATTGCATCTTGTTCAATTTCGTGACAATATACAATTTTGTGTTGGTGTGTTACAATGTAGGCTAGTGTTGCAAAAACAAAGTAATTATATAAAATGGAACATGAAGCAATTCACATACAAGTATGTTAGTATACCCTGCCTAGATTATCTTTTGTTGATTGTACATACCTACTTTCGATGCAAATAAATTATTATGATTATGATTAGGAAGATCATGATAATACTATACTTTACCCTTTTTTTGGAGGCAAGATATGTCACTCCATGTCAAATCCTGATACTCAGCTGTATCTGGGTATATTGGAAGCCGACCGAAGGATAAGGCTAGGTAGATTTTGATAACTCACCCATAAACTTCGCCACCGGGTATTCGGTGCTGGCTACCCGGCAACCGGGTTGTGTGAATAGGGGCTAAAGGTCCTTCATATACTCGTCCAGTCCGTACGTCACCTCGGGAGCGCGGCGGTATTTCCCTGCGGTGTCATTCGGTGCCATTTCATTTGGCTTGTTGTAAAATATGATATTAGGTTTTCTGCTGTTTGATATTTTTAGAAGACAGATTTATGAAAGAATTTTCTAAAAATAGGTACTTAGCTACATCCCATTTTGCGTTAATATGATTGTAAGCACAATAGGGATGATGCCCGGGTAAAAAAAAAAGAAATTATATTTAGTCCGTCCACAGAAAAGATAAATTATCTGTTCTGTGAGTCCGTCAGTCAGATAATAAAAAAGTATTAGACACGTATTTTTTGCTTTTTATCAATAAAAAATTACTTAGATAAAACGCATTAAAGTTGACGAGCGGGGGCTCGTTACGTCACAACTATAACAAACTACGTATAAAATCTAGCAAGGAGTGACGTCATGCCGCATTTTAACTCAATGTGGTTAGTGACTAACCTGGTGTCAGAGTTTTTATGCTGCCCCTGGGGCCTCTGTCTTGGCTTCACATGCCGTCGAGAAATATCTCTCAGGCAGGTTACCTCACGATGTTTTCAAAATTTTTGTGATATAAATTGAAGGGCGTATAAAAAATTATGTAAAGACTTGTGGTACCAAAGGATGTATCCACCTTTTAGTTCCGTATCTAAATGACTGCGATATACTCCCTGTAATGACAGGAATACCGTACGGTTCTGCGATATGGGCGAATTATTATTATCAATATAAAATCACCAAATATTAGGTCTTTACCTATGAAATTGCCGTTCTGCAGTACTGGCCATTTCAAATCAAAATAATTTTTGTTTGGCTAAGAATTCTAATTTCAAATTAATTTTATTTTAAAAACATGGATTTTTTTTCCAAAAGTAGTCATTTGTTTATTGATTAGTATTACATTTTCATCGCATTTCAATCTTTTTCGTCATCACGGATACGTTAAAAAATCGAGTAATTATGGAATATGAGTACCGTCGTGGCAGCAACGCGGCATAAGCGGCACGCAACATCAACGACGTTTACGGAGCTAACACTACAAACCAACGCACCACTTGTTATTGGTTTGCTCGCTTCCGTTCTGGAAATTTCGACCTGAAAAATGAACCTCGCGGTCGTCCGAAGACTTTGGTCGACAATGACGAATTAAAGGCGATTGTGGAAGCTGATGATACACAATCTACGGCTGAATTAGCAGCAGCTTTCGACGTTAGCGTCAAAACAATATTGGTCCATTTGCGTCAAATTGGCAAGGTAAAAAAGCTTGACAAATGGGTGCCCCACGAACTCAATGATCGCCAGCGCGAAGTACGCGTCGAGACGTGCCTTGCACTGCTCAACAGACACACAAATGAAGGAATTTTGAACCGCATTGTTACCTGCGATGAAAAATGGATTCTGTTTGATAACCGCAAGCGCTCAGCAAGTTGGTTGGATCCTGGTTCAGCACCTAAACAATGCCCTAAACGAAAACTTACCCCTAGAAAAGTGATGGTCACTGTTTGGTGGTCTAGCGCCGGTGTGATTCATCACAGCTTCTTACCAAACGGGGTGAGCATTACTTCAGATGTGTACTGTGAAGAACTGAACACAATGATGGAGAAGCTGGCACATCTCTAACCAGCATTGGTCAATCGCTCGTCTCCGCTGCTCCTGCACGACAACGCGCGACCTCATACTGCACAGCAGACGGTCTCCAAGTTGCAAGAACTGGGGTTGGAAGCTCTCCGTTATCCGCCCTACTCACCAGACCTTGCGCCTACAGACTACTACTTTTTCCAGAATTTGGATAACTTCTTGGCGGGAAAAAAATTCAATACCCGAGAGGCAGTACAAAATGCCTTTGAAGAATTTGGTGCCTCCCGTCCAGCTGATTTCTTTAAGAAGGGCATCAATAAACTGCCACTGCGTTGGCAAAGATGCATTGATTGCATGGGTGATTACTTCGATTAATACAAATAAAAAATGCATGAAAAAAATTCGTTTAAATTTTTTCATACAAAACGGCAATTTCATAGGTAAAGACCTATTATTAGGCATACGAGTTTCCATGCCGTTTTCTAATATTTCAATTTTTTTGCACCAAAATCCGGCGATCTTCATAATATCTTCGGAACATCTGGCGCGCTATCCTATTATTGAAACACAAAATTTACGAGAAATGACAAACAGCCAAGACACCTTTTAGTTATTAATTTATTTTAGTGTTTAGAATTTCAAATAGCTTAGAGATTCATGTTGGTGATATTAAGAGTTTTTTTTTTTTGTTAAATTCAATTCAATCATTTAATTATCCATGTTGTATTAGTTAGTATTAGAACTTGCAGATTATGTTAGTGTTAAAATCAAAATCAAAGTTACAATCAAATAAAAAATAAACTAAATTAAAAATAAACTAAAATATGACCATAACTTATCATCTATTAAAATATTAATTTAAATATATAATATTTCCTCAGCACCGAGCCCGCAGCTATGTATAAGGGACCAGTGCATCAGAAAAAGCCAGTCCGGCCACTCCATGATAACAATAAATATCCGTCTTCGGTTAAGAAAGCTTCAGTTAGCAGTTTTTTAAAGGCATTTGTATATCTATATAATACAAGCTTCTGCCCGCGACTTCGACACTACATCGCATTCCATGCATCGTCCACCCGCGCTATTACTTCGTTTTCACGAAGCGTTTTTTCTTTTTGCTCAGCTTCTCAGAGCTGTAGCGTAATTTTAAATAACTACTATACTATAGCCTTCTTCAAGAATTGGGCTATAAAATTTAAAAAAATTTTTTTTTTGAAATCCGACTGTAATTGTCGAGATTAGCGCGTTCAAACGAACAAACAAAACAACAAACGAAATCTTCGTGTTTATTATTATAGAAGATATAAATTAACATCATCGAGAGAGACAAGAGACGTAAGTTTCACGAGAAAACTCCTCTGTTATTATAGACATTGCCCGATTTTTAGACAATTTTGTGGTGAAATGAATATGTAAGTGAATTTCCGTAAGACTTTCGATGTAGGTAAGATTTTTTCGAAGGTTCAGGAGACTGTTTGTTTGTTTATTTCTTTCAGACATTCATCGTTTTACTGCTGCCCTTAGCTGAATTTATTTGTGTTCGCAGCAGCAAGTCTTCTTTTATACATCTCTCAGACAACACCTCAATATTCACCCCAGAGGGGCTTGTGGCTTAGTAATAACAGCCGCACGGGTCAATTCAACAGGTTAAGCGACGTTTGCCAAGGTGGGTCCGTGGATTTGTGACCATCTTTACATACCAAGAACCCTCCGTGCCTCGGAAAGCACGATAAGCCGTTGGTCCCAGGTGTCATTCGTGGATCTTTAAGTCATCAGAAGCCCGAAATTCTGACAATTACTGTTACCAATGGGTATCGTATTATCCAGTAACTGGTGGAGGTCAGATAGGCAATTGCCAGTAAGACTGGAAGCTGACCCTAAAATAGTTGGTATGATCTAAATATTCAACCCTTTTCACACAATTCATACATCGTTTCGTTCATCGACAAGACAGACATGCTAGTATTGTAAAAGATGAATGGGAAATTCACCTTTTACAATGCCCATGGGAATGAAAGCTGTATTCAATTCTTCATCTGAAACCGCGCGGTAAAGCCGGTAAATGGTCCCTACATACTAATGTAGGGACCATTTACCGTGTTCTTGTATATTCGTCTCACGTCGGTTCGACGTTTTTGGTTCGTCTCGTTTCGTCTCGTCGGAACTTTCCTGTTTACCACAAATAACTGCTTTTGTTAATATTCCTGGCGGCTCTTTGATACTGTTAAATTTTCGTTTTTTGCCCTCCCAATGTTTGTTTGTTGGGTATTTTTGATGATTCTGAGTTTTTTGTGTTTGTTTTTCGACTTGTTTTCTTAGGGTCACTATCAATACGGGTCCTATATTGGTATACGCTGATGAATTCTTTCATCTAAGCTACATAAAAAGAAAAGAACCTATCTACATAATCATGTCTGTTTTACTGGGAAGTTCCAATTCATGAATAACTTTAGAATTAAATAGATTTATATAACTAGAAAAGTTAAATTCCTATCATACCAGCCGTTCAGAAACAGAAATTAACAACACAATTGACAAATTAATTGAATGGCTTGACATGAATAACTTAAAAATTAATTTAGATAAGTCTGTATATATACAGTTTAATAAATCTAATAATAATAAATATAATTTGAAACTTGTCATAATGATGTTACACAAACGAAATTTCTTAAAGTAATAATGACCAGGATATAAATTGGTAAGCACAAGTAGATGACATATTATCTAAAAGAATAAATAAATTCGTATACGCACTCAGAAAGGTTAAAAATATAACAAACATTAAAACTGCTATCACTACCTATCTTGCTTATGTTGAATCAATAATACTCTATGGGTTCATAATGTGGGGTAATAGTACAGACAAAAATAGGGTATTTGTTGCACAAAAAAAGTGTATTTGTGCAACATATGGGCTTCAACCTGATGACTCTTGCAGGCCAATATTCAAAGAACTTGGTTTATTACCGCTACCCTCTCTCTATATCTATGAAGTATGCATGTTTGTAAAGAAGCATAAAGGCTTATTTAAAAAGGCAGAGGATGTGTATACCTTTTTTTTTTTCGTGGGTAAATCCTCATGGATACCCTACGTCTGGGAATAGCGGAGGGTTATGTCGGACTTCTACCGACTAAAACCCCACGGTTCCTTCTAGCACCATGAGTCGGCGGCCCGGGAGATACTTGTACATTCACCGCACCCCCCACTAGTATCAGCCCGCCGTGTTTAGTGCTCTATCACCAAGTGCGGACGATCCCACGACCGCCATCCCATTAAGGCGCGCATGTTATGCGTGCCACCTCTTTGAACCTGACTGCTCGAGCGGCGAAACCACCCCAATTTCGATATGTATCCTCGAAACTTGTGAGATCCACACAGGCTTATATTAAATGACTTGCCAAGAATGGCTAAATATAGTAAAAGCTGTTTAGCCATGTGTGTTCGTGTATATAATAAAATTCCAAATGATTTAAAAGCTATAAATATTAAATTGTTTAATAAAAAACTACTTATATGATTAAACACTAATCATTTTTATACCATAAGAGAATTTATTGATGGGAAACATTGTTCAACGGAACCAATATTTGTAATATATTTCAATATTTGCATGCTATGATATACAACATCAGTTTTAGTATATGCGAAACAGTTACCTGGTTGTCCGTACAAAAACATGATCACCACGCGGCGCCCGCTGTGCGCCCGTGCCTAGTGCCGCTATGACCTGCAGGGGGTTCGTCGCGCGGTGTCCATATTGTAACCTTTTTAAGGATTTTTGGGGCAAAATATAACACGGTATAAAAATTATTGGAATCGATTCAGTTATTTATTCTGAACAAATTATATTCAGGTTTCGCATATAAGTACTAAAAATAATGTTGTATGAGCAAAAATCAAAAAATAAAGAGCATACATGATACTCTGTATTGTCTTTACACACCATGTTTTACGCAAATAAATATTATTACTATATCTATTTCAGTTACGTCTACCAGTTAAAATAAAACTACTAAAATAAATTTTATTTGTTTCAGAACATGGCGCAACACAAATCAAAGGTGGCTACATGCTGCGGTACAAACGTAAGTAACAAAATAAATAACGATTTGAGAACTTCTTCCTTTTTTCAGGTCGGTTAAATGTCACGAAACACATTATCTACGACAAACGAGCCATCTACATGATTATGTAAATTCAAAGCGTAGCCCTTGTTTAGCAAATCCGTAGCACTTCCGTAGTGTTTTCGTAACCCTTTCGTAGCAAATCCGTAGCACTCCCGTAGCGCTCTCGTAGCCCTGTCGCAGCAAATCCGTAGCACTCCAGTAGTGCTCTCGTAGCCGTTTCGTAGCAAATCCGTAGTACTCCTTTAATGCTCTCGTAGCTCTTTTGTAGCAAATCCGTAGCACTCCCGTAGTACACTCGTAGCCCTTTCATAGCAAATCCGTAGCGCTCTCGTAACACTTTCGTAGCATTTGTATGAATTCAATATTCCAATCTCTTTTTCAATTTCATATTCTAAATCTTCGATTACATTTAATAAAGTTAGAGACGGATTGTTTTTTGAAAACTTATAGGCATTCGTTCGTAATGAAAAAAAAAGTAAATCTAAAGAAGATTACAAAGGTGAATGAACCTAACATAGAACAAAAAGTTCTAAAAAAGAACAGCCAACCTGTTTTTCCCTTTTTCGTCCCGTAACAACAAACTCGTGGGTACGGAGGGTAGTCCCAACTTGTTTATAGTGATCTCGTAAAACTCTCTCGCCAGTAAAAACATCGTCACTCAATCATTTTCGAAGCAGAGTCAATAATCTTGAAGAATGTCGGCGACATAAAAAGGCCGTAGATAGGGTTGGTAACATTACTTATTCACAGCCATTCAAACAAATGTGAAAAATAGTACACATAACATCGAGCTTAAAATCCCCCAAGGGTAAGGCAGTTAGTTTCATCAGTTATGCTTTTAACCGACTTCAAAAAAAAGGAGAAGGTTCTCAGTTCATCGGAATATTTTTTTTTGTACATTCCCCGATTATTCGAAGACGGCTGGACTAAAAATTTTTTTTTTTGTTTGAAAGGTGGTCCCATATAAATTTAATTACGTTTGCTTTGGCAGTTTATAAGTTAGCTTCAATAAAACGTATTTTGCCCACTTAGTCTAGGTGGATGGTGTTATACTCGTATTGTCACTGTAATTTACATAGCAGTTATTTGAATTTGTCTGGGGTAGGTGCCACAATTAAAAAGTGAAAAAGAAAAACTTTTTGCAAAATAAAAAAAACAATCGACTCAAAAAAAACACTACCTACAAAATTAAACATAACTTTAATTTCGGAAGTCGGTGGCAAAAAACGAAAACTCAAAATCAGAGACACCGACTTCCGAAATTAAAGTTATTTTTCATTTTGTAGTGTTTTTTTTTTTTGTTAAGTCAAAGTAAAGTAAGTGGAAATAATATTTAAAAAAAAATTGAAGCTTAAATTGTCCCGTTCTCACCGGAATTACGCACGCCAAAAAGAATAATAATAATTTCCATAAATGCATCTATACATAAAATTATAAATGCGAAAGTCTGTCTGTCTGTCTGTCGGTTACATTTTCACGCCTTAACCACTGAACCGATCGATGTGAAAGACAGATAAAGATAGCCGGGATCTGGAAAAGGACACTTTTCACCCTGGGTATTTGTATTCAAAGATACACGCAGACGAAGTCGCGGGCAACTGCTAGTACTTTTATATTCTTTCTTTCCTTTTTTTTCTGTAATAGTTTTTTTTTTTTGACTAGTAGAGGAACAGGTCATCTTTTCCACTAAAGTTAAGTACTGTACGAGTATTGTAATGCATAGTTTTTGCTTTTCAACCCGCTTGCGACCCACGGATGCCCCTCAAGTTGAAGGGGAAAATTTACAAGTCCGTGATAAGGCCTGTCGTACTATATGGATCGGAATGCTGGGCAGTGAAGAAGACGGATGAAAAAAAATTGCATGCAGCGGAGATGAGAATGTTGAGATGGATGTGTGGAGTGACGAGAATGGATAAAGTGAGAAATGAGTATATAAGAGGAAGTTTGAAAGTGGCGCCAGTGACAGAAAAGTTGAAAGGAAATCGTTTGTCTTGGTATGCGCATGTTATGAGGAGAGACGAAACGCATGTGACTAAAAGAGTGATGAATATACATGTTGATGGATGGAGAGGCAGAGGAAGGCCAAAGAAAAGATGGATGGATTGTGTGAGGAATGATATGAAAGAGAAGGGAGTGAATGATAACGTGACGATTGACAGGGGAGAATGGAAGAAGAAAACGTGTTGCGCGGACCCCAAGTAATATGGGATAAGGGCAGGAAGATGATGAGGAGTTTTTGCTTTTCAACATCTGGTGGAAAAGCAATCTGTAACACTGTTTTTGGAACAATAAAAAAATATTATTATTATTTATATTTCTTTTTAACCTATAACTGTTAAATTCCTGCAAACGAGGAATGCCTACTGGTATCATATGATTAGTTTTATTGGGTTTTCCATCTGGAATTTCTCAGAAGCAGCCCGGAGTCTGGATATGTTCCCGGTTGATGGCAATAGGCTCGCCCTCTATTACATGGGACTTAATCATAACTGGCGAAATGTGGGTGTACTATAAGCACACCTCTGCTTAACCCTTTGGAGATTACAGGCGTGATGTTATTTTACGTTATGTTATCATAAGAATAAGGTTATCAAACGTTCAAATCCTCGAAGATCGATCTGCTCAGTTACTATTGAATAACCCTACAAATTCGGTCGCCAGCCCTATGTTTAGGGTTAATTCTCATTCGTTCATAAAACAAAGTTTCTTTACGACACTTGGCGAAGGTTTATTTCAACTGTTATGGCGTGGGCAGTAACTCAAGTATTATGGTATCGAGCTGGAGGAGTAGATCAAGTAATGTGGAGATGCGAAAAATATCTATAGGAATAATTTACTAATAGTCTGTTTCACCACCTCCTGATAGGTTGTTCCAGTTATGTTTTGTAGCAGATAATTTAATACGAATTCTATTCAGTGTATCTGGTGGATAGTGCCGATAAAAACACTGTAGATAATCTCCTACCGATCACTGCAGAGGTCAAGTCTTCCTTACAATGATGCACTGGTTCAATACACTAGAACAAATAAAATAAAATTTAATTAGATCCTATAAAAAAAAATTGTATA
The DNA here is from genome assembly GCA_946251885.1 of Cosmia pyralina. Classification (NCBI taxonomy): domain Eukaryota; kingdom Metazoa; phylum Arthropoda; class Insecta; order Lepidoptera; family Noctuidae; genus Cosmia; species Cosmia pyralina. Next base: position 20,415,899 of record OX276360.1, read on the forward strand.
CAGGATCAAATTAAATTTGCTAGCAAAACTTCTTAGTCGTGATGGGTAAAAAAAAAACATGATAAAGCACAAAAAAAAACGGTATTTCAACTCATACTTCAAGTACACTACTGGGGTCGTCGACCCCAAATAATATATCGTCAAATATATTTATTTTTTATTTTGGTCGTGTTTAGATATATACCCTTACCCATCACGTCTACGGAGTTTCACTATCAAATTTAATTTGAGTCTGTATTTTACTAAAATATGTACCTACTTGGTGATTGCGCAGTAGTAGCCCGCAAAATACAAATTTTCTTCCATTTTTTGCAATTTTAAAGATCAGTTTGTATGTTGATAAAAATATCATCCGCGGCTATAAAAAATATGTGTTTACATAATTTTAACCATAAAAATCATCAATCTTTAGAAAGATTGCCATTGCCATTTTCATGATTTCCGAAATCAAGCATAAAGAGAACAAAGCTTAGAAAGAGGTTTATAATTATGTAAATTCATATTTGTTAGAGCCGCGGATCATTTATTTTTATCAAAATACAACCTGATACTTATCTGAAAATTGCAAAAAACATAAGAAAATTTGAATTTCGCGGCTACTACAGCGGATCAATTTGCATGCTCTAAACAGGGAAAATATTAAACTGTTCTTAACCACCAACTTTCCCTGTATTTTCTGAAAGTAAATTAATTCTTGTTCAGTAATGCAATCAGCAAAGTGATGATTGCTAAATAATTGAAAAAATGATTTATTAATAAAGCTCATTTAAAGTAATTTTTACTACTTCATGTTGTATTTTTTCTACAATTCTGCTCTAAATACTTCTGGCTGCAATCACAATTGGCTTGCAACCAACAACCGACAACACAAACACTCTCAGTTGCTATTGCAACTCGCTGCCATTGTTTCAGGCTTAGATTACCACAAAACCTTTTATTTAATAGCATTGAATTACTTCTCACGTCTGCACTGTACTACCAACTGGCGCGAAATTGCCGATGTGAGTAAAACCGCCAGCTTGCAAGCCAGTTACTTGACTATTAAGTGGCTGTAGAGAGTTATGATCACCCTCCCTTGCGTGACAGAGATAGAACGATAAGTAAAAGAGACTTTACTCTTAGTGACGTCGGTCTGTGGTGATAGGGACAAGAGAGCATTTTAGTATGCGCACTAGAATCTGAATGCTCCTAAAGTTTGAATGTCGAGATAGTTTGAATTGCCCCTTAATGAGTATTCTATCAGTGACTATTATGCGGGAGTCGTAAAATTAAATTAATGTATTTTAGTTCTAGCAACACCGATGAGAATTTAGGCAAAGAGTTTTGTTGGGTTATAAGTTGTTCCCTACAATTATTAGTTATTGTTGCAGTTTACAATATTTTGACCGAAAATACCTTTAGGTATAAGCTTAAATATATTTATTCTCAAAAGGACCTCAAAAGAGGGTTGTGGCTAAGTAATAACAGCCGCACGGGTCGATCGATCAGGTTAAGCTACGCGCACCGCGGTTAATTTGCGGATGGGTGACCATCTTTACATACCGAGACTCGGAATGCTCGTTAATCCTTTGGTATCGGCTGTCATTCGTGGATCTTTGACAGTCGTTACGGGTCGTCAGAAGCCCGAAAGGCTGACAACCAGTCTTACCAAGGAGTATTACCCTGTAACTGGGTTGTGGAGGTCAGATAGGTAGTCGCTCCATGTAAAATACTGGTTTTCAGCTACACCCGGTTAAACTGGAAGCCGACTCCAACATAGTTAGGAAAAGGCAATTGCAGCAAGCACGCAAATGAGAACAATTCATAAAATTAATTATAAATATTAAGTTCATCACAGACGTCACGGTAGCAATTTTATTAAGATACACCCATCCAATGCATTCAAATTTTAGGAAGGGCAATTTCAGGGATAATTTCAGGGGGCCGGCTATCGCTGAAAACCAGCGCTGGGGCTCCGTTTCGCATGGGGTCGCGGCATTATGCTGAGCGGTAGCCGTTTTGCGTAGATGTGACGCATATTTTCCCCAAAACTTGCTTTTTACATAGTTTATTTTATTTTTTTGTCCTTTGCGTCATGTTTACCGCAAATAAACGTATTTTCTTTCTTTCTTTCAGGGAAAAGAAAAGGAGAGAAAGGGAAGAAGGGGGGGGGGGGGGCGTTGTGATTATCTAATCAGCTAATTGAGTTTTGAATGAATTTAAAGCCTTTGTTTTGTTGTTGACTTATGAAAAACTAAGCGAAAATTCGGAGCTTAAATAAATTAAGCTAGACGGAAGCTCATAAATAAAACGCTTTTGCCAATAAGTGTTATTGTATAGTTAGATTGTAACACGTGTTATCTCGTTTCAGGAAAATACCTGTGGAACTCCTGGTCAGAAGAATGGGTGGTTCTGTATGACGACTCAACTATGGCATGGTTCAAGGTAAGCACATACTATAGTTAAGTTTTTACTAACTTTTGCCCGCAGCTTCGCCCGCGTGGATAACGGAAAATGTCCTACGAGAACGTACTAACGGGATTAAAAGTACCATAGGTGTTGTTCTAGGTTATAAACTATCTGGGTGCCTAACTTCATCCGAAACCGTTCGGCCGTTTTTGCGCCATTCTGGAACATACATCCAGACAAACAAACAAACGGACAACAATTCTAATTTATAGTTTAGTTCCTGATCTTCCCATAAGAGTAGATTAGCGCACTAGATTTTCAACTCTCGTTGTTGAGCCGAGCGTTGAGAATCCAACTTAACAATAACAGAGTACATTCTAGCGCGTCGAAAAAACACACTGGTGGATTTTGTACTCTCGGCGCTAAGCAGAGCGTTGAAAATCCAGTGCGCTATAAAATCCCGCCGCGATTCTATAACGCCCGTGCGGAACTGCGGACGGGGGTTTACTGTATGAATTAATGTTTGGACAGAACACCGTTGTTACCGCTGTTGGAAACAAATTATAGTCTAACAAATATGTGGCTAAATATTTACATGCATTTTCTATGCACTGACAGGGTTTCAGGAAAATTCCTCGGTAGGCTCCAGGCTCCGAGTAATTTTCCTGAAACCCTGTAAATGTGTCTCGGAAATGAAAACAACGTTACATAACTACCTCCCTAGGTACTGGAAACTTGGCGTATCGACAGGAACTAATTAAAATTGTTAGGCGAGTGAGGTACTTACACTTCCGCTTTCATTAATATTGATATGTCTTTGAATTTTGACGGAATGTTTTTTTCCCGTCAATATTGGTTAAGGTGTTTGCGCTGTGGTAGTCCGCGAAATTGAAATTTTCTTGCGTTTTTTGCAATTTGCACGTCAGTGTAAGGTTGTATCCTAATCAAAATATGATTTGCGACAGTAAAAACTACGAATTTACATAATTTTATCAATAAAAATCATCAATAACTATCTTGTTAGATTTCCTGCGGATTGGTCTGATTTCGGAATTCAGACGAATCCGGAGGAAATCTAACTTAAAAAGAGGTTTTTATGATTTTTATGGTTAAAATAATGTAAATATATACTTTTCACTATCGCGAATCATATTTTGATTAAGATAGAACCTGACACTGACCTGCAAATTGCAAAAAACGCAAGACAATTTTAATTTCGTGGGCTACCACGGCGAATTACGTACATGATATTTAAATTGCTTGAAAATTATTATTAAAATATGACTAAAAAAAACACAATTATATGGAATCTACATGTATATCAATCGGTTCAGGTTCAAATCGGGTGGTCATTGGAAAATATCAATTGGTCCATCCTGTTTAGAAAATCGTAGACAAGGTCAAAAATTAAGATTGGTTGAAATCTAGTATCGTTTGGCATGAGGAGGGGGGTGGGGTAGGGTGGGAAGGGTGGAGGGGAGTGCCCCCACTCCCATCCCATCCCATGAAAAGGTAAAGTACCGTTCTTGAGAAATACTAATTATTGTAACCTAACCTCAAAACACTTTAAAGTTGCTTCTGCAACGTCTCCAGCGCTGCGGGAAGTGCAGCCCCTTCGCCCTTACGTAACAAAGGATAGGCACCCATGGTTCCTAAGCTTTGTTACAGCGGGCGCGGGCTGCTCTCCCTCCACGCCTCCGGTTTTTTATATACACTCTAGGGCTACACTCTAGCTTACAAGTTCATACTAAAACGGGAGTGCTTGCTTAGGAAACTGTTTACGTTAGGAATTACTTAACTAGGCGTTGCTTTGCTGGCCATCTTGCGGTCGGCTTGACAAGCCCTAACAGATTTGTTGGCTCGGTGTTAGTGAATAAAAAAAGTTGGGAGGTGTCGTGGAATACCCGGTTGGAACGAAGTTCCTTTCGCTGTATATTCTGTACTAGCTGTAGCCCCGCGACTTCGTTCATTTTTTTAATATACAAATATTCAGTTTAAAAAGTAGCCTACGACCTTCTCAAGCTCCCAGGCTACATCCCTGTCTAATTTAAAAAAAAAAGTAAACATTTAAAGTTAATATCTTTTGGTCCCATTGGTCGATTTTGATGAAATAAATACTAAATGTTACTCGCAATAAAGCTTCTTATATTTCAGTAATTCAATTTTGAATCCAATGAGTGGCTTGTACGAGATGCGGGCACAAACTAACTAAAAAACTGACAAACACAATTATTACTGTAGCTCATTACGTCATCATTTCGTAATTCCTTACGCCATTGTTGCTTACGTAATTTGCAATTTCTCGTGTGGTTGGTTTGAGCATATGTCTAATTGTTACGCAAGTCGCAACTTGCAACCTCTCCTGTCTGAGATTTTTGTCTTTGGCTATTGGGACGCATTGAAATGTTGCCACATAGTTAATTATTATGTCTCTTTGATAGTAGTTTTATGTCTTAACCCCCGTTCGCACGGGCGTAATAAAATCGCGGCGGGATTTTATAGCGCACTGGATTTTCAACTCTCGTTGTGGAGCCGAGCGTTGACAATCCAACTTAACAATAACAGAGTACATTCTAGCGCGTCGAAAAAACACACTTAGATTTTACACTCTCGGCGCTAAGCAGAACTTGAAAATCCAGTGCGCTATAAAATCCCGCCGCGATTTTATTACGCCCGTGCGAACGGGGGTTCAGCCACAAGACTAAAAAAGGTAGCTATAATTTTATGTATCATCATCTGCTTAGCCTTTTCCCAACTATGTTGGGGTCGGCTTCCAGTCTAACCGGATGCAGCTGAATACCAGTATTTTACATGGAGCGACTGCCTATCTGACCTCCACAACCCAGTAACTGGGTAATACGATACCCCTTGGTACGATACCCCTTCACACTACAAAAACGACTGATTAGAATACTAGCCAATATAGAAAACACAGACAGCTGCAAACCCTATTTTCAAGAATATAAACTTCTAACCCTACCTTGTATATATATCTTGGAAATTTGTAAATTTGTTAAAAATAATGAAAAACTCTTTACAACACGTGAAAACATACAGACTCACTACACACTACGACACAAAAACAGACTTAACCAGCCAGGCTCTAAGCTAAAAATACACTCCACAAGCACTTTAGTCATGTCAGTTAAAATATATAATAAATTACCAGATGACATCAAAAATGAACAAAAATTTAATATCTTTACAAATAAACTAAAACAATTTCTAATCAGTAAATGTTATTATAATGTGCATGAATATTTAAATGATAAATTTAATAAATAAATAAAAATACCAAAAAAACGCAATACTAGTATATAATACCAATAATAATAAATGTGTAAATTAAATAAATATTAATGCATAAATTAAATATATAAGTTGTACAAATTATATGATACAATTAGTAGTTAAGTCCACCTACCTACACAAAACGAAAAGTATTTTATTATTGAAGTTGTAAACAAATATTTATAGTAGCCCTCCTCCTAATTTTTAATTTTTATGTTGTTATGCCCGACAGGGCCCACAATGCTCCAAAATTTTGTATGTAATTTTTATGTACCTACCACCTAAGTTCACATTGTGGAATGCAATAAACGTATTGAGTAAACGTATTGAGTATAAGACTGGTTGTCAGACTTTCGGGCTTCTGACGACCCGTAACGACTGTCAAAGATCCACGAATGACAGCCGGGATCAACGGCTTAACGTGCTTTCCGAGGCACGGAGGAGTCTCAGTATGTAAAGATGGTCACCCATCCACGGACCAACCCCGGCAAGCGTAGCTTAACCTGGTCGATCGACCCATGCGGCTGTTATTACTTAGCCACGAGCTCCTCCTATAATTTTATGTATGATATGTTTAATTTTTAGGATTTCAATGTAACTTGTTTTTATAATATACTCTTTTCTTTTTTTAATACTATTTATTTTATTTTAATATAGCAAATTGTAATCATCATTGTGCGCGCCGATACAGCGTCGTTTTGTGTCTACATCAGCGACCTCAGAACTTGTGAGAGTATTTTTGTTCTGGCCTCGGTACAATGAGTACCTAATTTTACATGTTCTGAGACAGTGACACGCCGGCTTACGCTGAAAACCAGCGCCGTTGATTCGTGCCTTCGTGCACGGGCCACGGCATTATGCTGAGCGTTAGCCGTTTCGCGCGGAAGTGATGCTTTTCGTCTAGAATATTGATCTTTTTTTTTATGTATAGAATAAATGCCCATTTGTTTTGTTTTTATAAAACAATTTTATGTATTGTGTGTATTGTGTGTAAATAAACAGTTTTTCTTTCTTTCAAACAGACAAAAATTTCAAAAATTGATTTTTTACGTTTTGTTAGCTTATTTTTCGCGTCTTCCAATACTTTTTTTTAAAAAAATCTTCAATGTACAGATACAGCACGTTTACGATTTTATTATAATTATGTATAGATTAATACATAGCCATCTATTATTACTTGACTACGGCAAAGCCAAAAGGAAGGGTTATGATTTTAGCAGTCTATGTATGTATGTAAGTATGTATATTATACAGGGTGACATTTTAATCGTTTTAATCCTCTTAAGGGGTCATTGTACTCATCATTATGAACAACTTTTACTATGGGACCAAACCTGAAATCGCAAAAAAAAATCAGCTGTTCAGTACATTTATCTACATTTAACTCTTCAATATGTAGGGAGCAGCTGATTTTTTTTTTTGCGATTTCAGGTTTGGTTCTATAGTAAAAGTTGTTCATAATGATGAGTACAATGACCCCTTAAGAGGATTAAAACGATTAAAATTTCACCCTGTATAAGTATGTATTTACGTGTGTTCCACCTAAATTACTGAACCGCTTTTAATGAATGAGGTATCAATAGATTCGTAATAATGGTCCGGGTAACATAGGCTATATAAATTCTTCCTAAATTTAATATGGTGGACTTTACACGTAAATTTCTGACACGAAAAAAATAAAATTTAGATAATCATGACATGTTTGGTATCAAAAGAAAGGTCTTGACAAGCACATTACAAATATGTATATATGTCATAAATAATTATGTTTAAATTGTTAAAAATAAGAAAAAGTAAATAATATTAATTTAATAACTTACAGACCGACCGCAGCGAGCGTGATTTTTCAGTAGTCGGGTTTTAGTTTTTCAACTTACTTTTTATTGTTTTTCTTTTTTAATACAGACCCATCATCAGAGATCATCATCATCAGGGCATGTAGTATAAAGCAAGCAAACAAGCAAGAAAGCTAAACTTTAGGCACTTGAAACTGACGGTGTAACGTTTTTTCCTTACGTGACGATTTCTGCCAGTTTACTCCTAACGCAAGGCTCGTTAAAGAACTTCGTTCCAAAAGGCCCGAGTTTATGTACAAATGTAAGTAATGTAAGCGTTAAGACGCAAGATATGATTTAAGAACATGAGTCAGCAACGTTATAATATCATAATCTCCCTCGATATACTTCATTGTAAGAACTTATGATAACTTTCTATTTGTTGATTAAGAAACTTGCCGGAGTCTAATCGCTGTAGGAATTTACGACGGCGTTCGATCGTTGCTTGTGTGAATATATGGACCTTTTGTGGTACACGGGAAGAGCGGTGAGCGGAAAACCTAGCAGAGATTTAGGGTGAAAACACATACCTATTGCTGGTACAAAACTATGCAAGTAGGTGGCATGCCATTGTGATAATCACCATTCAGAAGTTGTTATGGCATACGGCATGCCACCTTTGTATAATATAATAATTTAAATATATTTAAATTTTAAAATTAATGTAATGTAAATTGAAAATGATTAGATATAAATGCAAATTAATTTTGCATACCGTTAAACGGTGAGACATGTAGCCACTATGCAATGTTAAGAACACCTTTGTAAACATACCATGTTTCTGGCAAATAAATATTCTATTATATTCTATTCTATGCTACTTGCATAGTTTTGTACCAGCTACAGGCATGTGTATTTTCTCCCTTATTGTCAGTAGAAATAAAAAATGAGTGTGGTCGGGGAAACCTGTCAGGAACGAAGTTCCTTCTCTCTCTCAAATAAAAACAAAATGTTCGCAGCCACCATCTTGGATTTACAATTTGACCCCACTATCAGCTTTAGCACCCTCGAAATCAATGAAAACAACACCCATGATGAAAAATTTTAATGTTTTCGCAGTCGCCATCTTCGATTTTCATTTTGACTTCACTATCGGCTTTAGCACCCTCGAAAACCATGAAAGCAACACCCATGATGAAAAATTTTAATGTTTTCGCAGCGTCATGATGGACTCTGCGAAAACATTAAAATTTTGATTTACATTTTGATCAAATTCAAATTCGAAAGAAGAAAGTTGCATCAAGGGGACGCTCTCTTCATGCGACTTTCTTCTTTCGTGTATGAACGCTTTTTCGCGGGACGATTTGTACCAGTCAACTTCTACCACAAGCCGCCGCGTTATTGAACTTCGTTCCGATAATACATGATGCTTATAATTCATAGGTGTTGTTTTAACCAACCCAAATGGCTTTTCTTTGGTATTGTTCGGCAAATCGTTGAGCTCCTTAAGTTCTGAGTTGAGCTGCACGATTACTAACAAATGCGTGCACTGACTAGATAGGTCGACTAAATCAGTATGGTTCTTTCCTCAAAAGACCATTTCAGATACCAATCTACATGGTCTTCACATGATCTGATCAAAATTTTGTCTGGACTTTAAAAGAGACTGTGACCTCCGAGTTTGTTTCGGCCTTTCTTCTCAGAGTATTCAGATAGGAAACGGCGACCTCATCTAGTTTAAAAAAAAAATGATTGACGTGTAAAAGTGTTTGTTTACAGAAATAAATCACTTATCATTTAACTATGCAGGGAAGTTAAATAAAATTATTGAATTAACACGGATCATTATAAGTTTGGTATATTTTTTACAGTTTTTTCAATGGAGGTACTGCCAGTCATAAACACCCTTGCCATAGTTGCTCTTGCCAATATTGTCAGGTACCTTGTCACAAACGAGACCTGCAAATCAAAGTTGAGCAGTTTGTGTTACCAATCATTTGTAATTGGTGCAGGCATCCATTGCACATTTTATTGACGGCGGGCTGGTATGGTAAACCTGAAACCAAAAAAAAAAACTATGATTGTGTGAGGTCCACGTTGATTTTCAATTCTCTTCGCTAAGTAGTGCGTTGAAGATAAAGTACATGAAAAATAATTTCAGATTTTTCTCTATGCAAACTTTGAAGATAAGGGGGGGGGGACGGTATTTTTTTAAATATTTTAATCTAAAGTCAAAAACTATGCGGCCTAACAAAAAATAAAAAAAATGTCTGAGAATGTGCAAACAGCGTTCTTTCATATGATACCCATGCCCTAGTAACCCCACTTTGAATTTTTAAGACCCCCCCTTTCAGTCCCCGTTGCAAAAAAAAAAATAAATTCATTCTTATTTGCAAAATATATTAGGTCTTTACCTATGAAATTGCCGTTTTGTATGAAAAAATTTAAACGAATTTTTTTCATGCATTTTTTATTTGTATTAATCGAAGTAATCACCCATGCAATCAATGCATCTTTGCCAACGCAGTGGCAGTTTATTGATGCCCTTCTTAAAGAAATCAACTGGACGGGAGGCAACAAATTCTTCAAATGCATTTTGTACTGCCTCTCGGGTATTGAACTTTTTTCCCGCCAAGAAGTTATCCAAATTCTGGAAAAAGTAGTAGTCTGTAGGCGCAAGGTCTGGTGAGTAGGGCGGATGACGGAGAGCTTCCAACCCCAGTTCTTGCAACTTGGAGACCGTCTGCTGTGCAGTATGAGGTCGCGCGTTGTCGTGCAGGAGCAGCGGAGACGAGCGATTGACCAATGCTGGTTGGAGATGTGCCAGCTTCTCCATCATTGTGTTCAGTTCTTCACAGTACACATCTGAAGTAATGCTAACCTATTATTAGTTGGGTAAACGTCATCTAAAACTGTTCCAAATTTCAAGTTGATAGCATTCTTAGTTCTTGAGATATCCAGCCAGACAATCAGACAGACTGAGTTGCACCATAAGGGTTCCTTTTTACCATTTTGGTACGGAATCCTAAAAATCGGACGTGCGAATCTGGGCTTAAAAAAACTACTTATATCGCTGCCTCTCATAACATGCGCCATAACATGCTCAATGGTGTGTACACAGCGCAAAGGCTCTTTATTCACATGTCGAGTTCGGTAACAATCAAGGGAGGGCCGACGTGAGCCCGGCGTGGACCAACGTTGCCCCACGTTATACAATTGTTTGCGACGCTTATTCTTGCGACAACTGCTCCAAACTTATGTTGAGTTTCTAGGAGACTGAATATAGGTACTTCGTTTTTGTATGTGTAGGTGGGTATTGAGAAATGAAAGTGTAGAATAGATTTTAGAAGTTTCTCTAAGATTATAAGGTCTCATTTTTAGACGTGTCGGAGCTCGTGGCTAAACAGCCGCGCGGGTCGATACATCAGGTTAAGCTACGCTTGCCGGGGTTGGTCCGTGGATGGGTAACCATCTTTACATACCAATACTCTTCCGTGCCTCGGAAAGCATGTTAAGCTGTTAGTCCCAGCTGTTATTAGTGGATCTTTGACAGTCGTTACGGATCGTCATAAGCCTTAAAGTCTGAGAACCCGTCTTACCAAGGGGTGTCGTAATTACCCAGTTACTGGGTTGTGGAAGTCAGATAGTCAGTTGCTCCATGTAAATGTAAAATGCTGGTATTCAGCTGCATCCGTTTAGACTGGAAGCTGACCCCAATATAGTTGGTAAAAAAACATAACCCTTCCTTGGCAGTTGGGTAAAAAGGCTAGGCAGATTGATATTTTTTGACGTGTTTCTTTGAGCCAATTTACAGAAATAAATAACATTTATCTTTTTTTTATTTATAAACACTCCAGGGGAAGTAAAATAAAGCCTGATTACAACTCCTGTTAACTGTTTTGATTGGTTGTGAACAAACTAACAACAACAAAAATACAAAACTGAACTTATTTGAAGAAGAACCTTGGAGGCAATTACCAAGTTACGAGTGTGAATACCCGTATGGCGGCTAAACTACGGTTCTCTAGAAAAACCGTCGCCGCCATATAACGGCCGCAATGACGGCTGTCATGAAAATGTTGGCAGCGGGGTCTGACTTTACGGTATCAAAAAACGCTCTATAAGAAGACACACTAACTCACTTATATAAATACTACACTATACTTACTAATGCTATACTTTGCTGGTCACTATTGTAGCTAAGGTGCTGGACGGGCTACTAGACCAACATCTGAGCAGGCATCTGAATTTGCATGACGCTGGTTATGTTGGTGCCATGGAAAAAGTTGTTCGGTTTGATTGTCTATACCACATCCTTTTTGACGAGGATGCAAAACGACACGTTGTATATTTTGGTGCGACGTCAATCCACGGATTTTCCGTGTGCACTGTAAATCCATAACCTCACGCCGTTTGGTGTCGCCCCGTTTATCTGTGAGTGCAAAACCCGTGGGCCGTCATCACGATACGTGGCATACAACTATGCACCTTATTTACAAGTTAACACGAATCAATTTCCTATGCAAGTGTTTTAGTATTTTGGCGGCGCCCATTTTTTTTTTTTGTGGATGGGAAGTCATCAAATGACTTCTCCCGCTCTGGGCGGAGCGGGAGGGCGTGTCAGACTTTTACTGACTAAAACCCACCCGTGTTCCTTCAGTTGCCTGTGCCAGGGCCACGGTATCTCTTTCGAACAACCTGCAACCCCGGCGGCATCGGCCCTATCGGACCCCATCATTGCTGACATCTCTGTGAGGCGCGCGTGGAACACGACACGCCGTCAACCTGCGCCTGGCCCTTACCGGACGGCGAGCTACCCAAAGCTCGCCGTCCGCAAGCCCGCGCCTACAGTGGCCGGGAATCGGCTACGGATTCCCGCCGCCCAGGGCGTCTGCTGCGGCACTAGGGGCGTGAGGGCGCGACAGTTGCCTCTCCCTCACGCGTTCCGCCTCCTCCTTCGCGAGCATTACTGCTTCGCAGAAGGAGGTGACGGCCTCCCATGCACTCTCGCTCCGTACCATGGCCTGGACCAGGTTCGGACGCGAGATATCGCCATTTTGGCGGCGCCCATCCATTTGATTCAATACAAATGGAGTGAACGTGAGTGCCCAGCTTTAGATGACCTGCCTTGGATTTCCTGCTAGAACTGTAAGAAGCCCGTACCAAATAATGAAATCACACTTTAATTTTGATGAAATTTGGTATGTTGATAGCTTTTATCTTGGATTATCACATAGGCTACTTTTTATCCCGGTCTACGCGGGTGAAACCGCGGGGCGCAGCTAAGGGGATTTTTCAAAGAGCCCATATTTATTAATTAATTTATTTATTTATTTATTTAATCAGTAGTACACTTACATCTTATACATCTTTATGTTTTTATTTTATTTTTATTTTATTTTTTATTTTATTTATTAAGGGATAATAAACAACTACAACATATACATAGCACTTAAGGTTAACAAAACTTTAAGTAGCAATGCTGCAGTCCACTGCATTATCCGCAGATAAACATAATTATGGATCAGTGATTGCCACTAGACGGGTATTACCAAAATTAACAAACATTTTGACATAATTAGGTATAAAATAGGTTACTGTAGTGCTAGCTATAGCTACAAAGCCTAAACAGATTAAAAACAACAACAATTTCATTTACTTAAAATATGCAGTAAATAAATAATAATAATAGGATTTTAACAATTAAGATAAGAATTTTATAATATTAGATTTAAATTTATTTTTCGAGCATGCAAATATATCTACATCAATGAAATTTGAATTATAGGATTCCAACATTCTATGGATAGGGCAACGTAAGCCAGAGTTTGTACGACAAGGATTTAACGCGAACAGAGTACGTGCACGAACCTGACGCACATGAACAGTACGGGGGACAGAATAACACAGCCTGCTCGTCAGATCAATGGCATCAAAATGATTATGAACGATACCATGAAGCACGTTGGCCTCTAGGTATTTGCGCTGGTTCTCCAAGCTAATAAGCTTGTACTTCTCAAGAAGTTGGGAGTATGACAGATAAGTCTTAGTCCCATTACATCTAAAGTACATAGCACGGAGGTACTTGCGCTGGACCTTTTCTATTCCAACTACGTACTTTTGGTAGAAGGGGTTCCAAATAGGGACCGTATATTCCAATTGAGAGCGAATGAGCGTCTTATACAAACAGAGATAGGTTGAGGTTCGCTTAAATTCTGTGGAAGATCTCATCACAAACCCATACATTTTAAAAGCACTATTGACTATGGCTTCAACATGCTGGTTTAAGGACAGTTTGCCGTCAAAGAGAACACCTAGATCTTTCACTATAGAAATATTATTTAAGGGGATACAGTTAAGGTTGTAATTGAAATTTATGATGAAATTATTCTTAGTAAAGTGTATATAGTTACATTTGGGGATACTAAGATGCAGCTTATTATCACTACAGTAGGTAGTTAGTCTGTCTAGGTCCTCTTGAAATGACTGGCAGTCGTCCATAGTACGTATCGCTTTAAACGCCTTCAAGTCATCAGCGTACATCAAGAATTTGGAGTTTTTAAAACATTTCTTAATATCATTGATATAAATAATGAATAATAGCGGTCCCAGAATAGACCCCTGTGGAACTCCAGAAGTAATATTGACAGAGACAGACTGGTGACCATTAACCACAACCTTTTGTGACCGGTTTTCGAGGTACGACACAAACCACCGTAACAAATCTCCACGTATTCCATTGAAGGCAATTTTATTCAGCAGAATTTCATGATCGACCTTGTCAAAAGCTTTTTTGAAATCAGTGTAGACTGCATCTATTTGTAATCGCCTATCAACATTTTCAAAAAGGTAATTAGCAAATATTAAAAGGTTAGATGTCGTAGATCGGCGCTTAACAAACCCATGTTGTTCAGGAATGATAATATTATGCAGAAGTGGATAAATCTCGTTGTGAACAAGTCTCTCAAAAAGCTTTGACAAGGTCGGCAGAATCGAGATGGGTCTATATTGTTCGACGTCATGCCTCGAGCCACCCTTATACACTGGGGTAATGTTAGCTTGTTTCCACACCACTGGGAACACACCCTCACGCAGACATCTATTAAAAAGGATATAGATCGGCACACAAATACTATCAGCCGTAGCCCTAAAAAAGGCCGCCGGAAGACCGTCAGGTCCTGCACCCTTAGAGGGGTCCAACCGCTTCAACTCACAGAGTACTTTCGATTTATCTATATGCAAATTACTAATTATACTACCATTCTCTGCGCACTGCTGCGGTGGACACCACGCGGTGAGCGTTGGTGACACGGGCTCAAATACGGACAAGAAAAAATCCGAAAACATATTGCAGACAACATCAGGATCACCTGACTTGACATTCTGGTACTGCATCATGGACGGAATGCCTGACTTACTTTTCCGGTTAGAAATATAGGACCAAAAATGCTTTATGTTACAAGAGACACTATCTTCAACCGAGTTAATATAACTGGAGTAACAGGTTTTACACATATGTTTGAAGATAGACCTACATTCGGAGAAGTTATTGTAGTCTTTGACGTTGCTGTATTTTTTCCACTTTATCCAATGACGTTGCTTCTTTTTAAATATTTTAACTAATTGTGGCGTAAACCAGATTGGGAAGTCAAGTGATCTAGTTCTTGCGGGGGGGACTAGTGGGCTAATTATGTCACTCAACATACTATAGAAAGCCTCCACGGCCTCTTCCGAAGATAGATTGTCGAACAGCGCGGACCAATTGACCTCGTCCATGTGTTTGTTGATGAGATCATAATTAGCTTTACGGAAATTATATTTATTGATCGGCTTTCTTTTCATCATTTGGGTAGATAGGCTAACAGGTGCGATTATAACAAAAGGGGGGTGATAGGGGTCGACTGGTAATAACGGATCATTAAGGTGGCCTGTGGTACAGCAAGTGTTCGAGATAAACAAATCCAGGGTCTTTCCTCCACTATTAGGCCTGCTGTTATATTGGTGGGCATCTAGCGAAGACATGAGATGTGTCAGTTCCGAGCATACAGGGTGTGCACAAACACATGCCACGCAAGCCTCATACCCCGCTGTTATCGTCCTCCACGTGATATTAGGAAGATTATAATCACCAACGATGTAAACATTCATGACGTTAGGGGCATTTAACGTGTCCTGTAGAAAGTCAAAATGCGATGTATAGACATCGGAGCTGGTCCCCGGCGGGATGTACACTGCGCTGACGATATGTATCTTGTGTTTATCGTTTTTGCAAGGCAGTGCAACCATGAGGTGCTCAATACACGCCGAGGGCCTACACAGTGGGTCATTGGAAATATCGAGTGAGGCCGATTGAAGCTCACGCAGTATTGCAATGAGCACCCCACCTCCATCTCGCTTCCCCGTAGCGTCACGATCCCGATCGCAGCGGAATACAACGTATCGAGGGTCAATAAACTCGCTATTTGCTATCTCTGGTACCAGCCAAGTCTCTGTCAATATTATAATGTCATATGAGGATGCCAAGATATTCACGAGCAACGAGTGTAGCTTAGTTCTAACTCCCCTACAGTTCTGGTAGTAAATAGACAAATTATCAGTGCTATCCATTAACAGAGTGTATTGCAACAAATATATATAGATCTCGCGTTCTTTTGTAAAACTTGATACATTGTGGAATCCAATGAATTCTAACAGTACGTCTATAGCTAGTGAAATAAATTAATAAGATAACATTAAAACTTGTATATAATTTTGAGCTAAGTTGTATTACATACAGTCGATTAAAATATAAAATTGTATATAACTTTGATTTACATTTCATAAGTAGATTTGATTTTATAAAAATTGTATTCAAAATTGATTTAAATTTTATAGTAAGTAGTTTTAGGGTTAATAATAAAATAATATTAAGATTTATGGCATGCACAAACACATATGGTCGATTAAAATTTAAAATTGTATATTGTTACGACGGGTGGCCAGATATTATAAATAAATAAGACGACCAGACTATTTTATGTATCGTGTATTCAGCCATTGCATGACGAGCGATCGGAGTCGGTGACAAGACAACAGGATCCGGAAATACCACAGATAATATATATTTTATAAAGACTGATACACATACGTAACATCTCCCTTATTAAGAAAAGAAAATGGAATCATTACGTGGAACATGGTACGTAAGTATACTTTTTTTTTTTTTTTTTTTTTTTTTTTTTTTAACATTAACAAAATTCTTATATACTAGTAGACTAAGTGGAACGGAACATCTCTAAGAAGTGACAAGTTGACTTGACTGACATTTACATTGCGACAGTTCTGACAGTGACGTCTATCAAATTGACTTAACTAAGTTTTGACAGCTACTAACAAAACAAAATTAGGTTTGACAATGCTTGTACAACAAACAATACATTTAGTATATTAAATTAAAACTAAGTACAAATTAAGAACTTAATCTAGACCAATTTTCAAAATCTTCGGGGCTTTATTATTGCTCTACCGAATGAAGAATAAGTTGTGTGTTGAGTTTGTTTATTTGGTGTATGTGATGTGTTTGTTTTTGTTTCAGATTCTTGGACAGGATTACTTGTACAAGGAGATTGATAATTAGATGGAGATGACGACGGCAGTATATTGGAAGGCGACGGTGGATCAGTGTCAAGTGGAACTGATGGGGATTGAAGTGAACTTCTTCTACTAGGAGTGGACTCAGTTGGTGAATGTTTTGGCTGTAGGATATGTTGGCGATTACGGCGAAAAGTACCTTCCGGGGAGACAATAGTATATGATCTAGGCTGTGGACCTATGTCTGACACAGTACCAGGTGTCCAAATACTGTCTGGCTGTTTCTGGAAGTAAATTTTATCACCAATGTTTAGGGAAGACAACGGTTTAGTATGTTTATTATAATAAATCTGTGATTTGTTCACTTTTATTTGAGTTTTATTTGTTAGAGACCTGTAGTTAGGTATTTTAGGTTTCAGAGTTTGTTCTAAGACTGGAAGTTTAGTTCTGAGTGTCCTGGACATTAGTAATTGGGCAGGCGAATACATATTTTCTTTAGGTGTATTCCTATACTGTAATAATCCTAGATGAGGGTCTGTATTATCAGTAAGACATTTCTTTAATATGTTTTTAACCGTGGCTATGGTTCTTTCTACAAGACCATTAGACCGTGGATAATAGGGACTTGATGTAATATGTTGTATTTGCCAATCTAAAGCAAAATGATTAAACTCTTTTGAGTTAAATGGGGGACCATTGTCTGAAATTAGAATGTTGGGTATTCCATGTCTGGAAAATATAGACTTTAGGTGACTAATGACAATTTTACTAGTAGAACCACCTGCTAGCTTTACAAGCTCGACATATTGGGAAAAATAATCTACGACTATGACATACTTGTTTGAATTGAAATCAAATAGATCAACTCCGACTTTATTCCAAGGGATTGGTTTTACCTCATGGGGCTGTAGTGACTCTTTGGAATTGCTGCGTCTGTTAGTGAGACAGTTATGACAATTATTAACATATTTTTCTATATCAGAGTACATATTGGGCCAGTATACTAGATTTCTTGCCAATCTTTGGCAACTATGAATACCTTGGTGACCTTCATGTATCTGTTTCAAAATGTCTTTTCTCATGGCTACTGGTATAATGACACTGTTGTTTTTGAAGACAATACCATTAATTATATGTATATCGGTTTTTAAAGGAAAATAAGGCCTAAGTATGTCTGGAAGCAATTTTTTATGTTCAGGCCAACCTGTTATGCAATATTTACTTAAGGGTGACAATTCATTGTCTTGGGAAGTCTGTTCTTGAATAGATTTAAGTTTATTTGGACTAACTGACAGTGATCTAATGACTAAATTGACATGTAAATCTAGATCAGAATCTAGATCATGTAATGACTGTTCTGGTAAAGCTGCTCTAGACAGAGTATCAGCTACATAAAGATATTTACCTGGTTTGTAAGTTACGTTCAGGTCATATGGTTGTAATCTTAGCATTATTCTTTGAAGACGGGGTGGAATGTTATAAATTGGTTTTTTATACAGCGATACTATTGGTTTGTGATCTGTTTCAACTAAAGTGTGGCGACCATAGACATATTGGTGAAACTTTGTACAACCAAATAGGATTGCTAACAGCTCTTTCTCAATCTGAGAGTATGACTGTTGACATGAGCTTAATGAAGCTGAAGCATATGCTATGGGGTGTTTATCATGGCAAATCACTGCACCCATGGCATCTTTAGACGAATCAACTGACAGTGTAATTGGTTTATTTTGATCATAATATGTCAAGACAGGGGCTTTTGTTATACATTCCTTTAATTCATTAAATTCTACATTATGTCTCTCTTGCCAAGACCATTCATTATCTTTAGACAGAAGTGTTCTTAAATTAGAAGTTTTATCTGACAAATTCTCTATGTATGAGCCTAAGTATGTAACCATACCTAAAAACCTTTGTAATTCTGTGACATTTGTTGGTGGTGGCATACTGCAAATGGCTTTCACTTTGTTTTCATCAACTCTCACACCATCTTTAGAAAAGATGTGTCCTAGGTACTTGACTTCACTTTTACATATATTAGACTTGTCTTTATTAAATTTTATTCCTATTTCTCTAGCTCTATCTAAGACTTGTTTTAACCTAAAATCATGTTCTTGTTTAGTTTGACCGTAAATTAGGAAATCATCCATCATGATTTTGACTCCTGGAATATCACTGAATCTATTTGTCATGATGGAATGAAACAGTTCTGGGGCTGCATTTATCCCGAAGGGAAGTCTTAGGAATCTATATCTACCTTGAGGTGTGATGAATGTACATAGTTTTGAGGAAGCTTCATCTAACTTTAGCATATAAAAACCTTTGTTTGCATCTAGGGTAGTGAAATATTGTGAACCAGAGAGGCTGGATTTAATTTCATCAATAATTGGAAATTGATAATGAGGACGCATAATGGCTTTATTAAGTTTTCTTGGATCAATGCACAGGCGTAGTTTACCATTTTTCTTTGATGCAATTACAATTGAGCTTACCCATTCAGTAGGTTCCTCGACTTTGACTATAATTTGATTTTTTTTTAACATGGCTAATTCTTCTTTTAATTGTTCTAAGAGACTGAATGGAATTCTACGACAGGCATCTATAGACGGTACAGCATCAGGCTTCATTGACAAATGACATTCATAATCTTTAAGACAACCTATTCCTGAGAAGAGATCTTTATATTTGTCAAGCTGTGATACATTGAGTGACTCATGAAATTGGACATTATGGACTCTTTTAACTAATTTTAAATTCTCACAACTGTTGCGACCAATAATATTCCTACAGGGTATATCTATAATGTGGAAATTAACATTGTATAGTTTGTTGTTATGTGTGACAGACAGAATGCATTGACCTACAGTCGGTAATACTTCACCGCTAAAGGTTGATAGTTTGTGACTACTTTTCTTTAAACTACTCAATGGCAAATTAAGTTTTCTATAAGAGTTAAATGATAAAATGTTAGTGTCAGCACCTGTATCAAGTAAAAAGTCTACATTCTTACTATTTATGGACAAAGTTGTATGATAAGGGTTTTTTTTGCTGACAGAAATCTCATTAGTGAAAAGACTATTTAGAAAATAAGTATCAGTACCCGTACTTTCTTCTTCTTCTTCTATGGATCTCACATGTTTGCTGCGGCAACACTTGGCAAAGTGATTGGGCTTGTGGCAGTTGTTACAGATGACTCCTATGGCTGGACATTTTGTTCGGTGAACTTGACCACATCTGGAACAATTCTTGGTTGACTGTTTGGATTGAGGTTCTTGACTGGACGATGCTTTACTTGATTGACGACTTTGACTTGTTTGAGACTGATGACTTTGACTTTCTTGACGGCTATGACTTCTTTGACGACTGTGACTTCTTTGACTGTGACTTTTTTGATTGCGACTCTCTTGACTACGATGTGTTTGGCGACTGTGATGCGATTGACGACTGGCAACGACACTTACTTCTTGGCTTGATAAAGCTTTAGCCTGTAACCTAGTATTTCTTAGTGTTTTAGCGAGACTGACGGCGGCATCAAATGTTGATGGTTTCTCGATCAGGATACGTTCTCTGATGTACGAGCAAGATGAATTTAAGTTCCATGAGAATATGTCCTTTACTATATCATCGGCAAGACCTTCAAAATTGCATTGGATACTTAGATTCTTGAGATCCGTGGCATATGTCTCAATTTCTTCATCTGGACCTTGTTTTCTGTTGAACAGCTTATGTCTTTCGACGGAAATATTGACACGTGGTGTGAAGTAGTCTTCAAATTTGGCGAGTAAATCCTTATAGGTGATCTTGTCAATTTGTATGTTAAACGAGTAAAATATCTGAAGAGCGTCTGGGCCTATGATTTGTAGTAAAATGGCTACCTTTCGTTTGTCTGGTTGTTCTTCTAAATTGTTGGCTATCATGTAAATCTCTAGACTTGTGTTGAAATTTCTCCAAGCCAATGGCATGTTCGAGTTGTTGATATCTAAGCTGAAATTACTCGGCGGCAGGGGATAACTTGTATTATTTGCGTTTTTATTTTCCGGCATTTTAGGGCTGGACCACGCGGCGACGTTTTACTCGAAATTTTTTTTTTTTTTTTTTTTTTTTTTTGACTGTTTGCGGCACTTACTTTTGTGGTTTTTTGTGACTTCTTTTTCTTCTGTATCTTCTGACACCATGTTACGACGGGTGGCCAGATATTATAAATAAATAAGACGACCAGACTATTTTATGTATCGTGTATTCAGCCATTGCATGACGAGCGATCGGAGTCGGTGACAAGACAACAGGATCCGGAAATACCACAGATAATATATATTTTATAAAGACTGATACACATACGTAACATATATAATTTTGATTTACATTTCATAATAATAATAAGTGGATTAGATATTATAAATATTGTATTTAAAATTGATTTAAATTTTATAGTAAGTAGATTTAGATTTATTATTAAAAAATTATTTATTAGTAAAATAGTATTAAGATTTATGGCATGTACACTTTTGAAAAAACAGGTAACGCAACAGAAAAAAACATTTAAAATATAACAGTAAGAACTATAAGGAGTATTGATACCTATGTGAGTTAGATATTTATTCGGCAGATTTGGTTCGAATTTTCTTGAGGTCTCTTTCTCCGCGTATAGCAAACGAGGGTTCACCTTCACGCTCTCGGACAAGTATTGTGGCATTTCTAATCCACACAAATTTGTAGTGGTGACTTTTGGCGACATCCCGGGCTTTACGAAATAACTGTTTCTTCTTCAGAGTTAAATGCTCATTAATGTAAATAGAAGATGACGTTCCAGATATGCCAACTTGTTCTGTCTTAAGAGACGATGCCTTACGAAAAGCACTGAGTAGGTTATCCCTGTGTATGCACGACGTGAACCTGACGATGACATTTTTTGGTCTAGTGCTTTGTTGGTGTGCATGTGGGACTCTGTGAACGGCGACGATGTTCTGCTGTGTCACTGGGGATTTAAGTGCTAGACCAATTGCTTCAATGAGAGCCGGTAGGTTTTCATTGCGCCTTTCGGGCAAATTACCTATTTCAACATTGCACTGACGAGCCTGTTGTTCCAAGGTATCAATTTTGGTTTCAAGAGCATTGACTATCAGCTCCACATCCGCAGACTTAGTGCCATTTAGTTCGCTGGTACGCTTTTCAAGGATGTCACAATGCTGCGTCAGATCCTGAGTAGTAGCTTGGAGGCTTGCAACATCACTACGCAGGTCATGCACATTCTGCTTCAAAAGGGACTGCTCAGTACGCAGTGAATTTATTTCCTTTTGTATATCGGCCATAGTAGATTTGATATCGTCGCGAATTTGAGTCAGATCTTTATTCATCTCACTCCGCCAGTTGCTGAGGGTTTTGCTTAAGTCACTTGAGAATCTTTCAAAGTCTAAGCTAGAGATGGTTTGAACAGGTTTATCCGTAGCTTGGCAGGGATGATTGTATGTGCGAGGAGGACTGCTTTCCCCTAAGGTATCACACGACATGTCCAAGGAGTTATCCACGATCGCCGGTTCCGTGTAACTGCGCACAGGCGTATTAACATTCGGCCTAAGACGCCTGGTTACATTGCTGCACGACGGGCACTTCCATGAATCCTTAAATTCGGCGTTTAGCGCAGCATATCGGCTACGCGTGATATTGAGACACTCGTAGTGATATTTTCCTTCACATGCACAGCATAGAAGTATGTTATCACGGGCAGCAGTCTGTTCGCCTTGGCAGCAATTCATATTTAAACTTGATGTAAATAAAGTTTAAGTAAAGAACAAGAGGACAGCGCCACCTAGCTTGCTTCGTTGAATGTATGTGGCACCAGGCAGCAGTGCAATGATCGTAGTAACGATTCAATTATCATGAGTCGATTAGGACGGGCAAGACATAGTAGTACCGAGAGAAATCAACAGATGGCGCCAGGACCGATAAATGACTTGCAATTTTGATATATCAGCAACTTATTCAAGGTGCTAAACAAAACTTCACAAATGCTATGGGGACACTGTAGAAGCTTAGCATATAATGATTAACTAGTTCGGAGACAATTAAAAGTTTGCGCACAGATTTCTTAGTTTTTAAACAAACACTTCGTTCATTATTTTTATGAACCACAAAGAACAGCACTCATTAGTTACCCAAGTCACAACACAACACGGATACTCCTTGTGGCACTAGACAACGGTATTAATTCTGTCTTCCAGCAATCACAGTCACTAATTATTCACTTTTACTATTTTTTATAATTATTAAATACGGAGCAGCGCTACAGGTAAACTGTCGGTATCGCCCTCTAGTGGGTAGATGATGATGTTGGTGCAAACATAAACTCATTAGAGTTTTACCGTGCACCAAAATCATCGAATATATAATAATTTAGATAAATAAAACCAACTTATAATCATAGTTAAAATCAAACAACAACAAAAATAAAAATGAGGGTATTAATTGAAACTTTTATCTAATACTAACAAACGAACGAACATCGGTGACCGAACTGACCGTCTTTAAAACAAAAAGTGGTGGAGGAATGTGATTTCGATTGATACAGGTTGTTCCTAAACGTATGTTTTTAGTAATAGTTAATGTTCCTATATTTTGGTTTGTTAAGATATTGTTAAGAAAATAAGTTTTTTTTTTTTTACTATCTAACTATTTGTATTCAGTTATCACCAAGCAATGCTCTGAAGTAAGTTGCCGTCTGCCCATCATACCAACCTATCACTCAATATTATGTAGGCGGAGATTCTATTTTTATAATTCTATTCTATTCTATTCTATTCTATAAACTTTACTTCAACAGGAAATAATAAAGTTAAAGGCAGATAATAACTTCATCCAGAATAGCAAGATCCGCTTGTTCTTAATGTTTTAAGTAAATATTAAAAGTTATTCAACCCATGAGCTTCTGAAGTTATTATTTTACAATATTCAATTTCCAAATATTTGAGCACGGAAATATTAATGAAGCCGTTTCTTTTGTTGTTTTTAGGATTCTGTACGTCCGAATTCCGAATGAAAAAACGGATCCCTTATAGGGTTTCAGAGTAGACAAGATCTATATAACATACACATCGTACGGAACCCTCTCCACGCAAGTTCGACTCATACTTGTTCCGTTTTTATTACCTTACTTTCAATGGGAAGGAAGGAAACCTGATTTATTCGGTAAATTGTCATGATTTATCATCAAAGACAAAGACATTTATTCGTCGGATATGGTTGCATCTATCATCAATCATCGTCATCATCCGTGGTAACATCTGTATCTACATTAATCAATCTGCCTAGCCTTTTCCCAACTATGTTGAGGTCGGCTTCCAGTCTAACCGGATGCAGCTGAATACCAATATTTTACATGGAGCGACTGCCTATCTGACCTCCACAACCCATTAACTGGGTAATACGATACCCCTTCGTAAGACTGGTTGACAGACTTTCGGGCTTCTGAAGACCCGTAACGACTGTCAAAGATCCACGAATGACAGCTGGGACCAACGGCTTAACGTGCTTTCTGAGGCACGGAGGAGTCTCGGTATGTAAAGATGGTCACCCGTCCACGGACCGACCTCGGCAAGCGTAGCTTAACCTGATGGATCGACCCGTGCGGCTGTGATTACTTAGCTACGAGCTCATCTATATCTGCATACCTACATAATATTATAAACTAGCTTTTACCCGCAGCTTCGCTCGCGTTAATTTAGATTTTGACAATCAATTCGGGTTGTACTCTGCTTGTAATAACATAATTTAATTATGATTCGAAAGACACGTGGTGCCATCTATCATCATAAGAACGTTATTGTGGTTTTCCTCGGGAACAGTACTTTTGATCGGGATAAAAGGTACCCTATGTCCGTTTCTGTACACCTGTCAACGTATATGCAAAATTTCAGAATGATCGGTTCAGTGGTTTAGGCTTGAAAAGGTAACAAACAAACTTACATTCGCATTTATAATAATAGTTAGGAAGTTAGGATTAAAGTTGCTTATCGTGTCTGTCGGTGTTACCGCGTTATTCTTCTAAACTTCGCAACGGAATTTGATGCGGCTATCACCATCATTTAGTTGTTTTATGTGCCTAATACATTAAAGAAATCTCAATGTTTTCTTAAAACATAAAAACTGTGGGAATCAGGGGTCGGTCAGCTCGTTAGCTCAAAATGATGTGATGAATACAGGTAGCAACTTCGGGTAGTGTGGCGGCGTGTACATCGCCACATACGAACTACGCATCATAATGACATGACGTCACGCAATCCTGCATCGCGCAATTAGAGTTTGCCGCGCGACTGGCATATATACAACGTCCCGACATCAATCGTCGGGCAGTAGCCCACCAGACACGACACCCGTCTGGTCGGAGGATCCTCCCTTTTCTATGGAGGATGAGTGAACTTTACACCCTGTTCCTCATGCCTCTATACTGGTGACCTCGAGTATGAACGTCAGCGCAGCCTTCGTGCAACTTCTTCAACGTGACGTCATCATCATCACTTCCTCAAGGTCAAACAAGCAAGCTAGCGAACAAGCGTTTATACCATTTACTTAGTATGTATGCAATTGGTCAGACACGGTGACTATACTGGCCATTTCTTTGTCCAAGTTTCCCAGCTGATATGACAAAGTATCCCAAAATGCATGCTCCAAGCAACTGCGGGTAAGTATTTCAATAAAATAAAACTTTTCGACGTTACCCTGTTAAGAAACTTGACTCAGCGAACATTGTAAGACATCCCGTATCCTTCGCTATCCAATGAAAAAATAACCTTATCCGGGTAGTTAGAGAGTTTAATTTACACTAACGACTGAGTATCACGTAGTCCCTATTAAATATGAATTTCTTTATCTCGTCTCGAGCGAAGTTTCTCGCCGAGTCGGTGATATCTAAATAATATTAATAAAAAATCTTGTTTGTCGTTTCCGTCAGAAAGTTGTTTTGGAACAAGAAAGTATGTGGCTGTAGTTATTATTGTAGCAACAAATATTGTAGCTGTACTCGTACAAATATACAATAAGGTATTAGGACGACGTATTCTAAATTATGTATGAGAATAGCGTGTTTCTTATTTCGGTTTATTCTCTTTTAGGGATTTTTATGCCAATTGATGTTTCTTTAGCAATGTTCAGTTTCATAAATATTTCAGAATGTTAATATTGACTACATTACGTCTGTCTGTCTGTATGTTCCAGCTAATCTCCGAAACGGCTAGACCGATTTTGACAGGACTTTCACGGGCAGGTAGCTAATGTTATAAGGAGTAACTGAGGCTACTTAAATTTTGGAAAAACCCATGAAATTGTGAACAAAAAAATTGAAATTGAAAAATTCTTTTTTCATTTTGTAGCCCAATTGTCGAGGATGGTTATAGGCTGTTTAACATCACGCTATGACCCTTAGGAGCCGAGCAAAAATAAAAAAAATAAAGAACACTAAGCGAAAACGAATTATTAGCGCGGGCGGGCGATGCAAGGCGGGACGGATCGGGGGACGAATGTGGCTGTTATTTTTACTATATTGTGTATCTTACGACTTCCACGCGACCGAAGTCGCGGGGCACCGCTAGTTATAAATACAGTTGCTATTATAATATTAATCTACCAAACCGAATCTCGGCCATGGCGACCAATCCGAGCGGAGACCAGCCGGCGGCGCGGGAGGTATCATAATGCACAAGTGTGTGCGCAGGCACAAGTTCACTCTCTCTGCCCTCACTCTCCTATTCCGATGGGATGATAATCTGACCCGACCGGAGAGAGATCAGGTTTAGGACCAACGGCTACTATTCTGTAAATATAGTTTCTTTTGACGTGAAAACGTGTGTAGGTACTGGTTTAAGTTCAATATTTCTGACCGACAAAACCATGTAAGATTTCAACCGCTAATAACTACGAGACTTACCATTTTAATTTTAATTAAGTTCTTTCTGAAGTTGATTTCATTTTATTTAAATTACTTTTTTATTTCGTAATTTTTAGTTT
The DNA here is from genome assembly GCA_946251885.1 of Cosmia pyralina. Taxonomy (NCBI): domain Eukaryota; kingdom Metazoa; phylum Arthropoda; class Insecta; order Lepidoptera; family Noctuidae; genus Cosmia; species Cosmia pyralina. Next base: position 20,442,919 of record OX276360.1, read on the forward strand.
TAAGTAAAAACTTGAATACTTATTTGTTTAAAAGAAGCAGTTAATAGTTTTGTTATAAAATTTGCACTAGAATTTGAGCAAGGTTTTGAGATGTTTTTCCTTTGACACAACACCCGTAGCTCGTATCAATAAGCCAGCCCGTCACACTTAGTCCTCGCGCACGTGTGGGAGTGGCGCGAGGAGGCGAAACGCCGGGGCGTAACTCCGCTGCCGCGAGAAATCACGGTACAGCGGACAGAGCTCCGGCGGGATCTCATGGCGGCATGGAGAGTGCGATTGTCGCAACCCAGCCCTGGGCACGCCACAATTGCGGCGATAAGTCCCCTCTTTGAGGAGTGGTTGGAGAGGCGCCACGGCGTCCTCACCTTCCGTCTGACGCAGGTCACCATTGTGTGCATTGCCCGGAGGACACGGTGGAGCATACAGTGGAGGTCTGCCCGGCTTGGGCGGAGCACCGCCGTGTTCTCACGGAGGCGATCGGCGGCGGCGATCTCTCGCGTCCAAACCTGGTCCAGGCCATGGTGCGGAGCGAGAGTGCATGGGAGGCCGTCCCCTCCTTCTGCGAAGCAGTAATGCTCGCAAAGGAGGAAGCGGAACGCGTGAGGGAGAGGCAACAGCCGCGCCCTCGCGCCCCTAGCCGCCGTAGGAGACGCCTTGGGCGGCGGGAATCGATCGCCGATTCCCGGCCACCGTAGGCGCGGGCTTGCAGACGACGAGTAATGGGCAGCTCGCCGTCCGGTAAGGACCAGGCCCGGGTCACCGGCGCGTTGTATTCCACGCGCGCCTCAAAGAGATGTCAGCAGTGACGGGGTCAATTGGGCCGATGCCGCCGGGGTCGCGGGTAGTTCGAAAGAGATACCGTGGCCCTGGCACGGGAAACTGAAGGAACACTGGTGGGTTTTAGTCAGTAAAAGCCTGACACGCCCTCCCGCTCTGTCTAGAGCGGGAGAAGTCATTTGATGATTTCCCATCCACAAAAAAAAAAAAAAAAAAAAAAGGCCGTCACACTTACACGTATTAGTCCATATCTTGAAAACTACAGAACCGATTTTAATGAAACTTGCACTGTTCCCTAAGTTGAAATAAATATAAGCCAATACAGTAAATATGGCTACAATCCGAGTTATACTTTCGGAGATATGCGTGGACCATTTCCCAACTATGTTGGGGTCGGCTTCCAGTCTAACCAGATGCAGCTGAATACCAGTATTTTACATGGAGCGACTGCCTATCTGACGTCCACAAACCAGTAACTGGGTAATACGATACCTACCCCTTGGTAAGATTGGTTGTCAGAGTTTCGGGCTTCTGACGACCCGTAACGACTGTCAAAGATTCACAAATGACAGCCGGGACCAATGGCTTAACGTGCTTTCCGAGGCACGGAGGAGTTTGGTATGTAAAGATGGTCACCCATCCACGGACCGACCCCGGCAAGCGTAGCTTAACCTGATGGATACGTGCGGCTGTTATTACTTAGCCACGAGCTCCTCTCAACAATAATATCCTCAATTGCATGAAAATATAAACCATAAAATAGCATTGAAACAACTAACACACTATCTGTACATTCTTTAGAGATTAATATAATTATAAAACTTTTTTGTATAATATTTTTCTGATTCGTCTCAAATCGACCTCGCTTCAGCCGATACTAAAAATTGACGGCTCCTATATTCTTTCCTTTATATACCTATACCTCGTATCTCGTCTGTAAAACTTTTTCTGTTGGATGTGTTTTTATTGTATTTGTCCATTGATTGTATTAAGGGGGCGTGTTACCGTTTTTACTTGTTTTAGAATCAATTTTAAACGGTCAAATTAGTGTATTTAGGTCCTGAAAAAAATATATGTCATAGATATCCTTGCTTTAGTCCGAAACACCATAATTTGTAATTTGCTTGATGGAAAAAAAATCTGAAACGGGGTCGATTTCAAAACCATTTTTCGTTTCATTTCCTATTTACAGCACATTTTGTATTATACCATATATTACATACATTTTGTATTAAGTATATTCTTTGCTTTTTTGTGGTACGTGCGCGTATTATTTTTGTTTAATTTCAATACGATTTCATATGAATTTAGATCATATTTAAACGAAGTTCTTTAACACGGCTTGCAGTAGAAGTAAACTGGTAGAAATCGTCACGTAACGAAAAAGCGTTATCCCCCCCATGCAGAGAGAGTGAGAGAAAGTGTGAATTTAGTCAAAATTAAAATACAAGATGACGGCTGCGAAAATTTTCAAATTTTTCATAATGGATGTCGTTTTCATGACTTTCGAGGGTGCTAAAGCCTATAGTGAAGTCAAAATGAAAATCCAAGTTGGCAGCTGGGTCAATTGTTTGTCATGGGTGTCGTCTCCATAGTTTTCGAGGGTGCTGAAGTCGATAGTGACGTCAAAATGTAAATCCAAGGTGGCGGGTGCTACTATTTTGTTTATTGTTTTAAATCATATTATTATGTGAGAATGAACTTCGTTCCTGACGAGGATCCCCCGACCGCACACTTTTTTTTTTAGTAGAACGCTATTGTGTGGCTTATCCCGAATTACGGCAATAGGCTCGCCAGTGTAGTTTCACGGAACTTAAAAACGTGGTGGAATGTGGGTGCACTAACATAGCACGGATACGCCTCAGCTGACGCTGCTAGAGGCGGTATTGTGGTACCCTTGTTTACTCGCGCTTTGACACAAATGACGTATAGAAATGGACGGCTTTGAAGGCGGTCCATGACAGGAGATTTACGCTCAATCCACTTTCGGCGCCTCGTATTTTATTAGTACTGTCTCTAGACGCTGCCGACGCGACGCGACAATTTCGTCTTACTTACACCCTCACCCTTACATAGATGACGCTTCACAGACGGTACTTTGATATTGAATGATTATTGAATTTTCTCGGAAGTCTAGTAGATTTGTATTAAATCTTGAAGCTTCACGTTAAAAACGGCTTATTGCTTCTCCCCTTATGCAAAAGGAATATTGCTTTATGTAATTCATGATAACATAATATTATACATATACGTGACGGATCTCATGTGTGATGTGATCAAGATGGCAAATAAGAGGCAATTGCGGATTGCGGACGTTTTCCCAACTATGTTGGGGTCGGCTTCCAGTCTACCCGGAAACAACTGAATACCAGTATTTTACATGGAGCGAAGCCTATCTGACCTCCATAACCCAGTTACTGAGTAAAACAATACCCTTTGGCAATGATTTGTTGGAATGCGTGCTACACTTAGCTTTATTTAGGCAATTAGAACGCAAAAATTGTGTCTTTAGCGCTAACTAAAAATATTTCAAGCTGTCAAACATTTAGAACGAGATTGGTTTAATATATCGATTCTATACGTGTAATAACACATAATATTAGCCTTGAACTTCTTATCCTTGAAAAACATCTCCTCAGGGATACTATTCACCCAAAAACGAGGTCACTATCCCTACATTGTCTAACCAGAGTAATTTGTATGTAAGTAGAAAATGTCGTCATCATTCTACCGACCTTACCCCCAATATTGGGGACGGCTTACGATAGATCGGGGGCTTACAAACGTCACCCAAATATGATAAAATGCCTCTACGATCGGCTCGTAGCCACATAGAACGAGCTACGCCAACGCCTACGGCGTAGGCCGGATACGAAACGAACTCGAAATAAACTTAGCTTCGGTTACAACTCCGTAATTTAGATCTTTTTTATGTGAATAGATATTTTCGTAGTCTGTTTGTCAATGTTATTTTCGTAAAGTGAGATAATTTTTGGTGCTGACGCTGTTTTGTTTTTGTTTTTGTTTTAATAGATGTCTTTATTGCGCTCCGAAAGTTTATAAAATGTTTATTTGAGAAGTTTTGTCACAAAAATATTTATATCGTTTTGGAGGATAAAAGATATTGGTGATGTATCATCTTTTTCATACCAATAAGTTTTTCATTACTAAGTAGAGACCTGAATCTGGGTCGAGCTTATCACAGAAAAAGATAAAAACCGATAAATTTCGCTAATGGATTGGCGGCTGACGCTAGTAATCATTATTGGCAACCTATTGTTTTCCCTCATGAATGCTGCATACATAATGTATGACTAACTGCGCTCGCTTCTTCTCTCGCGTTTGAGTGCTTACTTAAACGGGAAGCAAAGTACTATATATGCTAATCCAGTGTGAAATTCATTCAGAACTGGTTCATCCTTTTAGGCGTGAATCATTTATTTAGTGTGCTTGATATTCTATTTTGTATTAATATTGAAGTATTTTTGGTGCAAGAGGCATTTCTTAGTCGGCGGCTCGAACTCGTTGGTGGCGTGGTGAATATGCATACTATTTATTACTTTATTTATTTATTTAGTTTTTTTTAATGTATTTAGTGAAATACACGATGATTTTTAACGAAAACGAGCGCATGTAATTTAATGAACAGACCTTTGGGCGGTTAGATATTTTTATATTTGAATTCTTCAATAAATTATCTATCCATGTACGGCAACAATTTTGCCATACTCCGACAGCTATTTATTTACGCCCAAATATGCGTTAAAATTATTGTTGAAATATGGAAGTTTCGACGCTCATTACTTCCAAATCAATATTATTTTTCCAATTCTGCTTCCATACAGGGCTAAATAATGACAAAAAAAAATTGAAATATTTTAGTTTTGAACGTACACCGTCGCGACTAGCGTGCCCTTAAGTAATGATAAAATATGCTGCCGCTGACGACTGACGCTATTTCTTTTCTATGATCTAGATCTACTTAATACTTATTTCTGTCTCTTAAGATACAGGATACCCTGGTTTAAGAGCCAGAGTTTAATCTTTTGTGTACAGATTTTGCAGCGTTTACATGTTTTTATGTAAATCACATATCTTCAAAGCTGTAAACTACAATCACAATTATCTGTATGTATTGGGAAATAAAGATATTTATTATTATTATTTCGTTTATTCATTTTTGTTCTTATAAAATACATTTTTAAATATTTCTTAAAAAATATATAAAAAACATTTAAAAATATAAAAAATAGTAGCCCACCGGTATCGGGAACAGGGTCCAAGCTACCGGCGGTCAGGGCTCAGGGCTTATTATTATTATTATTATAAACAGGTATTTTGAGTTTTAATGTAGGGTGTAGTCTTCGAAACTACTAATCTCATTCCGAAAATTCTTTCACTAAATGGGAAGGCTACAGTATTGCTGAATGTCGTAGGATATTTTATGTGTTAAGACGGCTGTCGCATGTTATCACCTCTCTCTCTCGCTCACACGGGTCTAAATTTTTAAGATTGCTAAATGGAAAAGATGCTTTTCTGAAAAATGTAATCAGTTAGCGAACTAGTACATAATGTTAATTTAATAGGTACCTAATTTTAAAAACACATTACTATTGTGGTATCTAATAAACTCAGCTCAAAAAGTATTATCCGTTTTTTACATGAGTTAAATAAATGCCACAATAAAAATATGTTTTTAATAATTACTTAAATAAATAATATTTACTTTTATTATTTATTACTTATTTTATTATTTATTTTTTTATTTTTTTTATTTATTTATTTATTTATTTTTATTAAATTAATAATATTTACTAATTCTTGAAAATTTGGTCCCGTGTGAGTGAGAGAGAGGTGACAAAATGTGACAGCCCACTTAAAACAAGAAATTTCACACGGACGAAGTAGCGGGTAGAAGCTAGTTATTTATGAAGTTCTGTAGTTAAAAGTCTTTCTGTGTATAGCGTTTTAGTTTTTTTATGAATAAGGGGATAATATCTACATACACTGAATTTTTACTATTATGTATAAAACATTGTTTATTTATTAAATTAGAGATTGTGCGAGAAACTTGTGGTCACATTACAAATCTACGCACGCGCACAGTCGCACACGTCCCATACGTGTCTAGTCTAGCGTAATAATTACTTCGTCCATTTTGGTTTGTTTCGACTGCACAGCGGAACTGAAACTGTGATTTACGTGGTTTAATTATTTTTGTTTTTTTTTTTTAACCTATATTAAAAATGACAGAAATTGATTCAGTTCAAACTACTTTCATAATGTGCATTCATACAGTTATTTATTGTATATAAAAGCAAGAGAATTGCACGCCTCATTCGCTTAGGTAAACGAGTTAGGTCCAGTTGCGCGCACCGCCGCGATTATTGCGACAAAAGTTATAATAACTTCCAAGAAGGAGGCGGTTTAAGGGAGGAGCGGAAGCGTTTGTGAATAAATTAACAACCATCCATCCATACTTACAAACTTTCGCGTTTATAATAATAACATATTAACATAAAACATAATAAATTATTAATATCTTTTGTTGAAAATTTATCAGAGAGCCTAGACAAAGTAACATTCGATTAGCGATGACGCTAGTAGAAAAGCCGAAAAGTGTATGGGGTTGACATAAGCTATCGAAATGTCACGTGATCATGTCAATGTCACTTTAAAGCTATAGCGATTGTAGAAAGAGAATAGCTCCGAAGCAAATGCCATTTGTCTAGGCCAGGGGTCTCCGAACTACGGTCCGCGGGTGAAATCCGGCCCGTAATCGCTATGAATGATTACGCTCTAGCATGGTGCGGGTGACACATATCAGTATAGCATGACTAGGTCAGTGACAATATGCACAATTCAATTTTATCGATAATGATTCTTACAGCAAAAATCTCGTTCTCCTAATAATTTTAAAAATGTCTTTGATATATCATATTATTATGAAATTTATTTTAAAATATGTATTTAATACAAAACATTAAAAAATCACATTCAAAGCACTACCGGTATTTATTTAAAAAAAGTTTTTTTTTTCATGGTATAATTTTTTCGGCTAATTTAACTCTATAGATGTCTAACAACAAAAATTTAAAAATACATACAGTAAACTTCTTTTTCTATAAAAGAAAATATCGACTATCGATACAAAACCCATAATAGCAATGCAATAGCATAATAGCAATACATGCCTATCACTTTGCTTCATTTTTCTTTAAATTCGATTTTATTTGTAGATAATAACATTTTGGCAGGATTCATTTACTACAATTTAATTTACTACAGTTATTATTCAATCCGTATTTTACGATTATGATATTTAGGGTGCAGCTAAAATATTAAATCATGATTGTAAATCGCGATAACGTTCAAGAGTGAAAAAGAACAGTTTGTCAAATGTCACCCGCACCATGCTAGAGCGCAAAAACTATAGTGCCATCAATCCGGCCCGCGACAGCTTAAGACTAGTGTCATCAATCTGGCCCGCGACACCTTAAGACTAGTGTCATCAATCTGGCCCGCGACAGCTTAAGACTAGTGCCATCAATCCGGCCCGCGACAGCTTAAGACTAGTGCCATCAATCCGGCCCGCGACAGCGTAAGACTAGTGTCATCAATCCGGCCCGCGACAGCCAATGTCTTATTGTTGTTACTATTGCTGTGATAAGTTGAAGAAGAAAACAGAATGATAATTACTCGGCTTTATTTACTTGCAAGGTAAAACTTAACGACAGAAATGACGCAGAAAACTTAACTTAAGTATCTAAGCTTAATCATATTTGGTTGCGCCATCTGGTTAATTTTGTAGTAATTTAAGATATTGATTGCACTGATCGATTCGAATTATAGTATCGGGCAGCTGAAGGAGCATGGGTGGGTTTTAGTCAGTAAAAGTATTAATAAAATGGTGAGGGGCAAGTCTCCCGGCCACGATGATCTCAGCATCGAGCACCTAAAGTATGCGGGAATACACCTGCCTAGAGTTCTATCGATGTTCTTTAACCTCTGTATTAGTCACAGTTACTTACCCGAGAGCCTTATGTACACTACGGTGGTACCGATCGTAAAGAATAAAACAGGTGACTCATCGGATCTGTCAAATTATAGACCCATTTCTCTGGCTACTGTTATAGCAAAGGTGCTGGACAGTTTGCTTGACAAGCAGTTGGAAAAGCATCTTCAGTTGCATGATGCCCAGTTTGGGTTCAGACCGGAACTTTCGACTGAGACTGCTATCCTCTGCCTCAAGCAGACTGTTCAGTACTATACTAGTCGGGGCACACCTGTCTATGCATGTTACCTAGATTTATCAAAAGCCTTCGACTTGGTGTGCTATGACAAGCTGTGGCAGAAGCTGGAGAGTGATACGGAGGTGCCTCGGGAGGTGATTTCATTGCTTAGGTTCTGGTACGCCAACCAACGCAATAGAGTGCGGTGGGCGGGTGCATATTCAGATGTATACGGTTTGGAATGTGGGGTTAGGCAGGGCGGAATCAGCTCCCCCCACCTCTTTAATTTATACATGAACCGGCTCATCGGTGAACTCAGTGACACTGGTATTGGTTGTTCCATAGACGGAGTAATTGTTAACAACATAAGTTACGCGGACGATATGGTGTTACTGAGCCCATCGATTGCAGCGTTACGGAAATTGGTGTGCATCTGCCAATCGTACGCGGAAGCCCATGGGCTCAGATACAACGCGAATAAGAGTGAGTTCATGTTATTCAAGTCAGGAAGCAAAGGCTACTCCCATGTTCCTCATGTAACTCTATGCGGCATGCGTTTAAAAAAGGTAAGTGCCTTTAAGTATCTGGGTCACTGGGTGACCGAAGACCTGTGTGACAATGAGGACATCGAGAGGGAGCGCAGGGCGCTGTCCATCCGGTGTAATATGTTGGCTCGTAGGTTTGCACGTTGCACTAATCAAGTAAAGATAACATTATTCAAGGCATACTGTCAGACCTTCTACACGTGCAGCCTATGGACTAATTTTACATTGCGGGGGTACAGTGCTCTGCGTGTCCAGTATAACAGTGCGTTTAGGATATTGTTGGGGCTGCCACGCTTTTGTAGTGCTTCCGCGATGTTTGCCGAGGCGCAGACTGATGATTTTTTCGCGATAATCAGAAAAAGGTGCGCCTCGCTGTTACGGCGTGTGCGTGGCAGCCCGAATGGTATTCTTAGCGCATTGTCCCAGAGGTGGGACTCACCAATGTTGATGAGATGGATGCGGCTGCACGCTAGCGGCCCCTCATTATTATAGAATAGGTACCTACTATTATATTTTATGTGTTTTGATTATCTTTTTATTTCTGTTTAAATTATATTTTGATTATTATTATTATTTGACAGTTTAAATTAAATTATATTTGATTATTATTATTATTTGACCTAATTATTCTTTTACACATTTTTTGACACTCATGATTAATTTTTATAATATTTTTAAATTATTGTATTTTTTTTTTTTTTTTAATTTATTCATCTTTATGTTTTTATATTGTTTTTATGTAATATTATGGATTTTTATTATCTGCAATAAAATTAATTGAATTGAATTGAAAAGTCTAACACGCCCTGCCGCTCTGCCCAGAGCGGGAGAAGTCATTTAATGATTTCCCATCCACAAAAAAAAAAAAAAGGTTGGTTTTACTGTATTCCTATCCCCTGTCTCGTTCCTGCACATTACCTCTCGTCCGAGTGTGAGCGAGACGGCTACACTAATTAGCGCCAATCGCGTAAGGACACTAGAAGAAATGAACATGGCGATTGTCTACCTCCGAACTGCTGCGTGTGCACAGGCCGTGTGCATCAAATTCGTTGATCATGTGAAAATTCGTGGAAATCGCTTGTTTATTGCTGCTCCAGACCAACCATCGCATCTAGTAAGGTATCGTGCACCCTTTCCTTGATTTAGCCATTGTTTGAATCCAATGTTCTTCGCTTAGCAGTGGCTGAAGTTATCATCCATCGTTTTTTTCGTAAATCCAATTTGAAAACCCATCGTTAATAATTGCTTCGCGCATCCAATATTAATAACTAACAAATAATTGAAATTAATCCTACTAATCACAGTAAAACTCTAAGTAGTCTAGAAATATAGTTAAGGGCAGAAAAATTGATACTGTTTTGGTCCTTGGAACATACTGAAAAAAATATTATGGCCCTAAGACTTTAAAGTTTGGTCTAGGCCCTCTAATCGCTGCAGCTTATAACTCACACAATCACATTTTAGGAATCAGTTCACACGGGACGTTTCCTCGGTAATCTTTCCGCTGTGGAAGCGATATACGTAGCTTCGCTACTATGGCGAGCACGATTTACCACCAAATGCGATTGAAACTCTTTTGTCGAGTAATAAAAATCGACCCGTGTGGAACTGAGCTTATGATGAGGGAAATAAGCGTGATACAATTTTTTTCCATGATATTTTTGTCAGTTTATTTACTTATGTTGGGAATTTTTGCTTTATGGGTAGTTAAGGTGATATGTAAAAGGCGAACTGGGCGAGAATAAGAAAGTGACAGAATCAATTACTTCCACATGTGAATAAAAGCGCAACTCTGCGCTGGAACCAAATAAAAATTGTTTAAAAATAAATTAAGCTATCTATCAAAAATATTTTCAGCCAGCGTTTTCAATTGACTTAATACGCACATTTTGAATGCAATTTTGCAATGAAATTACTTAAGATTTTAAATTACAGAACAATATATAAAAAGTACGTCTTTACGGAATTAAATTCTATCGAGGTTTAACCCAATTGAGTTTTCCTTTAGTCAGAGTATTAATCAAATAGTGAATAAACCATCCAAAAATTAAATCCATACAAACTGTAGCAGAGAAATTGTGAAACTGAAATTTTTTGAATTGATTCTAGTCCAAATGGCAGTTTCGTAATTTTGTGTTTTTAAAATTCCTATTTAATAAAACCAAATGTGGTATGGTTAAATCATATGGCTTTTCCATATGCGTTATTTGACTATATTGTCTACTGCTGCACTAAAACCGAAACACGATTACTTGAAATTTTTTCGATAGAAAAAAATTCCAAAGGAGCACCGTCTATTTTCTGTTTTATACGATTATACGTAAACAGTTCCTTATTGTGCAGTAAAATTTGCTTTAAATCGAAGGTATTTAAATATGTTAAGAACTTACTAAGCTATAAATTTATTTAAGTATAGCATTTTGTCATAAATCTACATTTAAATGAATTCCGGTGCGCTAGAGTCTTCTATCTCGCGCGTCAAACTAGACAGCCTTAACGCCGTGACACGTACACGCCGAGAGCTAAGCCACGCTACGATATATCCTCTTAAATGTCGAAATGTGACTTATTTGTTAAGACGAACAGTATTATCTGACGCCTAAGGACACACTGAAAGATATGATAATGTTATTATGCTGTTTTCATTTGCTAAGCTGAATAGCTCTGAAGCCACAAATTTTACGCTTTGAACCAGAACCCCTGCCATTAATTCAGAAAAGTTAATAAGTCTGAAAGCACTGAAACTTAAATAACTCGGAAAACTTTACAGGGTGTAAAGATATCCCGGCAATTTAAGTTATCCAACTCTTTCGCTGTCGAAGATGTCGTAATGGTTCTGTGGTTATGGCCTCTTCTCACGAGGGTTCAAATCCGGGCAAGTACCAATGTGACTTTTCAATTCATATGTACTTTCTGAGTTTATCTTAGACATTAATTGGACCACTGCATAACCGGTTGTGCGATAAACAGCGCGCTAAACAAGAATGGCTCACATTCTTCTAGTCAATTAAGGCGAGTAGTGCCGCAAATTAGCGCCACCATTGAGAAAAAAATCTATAGTCTCCGTTTTTAGCGTTAAGGCTTCGAACCTAGGAGGTTTAGTGTTGATTTTTTTGACCTCACCTGACCTACCTCATCTGACTAAAAATGTGAGCAAAAATGTGACTTATGATTTTTTTCTCAATGGTGTGTGGTGTGAACATGATATTTATTCAGATTTGTTACTGTAGTTGTAATGGCAATCATGTCAGTTGTGTCATATCATAGATTTTTATTTTTATTTTTTTAATAATCTTCTAAATAGATTATTTTCTATTTTGTGAATGTGAGAACGTTGCAGGCCTAGCAGACTGTACATTTGTTGACTATTTTCTATTTTGTTAAGTACCTGGTAGTTGTTGAAAGGCCTACATTGTCCTCCCCTTTTAACACTGTTATTTGAAAATATTGTAAAACCCAAATTATTTTTAAAAGAGTAACCATGGAGTTTCTTGCCGGCTCTTTTCCATAGGAAACGACCAATTTTTAACCGTGTACTTAGCTTCTGACGTTTCATAAGTGCCCATGTAGGTTTATGTGAAATAAAATATTTTGATTTTGATTTTTTTTGGTGGCGCTAGTCGGCGGCACTACTCGCTATATTGACTAAGATAGATAATCGCCGAGTGCACAGTGAACTAAAAAGCATCGACTGGAGTATACCCGTTCAACACGGGTGCTCAAATTAAATAGTTAAGTACATACATACTAGCTTTAATAATGTATACGATAAATGTAAATTCACAATTAGTAAAAGCAGTTTCAGTAAAAGTAATAGAACAAGTCCTTGTGCCAATGAAACCACCACAAAAAAAAAAAAATACGAGTACCATAAAAAAATGAAAAACTTAAAAAGATGTGTATGAAGAGGGATTTATTATATCCTACCAAAATTCAATAAAGTGTACGGGACGAGGATAGCAGGATATTTATTACCGTTTTTCCTTATTAAACTTCCAGAAGACTTGCAAACGTTATACAAAACGAGTTTGAAAAGTTATTAAATACTAATCAAAGCGATTCCTTACACATTAAAAAGTATGTATTAATGTACTTATGAATTTATTATCATCTGCCTAGCCTTTTCCCAACTATGTTGCGGTCGGCTTCCAGTCTAACCGGATGCAGCTGAATACCAATATTTTATATGGAGCGACTGCCTATCTGACCTCCACAACCCAGTGACTGGGTAATACGATACCCCTTGGTAAGTCTGGTTGTCAGACTTTCGGGCTTCTGACGACCCGTAACGACTGTCAAAGATCCACGAATGACAGCCGGGACCAACGGCTAACGTGCTTTCCGAGGCACGGAAGAGTCTCGGTGTGTAAAGATGGTCACCCATCCACGGAATAACCCATTTATTATCATTTAAAAGTATCATAAGTTATCATTGTAGTAATTATTTTAACATTTTGTAAAACTGAAATGAACGGCTCGTCAGAACACAGATAAGCCCTGAGAGGTTTTCGTTGTATGGCTAAAACCAAATTGTAATAGGCTAAGTGTTTTTGAAATAAATAAATAAAAAAATACTGACTTCGGTGAAGGAAAACATCGTGAGGAAACCTGGTCTTATAGTTAATTAATATAAGTCTGAAATCGCCAAACCGTCTTGAGCAAGCGTGGTGATCAAATTTGGATACCTAATGAAAAAAGTCGATTCCCCTAATTGCCAAGTGTGTGATAAAGTCGAAGATGTCCAACATTTACTGGTGGAATGTGAAAAGAACAAGAGAGAGAGGGAGATAGTGATGCGGGAGTTAAAAGTTAATATGTATGATGTTGGGGCTTGAAAGCCCCAACATCAAAATCAACAATGAATGAAAAAAAAAAATGAAAAAATGAAATGAATGAATGTAATGAATTAGAATATTATCTACACCTAATTCGGAAGAAGCGAAACTGATTTACGAAATGGTTGCAGCATCACTATCTCCTTCGCTAACGCAATAATATATTTGTACTTATAATATTATAATTACGGGTAATAATTAGTTAGATTAGGATATGATGAGGCTGACGTACCTTTGTAAGGTAAAAGCCTCTAAATAAATAAAGATTAAAAAAAAAAAGCGTGGTGATCAATGCTCTGTATGTGAAGAGGCCTTGCGCTGGAGTGGGATAGTTTATTATTAACTTTTCGCAGCTAAGATTACACCTAGTCATTTTAATCTACGTTGCACACTAATGCACAATTTCTGAGCAACTTCACGTCAAGATCAGTGGTGGCCCAGTGGCAACGGCCGTGACTTACGAGTTGTAGGTCGTACGTTCGAACCCAGACAGGCGCTGTACTTTGTGTGTTTTCTTCACCACTACTCTCAAAACGGTGAAGGAACACATCGAGAGAAAACCGGCATGTTTTAGAACCAAAAATTCTAAGACATGTGACAACTACCAACCCGCACTGGGCCCGCGTGGTGGGTTACAGGCACTCCCTCTCACCGAGAGGAGGCCCGTGTCCCAGCAGTGGGACACAGGCCAGGCTGATTATGCTCACGTCGTACTCAACTAATACGAAGTGAGCAAGTAGTGTACACAATTACTCAAACTTTTACTCCACCCGAGAGTTCAATCAATTCGATTTCCCTACAGAGTTGAGTATTTGAGACTGTTCAGTAATTCAATGCGTTCGTCTTTATCGGCTTTTACTAGAACTGCCTCTATTTAGGCGTGTTTTATTCGCGTTGGGTTCGAAATAAAAGCAATGACTGGGATAAAGTGCGTAGTTTCTCGGTGATGTATTGCAGGGTCGCTTACAAGAGCGTGGCAAGTCGTGGGACTGGCACTTCCAGTTTATTTTATTTACTTCTTGAGTAGCTGTGTGATGTTAATATATCGTTGATTGATGAAGTCTAGCTTGAGGCGCAGACTGACTACGATTTTAAACGGCACACAACCGCGTAATCTATTGTCACCATTAGCTGAAATAAGGTTTAAAATTGAAAATAATAATTGTGTTGCCGTGATGTGACTAAGCTGTGAATGTGCATTTATTTTCCGGGTTTTCTTTAGATTATTCAGAATATACACAATGAATTAAATAATTGTCCGGTTAAAGTTTTAAAAAAATGCATATCTATTAAATTCTCAAAAAAAAAAAAAGTCGTTATCGCTGAAAATACAGAGATGTTCGACGCCAAAGTTTATTTTTGTGGAACAACTTCCAAATTTTTATTGGGAATATCAAACTATTTTTTACTATTCTATTCGGTTAAAATTTTTCTTAAAACCCTTCTTTGTCCACTGTATTTTTTTCGTCGGATAGTTTCATTGCGTTATGTCATACTCGACAATCCAAGAAACCATTTTTGTGAATATTGAGCTAACGCGCCTTAAAGTTTTAAACTTAGAAGCAGAACTAAAATCATTTGTTTATTAAACTCTTGACTAAGCTGACGTAAGTCCTTATTAAGTCAAGGAAAACAGTGAAAGTTACATCAAATCCTTTGTTACTAATAACAAATTCTACGAAATTCTACTCGAGTAGTATTTCATGGAATTAGGGTAGTTAGTACTTACATACTTACTTGTATATTCGAAATAATTTATTCAAAAAAGCTTGGTACCATACGAACAAATATCAATACAAGAACACAAGAATTTTTTTAAATTTTTCTTCTCATGAAATTTTTATTTTTAACCGACTTCAAAAAGGAGGAGGTTCTCAATTCGTCGGAACCTTTTTTTTTTTTTTTTTTTTTTTATATGTATGTTCCCCGATTACTCGAAGATGGCTGGATCGAATTGGATTATTTTTTTTTTGTTTGAAAGGGTATACTTCCCAGGTGGTCCCATGATCATCAAGTCAGGATCTGATGATGGGATCCTGGAGAAATAGAGAGAACTCTTCCAATTTTATAGGCACACTTGAAGCGATTTGGATAGTTTTTGGAAGAGTACTTTCTTGGAGTGGTCCCATTTCAATTTGGTGAAGATCTGATGAAGAACTTCTGAGATAGGCAACGGAACTCCTCAATAAATGATAGCAAATGGACTGGGATTGCTGAAATCTCATGTCTGTTTGTTGTTTACACCAGTTCATAACATAACATTACGCCAGTACGCTGTGAAGGGGTAAGCACATGTGAACCACTAAAAAGTGAAAAATAAAAACTTTTTTACAAAAAAATACAACCGACTTCCAAAAACAACACTACAAAGTGAAAAATAACTTTAATTTCGGAAGTCGGTGGCAAAAACGAAAATACATTTAATCAGACACCGACTTCCGAAATTAAAGTTATTTTTCACTTTGTAGTGTTGTTTTTGGAAGTCGGTTGTATTTTTTTGTAAAAAAGTTTTTTATGACAAGCGACCCGCCCCTGCTTCGCACGGTTCTTACGACTTGCCAAAACATCGAGATTTCATTATTATGTAAGTTAAATATTAATGTACCTATCAAATAAACCTTCCGGAATAGATTCTCTAACTTAAAGTGAAAACCACATCAAAACCCAGTGCGTAGTTTAGAAGAACAACGTGATCACACAGACTGGCACGAAAAGCGATTATTATTATATGATTTATTTACATCGGCGGAGTTTCGCTATCGATATCTAAACATAACAAAATAAAAAGATTTAATGATTATTTTGCGGTCAATGACCGCTGGTAGTGTTATTACTTGAAGTATGAGTTGATAAAATCTATTGTATCGTGGTTGAGTTATCCCATCACCCATCACGTCTGTGAAGTTTACTAAAAATAAAACATTTTTAAACTGATACTACACTGACCCAAAAAATTATCAAATTATTTATTTTTTGTTTTATTTTGATATCCATAACTATCTCGTCTGCGGAGTTTCACTAGCTAATTTAATTTGACCCTGTTTATACTAGCCTTTAATTAGTTTTCTACATCCATTTTATCACTGTCTTAACAACAGTTTATTAAATAAAATATAACTACACCTCCCTAGACATGACAACAACTATGAGCGTCTCAACCAATTTATTGCAATAACTCTCAAGTTCCCTCCGACACGCCATGCGCTCGTTAAAGCCAAAGGGGGTGGTGTCGGCCCATTGTCCGACACTCGACACCGCTCGACACCCGCTCTCGGCACTCTCAGACACTGCCCTTGAGCTGCGAAGGTGCTGACTTGCGGAGACCCTTGTTGATCAAATATAGAGACGTGATGTTTGTGTATGGTTGTATATTTTTGTGTTTAAGGGCTCTAGAAAGACGTATGAAAACTTAGATTTAGAATAATGTATTTTTATCGAAATACACTAAATCCGGTTTCTGAGGTTTTTAAACGGAGTTTATCCATTCGTTAGTGATTATTGGTTCGATATCGTGTTTCTGAACACTTCGGGAAGGATTCAGCTTATAAATTTACATAAAAAAAAGTAAAAACCGACTTCAAAACCAAAAACGAATAAAATAACTTTCATAATAGCTTCTGAAGTCGGTGTTAAGCTACTTAGGCTGCTGGTTAGGGTGTTTCGTTTTTGAGAAAATCGCGGACAAACAAACATAAATACATACGGGTCGAATACAGAACCTCCTTTTTTGAAGTCGCTTAAAAAGTCGAATGAATTAATATCGAGTGAGGACATCGAAAACCGAGCATAAGAAAGGAATTCACTTATGCCTGTTTTCTGAGATTTTTAACCGACTTCAAAAAAAGGAGGTTCTGTATTCGACCCGTATGTATGTATGTATGTATGTATCTGTGTTTGTTTGTCCACGATTTTCTCAAAAACTTATAAACCAATTTTGATGATTCTTTCACTAACGTTTTAGTTAAAACTTTCAGAAGGTTTTAGTATATAATACATTAGGTAATTATTCTTATGTACGAAGTTATATGCATAAATGCACTGTAACTCCGGCATTTCTAAGCGGATTTTGATGATTGTTTTTTTTTTGGTTCGACTTGGGCTTACCTCCTTATGTAATTGTATATTCAACTAAAAATTGAAAAATAAATTTACTTTAAAAAAAGTAAAAACCGATTTCAAAACCAAAAACGAATAAAATAACTTTAAAACACTTAGCAGCTTCTGAAGTCGGTGTCTTCAATTCTTCAATGCACTTTAGCTTGACACCGACTTCAGAAGCTGCTAAGTGTTTTAAAGTTATTTTATTCGTTTTTGGTTTTGAAATCGGTTTTTACTTTTTTTAAAGTAAATTTTTAAATGGAATTTTCGATTAATTTTTTTGTTCATTTCTTTCATTTTTTTTTTTCATTCATTCGATAGTGATTATTCGTTCGATATCGCGTTTCTGAATACTTCGTAATGGAAGAATTTAGCTTGAAAGTTGAGTGAATTACTAACGAGGGTTTATCTGAGGACATCTATACCATACATAAGGAAAATTTTGTCGAGTCAATAACTATCCTTAATTTAAACTCCGTGTAAGAATTCCTCAGTAACAGGGCATAAAAGAGATAATTTCATCGAAGCAATAGCTATTAAGAGTTTAAACTCCGTTTAAAAATGTTTCAGAAACCGCACATTAGCCACGCTTAGATTAACAACAATTGAAGGTCTACGGATAATCTTGAGTTTTCATTTGAACAAAGCTTTTAAGTATACCTAACTGAAAAATTATTATAAAAACAATTAGGTAATTTATATATATACAGTCCGGACGTCCGCGAGAATGCATTCTTGACATCTGTCAGTTTCATACTGACGTAACAAATGTCCTTATTACTACTAGAAATGGTCCAACTGACAGCTGTCAGCAGGAACGCATTCTCTCAACGGCCGGACTGTAAGTATAATGTAGTTAAGTCTGACATGCGTTGTGCAATGACATAATTTATGTACTTTGTGGTTATGACGACAGTGACGTAAGGAAACCAGGTTTCAATTATTCGGAATCATCGTCACGTGCTGAACAAGAGCGCATGCCCTAAACAGGCAAAATATGGACTGTGCTTAAGCCACCAATTTTTACATCTGGTAAAACCTGTATTTTCTGCAAATAAATTATTCTTATCCTAATGTTTTATGCTTATTCCTTCAAAAAGCCTTTCCCAGCTGTTAGACAACTCTAGTAATTAAAATAACAACAGAATAGACAATCAATCATTCTCTCCCTAATGCCGCAGTCCCACGGCCCGCTTTCTCAAAGGTTAGAGCCGAACCGTCGATCCGATGAGGCCTGTGGTGGGAATACTCGGCACAGGCCGCGACTGGCCTCGACAGGCCGTGGAACCGCAGCATTAGACAAGACCAAAAAAAATACACAAATTACTTAAAACCTAATTAGTCAGGCCTTCAGGCGGTACCACTAATTAAAAGTCATTAAAATTCTCTAAGTGTAATCATAAGTTGTTCCGAAGGTCCGATGACGCTGCGTGAACGGGAATACCTCGTGTGCCTCAAGTTTCCCAATTAGAATATTTTTGAGACATCCCGTGAAGGTCGCGGGGTTTGTACCTGTTGTCTGGACTGAGTTTTTGTTCAGGTTTTGTTGGTACAATATGAATTTTAGGTGAAACCTAAATTATACTAAAGGTCTATACTGGAACGTGGCCTTAACTTACGGTTTTCTCGTCGTTAATGGATACCCCGGTAGTTGTTGTAGGTAGTTAGTTAGTTCACACCAAACCACTGTTATGTTCAATAGTTTATTTGTGGAAACAGTTTAGAGTTAAGTTATGTTTAGTTATCTGAGCCGCACGTGATGTTATGTTATTAGGCAATGATCGACCCGCACATTGGCGCGTGATGGAGCTTTAGTTACGACTGAAGTTATGTTATGTTAATAAGTATAAATTATATACGCTTAAACGACTAAACGTAATTTTGCTGTATGAGCACTCTTGGCTCGTACATATACCTACCGTGATACCTATAACAATTATTTTTTTAATGTGAGCATGTGAGATAAGGTAAATTAAGGCTATTTAAATTATACACTACTATTTTTAATTAGTACAAAAAAAAATGGGGCTCTATCCGTACCCGTTACTGATCAAAGTTTGAATTTCGCGGCTATTACTGCGGACCCCCTTAAAACAACTCCGTTCCAATAATGTTAACGGCAACGATATTCAGATATGTTCTGTTATAATTTAAGAACATTTTCTTGTCGCTAAAGATTCTAATTGAGTTACGGTTAAATTGAGTCTAAATCATTGTCAATTTTCTTGAGAAACATCCTTTTATTTGACACTTAAATGTTCCTTTTGCTGAATTAGATTCATGCTAGCAACACTGTCGTTGTAACGTTTACAAAACTATTGGTTTGGATTCCACGCATTTTCATAAAACAAAAAATGCAGTGTTTTTTAGGGTTCCGTACCTCAAAAGGAAAAACGGAACCCTTATAGAATCACTCGTGTGTCTGTCTGTCCGTCTGTCACAGCAAATTTGCTCCGAATCTAATGAACCGATTAAGTTGAAATTTGGTACACATATGAATTTCTGTGACTCAAACACGTATGGGTAACGTAAATAAATGAATTTTAATATGGGGGTCACTTTTGGGGGGCAAATAAGAAAATTTAAAAAAAAAAAAGTCTCGCAAACTATACCGTGTGACATATCAAATGAAAGGACTTACCATGAGGGTCTCAAATATATATTTTTTATAATTTTAAAATAAACTGTCTACAGTGATTTAAGAAAATGGACGAATATTGATCATTCCCTTATCTCCGAAACACTTAGCCTAAATTTTTGAAAAAAAAATACAGAAAATAGTTTTTTACCTGTAGATTACAGGAAAATAACAGGAAAAACAGGAAAAAAACAGGAGAAAAAACAGGAGGGAAATTACAGGATGCTATGGTTTTAAAATAACATGGTACATATCTCAATATTGTGACTACAAACTTACATTTACAGTTGGAATGTATGCGAGACCATGTTTTTCAACTACAATGTTAAGTTTGTTCTTGAGATAAATTCATCCCAACTACTAGTTTCGGGATTTCACTGTGCACTTGACTCTCAAAAAACTCAAAACTATGTGAGGATATGTATTGTAAGACAACCAAAGTTTTCACTTTTTGATTTAAAGTTTAAAAGTTCCTTGTCGAATTTCAGAGAATTTTGTAAAGGAATTTTCGTTAGTCATTCGCATTTACAACGCTCGTCTGCCCAAATTTGACTTTGCTCGTATACTTTGGGAGTCAAAGACGAGAAACAAAAAGTTGGTGTACGGTGGAGAAGATGGACCTACATATTTTTGCATAGTTAATTCCTTCTTCTTCTCTTGTTTTGTAACGCACTTTACAAGAGTACTTCATCATAAGAATGCCCCGTAGTCGATTCTATTTAGCCAATCAGTAGGTAGGTTGATAGGGGCTCAACTTCTTCAACTCTTCAATGGCTTTTGCAGAAAAGATTCTATAATGTTGGCAATATCACGCAGGCACTATGATAGCCCGTCAAACAGGTGATCAGTGATTTTTATTTTTTTTTCCGAGTTTTCACCTTCAATTATCACGTCAACTTTGAAAATTCTAAAATAAATCAACTCTACAGTCAACTGGCTTATCGTCAGGAATAATATATAATATAATAATAATATTAAAAAAATATGTTGTAAAAAAATTGCAATCAATAATGTTAATAATAACAAATAAATGAATAATAAGAGGACGGCCAACTAGTAACTAGTATTAGTCATTAGTCGGGAACTAGTATTAGTCCTCGAGAATATGCATCCTGTATCACAGAGTGCATCGACTTCCTGAAGCAGAAAGTTTATGCATGGGCAAACCGTATTCGTCGGTATAGGCGAAGAGTGGATTGGTACACTCAGAACCGCATGTTCCAGAATCATGAAAGGTGGGTATACAGAACACGGGAGCGGCCTATTCCCACTCAAGGTGTGACTGACGTGCATCCACCGGATAATGAGACCATGAGTGTTTTTTGGCGAAGCATTTGGTCGGTGCCCGTCAGTCACACTGAAGGTGATTGGATGCGTGTTGTTGAGCAGGCGTGTGATTCAATACCAGATATGGAGGCTATTAACATTAGTCCTCTGGATGTGGCCTGTGCAGTCCGTCCGTTATCTAACTGGAAATCTCCAGGACCGGACGGACTGGATTAAGTGGCTACAAAGGTCACACGCCTGCTTAGCCTCGCAATTCCAGTCATCTTTAGAGACTGGGTCGCTACCACTGTTCTTTACCACAGGAGTTACCCACCTGCTCCATAAATCGGGTAGTACAGTGGAACCTAAAAACTATAGACCAATCACATGTTTACCGACGGCCTATAAGTCCTTATATCCATTAGCAAAAATTGCACACCATATTTATAATAACTCAATTATGTCTGTGTCTCAGAATGGATGTAAGAATGGGTCCCGCGGTACTAAGGAGCTGCTCCTTATAGACATGACCATAAGCCAACAGGTTCGTAGATCCCGGAAGGATCTGTCGACATGTTGGATAGATTACAAGAAGGCCTATGACTCGGTGCCACATGCTTGGCTCATTAAGGAGCTGGAGTTGTACAAAATAGACGCAACTCTACGCACCTTCTTGATGTCGTGTATGGGGCAGTGGAGGACGGTGCTTCTCTATCCAGGATGTCGGCAGATCCGCAGGATCGATGAACCGATCAGAATTGACGAAATATCCAGAGGAACAGCGAGCCCATAAGGATCGAGCGAGGCATATTTCAGGGAGATAGTTTGAGTCCGCTTTGGTTCTGCTTAGCCTTGAATCCTCTAAGCACACTGCTGGAAGATTCAGGTCTAGGCTATCGGCTAAGGAGAGGTGGTCAGGTTATATCCCACCTCCTCTACATGACCTAAAACTGTTTGCCCCCAACAATTTGCAACTGAAAGTAACAGAAACTTTCAGTAGCGCCATCAGGATGGAATTTGGTGTGGACAAATGTGCAGTCATGCATGTAAAGCGAGAGGAGATTGTGGAATCTGTGGGAACCGAACTCTCGGATTCCATAAACCTTAGATCCCTCTCCTCAACCGAAACCTACAAATATTTGGGTATGTCGGAAGCGTTAGGCATCAACGTTGCTGACATGAAGCAATCGTTGAAGGAGCGCTTCTTTGGCCGCCTAAAGAAAGTATTTAATAGTCTTCTATCAGGCGGAAACAAGGTGCGCGCCTTCAGCGGTTGGGTCATGCCGGACTTGATGTACTCTTTCGGTATACTCAAATGGACTCAGACCGAACTCGACACCCTGGATAGGAGAGTCAGTACGCTGCTGACAGCGTATCGAATGCATCACCCACGCTCATCGGTAATGAGACTGTATATCCCGCGAAAGTGTGGAGGTCGAGGCTTTTTAAATGCTAAGATCCTCCACAATCGCGATATATGCAGTCTCAGGGAATATTTCCTAAAAGCCGACGTGGGGATGCATCGAGATGTGGTCACGGTGGACAAGGGCCTCACCCCACTCTCCTTGGCGAAAGAGAACTGGCGCAAACCTGCAGTACTTGATACTAATGATCGTAAGGAAGTATGGCAAGGCAAAGAGCTTCACGGATGCTTTTTCCCTGCCTGATGTAACCTTTTTAGCGTCTGTATCCTGGTTACGTTTTGGCAACCTCTTCAGGAATTATGGATGAAGTTATTATGACGAATAATTAACGGAAATACATTGTTAAGGACTGCACGGTTGACATCTGTCGGGCATGCTACCGTCCCGGTGAATTGTTGCCCGGTTGTTATCGTCTTGCTAACGGCGAGTACTTGCACAGACACAATCTAGTGGCTAGGATTATCCACCAGCAACTTGCCTTGCAGTACAACCTTGTGGAGTCCGAAGTACCATATAACAGGTATGTGCCCGACCCAGTTCTCGAGAATGGTCACGCCACATTGTACTGGGATCTATCTATCATCACTATCAGGACTATTGTAGCCAATAAGCCTGATATTGTGGTGATAGATCGACGAGAGCGCCGTGCAGTGATTGTTGATAACGCTGTCCCTCATGACGAGAATCTCGTGAAAGCTGAAAAAGATGAAAAAATCAAGTATCTTGACTTAGCACACGAGGTTGTCGACATGTGGGACGTGGACTCTGCAATCATTATTCCGATAATCGTTACGGTTAATGGCCTAATAGCAGAGAGCCTCGACCAACACCTCAGGAGGCTCTCATTACGCGGCTGGGTCTTGACCCAGCTTTCTGAATCAAGCCCTTGGGCTTGATTCAGAAAGCTGAACTCCTGGACACGGCACGCATAGTGAGGAGATTCCTCTCTCTAGAGCCCTGACTACCGGTAGCTTGGACCCTGTTCCCTATACCGGTGGGCTACTAATTTTTATATTTTTAAATGTTTTTATAAAAATATTTAAAAATGTAAATATTATGTTTTTAAATGAAATAAAGGTTAATAATAAATAATATAATCTGTAATAAATGTATGTATGTACCTACCTAATATTTGCACGCCACACTGGGCAGTCTCAAGACCATATAATGTACCATATTCTGACAAATAAATAAATGATTATGATTATTATGAAAAAATAATATAATAATATATTTATTGTTCAACAAGGACTACATGGCTAGGTAGGTAATGTATAAAGCACAAGTCCGTTCTCCGCGTCCTATGTGGTTGATTTATAATAAGCACGTGTTAAATATATTATATTTAAAAAGTAATCATTACAATAGGCTACATAATGAAAGGCAAATTTAGACTAATATACAAAGAAAAAAAAAACTATAAATCTAAAAATAACAAATTCGTAAAAGACATTTATAAGTAAATTAAAATTTAAAAAGAGAAAAAAATGTTCAGTATGTTGGTGTGGTGAGTAATTTGTTAGTGTGTTGTGTTGGATGACAGTGTTTCGTCCAAAGAGAACTTCTAACTGCGTGTTTCCACTTCGCTAGTAATTTTCGAGCGATTTATCCACTTATTAGGGAACAGGTGGTGCCTGTTTGCGGCGCTCCTGACAACTAATTTTGTTTTAATAACTAAGTTCAATAATTGATACTGGCACGAAGCGTGCACGTGGCCTATTTGGCGTTAATATTGTTTGGAAATGGAAGCTGGTTTATATTTTGTCTGTTTAGTTCTACATCGAACATTGATCGAGTTAACAGGGCTTGGTTTGCATTTATTCAATTGCAATTTACCACGTAAATTATAGCTATTTCCTCAAAAACAATCTCTTCATTAGTTTAATATTATCAACTAGCTTTTGCCCGCGGCTTCTCTCGCTTTAATTTAGAATTTGGTAATAAATTCGGGTTGTACTCGGGTTCAGTGGTTTAGACGTGTAAAGGTAACAAACAAACTTACCTCCGCATTTATAATATTAGTTAGTAAGCTAGGATACTTACGACGTCGTCGGGTCACACTGGCAGTCGCTCCATGTAAAATTCTGGTATTCAGCTGCATCCGGTTAGACTGGAAGTCGACCCCAACATGGTTGGATAAAGGCTAAGCAGATGATGATGACTTACGACGTCGTCGTTAGACTATTTTTTTTATTACCAACCTAAAAATATATAGGTATTCTTACGACCTTTTTAATACGTATCTAAGAAAAGTTACATAAACTATCCCTCGGTTTCTAAAAAAATTGAACAACATTAAAAATCTCAATAGAATTTAAATATTGCCTACTTCCAGATTTGAAAATGGAAATCACATCGAAATCTCAATCCGATACAATTGGCCAATGTTGTTGTATTTTTTGTTACGACTAAACAATTAGGTACAACAACTAACAAAAGATTTTCCACAAGATTTACTGACCAAGCTGTCAGAAACTCGTAGTAGGTAACAACTAAATAAAACTCTACTGACCCTGTTAACTTGCAAACTCCACAAAAAAGCGACAAACTTCGTCTGTACTGACAATAGCATCTTCATGCACGAAAGTAGCACGTGACACGCGGCTCCACCACAGTATAACAATATTACTGTAGTTTATCTTCATAGAAAGTAGCACGTGACACGCGGCTCCACCACAGTATAACAATATTACTGTGGTTTATCTTCATAGAAAGTAGCACGTGACACGCGGCTCCACCACAGTATAACAATATTACTGTAGTTTATCTTCATAGAAAGTAGCACGTGACACGCGGCTCCACCACAGTATAACAATATTACTGTAGTTTATCTTCATAGAAAGTAGCACGTGACACGCGGCTCCACCACAGTATAACAATATTACTGTAGTTTATCTTCATAGAAAGTAGCACGTGACACGCGGCTCCACCACAGTACCATGTGGTGAAAAAATGTATTAATTTTTCTCTAAATTTTATTTATTATTAATATTTTAACTTTGTTAGCTTAGTTGTTATCATTTTTGTGCATGCTGTGGTCTCCTATAAGTGAAGGAGTACACCTACTTAATACCTGATGTTCCCTTTATTTATGTTTCATGTATTGTGTACATCTTTTGTTGGAGATCCTAAATAAATAAATAAAAAATAAAATAAAAATAAAAATACCATCATTTTTCCAGTGCTAGAGAGAGAGGAACTATACATGACCTATATCATCCCTTTTTCGCAACGGAATCATGATGGCGTTAATACTTCATAATAAGGACCCAGGGTCCTTATTATGAAGTATTAACGCCATCATGATTCCAAGCAACAAGCAAGCCGGAGCAGCATCAGTTTTGGCTTGAGCGATGAACGAACACGACGCGCTTGCATTAGCTGCATTAATTGTGTGAATCTGGCGTGCGTATGATTGCGCAAGCTTGACCTTCATACACACGTTCAATCAGGCTTGTACAAGCGTGGCTTGTTCGAGCTGCATAGTGAAAATTCTATCTATTTTCAATGCCACTTCCACAAGCAAAATGCTTGCACAAAATCATCATACAGACGCTCAAGCACGCTTTCACAAAATGATTGTTCATGCTTGCAGTTACGTGTGTACCCTCCTTAAGGCGTTTAAGTGCAAGATTGTTTACACGTGAGTGATAAAAGATTCAAATTCAGATGTCTACAGTTTACTTGATTCAAATTTGATTTTAATGCGGGTTAAAAATGGTTCTAAATTATGAATAGATCCCGATAGTATCACTTTTTGATGTTAGTGAAGATATGGCAGTATTCGTTTTACCTAATAACGAGCGGTACTGTGAGGGCTCGAACCTCACAGTGAGAGGCTAGCTAATAAAATAACAAAGCAGTAAACGGGTGGAATGGGGCTGAAGCCCGCTATATTATAAGAATCAATTTAATTGTAATTCACACTGCTTATCCAAGCCCTAGCTAAAATCTAACTGTATCCTACAAAGAAAAACGAGCTTGGTCTCTTTTTTTTATTGAGTAAATTCGATGTTTGAATAATTGAATGTCAACCAGTATATCATTGTCGAGGTTTGACCAAAGCATCAAACCTCTACAGTACTTACCTAGACAACAACCATTTAAAAAAAGAATGGCAATTTATCTCGTTGCGTTAGGTAATAGGAACTTCTCGCTCGAGACTCCTTAGTCCTCTTCGGTAGCCAATGACAGTGATTGTTCGTTCATCTATATTTTATTATCTTTTACTAACCAAACCTGAAATCGCGAAAAAAAAACCTGCTGTTCCCTTTACTTTAATGTTCGCATAACTCGTCAAAATGTAAGGAGCAGCTAATTTAGTCCGATAGTAAAAGTTGTTCGTAATGATGAGTACAATGACCCCTTAAGAGGTTGAACTTTATTTAAGTTACACCTTGTATAGAAAGTGTTATTTGTCAACACAAATATTAGTTATTTTACCTCACAAGAGTCATCATTCTTCTGCCCTCATTCCAATTTATTTGGGGTCGCTCGGCGCAACATGACTTTTTCTTCATTCTGTATAGTCGTCGTCGTTTCTTTGGTCTTCCCCTGCTCATATAACTTTCACACTCATACTCAAAACTTTTCTGATGACATTTTCCTCATTCCTTACACATGCCTAATTGCCTATACCATGACAACCGATTTCCACAAAACTTTTCAGTCACGGGTGTCACTTTCAGACTTCTTCTTATATACCTACTCATTTCTTATTCTATCCATTCGCGTAAAACCACACATCCCTCTTAGCATCCTCATTTCAGCTGCATGCAATTGCCTTTCATGCATTCCTTTTGCCAACATTCTGATCCATAAAAGACAGCAGGTCTAACCATTGTTTAAATTTTAAGGGGAACGTGGGAGTCGCAGATTGTTCCCGTGACCTGCCGCCATTTCATCCTCACGATGGCTTTATCTAAATAATCACAATCGCAAAACAACTATTGGTAACTTCTGTATGCGACGATTTGACTAATATTTCTAAATAGAGTGTAATGTAAGAATCCATACACCACTACAACACTTCACACACACACACACACCCACATTACACACTTTGATATGCTTGCTTCTAAGCAAGCCATCCACCAACCATCAACCATCTATGGTTCTAGCATGTCATCCTGTTGTTTCTGATGCATGTAATCAGTGTTGCTATAAATTGTAAATCCATAATTGGCTGTAAGATTGGTTTTATCTATTTAAGTAAAATTGTTAACCACTCGCGCGACCATTGCCCGAACCCGCCGCGAAGTGAGCCCGAACGAAAACCCAAGATTGTCCGAGTGCACGAAAGTGAGCCTCAACAGACAATGGCAGCGCGCGCGTTCCGGCTCTTACTTTTTTATTTTTTGTAATTTGTTCATCAGACCGCGCGTTAAAAATCCTCCATACAAACTTTGACACCCCCGAATCCCTCCTGTAGTTTAGGAAAACTAAAAATGACAAACTTTAAAATTTACTTAGATAAATATTCATGCCAAGTTACAAGTCTATTAACTCAAGGAATAAGATTTACATACAAACTTTGGACCCCCGTTTCACCCCCTTAGGGGTTGAATTTTGAAAAATCCTTTCTTAGTGCATCCCTAGACCTCATAAGGAACCTACGTGCCAAATTTCGAAGCTTTAGACCCAGCGGTTTGGGCTGTGCGTTGATATATCACCCAGGCAGTCAGTCAGTCAGTTTACTATTTTATATATATAGATAGATTTTCATAAAAAAAACTTTTCAATGTATGAATGAATGATGAATGAATTGCACCGACCCCAGCGTGGTTTAACCAGACTCAATTGCTCGAATGAACCCAGAGATTCACACTAGACCTTGTTGCCTCATGTTACATGGTGCAACAGAGCCCATTGTATATCAGTGAGTAGACCGGGGGGCGCGGTAATGGTAGGGAAGACATGCCCTTAGGATATGGAGGGGATAAAGAGCCATACCCAGTATGCACCGCAAAGTAAGCCTTGGAATAGTGGAGAGACGGGTGATATAATATGGATGGGCTTTTTTATGAGGTTGCTGCCGTGTTGCTTCAAGTCCAGCTTCTCCGGTGAATCTTTTGCCGGTTAAACTTCGTTTTTGACTCTTTATGTCACAGCTATGCTGTATTATACGTTGTTATTACCAAAATCATCGTCTGAGGTCTCGCTGCTATCCGTTTCCTGTTTCTTGTATATCTCTAGCAGCCTTCTTGATGTAACTCTTTATTCAGCCGTGTCCATCGAAAAGTTAATTTCCTTATTGAAGTAAATCAAGAAATCAACAAGAAGAAGTAATCAACTTCAGCTGTAGTATTCTGCTAACCTAGTACTTCTGCCTATGTCTGTTAGCCTAGTATCTCTACCTGTGTATTGGTTCTCGTTATCTGCTGCTAAAAGGTCATGCTAAAAGGTCAAGCGTAGTGAATGGTATGTGACGCACTAAAACTCCGACTCCGTTTATGACATTGGATATTTCCTTCTAACTGACTACCTTTGTGCTTGGTTAAGTCTCTTGGGTGATATTTAGGAGAAATTGGTTTAAATTAGAATTTTTGAATCGTGGTAGGTCCTACTTATAGGTCACCTCTACTTAGGTAGAGGCAGGCTAGGCGCACTATGTATTTTAGGTATGAAGCTACAAGCATAGTCATCACATCATCATACAGTCGTCCGACGAGAGCCCGAGCTGCTTCCGTAAATCGCCGAACTTCGTATGCAGTTCGGGCTTTGTCGAACGACTGTATGATGTATAGAGTGTGCTACAAGTACGCGGCAGGCTCGACTTGTCGATACTCGCTCACGCGCCGCGTCTTAAACCCTAACTAGTCAGAAGGTATAAGAGAAGAGCTACACGATAGAAAGAGAGGCAACTTCTAGGTGAATGTGACTGTAGGTAATTAACGCTGTGCAACCTGAATTGCACTTTATTGTGTCGTAGTAAGAGTCGGTACTTATTTAAATGATTTGCGGAGAGAATATATAGGTATACCTACTTGAAACGTCTTGGACAATAGGCGTGATGCAGGCGCGGATCTAGGTTTTCGTTCAAGGGGAGGCTGATGTGTCTCTCTGGGGGATGGGACGGGGGACGTCGGGGAGGGTGGATTTCCCAAGCCATGAAAGCCATTTTTGACCGATTTAAAAAAGGAGGAGGTTATAAAACAACCTTCGGCACCTATTCGAGGATGACTACGATATATCTACATATCTTAATAATACTTATACTGTGAACAAAGTAAAAATATCAGGTTATGAAACTTCAGTTTGTGTGTGGGGAAAATAAAGGTTATTCGAAGCCCAGGGGCCGCCACTCGCGCACTCTTAGCTCCCATCCATAGCACGCATCCTTCCGTATAAGAAACATAGATTAGTAGAACCCGTTTCCACCAGTGCTATGCTATGTGAACCAATGAATATGATTGGTGGATATCAAACGCATCCTTAACAACGTAGCATAGCACATCTCGGGTGCAAAAGCACCCATAATATCTCTCAAAGATTGCTAGGCAGCTAATCAAGAAACGTCTGCCTATTGAAAATTATACCGATTCTCTGTCCTTTGCCTAATTGTGAATTCAGAGCGGGCGACGCTTGACACGTATCCGATAGTCCCTTTTAATTCGCACATTGTTCGCAGAACCTACATCAAATGAGACTCTTGTTACATTGTGCGAAAATTTACGCGAATTTTGTGCGAATTTTTGAGCTTGATCGATCGTTTAGATGTTTTGTGTTCGGGACATGGACGCTTGAGAGAGAATTAAATGGTGAAGTTGAATATTGGACGTTGGACGTGATAGATCGGTTGATTTGTGTTGGGACGATTGATCGGTACGACTTATAATAGTAGGAGAACTTGACATTACTAGCTCTGTATATCTATTGTCGAAATACACTCTTAAATAGAGTGAAAGGTTCAATCTGCTTAATAAAGATAACTTACCGAAATAAACTTTGTGATAAAATCTATAACGCCAAATTATACCATGTGAAGACGACAAAATCAATCTGCCTAGCCTTTTCTCAACCATGTTGGGGTCAACGACGACACGACTGTCAAAGATCCACGAATGACAGCCGGGTTTACTTTATACTAGCTTTTGCCCGCGGCTTTGCCCGCGTGGATATCGGAAAATATCCCACGGGAACGTACTACCGGGAAATCCTTCCTTATTCCTTGTCTACATTATAAAGGGAACCTCTGTGCAAAATTTCAGATTTCTAGGTTCAAGGGTTTGGGCTGGGCGTTGATGAGTCAGTCAGTTAGTCAGGACTTCTCTTTTTAACCGACTTCAAAAAGGAGGAGGTTCTCAATACGTCGGAACCTTTTTTTTTATGTATGTTCCCCGATTACTCGAAGATGGCTGGACCGATTTGGATTTTGGAGACGACACGGTTGGCGCAGTGGTTGAGCGATTGACTGCTGCGCAGCATGTCGCGGGTTCGATTCCCGCACGGAACAAATATTTGTACGACCTACAAGTATTTGTTCCGAGTCTGGGTGTTTTTCTATCTATAATATGTATGTATTTACAAAAAAAAAAAAATGTATATAAGTAGTTTATCAGCCATCTCGTTACCATAACACAAGCATTAGGTTGCTTAGCTTGGGGCTAGATGGCGTTGTGTGATATGTCCAAAACATATTTATTTATTTATTATTTTATTTATTTTTTTTTGGTTTATTCGAGAGGGTATACATCACAGTTGGTCCCATATAAAATTGATTAACTTTGCTTCGGTAGTTTTTGAGTTAGCTTCAATAATACGTATTTTTTCCCCACTTTTATATGTATGATGTTCTAGTTTGTTTTGCAGATAGTGGTATTAGAATTTGTGTGGGGTAGGTACACAACTAAAAAGTGAAAAATAAAAACTTTTTTACAAAAAAATACAACCGACTTCCAAAAACAACACTACAAAGTGAAAAATAACTTTAATTTCGGAAGTCTGTGGCAAAAAACGAAAATACATTTAACTAGACACCGACTTCCGAAATAAAAGTTATTTTTCACTTTGTAGTGTTGTTTTTGGAAGTCGGTTGTATTTTTTTGTAAAAAAGTTTTTTTTATATAAATAGATAGATATAGATATAGGTACACTGGGCTGCATCATTTGGGTACCCCAGTTGCATTAAAATTTTAATACAACTGGGGTACCCAATTGAGTT
Organism: Cosmia pyralina; assembly: GCA_946251885.1. NCBI lineage: Eukaryota > Metazoa > Arthropoda > Insecta > Lepidoptera > Noctuidae > Cosmia > Cosmia pyralina. The sequence continues at coordinate 20,474,897 of OX276360.1, forward strand.
AAAAATATAATCCTAGCCGAACTAAAACTATTAAAAAACTAAAATATGGAATAGAAAATTCCTCCGCATCGCTGTCGACTGGTAAAGTGCCCAAGAGACTGGCGGCATAATACACGCAGATTAATTTATTGTCGTATTGTCGTCTTCATCTTGTATAACAAGTTTGTTTTACTAGTCTTTCGCTGGCTCTTAGTAATTAAACTAATGCTCTTGTAATTACAACGCCTGTACCTTTTTCTTTCAATTCTGAGAACACATTTTTCCAATTAAAAACAATAAAATATTACTCTGCTGCAGTCTGCTCTCGCAACAAAAACATTCGTTCATAATTATTCAAAATATTTAGCTATCAACAAAGTAAACAATTCATCTTCACTGCGTGCAGTCTATTGACAAGAACAACAGTTCCATTGAACTAACACTAACTTAGCAATGACAATAGTACTACACTAATTGATTTTGTCGCAGAATTAGCATCGTTACTGATTGGACGAATATTAATTACACTGTGATAGCTATATCATTAAAAAAAAAAGGTTCCGACGAATTGAGAACCTCCTCCTTTTTGAAGTCGGTTAAAAAATGCTAGGTATAGTTGAACAAGCTGTTTGCAGGCAGCTACTCGTAACTTGTTCTACTTTTAAACAATGTTCACGTGTGTGTTGTTGTTCATGTATCACTCTCGTTTTCTCCCATTTTTATCAGGGTTCCGTACCAAAATGGTAAAAAGGAACCCATACTGACAGACATATTGAGCCGCACCATAAGGTGCGGCTCAATATGTCTGTCAGTCTGTCACAGCTGGATATCTCAAGAACTACTAATGCTATAAATTTGAAATTTGGAACAGTTTTAGATTACGTTTGTCCAACTATTTTGCAAATAATAAAGAAACAATTTTTTTTTTCAACAGGTACTGATAGGGGTCTTAAAAAATCGTAGTGGGGCTACTGGGGGGCACGTGGGGTATAATATGAAAGAACGCTGTTTGCAATTTGTGAAACATTTTTTTTCTTTTTTTTAGGCCTCATAGATTTCGACTTTTGATGAAAAATGTAAAAAAAATACCGTTCCCCCCGATCTCCGAAGTTTGCATAAAGAAAAATCTGAAATTATTCAATGTGATAGAAGTTTATGTAAAGATTACAGGAAAAATAAAACGATGTCTCTAAATAGCACAATTTTTCAGAAATCGGGACGGAACCCTCGGCGCGCGAGTCCGACTCGCTCTTGACCGGGTTCTGTGCACTTCGTTATATTGGCGTAATGTTTTAGACTGCGACGCTTCCTTAAATTAAATAAATAAATGTTGTGAGTGTGCTGAGTTTGTAGTTAATTCTTTTACATCATTCGTAACGAATTGAAAATACAACTATCCCATAGCATGTTGGTTCAAAAGCGACAAGCACAGTAAGTATCCCCCATAAATATATGAATAAAGTCTTCAAACTACATACATAAATATTTTGTGCGAAAAAAGTATTTCCAATTCAAAAATCGTTCTTATTACCCCTCAAACGTCTTTATGTACTAATTTATGAACCCAAAACCCCAGGGGAAGGGGGGGGGGGCGTTAGTTGCAAACCCCATAGCTTCACAACTACTGATGATGATATACCTATTATCTAAAGGATTTTTCCTTATGCACACATGGGGTGCAGTCGACACGTCAGAGGTTTAAGGCGAAAGCGCTAGGATAGTCCGCGAAATTCAATTTTTCTTACGTCTTTTGCAATTTGCAAGTCAGTATTTGGTTGTATATTGATCAAAATATGTTACGCGACCATAACAAGTATCTACAGAATTATAATTATTAAAATCATCAATACAAATCTTTTGAATGACTATTTTATGAAAACATTACATTTGAGGGCATTTCTAACATATGGAGTTGTAGTGCTGATTCTAATGATAATAATTTTGTAGTCCTGCCAGTCCTGCCACTGACCTGCAAATTGCATAAAAACTAGAAATATTTGAATTTCGCGAGCTATCTTAGCGCTTCCCCCTTACCTTCCCGTTCCCGTTACGTTTATTTCGCCGTTCGTGCTAGGCTCACAGAGTACACACAACTATGTTGGCGTTCGAACATCAAATTATTTACAACCACAAACAATTACGTACCAAATTATGTTGCGGTTGCCTTTCAATATAATGTGGCTTTAATAGTAATGCTTTACGCGAGCGTGGTGTGAATCGGGTCCGTGGAATCATTTTACCTTATATTGTACGTGGTGTGAGTTCTATACCAAGAAAATATTTTTTTATTCTTAACGTTGTTCCATCACTATTAAGTACTAATATTGAATTCTATGCATTTAATTTGATGCGTTATCTATTTCCGAATGATTTAAGATACGTCAACACTGACTGAGACTCGTCTATGAGATTAAAAAATATTTTTTTCTCTGTCATGTCATTGTTTGGTCGGTCGAGAGTGAAAGTGTTTTACTCAGTTAATAGTTTAATTGTACTGTGGTAAGTGGGTTTATTTATGTTTCATATTAAGAATTAATACACCATGCATTTTAAACCTTAAAACATATAGGTCATCGCTTGTTTTTTTCTTACTAGAGCCATTTCTTTGAAATCTGAAGCTAAATTGTCTTTGTTCGTCTTTTTAACCATTTCTAGAAATGTAAACAATAACAAATTCAAACGAAACACACCATAATAGAGGTTTAGACAAAAGCTTTCCAAGAAATGAACAGGAGCTACAGAATTCCTAGAAACTGTGCCGCTATCGCAGTTTGTAAACAAACGCGCGCAGCGGGCCGAATGACGTCAGCGGGTGGTACAATCGACTAGTTTTTTTAAGCGGACGCTCCTGCTCTTGTGAGCGGCATACGGAGTATTATGAGCAACAAATATTTTGTAACAATATTTTGATTTAAAAGTGGATCCGTGGAGTTTCTTGCCCGTTCTTCTCCATAGGGATCTACTACGCTTTGGAATGGGCAACTAGCTTCATCTGTCAGACTGACCGACCCCTTGACAATTCAAAAGTGCCTGTAATTGGTTTATCTATTTATACATATAAATAAAACCCATGAAATGGTGAACAAAAAGTCGGATTTAAAAATTATCCCAATTATCGAGAATGGTTATACTCGTAGGCTAATTAACATCACGCTACGACCCTTTGGAGCCGAGCAAAATGAAAAAAGTCTGAAAGAACGCTAAGCGAAAACGAAGCAATAGCGCGTGCGGGCGATGTAACGCGGCGGGGGACGACGGAATTTTATTCGCGAACGAAGTCGCGGGCACAGCTAGTTTGAAATAAATTTTGAGTTTGAGTTGATGCCAATAGACTCGTCCCCTATTAAATGCAAAATAACCTTCTTTCTTAAATCTATAGGAATAACACAACTGGTTTATGCACTATGTACCTCTGACTACTCCTTCAGGTAAATGAGGCGTGATGATACGAGTACAATATTTTGTTTTACCTTCATTTTGCTGACCATCTGATCGTAATATTCACATATGGGTAGGTCATATGGTATCGCACTCTCCAATACATGGAGGGACACCAATCTAAGTTAGCCACGAGCCCCAGAATGTCTAGAATTTCAATTCATACGTGTATAAATAAATATGTTAATGAGTATACATTCTGCTCAGCGCCTTACGTGACGCTTTCTATCAGTATACTTCTACCGCAAGGTTAAGTGATATATCAATGGCGTCAATTTCTAGCAACAGCTGGTTTGACTTCTCACATCAAGCTCACTTCACCTACGTTATCATGGTGAGAATTTTACAGAATAGACCGTCTGGAAAGTTTCAGCATGTGTAAACCACATATACAATGCGTGTCACGAAAGATGAGACTTGACGAGCGCCTCCAGCGCTCTTTCTGCCGCCCGATGACTCCCGGTCCCTTCCCATCTCAGACCTCACACCGCTAAAGAGACCTAAAAATCAGAACAATCAGAATCAGATAATTATGAAGTCTCATCTTTCGTGGCACGCGTTGTACGAATCGATATGACAGATGTATATGTGTGAACCGACCGTTAGTCCTGATACCAGCTTGCGGACTGGCATACTACGTCATATCTCGAATATGCTTCTCAAATTTGGAATCCAAATTACAATGTTTATATTAATCGACTTGAAAGTATTCAAAGGCGATTTTTAAGGTACACTCAATATCGTGCAAATACTTATCTTCCTAACTATACTAGTCGGTGTAAGAAGTTTCATTTTCTTCCCTTACACGAGCGAAGGAAAATTGCGGATCTTGCTTTCCTCTTTAGTATAATGAACGGGTCTACTGATGTCCCTGAGCTGGTGGCTTAGATTGGACTTCGTGTACCGTCTGTGTTTCGTCGTAGACCTCATCTCCTTCATGTACCTATCGCGAACACGATTTATAGGCAAAATACATATATTTTAAGAGCATGTCGAATGTTCAATATGGTGTGCCGGGATGTTGAGCTTGATTTATTCGCAAATAGTGTCCAGAAATTAAAAAAAAATTTAGGTAACTTTTTCTTTGAAGTGTAATTTTGTTGTGTAGTGTATTTTGTTTGTTATTTTCTGTTGTTTCTATGTTTAATTTTCACGCTGTTTGTACCGTTTCGTAAATTTTATACATAACTTTATATAAGTGGAAGCTTGTAATTGGCCTTCTTCTACATAAATCTCTTCTTGAATGTATTGAATGTATTAGCTGTAAGTTTTCTTAAAATTAATAAAATAAAATAAATACCACTAGCTAGAATACGAAGATAGATTTAATTGATCAGCATAGTAACCAATAAGTTTCACACAGGGGTGGGGGCGGCACGGCAGTCGTAGGTGGTAATTAAAGCCTCACCGCTTACTTAGGTATTAGACAGCCACAGGGACCGCACCGCGTTCATTTACGAAATGTCTGACGTTACAATGAATAGGTTTGGGAAATGTTGATATTATGGGGAAGTTTGGAATGGAGGAGCTCTGCGTGTAGGTTTTTAGCCTTTAACTATAAGTGAGCAAACTATATAATAAGTTAATAGTGCACATAATCTTATTTTTATATCCAAGATTGAGCGCTATTGTGATTATAATGTCCATGTCAAATTTTTATGAAAAAAATAGTTTTAAATTAAATTTTTGTTTTGTTTTTTACGTGTACTTTTTCTACAAATTGTGATTCTTTTATGAAGGATCTCTGATGAGTGTTGTCATGGATATCGAGTGAAGTTAAAATAAAAAGACAAGCTATCGAACTTCTTGGATATTGTGGCTACCTACCATCCTCGTTTTCATTTTAATTTATTAATTGGATTATAATCTAAATTTTAATTTTTAAATTACTTATTATATTAATGACATCATCTGTCGTGCTCTTGTCACCGCCGGGGTGCCAGCTGTTTTAGAACCCAACGGCTTGGCACGCGACAATGGAAAGAGACCTGACGGAATGACCATAATGCCTTGGAAGTTAGGTCGGCCTTTGGTATGGGATGCAACATGTGTCGATACCCTTGCGCCATCCTACCTTCCTAGTAAAGTGGGCTGTGCTGGGGCGGCTGCTGCAGGTGCGGAAAACCTCAAACAGCGAAAATATTCAAATATTTTTGGGAGTTATATTTTCGAGCCGTTTGGGGTTGAAACACTAGGGCCATGGGGTCCGAGTGCACACTTGGTTTTTCAAGAGATCGCTAAACTGTTGGTCAAGTCCTCACGTGACCAGAGGGCTGGCGTAATTTTTGGCCAAAGAATCAGCATTGCCATACAACGTGGCAATGCTGCCAGCCTTTTGGGCACTTTTCCTGTTGACAGCGATGCGGACGAATTTTTTGATGCCCTATGATCCTTTCCCCTCCTTTTTTACATACCATGTACATATTATTATTTTAAATCTCTTATTATATTATTATTAATATTTTTATGTTATGCTAATTACTAAATGTGTACATGCTATAAGTATAACCAAGATGTAAAATCTAAATATTTGTACGGCTGAAATGCCGAGTACTTATTGTGAAACCCATGATAATGTGAAGAACTTATTGTACAGTCAGCAACAAAAGTCCATTAACACTTGCAGTTTTTTAATCCTAATTACTAAGCGAAATATTTAATTTAAATCGTAACAGAAGTACTTACATTTTTAAGAATATTAACTCTTAACAGTTAAACAAAAAAAGCAGTTTATCGAATCATTTTGTGATAATTTAGTTGATGTCAAAAAATAGCAGTGTTAACTGACTTCTGTTGCTGACCGTACCTATATTCTTGCAAATAAATATCATTAACATTCGTCATTCGTTGGCATTCGTCTGTAGCCAAAAGAAACCACCGCATTTACACTTTCGGGGGCAAACAAAACAAAAGCTCATGGAATGTGCATTCTTCCCATCCTCACCTACGGAGTGCAAATATCGTCTTTTACAAAGTGTCAAAAGTCCCCACTTGGAGTCTGCCAACGGGCTATGAAACGAAGTATACTTACCACTTTAGGAATTCTATTCTTCATTCCAAAACACAAACCGCAGACGCATGTCACACAGCTGCAGTGGGAAAACACAGGTATAAATTAATAAAAACAATCCAGTGGCCTTCTTGATATGGTAAGAGATCTCCGGCTCTAGATATCGGCAATAGCTTCGCACCTGCTCAGCTCACCCCTAACTCACAGCTGAAATGTGTCACAGAAAGAAAATAAAGACAGAAAATTTCTTATCTCTGCACAAATTAAGGATTCGCATATTATAAGCATAATCAGCCTATAATGTTCTCACTACTATGACACAGGCCTACTCTCTTCAAGAGGGGCTGTAATCTACCACGCGGGTCCAGTGCGAGTGGGTAGATGTCACATGTCTTCGAATTTTTGGTTCTAGGGCATGCCGGTTTCCTCATGATGTTTTCCTTCACGTTTTGAGAGTAGTGGTGATGAAATAATTTACACAAAGTAAAACGCCTGCCTGGGTTCGAACCCATCACGACTTACAACTCGTAACCCGAGGCCGTTACCACTGGGCCATCACTGCTCATCAAAAGCTCCATTTAAAATTCAACTACTTTTAAATTCTGACTCCTTTAACATAACTTTCTCTTTTTCACCAACAGGACGCTTCAGGAAAATGTATGGCGACTCAGAAACACCTGGTGAAGGAGTGTCCCGAAATGCTGGCCATCTCAACTTGGACGGGACAGGTGCCCCGCAGACCAACCTTACCACCTGGAGCCAAGCTGTCTCAACTCATGGCGTTGGGATCCCGTCGCAATCCAGGATCTGTCGTCTGGATGCTGGCGAAATCTGATGCGGAGATGAAGTAAGAATGATGATTGTCATACCACGTTTTCTAAAAGCTTTATTACGTGTTTTTTTTTAATTTACTTTGCTGTCAAATCGTTATTAGCTTTGTTGTGATTGGTTGAATAACAAATAGCAATCATATGATTGAAAACCAGCACCCTAATTGCGTAACACACTACTTATCAATCGGAATAGGTTTAATTTTGAAAGTTCAACAACGTTCATTGCGTTATTTACGTTATTGAGCAGACAAATTTTTCGATTATATGAAGCAATGGATTAGCAATTTGCTTGAAAATGTTTCAGATGATAGTGTGTTACGCAATTAGGGTGCAGATTAAATTGATTATGTCAGGCTTTGAGAAACTGGTGGATAAGATTTAAAAATAACTTGGCTACTTATGGCATGCAAGCGAGGAGCTCGTGGCTAAGTAATAACAGCCACACGGGTCGATCCATCAGGTTAAACTACGCTTGCCGGGGTTGGTCAGTGGATAGGTGACCATCTTTACATACCGAGACTCCTCCGTGCCTCGGAAAGCACGTTAAGCCGTTGGTCCCGGCTATCATTCGTGGATCTTTGACAGTCGTTACGGGTCGTCAGAAGCCCGAAAGTCTGACAACCAGTTTTACCAAGGGGTATCGTATTACCCAGTTACTGGGTTGTGGAGGTCAGATAGGCAGTCGCTCCATGTAAAATAATGGTATTCAGCTGCATCCGGTTAGACTGGAAGCCGACCCCAACATAGTTGGGAAAAGGCTAGGCAGATTGATTACTTATGGCATACAAAACGACATATTATGGAATTCGATCATTTTGATGTACGAGTAATTTAGTAGATACATGTTATATGAGATTTTTTTTTTAGAATTGGTAAAAAAAAAACACTTTTATACGTCAACATTAAATTAAGTTTTAAATCTAGATGAATTCGGTGTTTCCTATCCGACTACTTTGAGAAGAAAGAAGTTTGGGTAACTGTGGCTTTGGCAGATAAACGGTACTAAAGGTGTGTCAAATACCGGTTTAAATTCATCAAATAATAAAGTGTGATTTTTTGGTATTACCCTCAGAATATTATTAAAAATCACGTCATTCATTGCCAGACACTTAACATCGTGGCAACCCCTTGCCAGACGCCCTTAATGTTCATGAAATTTTAATTCTACTTACGTTATAGTATAAAAGCTGATTTTTATATATAATACTTGGGTAATAATTAGATGATGTTTCCTCATTAGCCAGACATTTTTGATCGTTCCAACCCCTTGCCAGACTAGCATGTAAATCTTAAGAAGATATTCGTGATTAGAATGACTTATGCAAATAAACTTTTTGGCACAGACAGAACTAATATCGGTGTAAATTTTAAAAACATCTTAAGAAAAGGCATTTGATGCTACAAGTACCTTAAATTGTTAAAAAATTAAATTTATTCTGTCAACAACAGGTTATAAAAAAAAAAACAAATAATATACTAGTTAAAAATTTAATTAAAAATATATTAATGACATTACAAGTTATTATAAATAAAAAAAAAAACAAATGAAATACTAGTTAAAAATTTAATTAAAAATATATTAATGACATTAATAATAAATAATAATAATAATAATAATAAAGTTTATTTAACCAAAAATAGTTACAGAAATGTACACAAGTAGATATAACTAGTGGGTAGATTTATGCTAGGCATTACAGTGTGTTGCAAAAATTTCTGAACATAATTATAGTAACCCTGCCTCTTAAACTAGGCTAACCTGTATTTTAAGAGACAGTGTCGGGCTTATAAATTCACCATTTTTAAATAACAGTGGACGGTGTCGATCTACCGCTTAAACTTGACAGCAGTAATAGTTGTGCGTGTACGAGTAAAATGTGGAGGGGATGTGTAGTGGTGTGATGTGGTATGTGCTTGATGTGGTATGTGCTCGTTGTTGGTATGTGTGTGTGTGAATATAGGGCTGAGAGTGTGTGGATGTATGTGTGAGTATGTTTGTAAGTGTGCGTCTTTTTAGTGTTTAGGCGATGTAAGTAAGTAAAGACTCCGTGTATGTGTAGTCTTTCTGTAGTAGCCACTCTGTTACTGTTTGTTTTAATGTGTGTGAATTTAAATCTATAATTTTTAGATGTTTGTGAACTTTTTTGTTAATGTGCCCACTTAGGGTATAAAACTGGCGTTTAGCGAAAGATGTTCTGTGCTGAGTACCCGGGATAACACATGTTCGCTTGTTTGGGTCGGACTTAGGAAGACTGGTGTGTTTCCTAAGAATCGATTACAAGTTAATATAAATTACAAGTTAATATAAATTACAAGTTAATATAAATAAAAAAAAAACAAATAAAATACTAGTTAAAAATTTAATTAAAAATATATTAATGACATTACAAGTTATTATAAATTAAAAAAAAAAAAACAAATAAAATACTAGTTAAAAATTTAATTAAAAATATATTAATGACATTACAAGTTATTATAAATTAAAAAAAAACAAATAAAATACTAGTTAAAAATTTAATTAAAAATATATTAATGACATTACAAGTTATTATAAATTAAAAAAAACAAATAAAATACTAGTTAAAAATTTAATTAAAAATATATTAATGACATTACCTACAAGTTATTATAAATTTTAAAAAAAAACAAATAAAATACTAGTTAAAAATTTAATTAAAAATATATTAATGACATTACAAGTTATTATAAACTAGCTGCGCCCCGCGGTGTTACCCGCGGTTTATGAGATACACTAAAACGTGTATTATTTAATCGGTGAGAAAAGTATTCACAAAAAAATTGCTCATCCCACGGGAACACTACATTTTTTCAGGATGTAAAGTAGCCTATGTGTGCTATGTGTTTTTAGGATGTCTGCTACTTCCACACCAAATTTTATCAAAATCGGTCGAGCCGTTTGAGCGTGAAGAAGTAACAAACATACACACACTCACACACAACCACTCACAAACTTTCGCCTTTATAATATTATTAAGTGTGATGGTGTGACAAAAGTGTGTAAGTATGGAGTAACAAATATATTCGAATTCCTTGCTCATCCCACGGGGGCACTACATTTTTTTTCAGGATAAAAAGTAGCCTATGTGTTTTTCCAGGGTATAAGCTGTCTACATACCGGATTTCATCCAAATCGGTCCAGCCGTTTGAGCGTGAAGAAGTAACAAACATACACACACTCACACACAACCACTCACAAACTTTCGCCTTTATAATATTATTAAGTGTGATGGTGTGATTATTTATTTTTGTTTTTTTGTTTTCAAACTTTTATTATTGTGATTTTAGTTTAGTTGGTGATCTTTCTGTGCTAGTCACAATAAATACTTTTTCTTTCATCCTTTCTTTCTCTATTTTTTCGGGATAAAAAGTAGCCTATGTGTTTATCCAGAGTGTCAGCTACTTCCACACCAAATTTCGTCAAAATCGGTCGAGGCGTTTGAGTTTGAAAGAGTAGCAAATATATTTGAATTTCTTGCTCATCCCACGGGAGCACTACATTTTTCCGGTATAAAAAGTAGCCTATGTGTTAATCCAGGTTATAAGCTGTCTACATACCGAATTTCATCCAAATCGGTCCAGCCGTTTGAGCGTGAAGAAGTAACAAACATACACACACACACACACACTTACAAACTTTCGCCTTTATAATATTAGTGTGATAGTGTGATTATTTATTTTTGTTTATTGGTTTTCAAACTTCTATTATTGTGTTTTTTGTTTGGTTGGTGATCTTCCTGTGCTAGTCACAATAAATACTTTTTCTTTCTTTCTCTATTTTGTCGGGATAAAAAGTAGCCTATGTGTTTATCCAGAGTGTCAGCTACTTCCACACCAAATTTCGTCAAAATCGGTCGAGGCGTTTGAGTTTGAAAGAGTAGCAAATATATTTGAATTTCTTGCTCATCCCACGGGAGCACTACATTTTTCCGGGATAAAAAGTAGCCTATGTGTTAATCCAGGTTATAAGCTGTCTACATACCGAATTTCATCCAAATCGGTCCAGCCGATTGAGCGTGAAGAAGTAACAAACATACACACACACACACACTCACACACACACACACACTCACACACACACACACACTCACACACACACACACACTCACAAACTTTCGCCTTTATAATATTAGTGTGATTAAGTGTGATGGTGTGATTATTTATTTTTGTTTTTTTGTTTTCAAACTTTTATTTTTGTGATTTTAGTTTAGTTGGTAATCTTTCTGTGCTAGTCACAATAAATACTTTTTCTTTCATCCTTTCTTTCTCTATTTTTTCGGGATAAAAAGTAGCCTATGTGTTTATCCAGAGTGTCACCTACTTCCACACCAAATTTCGTCAAAATCGGTCGAGGCGTTTGAGTTTGAAAGAGTAGCAAATATATTTGAATTTCTTGCTCATCCCACGGGAGCACTACATTTTTCCGGGATAAAAAGTAGCCTATGTGTTAATCCAGGTTATAAGCTGTCTGCATACCGAATTTCATCCAAATCGGTCCAGCCGTTTGAGCGTGAAGAAGTAACAAACATACACACACACACACACACACACACACTCACAAACTTTCGCCTTTATAATATTAGTGTGAAGTGTGATTAAGTGTGATGGTGTGATTATTTATTTTTGTTTTTTTGTTTTCAAACTTTTATTATTGTGATTTTAGTTTAGTTGGTGATCTTTCTGTGCTAGTCACAATAAATACTTTTTCTCTCATCCTTTCTTTCTCTATTTTTTCGGGATAAAAAGTAGCCTATGTGTTTATCCAGAGTGTCAGCTACTTCCACACCAAATTTCGTCAAAATCGGTCGAGGCGTTTGAGTTTGAAAGAGTAGCAAATATATTTGAATTTCTTGCTCATCCCACGGGAGCACTACATTTTTCCGGGATAAAAAGTAGCCTATGTGTTAATCCAGGTTATAAGCTGTCTGCATACCGAATTTCATCCAAATCGGTCCAGCCGTTTGAGCGTGAAGAAGTAACAAACATACACACACACACACACACACACACACACACACACTCACAAACTTTCGCCTTTATAATATTAGTGTGATAAAAAAAAACAAATAAAATACTAGTTAAAAATTTAATTAAAAATATATTAATGACATTACAAGTTATTATAAATTATAAAAAAATAGATTCATGACATTACAGATTATTATTAAAGTGTATAAAAAACAATATTATTTTATTAATTATCATATTATGATCAATGTTATCATTTTATTCGTCACTGTTTCTCCATTCGATATCGGTGTCTTCTTCTTCGTCAGTTTCTGTAAAAATGTGAAAAAGTTAATGGGATTGAAAGTATTAAAAAATAATGTATAATGGTTTCAAGTAGTATTTATACCTGAGACAGTTTTCAGTTAATCTCTGACGAAATTTGGCAACTGATCACCTTCGAGCCATTTAAAATGTTACTGATTATTTTCGAGAACCCAACCATTATTCTCGGGTTGATAAATTGTTAGAATTTGCTAATTTGCTTTATTCCAAATGTAGTTGGCTCGCAGAAATTGTTGTAGCAGCTCGGATTTACACGGTGGCAGACTGCTAGCATCAAAATTTCTTAGTTTTTTAAGGCTAAACGCTTCATTAATATCTGAGACCTGATACGTTTTATTTTTCACTTTTCAGTGGTGCCTACCCCACACAAATTCGAATACCACTCTGCAAAATAAATTAGAGCATCATTCACATAGACTATGTGGGAAAAAAAAGGGAAGAAACTATTGAAGCTAACTCAAAAGCCACTCATCAGAACTTGAAGATATTTATATGCGACCATCTCAAATAAAAACTTTGCATACGCTAAGCCGTGTCAGAAGTTTGGAAGGCGTAGTTTTATGTTGACGGAGATAACGAGGCTACGAAATCTGACTTCTGACAATCAAGGCCACACATAACATACAACTCCAGTAGCGCAATTTGAAGGGGCATATAATTACCATTCAAATCATATATAGCCAGAGTACACCTCATGACAATTCCAATAAGCCCAAACACGGCTAGAATACATTGTTTTATTACTAAGTTCCGGTGCTTACCTACCGGCTTCTTCATCAGATCGGTTCGATGGTACCATTTTCATCAGAACCATTTATTTAAAGTTTCGTTATAATCGCTTAATTATCATAATCGAGATATCTTATCGCCACCCGTGAAATACTTATTATCGTTGAGAAGTTCCCGTGGCCTTTGTGGTCTTCTTCATCAGTTCCATTTCCCCAGATGCTACTTTCTGAATGCAAATGCTTGATTTGTTGATGAAAATACCAAAATCGCTATATGTACTCGTATGCCTATAATTTTTGAGGAGTTCCCTCAATTCCTCATGGATCCCATAATCAGAACTGGATTTTGATAAAAATTGGACCAATCTGGAAGTATATCCTTTCAAATAAAAAAAGAATTTTCCAAATCGGTTCATAAATGACGGAGTTCTAAGGTAACAAAGATAAAAAAAAATACAACCGAATTGAGAACCTCTTCCTTTTTTGAAGTCGGCTAAAAATAAGTGTAATTCATACTATGTACATTACGCATCTCCTTTGTTTTTTGATAAAAAATACAACCGACTTCCAAAAACAACACTACAAAGTGAAAAAAAACTTTAATTTCGGAAGTCGGTGTCTGATTGTATTTTCGTTTTTGCCACCGACTTCCGAAATTAAAGTTATTCTTCACTTTGTAGTGTTGTTTTTGGAAGTCGGTTGTATTTTTTTGTAAAAAAGTTTTTATTTTTCTCTTTTTAGTGGTTCACATGTGCTTACCCCTTCACAGCGTACTGGCGTGATGTTATGTTATGAACTGGTGTGAACAACAAACAGACATGAGATTTCAGCAATCCCAGTCCATTTGCTATCATTTATTGAGGAGTTCCGTTGCCTATCTCAGAAGTTCTTCATCAGATCTTCACCAAATTGAAATGGGACTACTCCAAGAAAGTACTCTTCCAAAGACTATGCAAATCGCTTCAAGTGTGCCTATAAAATTGGAAGAGTTCTCTCTATTTCTCCAGGATCCCATCATCAGATCCTGACTTGATGATCATGGGACCACCTGGGAAGTATACCCTTTCAAACAAAAAAAAAAAAAATCCAAATCGGTCCAGCCATCTTCGAGTAATCGGGGAACATACATAAAAAAAAGAATAAAAAAAAAAAAAAAAAAAGGTTCCGACGAATTGATAACCTCCTCCTTTTTGAAGACGGTTAAAAAAGGGCCCCCACGGCATTAAGTCGCGGATGGTAGAATACCCAGTTTAACGCAGTGTGAGCATTTAATTTAATTAGTATTGGCCTGTATCAGGAACATTTATCAGACAGCTGTAAATTGCTTGCAAAATGTGGTCACGCTACGCCAGGAGTCTCGTACTACGAAATCCTGTAGCTCTTGATAAATTGGAATTCGGTTTTGTACTGTGACGTCTTCTAAACTATAAAATTTATTTGAATTTTATGGGATTAGCCATGAAATCGTACCAAATAGACAAAACCGAGACTAAATTCCGTATCAAATATCCGCATCAAATAGTCTGGAAAAAAAGTTCATAGTATGTTACTGTAAACTTGTGTCTCTCGTCAACACGCAGTTTTCAATCAATCAAGCTCTATTTTTTTCTCTTAAACATTAAAAGCCTTTTGACTGCATTACAACATTTTTAATTAACTAAAGAATTAATGAACTCTTAATAAATATTTGCCGTCACAAATAACACAATAGAATCACCCACATCAACTATCAATGGCCGACAGATCAAGTAGCTTTTTAAGCGATTCAGCAGATAAGCCAGTGCCTAGCCACAGAACGGAGAGGTACAGAAGGTCGGGTCCATCACCGAGCGAAAATACTTGCGACTGGACCCGTAGAAATCTAAAACTGCACGCGCCTCCACTGCTTGTTGCATACACATTTCAAATGTTTGTATACAAATTTTAGGTGAGGGGCGGGCAGTTATTGAGTAAAGCTCCTTTTATATGGTGCAAGTTTATTGCCTCTGGCATAACATAAAATTGAAGGGCAATCAATAGGCACTGTCTAACAATATGTACAATATTATTGCACGATAAGGGCAAGTTAGTTGCCGTTTAAAACTGGTATAGGAGTAAACAGCACATACAATAAAATTGCATGTGCAATAAAATCGCACGTACAATAAAATCGCATACAATTTTCATGCGAGAATTGAACATGAGAGAACGAAACAAGACGTTCAATATTTAATAAAATATTTGGCAGCGTAAATACGGATAGTACTTAAATCAATTGTACAAGGATGTGCAACTCTCTGTTTAGACGAGGCAAAACTCGCATGCAATAATCGCCTTGCAATTTTATTCCATGTCAAAACTTGCATTTTTGCAACAAATTTTATTATTGTATGCCATTTTATGGAAACCACACGCATGAAAACACTTGCATGCAGTTCTTGAATGGAAATAAAATTGAGCGTGCTTTATGGCATGCGATTATTGCTCTTGAACGTTCCAGAAACTTGCACCGTTTAAATGGAGCTTTATAGATCTCTACGCATCTACGTGTGCGTGCGCTTGTTTTCGCTCGCTGTTTGGAGCTAACCTGCTGTACTTTTTTATGCAGTAACCATACACCAGCAGCCGACAAGATTAATGTGCCAGCCTTCCAATTAAATGGATCCCAGTGACCTTAGGCGTTACACCTTACCCTAAAGCGAATGAACTCAGAATAAATAAGTTTTCACGAGTCATTACGTCGACGGGACATGATTAAGTGCTAAGTATTTCTTTTAATTATTAAAGTTTGAAGTGCAATCGGTTTTTGTTGTGATTTTGTTTGGTATAGTGATAAAGTGGCCGTTACACCCAACTTTGTTCGCGTGTTTTTAGCATTTCTTAATAATAAATTATGTTTGGTGATGTTGTTCAGAAAGGCCAGATGCTTAGTACATATTCACAACCTGTGTGAGTGTATGATCAGATCTATGAACGTAAACGAAGCAAAAGGAGTAGATAATGATATGTAAGCATTGTAGTGGAAGGCGTTCTTTGGTTTCTGATTACCCCCATGGGAAAAAGGTGTGAGTTTATGTATGTATGTATAATGTCAAGTCAATTATGCATATCCTAATCCCATGGAATTAGTGAGCTAAAAACCTGCTAACAGATTGTGAAACTCGAGATACCTTATTGTTGTAGTTGATAAATGATTGTATTGCATTTTATTTTTATTTTAAGTAAATCTCTGACGTTTTTCAATATGTATTCATTCATTTATTTTAATTGTACATATTTTAACATTTCATTCTGATCTATTAAGTGGCAGTATTGTGAAATTTTATTTTATCTTATGTAATATGGGTGTTGCCTGAATTATTTATTTTTTCTCTACCTACCTAAGTAGGTTTGTAAATACAAACACTTTTACACGTCAATCATATTTTTCTAGACGAGGTCGGCCTTTCCTACCTGACTACTCTGAGAAGAAAGGCCTCTTTTAAAGTCCAGACATAACTAATCTTAGTCAGATCATGTGAAGACCATGTAGATTGGTGTCTGAAATGGTCTTTTGAGCAAAGAACCTCACAGATTGAGTGAACCTGTCCAGTCAGTGCACGCATTTGTCAGTAATCGTGCAGCTCAACGGCTGACTGAAACAACAACATCCAATTAAAAATCATTTGTCATGAGTTTGTCTGTCTTTTTTTTTTTTTTGTGGATGGGAAATCATCAAATGACTTCTCCCGCTCTGGGCAGAGCGGGAGGGCGTGTCAGACTTTTACTGACTAAAACCCACCCATATTCCTTCAGCTGCCCGTGCCAGGGCCACGGTATCTCTTTCGAACTACCCGCGACCCCGGCGGCATCGGCCTAATTGACCTCGTCACTGCTGACATCTCTTTGAGGCGCGCGTGGAACACAACGCGCCATCGACCCGGGCCTGGTCCTTACAGGACGGTGAGCTGCCCATTACTCGTCGTCCGCAAGCCCGCGCCTACGGTGGCCGGGAATCGGCAATCGATTCCCGCCGCCCAGGGCGCCTCCTACGGCGGCTAGGGGCGTAAGGGCGCGGCTGTTGCCTCTCCCTCACGCGTTCCGCTTCCTCCTTCGCGAGCATTACTGCTTCGCAGAAGGAGGTGACGGCTTCCCATGCACTCTCGCTCCGCACCATGGCCTGGACCAGGTTTGGACGCGAGAGATCGCCGCCGCCGATCGCCTCCGTGTGAACACGGCGGTGCTCCGCCCAAGCCGGGCAGACCTCCACTGTATGCTCCACCGTGTCCTCCGGGTGATCCACACAATGGTGACACCCGGGCGTTTCCTCCCGCCTTATCCGAAACAGGAACCTCCCGAAACAACCGTGTCCGGTGAGGACCTGCGTCAGGCGGAAGGTGAGGACGCCGTGGCGCCTCTCCAACCACTCCTCAAAGAGGGGACTCATCGCCGCAATTGTGGTCAGCCGTATAGAGTAGGATGTTACTTTCATAGAAACAGTTTCAGCCCATTATTCTTAAGCTCTGAACAAAGAACCTAGTTACGGTACAAAAATAAATTGTTAGTTGATCAACTTAGTAAAAACAGATGAACATCAAAACACGCATTTCAAATCCCCGCCACTTATTACCAAGACATGACTGGTGATTGTACAAACGAGCGAACATTATTCTGAGCACCAATCGTATATAATCCCCATCGTTCCCGACAATTATACCTACTGTATTATCTTGCCTTCGGGTCGGGTTCCGTCGGATTATTTACCTAGCTCCGGAGATACGGCAGTTTTGGGTTGAATTTCTATGATTTAAATTTTGAAATCCTTTTGATATGGGTCTGAGAATTGAGCTGGTATCTTGGCTTTCAGCTTACCTATTTGAAAATATACTTAGTACTACCGGAATTACGATTAATAGAGGAGAAAGTATGGAAGAAAGACAAGTTGCACCGACCCAGAATAAATTGGGATAAGGGCAGGAGAATGATGACTTAGTTACAATTCTGTAAGACAAGGCTTTCATGGCGATTAATGGCGTTCCTGATGGATTGGCCAGCAATACAAAACGTAAGGATGTGCGGAAGGCTGTGGGGCGACCATTGCCCAACAGTGGGAAAGTACAAGCTGCAAAAGTATGAGGTGACTAAAAGAGCAAGACCCTGAGCGCTCAGTTTCACTTAAACCAATAAAACAATGGTGTATAGAGTCAAGTTCTTTGTATTAAACAGACTACTGATGAGGAGTTTGTTGCGCCCGTAGAAATATAATAAACAGGGGAAGTGGCAAGGGGGCGTGTCTGTGTCCGCGCGACGAGATCAGTATGAACCATTCGTAGTCAAATGGCCGTCTACGCGAACTAGTGCGCTTTCGACTGTGATCGTGACAAATTATAAGAATGCCGTGTTGTTCAGTAGTTTCTTGTAAAAACCGAAGCCAAAACAAAAACTATAGAAATCATGGAATCACTTTCCATATGTAAGTACAAATATTTAAATAAATAGTATAGTTTAAAATAGTTTTGTTTTTAAATAGTACAGTCGCTGTGATATTTGATAACAAAAATAACGTAGTAAAAGCAAGAAACATTTTACAATTTGTTGTTTTTCATGATTTTAAAGACAAATGTAGTAAAATATTTGTACTTACAGATTCCATGATTTCTATAGTTTTTGTTTTGGCTTCGGTTTTTACAAGAAACCACTGAACAACACGGCATTCTTATAATTTATCACGATCACAGTCGAAAGCGCACTAGTTCGCGTAGACGGCCATTTGACTACGAATGGTTCATACTGATCTCGTCGCGCGGACACAGACACGCCCTCTTGCCACTTCCCCTGTTTTTTATATTTCTATGGTAGCAATAATGGTATTTTTAGTAATTATGTTCAGGGCCGCCGCTACAAGCGGCATACGAATATTTACAATAATTTTATCTACATGTGGGCATAAAACCTAACTTATACTTAACCTATATTCTACGAAACAAAAACACATGAAGTATAAACTTGGTACTCTGATAGGCAATATAAAATCTATATATAATAATATAAATAATATAAAAATAATATAAAATCTAAATATAAAAATGAATCCCTATTTCCCTTGGTCACGCCGTAACTTGAGAACGGCTTGACCGATTTGAATATTTTTTTTTTTTGTTTTATTCTCCTCTTTACTGGGGTGGTTTTAAAGATAAAAAAATAGGAAAAAAAGAAATTAAAATTTTGACAGGACGACGTCTGGCGGGTTAGCTAGTAAACAATAAAAAAAACACAACAACAATTTGTATTATAAATCTAAATAAATCTAATATAATATTATTACCATAATCAAAAAAATATTTTACAGTATAAAAGTTATTTTGAAGATGCCATGTTTTTAGATCTTTTTTGTAACAATTAAATGGTAGTTCTCTTATTAATTTTGGAGTATAGTTGTAATTTTTTATGGACATGAGGTAGCTTTTTCTGTAGTGGAGAGTGCACAGCGTTGTTATAACAGTGATACAACGATTAATAACCATTTACTTGTTTATCTACACAGCTGTGAAGAAGTCAACAAAAGGTTTATTTTACAGAAAAAATGGGGCACAAATTATACTAAACCATCGAATTACTCTGACAAACAAAAATATCTACTATTATTTTACACGCAGCACCTCGAAAGGGTTCAGAAGCCTTCAATGGAAACAAAGTACAATAAAAACGAGAATGAAATTTGCTTTCTGAACACTGAATTATTTATTAGTTGCTTGAATTGGATATAAAAGTTCCAGAGACTAGAACCATTCAGGTAGATAATCCCCGTTGCGAGTTTTAAACGGAGTAACTTAGCCGATCGTGTCTGATATTTCTGTTTGTTTTAGTCAACTTTGGTGTTAGACGTATTGTGAGCTGACTCTACAATAGAAGTTGATTGACCTTACTCTTATTGACTTTAATCTCTGGAAATAAGTTTGGGTGCTAAGTTAGAACTATTGTTTCAGACGTTTTGAATTTTGTTTGTCGTCAAAATGGTTTTCCGTTTCATTTTAGTTTAGGTCGTCTAACTCCTAACTTGTTTATATTGCTGCCTGGGTACCTGCCTACTTTTAGAGGTTTTATATTTACATGCACACACACTTAGTGTCCAAACACACTATGCCGAAGGTACGCGACCGAAGTTCCGCGGCTGAATCAACAACAAGGTAATTTGGCAACGTAATTTTGTAATCTGTCGTCAGTAATTCAAATAGCATTGCAGGCGTAATCATGCCGAACTTCGGTCGCGTACCTTCGGAATAGTGAGTTTAGACACTTAGGGTGGGTTGTATCACCTTACTTTAACAATAACAAACATCGCAACCCACCCTTGTTAAAGTTACTGTTAGACAAAATATGGGTTGTTTAATTTAACAATTTGTTAGCTGACGTCATAACTTTAACTGTGACTTTAACCACCCACGCTTCACTGGCTAAAGTTATTGTTAAATATCTGTCACTTCTGTCAGACGCGTCGAATGTTATGTCCCTGCTCCGAACTTTATCTTTTACATTTGACATGACGACGGTGCAACAGCCATTCAATCATTCATTCAGGTAGTCATTCTATAGTCATATTAACTTTGACGGAAATACAACGTAGCCCTTGGTGCAACCCACCCACTCTTTCCATTTTCCATAGAGATAGGTTGTAACTACAGAAAGTTGTCCAAATCTTCGATCCTGACATGATTTATTTTGCTTTGGGAATCTTTTCTTGTAAGCGCCTAATTTTAAATTTTTGCATTTATATCTGTATCTGGGTTTGTAAAACACTTTTACACTTATTATTTTTAGGGTTCCGTACCTCAAAATGAAAAATCGGAACCCTTATAGGATCACTTCGTTGTCCGTCTGTCTGTTTGTCAGTCTGTCAAGACCCTTTTTCTCAGGAACACGTAGAGGTATCAAGTTGAAATTAATATCAAATACGCAGGTCTATGGTCCCTTGGAGTCATAAAAAAAATCAAGCTTCTAAGTCAACGCAATAAAAAAATACGGCCATGTATGCGACATATTTTGATACCCGCAAGTAAATCAAAACCGGTGCTTCCCGTTGACCTAAAATCATGAAATTTAGCAAGAAGGTAAGTCTCGCAGCACAAGTAAAGGAAAAAGTCCGAAAATTGTTAATTATAATTTTAACAAACAAAAAATTTATAAATTCTTTTCAACTACGGAACCCTTCATTGTGCGTGGTCCGACACGCACTTGGCCGGTTTTTTTTAAACTATCTGCCTAGTCCCTAGCCTTTTCCCAGCCCCAGCTCTGCTCCGCTTCCATTCTAACCAGATGCAGCTGAATATTTTACATAGAGCGACTGCCTATCTGACCTCCACAACCCAGTTACTGGGTAACACCCCTTGGTAAGTCTAAGTCTCGGAATTTTTGGGCTTCTGACTACCCGTAACGACTGTAAAAGATCTATTATGAATCACAGCCGGGACCAACGGGTTAACGTGCTTTCCGAAGTCACCCATCCATGAACTGATCGCGGCAAGCGTAGCTTAACCTTCGATTCACACTTGCGGATTTTATCATGTAGCCACGAGTGCTTATTGACTCCGACTATGTGTAACTAATGTCAATACTTAATTTCAACATAAACAGTCTATTAACCCGTCGCGCGCCAATTAGCAGACACAATTGAAATTCTATTGTTATCTGTACACATGGTGTACAATCGACATTTTAAGAGTTAAGGAAATAAAAACGTATATAAACGAAAACTTTTGCAAGGTATATTAATTTTCGAGATAAGACGCTTTTCCGCCATCTTGATTGTATCGTTTATTTCCCGCGCTTTGGACACTGATGAATCACGGGCGATGTCTACCTTTTAATAATATTATCCAACCATTTTGTGCGAAACTTCACTAAGTGACAGGCCCCATTAATTAGGTACGTAATTTATGAATGCAATTATTAAAAATACACCGGCCTTTAATTATCCTAAAACTAATTTAACTGTAGAGCAAAGTACAGTACGAACATTCATCATTGCGCGTGCGCACTGTTTGTTGATACTACTTTAGTAAGTAGACTTGTGCATCTTTCACTAAAACTCCATTTACTCGACGCAAGTTTATTGTCACACCATAAAATTGAAGGGCAATTAACAGGCACCGTCTAACAACATGTAAAATATTGTTGTACGATACGATCAACTTAGTTGCCGTTCAAAACTGGTATAGGTGTAAACAGCACGTACAATAAAATTGCATGTTCAATAAAATCGCATTCAATTTTCATGCCAGAATTGAACATGAGCGAACGAAACAAGACGTTCAATAAAATTTTATGAAATATTTTGCAGCGCAAATTCGTACGGGTAGTACTTGAATCAATTGTACAAGGACATTGCATAATCGTGCATTGTATAATCTATCTCGCGAGATTGTAAACTGTTGATGAATTGTAAACTCTGTCATACTGAAAGAAAGAAAGAAAATACGTTTATTTTCGGTAAACAGTCATGTTTACCGAAAATAAACGTATTTTTTGTTGTCCTTTGCGTCAGCAAAGGACAACAAAATAAAATAACAATTTATAAAACATGTTTTTTTTACTGCTTACACTAAATCTTATTAATTTTCGATAGTTTATAATCTATCCATGTCAAACCGTCAAATTGTGAACGAACCTGCACTTACCGACAGGGATCACAATCTGTTCGATTTTATCACTCGTAAAAGTGAACCGTTCCTGATAGGTCTTGGCGGCAGCCAAACAGCACCCTAATTGCGTAACACATTATCAATCGGAGTTGGTTTCATTTTGACAGTTCCACAACATTCATTGCGTCATTTACGTTGTTGAGCGAACAAATTTTTCGAATATATGAAGCAATGGATTAGCAATTTGTTTAAAAATGATTCAAATTCCGATCGATAGTGTGTTACGCAATTAGGGTACTGGTCGCAGTAACTAAGACAGGGCACCCCGATCAATTGGGTTAGGTTAGATTAGAAATGTGACCAACCGCGCGCGACCCGAGCGAACGAAGCGAGCGCTTCTTCCAAGTTGGTGGCAGTTACTTGGCTATTTAGTAATAGCGCAAGGTGCGTTCATCGCAAGTAAGTTTGACACCAGTTTACAATTTGTCGGTTTGCCATGGATAGATGTTGCCGCATCATGCAACTAATTTCACATCACTACGGTGTCAACGGGACATCACTAATCGACCGCTGCGATTGGCCGGGCTGAGTTGACGTGACGGCTAGTCAGCCATTCGGAGGACAACAAGTGGCGAGTTGGTGCAGTGCGTGTGTGGACGCCATGACAGTAAAAAAACGTATGTTTGGAAGAAATACTGTGAAGAAATATAAAAAATTGTCGCAACAGAACGTGCGCGTTCTAATTTTGGGAAAACGAAAACTGTAATTTTTATCAATACAGCAATTGTTCAACAAAAACGGTTGCAGTTATTTCACCGGCCTCAATCCAGAAGTTCACAATTTTTGGATAGTTTATAATCTCGCGAGATATATTAAACTAACGAAGTTCATAATTATCCGGTGACATTTAAATCATCCAAAATAGTTAATCCTACTAATAAATGTGAAAGTTTGTATGTTTGGATGTTTGTTACTCAATCACGCAAAAACGTCTGAAATGTAAACCTGGATTAACATCTAGGATACTTTTTATCGCGGTAATGACATAATATTCTGAAGTCCACGTAGACGAGGTCGCGGGCAGAATCTAGATAATAAGTGTAGTTCACTGACCTCTGTCAATAAAATTGTCCTCGACACTCAGTCGAATTAAGTGAAACAATTGTCAATTGTTTCTTGTTATTGTATTAACTTAGATTGGAATTAGAGTGACTTTTATAAAAGTTACAGATACTAAGCTTGAAAAATACTTAATTACTTGACTTATCCATTATAAAAATTCTGAAGAAGTCATCATTCTGTAATTTTACGGTCAAATATCATGCAAACTGTTGGTGCTATTTGAGCAAAATAAATATTTTATTAATACTGTGTTATTATTTTACTCTTTTTGTTTTACTGTAAACTGGCACTGTAAAGAACAAAAAAATAAAGAATTATTTTATATTTATATTAATATTTTATCTGTATGAAATAAAATATTCTTTTAGAAACCGGGTCACGGCGATCGTGTTTAGAAGAATGAGGATAAGAGTTCAATTCCCGGTTTAAACACGAGTTGTAAACTTTTTTTTTTTTTGCTGAACCTCGTTTTAGCCTGATGAGCAATGAGAGATGAGCGAATTTTGTGGCGACCAATCCAGTTTTGGCTCGCGTAGGTAAAGTCATTACATCACTACGTTTAAATATATCTTTACATTTCGATCCAGTATCGCCCTAGTTGCGTACTTATAGGTAGATATACCCAACAGAGATAGCACGTTAAACTAAGGCCCATCGTTCACGACGATACTTTTTTTTTTTTTTTTTTTTCAGCCATAACCTTATCGGTAATTATATTTTCGAGCCGTTTGGGGTTGAAACCCTTGGCCCGTGGGGTCCGAGTGCACATAGTTTGTTCAACGAAATCTCCAAACGGCTGGTTGACACTTCCCGTGACCCAAGGGCTGGCTTTTACCTTGGCCAGCGGCTTAGCATTGCCATACAACGTGGCAATGCCGCCAGTCTCTTGGGTACTTTACCAGTCGACAGCGATGCGGAGGAATTTTTCGACGCCATATTTTAGTTTTTTAATAGTTTTAGTTATGTTACCTTTTACTAAAATAATGTTTTTATCTACACGGTTGGCGCAGTGGTTGAGCGATTGACTGCTGCGCAGCATGTCGCGGGTTCGATTCCCGCACGGAACAAATATTTGTACGACCTACAAGTATTTGTTCCGAAGTCTGGGTGTTTTTCTATCTATAATATGTATGTATTTACAAAAAAAAAAAAAAAAAATGTATATAAGTAGTTTATCAGCCATCTCGTTCCATAACACAAGCATTAGGTTGCTTAGCTTGGGGCTAGATGGCGTTGTGTGATATGTCCAAACATATTTATTTATTTTATTTATTTATTTATTTATCTTTTTATTAATATGTAGTTTAATTAATTAATTAAAAATCTCGACGATACTCAAAAGAAGTAACGTGTTACAAACTCAAAACACCAATGAGTAGACAGAATGTCACAGCACTGGTATTTCAATGGCGGTCCGTACACAGGCAACCAATCACAAACTAGGCAGGTAACTAAATAAATCATATAGAAAAAATCTTTGTTATTCCTTATTAAAAAAAATGTACCTATTAATGTAATTAATATTATTATATTATTAGGTCTTTACCTATGAAATTGCCGTTCTGCAGTACTGGCCATTTCAAATCAAAATAATTTTTGTTTGGCTAAGAATTCTAATTTCAAATTAATTTTATTTTAAAAACATGGATTTTTTTTCCAAAAGTAGTCATTTGTTTATTGATTAGTGTTACATTTTCATCGCATTTCAATTCAAATTTCAAATTTCAATCTTTTTCGTCATCATGGATACGTTAAAAATTCGAGTAATTATGGAATATGAGTACCGTCGTGGCAGCAACGCGGCACAAGCGGCACGCAACATCAACGACGTTTACGGAGCTACAAACCAACGCACCACTTGTTATTGGTTTGCTCGCTTCCGTTCTGGAAATTTCGACCTGAAAAATGAACCTCGCGGTCGTCCGAAGACTTTGGTCGACAATGACGAATTAAAGGCGATTGTGGAAGCTGATGATACACAATCTACGGCTGAATTAGCAGCAGCTTTCGACGTTAGCGTCAAAACAATATTGGTCCATTTGCGTCAAATTGGCAAGGTAAAAAAGCTTGACAAATGGGTGCCCCACGAACTCAATGATCGCCAGCACGAAGTACGCATCGAGACGTGCCTTGCACTGCTCAACAGACACATAAATGAAGGAATTTTGAACCACATTGTTACCTGCGATGAAAAATGAATTCTGTTTGATAACCGCAAGTGCTCAGCAAGTTGGTTGGATCCTGGTTCAGCACCTAAACAATGCCCTAAACGAAAACTTACCCCTAGAAAAGTGATGGTCACTGTTTGGTGGTCTAGCGCCGGTGTGATTCATCACAACTTCTTACCAAACGGGGTGAGCATTACATCAGATGTGTACTGTGAAGAACTGAACACAATGATGGAGAAGCTGGCACATCTCCAACCAGCATTGGTCAAACGCTCGTCTCCGCTGCTCCTGCACGACAACGCGCGTCCTCATACTGCACAACAGACGGTCTCCAAGTTGCAAGAACTGGGGTTGGAAGCTCTCCGTCATCCGCCCTACTCACCAGACCTTGCGCCTACATACTACTACTTTTTCCAGAATTTGGATAACTTCTTGGCGGGAATAAAATTCAATACCCGAGAGGCAGTACAAAATGCCTTTGAAGAATTGGTTGCCTCCCGTCCAGCTAATTTCTTTAAGAAGGGCATCAATAAACTGCCACTGCGTTGGCAAAGATGCATTGATTGCATGGGTGATTACTTCGATTAATACAAATAAAAAATGCATGAAAAAAATTCGTTTAAATTTTTTCATACAAAACGGCAATTTCATAGGTAAAGACCTATTATTTATACGAGTATCGCGCCTAATTGTGTCAATCGTGTTTTGGCCCTCATAACTAACTAAAGAAAATCTTCAAAGTTAATAATCATGAAAAAAAATAAGGCCAGACTTTACCTTATTTTTTTTCATGATTATTAACATTTTTGAGGGCAAAAATGGATTTTGCGTAAGTTTGAACGCGGATGTCAATTTCTACCAGTCAACTTCTACCGCAAGCTGCGTTATAGAGGACTTCGTTCCAATATAAACACGTTACTTTTGTTGAGTATCGTCGTGGACGATGGGCTTAACAAGATAAGGGAAGCTTCTGTAACCTAACCGTGAAAGATGGCGGGATCCGACAGCGACGTAACCCCATTATCAATAAACCAAGGTTACTTGGTGAACATGTTAACAATGAGAAATCTGCTCTTTCTTTGGCCAAAACTTTGAAAAGCCTTTGAGCTTCTGATGCTGAAAATGAGTCCCTTCATAAATCGTAGTTACGGTCCATTCAGAGTTATTTTACCAAAGTGATCTTTATTTTCATTGCTATAAAGTTGCTAATGGGTTGCTGCTTGACTTGCTGTCGGAGGAAAAATAACTGTGAATTAATATTGGAACATTGTGCTGTTTTTTTTTTCTTATTCAATTGTCTGACAAAGTGTTAGAGGAGCTTGTGGCTAAGTAATAATAGCTGCACGGGTCGATCGTTGGATGGGTAACTATCCATTACATGTCGAGACTCCTCCGTGCCTCAGAAAGCACGATAAAAGCCGTTGGTGCCGGCTGTCATTCGTAGATCTTTGACAGTCGTTACGGGTCATCAGAAGCCCGAAAGTCTGACAATCAATCTTACCAAGGGGTATCGTATTACCCAGTCACTGGATTGTGGAGGTCAGATAGGCATGCAGTCGCTCCATGTAAAATACTGGAAAAGTCCAGGCAGAGAAATGTATTATAAATTAAAGTTGCTTTCCGTGTCTGTTCTGTCTGTGTTACTGTTTAGTTCTTCAAAACTACACAAATTTTGATGCGGTTTACACACTCACACACACACACACACAACACACACACAACACACACACAACACACACACACACAACACACACACACACACACACACACAACACACACACACACACGCATTTAGAGAGTTTGTTCCGGAAGGTTTATTAGGTGATGTTAAATTAATATTAAACCTATGTCGGGGAAAAAGTAGGTCGGGGAATAAGTTCTTTAATATACAAATTCAAAACATTTTTTTTTCATACTTTATTTACATTTGATTATAATATAATATGCCATTTGCCAAATGGGATCAAGACTGTTTTGTGGTCTAACCCTAACTCTTCAGTTAGGTATGTCGTAGCTCCACTTTTTCAAAAAAAAAATCGCTCAAATAGCCGTATTTTTTTATTACGTTGCCTTAGAAGCTTGATTTTTTTTAGAGCTTCAAGGGATCATAGGCCTACGTATTTGTTATTAATTTAAACTTGATACCTCCACGCGTTCCTGAGAAACAGGGTATTGATAGAGTGACAGACGGACAGCGAAATGATCCTATAAGGGTTCCGTTTTTTCCTTTTGAGGTAGGTACGGAACCCTAAAAAACATTATTCAGATCACAACTAATAAGTCAGTTATTTATTACCCACGTCGCCGTCGATTGTAGCCGGTACAAAAGTTTTCTGTTGTCGCTACTCTTGGTGAGATAGTCTCGTCTCGTAAGAAACTTTGGTACAGTGTTACATACTTACTAAACATTCTACTATTAACACGCTCTAATTCACTGAGTTCGAAGCCGAGCTTTCTGAACATGTAGGTTAGTTATACTTATCTGTAAGTTAGTAAAGCAAAATCCATCTTCTATATAAATAAAAAGAGAAGTCCTGACTGACTGATTGACTGACTCATTAACGCCCAGCCCAAACCCTTTTTTTTTTTGTGGATTGGAAATCAACAAATGTCTTCTCCCGCTCTGGGCCGAGCGGGAGGGCCCGTGGGTTATTTTCCAACATAAACGCGGGCGAAGCCGCTGGCTATAGCTAGTTGTTAATACATGAAAGGGTAGTATTTAAACGCACATCAAAAATTACCGATTTTTTCCAACAGAATACGTACATCAAAAAGACTGTTTGCAAATCAAAATTTGCATGTCTAAATAAATTAATCTTAACGTCAGGTTAACAGCCCCTGGCGCCCCTAGCCCCCGCAGGAGACGCCCTGGGCGGCGGGAATCGATCGCCGATTCCCGGCCACCCACCGTAGGCGCGGGCTTGCGGACGACGAGTAATGGGCAGCTCGCCGTCCGGTAAGGACCAGGCCCGGGTCGACGGCGCGTTGTGTTCCACGCGCGCCTCAAAGAGATGTCAGCAGTGACGGGGTCCAATAGGGCCGATGCCGCCGGGGTCGCGGGTAGTTCGAAAGAGATACCATGGCCCTGGCACGGGCAACTGAAGGAACACGGGTGGGTTTTAGTCAGTAAAAGTCTGACACGCCGTCCCGCTCTGTCCAGAGCGGGAGAAGTCATTTGATGATTTCCCATCCACAAAAAAAAAAAAAAAAAAAGGTTACCCGATAATTATAATTATTACAAGTTTTGATATTCAATTAGTTAACTAATAGTGCAATAATAAGTTTATTAGATGCGCATATTTTATTTTTGATGAACAGTTAGTATTTTTGATATGTAATTAATATTTTTGTTGTGACTTTGGACAAAAATTGATGTATAAATAATGATTATTATTTGTACAAGTTGAATGAAGTATAATGATGTAAGGATATTTTTCTGGTGTAGTAATTTCCCTTTATGAAACTATTAATTTTATTATATGTATAAGGTGTTTCGAAATTAACCCACGACTTTAAGGAGTGTTTTAAAAAAAAACCACTTAACCATCGACCATAGCTTTAGACCATCAAACTGAATAATTGTTACTATGGGACCAATTTTGAAATCGCGAAAAAAAATCTGCTGTTCAATACTAAAGAATAAGTACGCACTGCTCTAAACTGTACGGGACAGCAGTTTTATTTTTCGCGATTTCAAAGTTCAAATTCATTTATTTCGTGAACACTGGGTACATGCAGAAGGTGTTAGAAATAATACATAAGATCCGAGCTGAGTCCCGCCAAAAGGCATACAAAATATCAAAGGCTTTATAGAAAACAAAAAGTCAGTACAATCAATAAAAAATGTTAAATCAAATAAAGTAAAAAGAACCACAAAATACAAAATAAGAAAAAAAATGTCACTAATTCATTAATTACCAAAATTAACAAAATTATTTAGTTTAGTGAATTATTAAGTTGGTCCCATAATAAAAGTTATTCAGTTTGATGGTCTAAAGCACCTCTTAAAGTTTTTGGGGTTAATTTTAAAACACCTTACGGATAGACAAGCAGTGTGCTCGATGAGAAATTCTATCAAGCAAAAATGACCATTCAGTAACATTACAAATACAAAATAACCATTGAGGTGAAGATTTTTTTTAAATCTTTTTTTGTGCCCAGCTTCGTTATACATCATCATCTGCCTAGCTTTTTCCCAACTATGATGGGATCGGCTTCCAGTCTATTTGACATGCGGAGCGACTGCCTATCTGACCTCCACAGCCCAGTTACTGGGTAACACGACACCCCTTGGTAAGACTGGTTGTCAGACTTTCGGGCTTCTGACGACCCGTTGAGTTTCGTTTTGATTGTTGAAATATGAAACAGTCCACAAAAGTATTATATATGTAGTACCTATGGTGCTTTAAGCACAGCGCCTCATTTGAATCAATACTTTAGGAGAATCTCACCAAGTGGGTAAATACTTATGCCCTCGACTGTACAATACAAGCTGTTACTGGTGTCTTCACTACGTTTACATTAAATTTGAGATCCTTGTTTCACCCCTTTACAGATTGAACCTTTCATATTTGCCTTTACCTACAGTTTCAGCAGAAACACCAAATGTCATATCAATTAATTTAATCGATCCTTTATTCCCTAAAAATATTATTGAACACTCTAACATAGTGATTGCGCCTCTTTTTGTGAACCTCAAATAATTCCTATTTTTTATTTCCTAAAAATACTAAATGAAAAATAAAGTGTTTATTCACCGAAATAATTTTTACAGCAAATAATTATTACCTCTTCCAAATTGCACAGCAGTTTGTAGGCCGACGTCCTTTTTTAACACGCTTTTATTAACTTCACCTGTATGTATGTTTGTATGTAACGGAATCTTTGAACTCGATTTTTATCCACTTTAAGGACGTGTTACAAATAGGTAGTCAAATCATGACTTTTTTATACAAAAGTATGTTTATTAAATAAAATGCTTTGCATTCTTAACATGTTTTTTGACCGACTTGTTGATAGATGTGCATGGTATGATTCTGAACTATAAATATAATTTTAGATAGGTACAGTTTCTCAAAAAAGGTACCGAAATTAAAATTTTTACTTCGGTACCTTTTTTGACAAAATATATCTAACTAAAATTATATTTATAGTTCATAATCGTACGAGTACCATGCACATCTATCAACAATTCGGCCAAAAAACATTTTAAGAATGCAAAGCATTTTATTTAATAAACATACTTTTGTGTAAAAAAGTAATGATTTGACTACCCATTTGTAACAGCGTCCTTAAATGGTCAGATTAATTCGAAATTTGGTACACAACAGGGCCCGTTGACAATACAATAATTTAAAACTTTTGTCCCATTATCCTGATCAGGATTAACGATTTATCTCTAAAAAATTTAAAAATAAATTATAGTTCAAAAAACTAAAAAACACGCTTTAATACCATTAAACTGAACTAAAAAGTAAAAAATAAATTTTTCAGCATAAGAATAAAGTGAGTAACGAAAAAATTAATGTCAGTGTAAAAAAAAGCGTGGGGTGCTTTAACTCTGTAATTCGAAAGCACCCCACGCTTTTTTTTACAATGTCATTAATTAACTTTATTACACTTTTTCACCTATAAACTATCTATGCAATCTTTTTAAGTTTTATCCAGCAGATTTTAATACAGACAAACAAGTTTTCTAAATATTCTGTACAGCGAGGCCTTCACACAACGCATCAAAGAGGTACCTTACCTATGTATTTTCAAGCAACTGTGACCAACTTGGATGTTGAGCTCGCCGCCCAATGCCTCGCTACGCTCGCTCGGCTCGCGCGCGGTTAGCCGACGTTCGCATGGACGTAAAAATATCGCGGCGGGATTTTATCGCGCACTGGATTTTCAACTCTCGGTGTTGATTCGAGCATTGAGAATCCAACCTAACAAGAACTGAGTGCATCCAAGCGCGTAGAAAAAACACACTATTGGATTTTCAGCTCTCGGCGCTATGCTGAGTGTTGAAAATCCAGTGCGCGAAAAAAAATCGCCGCGATATTTTTACGTCCGTGCGAACGTCGGTTTAGTCACAGTTCCAACCTAACCTAACCCGTTTGATCGGGGTATGTACCTTTGCTTAGTTACTGCGACCAACTGTGAGACAGTCCAGAAACTTTAAAAGAGGCTCGATTATTAAAAAAAGTGTGCATCATTAGAAGTACAAAAAGTTTTTAGAGGTTCATTAATTTAAAATAAAAAATGAAGGGTTCCGTATAAAAGACTTTATCCAAACTTAACATTGATATAAGTCACGGTCTATTCTCAAACAGCAAAAAGTTTGTAATACCAAAAAATGTTTTTTAGGTGATAAAATGACAAATTATCGATTTTCGGGCTTTTTCCTTTACTTGTGCTGTGAGACCTTGCTTCTTGCCTTTCATGATTCTACGTCAACGGGAATCCCGGTCCCGGGGTCCCGATAGGTTTTGATTTACTTACGAGTAATAAAATTTATATTATTGCGATGACTTAGAAGTTTGTTTTTTTGAAACTCCAAGGGATCATAGACCTACGTACTTCATATTAATTTCAATTTGATATCTCCACGGCTTCCTGAGAAAAAGGGTCTTGACAGACGGACAACGATGTGATCCTGTAAATAAGGATTCCATTTTTTCCTTTTGAGGTACGGAACCCTAAAAAATGTCTATCATTAGAAGGTCTATGTTTCTATAGGAACAGTTACTACCTACACGAACATTCTAGACTGTCGGTATTTGCATGAAATCACTGTTATTGCCAAGGTACTGCTCTCCTTGGAATTTCCTGTAGATACGGATTGAGATTTCCTGCAACAAACAGCTACCTTGACATCATACACATACATCATAACACATTACATAACGCCTGTATTCCTCGTAGGGAAAGGTAGGGATATACTGAGGTTATCAGGTGTTGTTGGGAAACAGCGTCAACGCAAGTGAAGTATTTATAATACAAAAAAAGTGTGTTAGAATACTGGCCCATATTGACAATACGCAAAGCTGTAAGCCATATTTTGTTCAGATTCAGATTCAGATTCAGATTCAGATTCAGATTAATTTATTTGCAAAAACATGTGTAGATAATATACATGGCATGATGCTTATTATAGGTGTTACAGGGTATTTTTTGGCTCAACATGTTTGACCATGGCTGGTGTACAAATTAGGTCAAAAGACAATAACATTTCACTACATTACATTTCAAAATAAAAATACAAAGAATAATAATATAAATAAATCAACAATTAGCATTAATATTAAACAAAACAATAATTAAATTAGGTCAATAGTCATACCATTAAAAATAAAATATAGAATTGATTCAGTCAGTAGCTTCAGAGCGATTTATCATTTAAAAATTCATTAACATTATAATAGGCTTTTTCTGTCAGTATTTTTTTTAATGTTTTCTTAAACTGTTCTGTATTTAGTTTTTTAACCCAGTTAGGGATATTATTATAAATTATTGGCGCTCTGCATACAACGCTTTTATACAGTAGCGCTGTCTTTGCTTTGTTAAATTGTAACTCCTAACTTTACCTTCTATATATACAATACATGACCTTTGCATATTTGTATTTAAAAATAGCAATAGCAACAGCCTTAAAATTAATTACATCTTCCACCCTCTCGGATCAAAATGCTTTACCATAGCCCGTATTACATGGCAATAAAAGTTTTTAACAAATTACCGGAACAAATAAAAGAAGAAAACAATTTCAATAAATTTAACAGTAAATTAAAAGAATGTCTAACAGAAAAATGCTTTTACTCGGTCACAGAATACCTAGAACAAAATAATTAGTAAATATTTGATAGCGAGATAAATAATACTTACAATTTTATTTAAATTTAATGTAAACATAACCTAAAAATAACAAAATTTTATCCTAACTTAACTAAAACTATTCACAAACTAAAACATGGCGTCGAAAATCTTCATCCGCATCGCTGTCGACTGGTAATGTACCCAAGAGACTGGCAACATTGCCACGTTTGTACGATATGATACATAATTAAATAAAATAAAATAATTAAATCAAATTATATACATAATTAAATTAAATAAATAAATAATTACTTACTCAATAGTATAGTCATGAAATAACCCAAAAAATAAATAAAAATAAAATAAAAATGCATGCATACATACTCTATATATAACATTGTTATTATTAGTAATTAAGTTAATTGTTATTATGTTGCCGTGCCCTAACCGGGTTTCATGTTCGAACTTAGCTAAATTGTAACAACTTAATGTACCTACACATGAATGCAATAAAGAGTTTTGAATTTGAATTTGAATCATACTTCTGTACTTAGACTTATCATACTTATAATATTATGGTCGAGTCTTCACGTGACCAGAGGGCTGGCTCGTTCTTTGGCCAAAGAATTAGCATTGCCATTCAACGTGGCAATGCTGCCAGTCTTCTGGGCACGTTTCCGGATGACATCGATGCGGACGTGTACTTCGACGCCTAAGTGTCCTTTTGTTTTGTATTTATTTGTATGGTTAGTTAGTTAGTCTTTTACAATAATAAAAGATAATATTATAGAGGTAAAATTGTTTGTAAGTTTGTATGTAGTAGGGGGTAATCTCTGGAACTAATGATCCAATTCAAAAAATGTTTTCACTGGTAGAAAGCTACAGTATTCCTGAGTGTTTTAGACTGTAAATTATATTTATATCGTGCATATAGTCGAGTTATCACAATTGTTGTCTAGCAAGTCGGAAAGAAATAAGTCTTAAAACAGAATTATTTGCACGCGCTGCCTAAACGGTTGTTTAAAATTAAAAACAATGTATGGCAACCTGTACGTCTTAAATAGGTAATTCTACAAAGAAGTCCACGATACCACATTTCTATTTTTTATATTTTATCTACTTCTTTTATAATATTACAAAGATGTAAGTGAGTTTGTATGTAGGGGGTAATCTTCGGAACTACAGATGGCCATTTCTCGTACCTAAAAACTTTCAAATTCAAGTCGCAATCTCATGCCAGCGACAATCAAATGTCAAAAAATATAGGTAAACGCTATACAATTTTTGACAGATTGAGACTGAGATGAGATTGCGAACGTTGTTAAAAATACGGGTATTGTCCCTCAGATTCCGAAAATTCTTTCAATAATGGAAAGCTGCAACTTTGTTGAGAGTCAAGGCTCCTTCAAACAGGCGCGACACGCGATATAATCGCGCGCGACCCAAAGGAGCCGCGTGTCGCGCGACGAGCGGAGCATTTGTGTCGCGTGCGATTACATCGCGTGTCGCGCCTGTTTGTAAGAGCCATCATCCTAACTAATATATTATTATAAATGCGAAAGTGAGTTTGTTTTTTTGTTTGTTACGCTTTCACGCTAAAACGGCTGAAAGGATTTGGATGAAATTTGACCGATCTGGTGAAGTACATAGGCTACTTTTCATTCTAGATCGCAGACGAAGTCCGGGTATAAGTATAATATTTCGCAACTATACTTATATGAGTTGCTGTGTGTGGTGACCCATTGCCATAATCCAGAAACCGGGATACTAATGAGAATTTCTTAATGGAATAAATTACAGAATAAATATAATATTTTCTAGAAACTTCCATTTTGTTGTTACAAAAATAATCACCAACCGTAGCTTTTCAAACTGCGTAGAGGCATTCGAAATTGGCAACATTATTCACAAGAACATCCCGACGGAACCCGATCTTATCTCATTATTTATAATAATTGGGTGAAAGGGGATGAAAGG
This sequence comes from Cosmia pyralina, assembly GCA_946251885.1. Classification (NCBI taxonomy): domain Eukaryota; kingdom Metazoa; phylum Arthropoda; class Insecta; order Lepidoptera; family Noctuidae; genus Cosmia; species Cosmia pyralina. The sequence goes on from OX276360.1 coordinate 20,510,861, forward strand.
GTGGAATGACGCGTAACCATGTACCATAAGCGTGGAGGGAAGAAACGCGGCAATTCATCACGGCCAGATCTTACACTTGACGTTTGATGTAGTGTGGGGACTGCGTTGGGCACTAGAATTTTTTCAACTAGAAAAATTTGGGCTAACATATTGATAAAAATAATTTAAATTATATAAATCAAAAGTAACCTTCATAGACTAAATTAATAAGAAACTCTATGAGAGCAAATTTGGAAGAAAAAGTAATGATAGCTTGACAGCCTGACATAAGTGCCATAACAATGAAAATTAAAGAAAACAAATCGTTTTAGATCGATTCGCAAAATATTAATGCAAAATCAATAGAAGTATGATATATACATATATTATGAATCTAAAGTGTAAGTATATGATGTAAAATGTCTGTAGTACGTAGATACTATACTATACAAACATGTGGGAAACTCAGAAATGTCAAAAAGATGAATGAAATAGTTAAAAACATATTTGAAACAACGTCATTACAATGTTTGATACATGTTTTATGCGCGCACTGTTTTTGTCAAGACTTGATACTTGTTTTGACATGAAGTTTGATACATGTTTTATACACGACAAGTAGGTACCACAACTTGCATATGGGTGTAGGTAAACGCAGGGATGGAAACAATTACATATTTTGTTTAGAATTCCACAAAACTACGTCTCATTAATTTTCATACAAACAGAACAGAATACAAATTAACTAATAACTTCGCCGTCAGATAAATGGCGCAAATTATTGTAAATACCTATAATAAAAAACCGGCCAAGTGCGTGTCGGATTTCACACATTTAGGGTTCCGTACCAAATCTGAGTTATCAATAAATTGGTATTTCTTAATAAAATATACGTAATAATAAACATTATCACCAAATTTCAAGTTCATAGGTCAATGGGAAATTAAAAAATTCTTCGTAACAATTTTTTGTAAAAAAAGCTGACTGGTGGCTTTTCATTCCTTTGTTTTTTAATATTTTTAAAACAATAAATACCGTATTTACTTACTCGATGAGTTCTAAATAACAAATAACGATACCCCACTTAATGGGGATCGTCATTTAGAAAAAGGGAAGCCCCCCCCCCTCCCCCCCCCCCCAAAAACATTTGAAAATATTTTTAAACAATTTGTATGGCTTTGGTTGGGTCAACAAGATAAGAATAAGAACAATATTTATTACACACAAGTGCAGTGTACAAAACAACAAAACACGGATATCTACATAAATCTACACCAGTGGTTCTCAAACTTTTTTGGTGACGGAACCCTTTTGGGAAGCAAAATACTTGATGGAACCCTACAATAAAACAATAGTTTTTAAAAGTGTATTCTTTATTAAGAAGCATAATAAAAGTACAATGTAACAGTAGGTACTAATTATTACTTACTTTACCACATGGCAAGTACAACAATAGAAGATATTAAATAAGAAAAAATCTAACTGATGGGAGGTATGGAACTGTTTTTTATTTTTCATCAATTGGTTGATATCTGAGGGGCAATTCCCGTATTTTTATAACAACGTTCGCAATCTCATCTCAGTCTCAATCTGTCAAAATTGTATAGAGTTTGCCTACATTTTTGACATTTGATTGTCGCTGGCTGACATTGCGACTTGTATTTGAACGTTTTTAATTACGAGAATTGGCCCTCAGGTTTGATAGAAGACAGTTGAAGTCTCATATCAGGTTCGGCGTCCAGTCTATTGCGATATTTTGTTTTCGTGGCTGCATAGGTTGAGAATCCTGTTTCGCACAAATTTGTTGTTGGGAACGGGAGAAGAATATTCAGAGCCATTTTGCCAAGCATTGGATATTCATAACGGATTCTGCACCAAAAATCGTTGAGAGGCGTCGTTTTGAACAGTGACTCCATACTTGTGTCTGATGAGATTCATATATCTCGTTTGACATACTTTCGGGCTTTTCCAAGTTGGATAATAAAGGATTATGAATCCATGAATTCAGTTTCATTTTTGTGTTCTGTTGTGTTCTGTTCTGTTTTGAAAATTCTTTTCAAAAGATGCGCGCATCGAACTGAGATATTGGACCAATTCTTCGAACACATCATCTTGAAACATTTTTGAGTCGTTATCGCTAACAAACTCACTGAGTGACGTAAAGCTTTCTATTTCTTTCTTACCAACGCAAATAATCCAAAAATCTAATTATCTTTTGAAGGCAGTTATTTTGTTATAGGCCTGAAACACTGTTGTCTGTTTACCTTGCGATGATAAATTCAATTCGTTTAGTTTTTGAAAGATATTTGCCATAAAAGACAATCGGAACAACCAAGTTTTATCATACAAACGGTCCTTCAAATTAAAAGAAGTATCTGCTGAAAGAAACAGTTGTAACTCGGCTCTAAGTTCAAATAGCCTTGTTAAAGTTTTACCCCGAGACAGCCATCGCACTTCTGTATGGAGCAGCAGTGTTTTATGTTTGCTGCCATAATCTTCACACAATAATGATTTCACACTTTTATCAAAGGTACTGCGCGCTCACAAGTATACAAGTATACATGTTGATACCAAACTTATGAGATATTATACCAGCTATTGTAACATATGTTTATGCAAAAAACGTTCGACCAGAGAGAGGTGTTTTGATTTTTTTTCTAAATTCTTGAGGAACCCCTACAGAGGTATCGCGGAACCCTAGGGTTCCGCGGAACACACTTAGAGTATAGCTGATCTACACAGATCATGTAACCCTGTCTCTTAAACTAGGTAATCCTGTATAGGTACTGTGAAAATTTGAAGAGTGTAGCTTCAACCGTTTGGCTGTAAAACCTGCACGCGTAGCATGACGACATTTTGTCGACGGAAGAATAGACAAAATTACACATTGACATGCTTAGACGTGTAGAATGCGTAGAAATATTTCTACAATCTGTCGTTTTGCCTATTCTTCCGTAGACAAAACTCGTTTCTATGGTGGTCATGCTTCACGTGCTGTGTAGCAGACGTCGGACAGACGGACAGACGGCCACTGAGTGACAGCAATAGGGCTCTGTTTGGACCCTTCGGGTCGGAACCCTGAAAATGAAGCTAACGAAAGATTAGGGGAAGGCTCAAGGCCGTAATCCGATAACTCGGTTATTTATTCGACATCTCGAGTGCTGGCAATTGTCTTACTAGCCCATCTCTAGCATGAGTTGCCGTTACTATGGCAACGTGTTACCACGTCCCGGGCTTGTCCCGAGTTAACGTGAAACCGTCGTGGTAACTATTACATCATTAAAGGTTTTTCTGGCGTTCAAATTGTGTACCGGTGCCGCGGTGGCGAAATGTGAAGGTCATAAGGGATGATGGTTAAAAAATGTGGGCAGAACTTATAACCTGAAAGTACCAGTAAATGCTATGTTTAATTGCCCTTTCATTTAACATGCCACATGGTGTAGTTTCTAAAACTTTTTTTTTTAATTTTATTATTTGCCCCCCAAAAGTGACCTCTATATTAAAAATTCATATATTTATTTTACATGTCCGTGTTTGGGTCACATAAATTCATATGTGTACCAAATTATTTTCAACTTAATCGGTCCATTAGATTCGGAGCAAATTGGCTGTGACAGACGGACAGACAGACAGACAGACGGACAGACAGACACACGAGTGATCCTATAAGGGTTCCGTTTTTTCCTTTTGAGGTACGGAACCCTAAAAACCGGCCAAGTGCGTATCGGACCACGCAGAATGAATGGTGGGTTCCGTAGTTGAAAAGAATCCCAAAACAAACTTAACGTTGTAGTTTAAAAACATGCGTCACGGTCAATTCTCCAACTGCTTTAAGTTTGTATTCGCAAAAAACTATTTTTTTATGTGATAAAACTACAAATTAGTAATTTTTAGACTTATTCCTTTATTCATGCTGTAAGACCTTGCTTCTTGCCAAATTTCATGATTTTAGGTCAACGGGAAGTACCCTATAGGTTTTGATTTACTTGCGAGTATCAAAATATGTCGCATAAATGGCCCTATTTTTTTGTTATGTTGACATAGAAGCTTGATTTTTTTAGAGCTTCAAGCGACTATATAACTACGTATTTGATATTAATTTCAATTTGATACTTCCACGCGTTTTTGAGAAAAAAGAGTCTTGACAGACATACAGACACACAGACGGACAACGAAGTGTTTCTATAAGGGTTCCGTTGTTTAAGGGGCCCTGGCACGGGCAGCTGTAGGATCATGGGTGGGTTTTAGTCAGTAAAAGTCTGACACGCCCTCTCGCTCCGCCCAGAGCGGGAGAAGTCATTTGATGATTTCCCATCCACAACAAAAAAAGTGTTCCCTTTTTTCCTTTTGAGGTACGGTTTCAAAAAAATAAGAAATGCCGATCGATTTTCGTAATATGTCACATATTGCGAGAATGTAAGAAAATTAATGTAGATTATCTAAAGTAACTATTTACACTAGGTAGGTAGTAAATTTAATTAATAAATATTTAATTTAAAAAGCACAATTCTTACTATTTATAAACAAATCAAAACATAAATAAAGAACCACACCATAGAGACATAAACAAAAGTTTAAGTTAAAACTGTTATAAACTACTTATTTTCAAACTCAAACTCAAAGCATTTATTTCAATTAAACCAATTACAGGCACTTTTGAATTGTCAAGGGGTCGGTCAGTCAAAAAGATGAAGCTAGGCGCCCATTCCAAAGCATAGTAGGTACCTATGGAGAAGAACGGGCAAGAAACTCCACGGACACTCTTTTAAATCAAGATATGGTTACAAAATAATGGTTACATCATTCGTGTTGAAATTTTACATGTGAGAACGATGCAGAATTTGAATTTACAATTCTCTCCTTAACTCTTAAACTTTCAATATTTAAAAAGTTATGAAATTTATAAACTTAAAGTAAAGATATTTTCATATAATACGTTATCAGATCGTCTGTATCGACACACAAAAGAGTCCTGCAAGCAAGTCCATCTCTTTGTTCTATAAACACTCAACTCGATACAAAGACTTTCAAAATGAATGACTTCGTTGTAGATTCAAAAGACTTCGATTTCTTTGACTTCGGTTATGGACACTAACTTTATTAAGGGCTGATTGTTCAATAGGTTGATAACTTCTACCTGAAGAATAAATTTGACAGTTTGACATATTTTCTATACAAATGCTGTCAATCCACCATATTCCTCTGATAAAAATTATCTGACTATTGAACAATCATGTAGTATATTTTTATTAAACTGCCTCGTTGGTCTAGTGGTCGCAAGGTCTACTGCTGAGCATGAGCTCCTGGGTTCGATTCCCAGGTCGGGTAAAATGTTATTGGATTTTTCCATCTGGAACTTCTCAGTACCAGCCCTGAGTCTGGATTTGTGCCCGGTTGATAGCAATAGGCTCGCCCCCTATTACATGGGACTGTTGAAATGCTTTTTGACTATATGGCCTAGCATCCTAGAAAAGGAATACACGATACAATGAAATGTTACGATACGTTCTCAGTTCTTGATCGATCTGTTTGTTTATTTCTTTTACAAAATGTTATTTGTGTATTTGTGTGACTCCATCCAATGTATTTAATATTGTACAATTTAACTTAATTTATTTTAATGATGTCATAATTTATTTGTTATTTTTACAGTTTCAATTTACAATTTTTATAATATTCCAAGTTAACTAATTTATTTGTATTTTTATTGTTTCAATTTATAATTATTCCAATTTAGTTGATGTTTTTTTTTTAAATTTTTGTATTGTCATTTTAAATTCAATGTAAGCTTTGTAAATTTTAATTTTAATTTTATTATTTCCATTTTAATTTTTATTAATGACCATACAAGTGCTGTGCACACCTATAAGTGACAAATTCACCGCAAAGCTGTTGATATAGAATATATTTAATGTAATGATTTAGTGAATAAGTCGTTGGTGTGTCAATAAATAAATAAATAAATAAATGTTCTCGATACAAAAATAATGCAAAGTTCTATCTAAATTTAAACTTCTTTTGAGTATCAAAGAGAGCTTTTAGGATTTAAAATATTGGTTAGGATTTATAATATTGGTTAGGATTTATAATATTGGTTAGGATTTATAATATTGGTTAGGATTTAAAATATTGGTTAGGATTTATAATATTGGTTAGGATTTATAATATTGGTTAGGATTTAAAATATTGGTTAGGATTTATAATATTGGTTAGGATTTAAAATTCAAACCTATGCCTATAGTAGATCGATACAAATATTTATCTTTACGTGCGTAAAAATGGCGTATAAACCTAGCTGTCCGTCTGTACCTCATGTAAAAAAGGGTAACTTAATCAAACCATGTCGAGATATTACACAGCCATTTCAAAATAATAACGCGTAGCTCACCATCCCCACACATCACACAAACCGCACCTACGTCATCGTCAGCCCGAAAGTAACCCCGAAACATATTTCCAACTTAATTTGGCGTCCGAAATAAAGTGTACATTAAAATATGAAGCTACGTGTGAACCCAAGTCTCATTTTTTTTTTGTGTGTGGAAAACACGCAGTAAGGAGAAAATGGAGTGATCATTTTAGGGCATAGATGTCACTTGAATGGCAAGCAGTAGGCGACAATAAAAATGGTTCAATGAGTGACGATACTTAGGTCTTTAATGCATATATTTTTCGTATTCATATTCCTAGGCGTTACCGTAGTGTGATTGCAAAAGGAAATAATATCGAAGTAATAACTAGAGTTCAACTACGCTGATTGGCTCTTTCACCACGGTTAGCTATTCTCGTAGATATTCATGATAATGTCACAAGAAAAAGTTGAAGCATTGGTTTCTGATTGTCCAAATATCCTAGCATTCGTTGAACCTGCCGTCGTTTAGATTTTTGGCAATTCAAACGACTAAAAAATATAATAATAATACTATTATTATTTTTATTTTATTTGCTAATGTTATTCATTTATTTGCTAATATTTTTTATTTTTCTCACTGACAAAAATAAAAAATACTAGCTTTTGCCAGCGGCTTCGCCCGCGTGTATGTCGGAAATTATCCCACGGGAACCTTCTACCGGGATGAAAAGTATCCTATGTCTTAATCCACGTTATAAACTGTCTTCATCCAAATCCGTTCAGCCGTTTTTGCGTGATTGAGTAACAAACATCCAAACATACAAACTCACATTTATAATAATAATAGGATTAGCACTCCATCCTCTTTACTCCATGGTGTAATAAAACAAACCATTTTATCTTCCCCCCTGTCAGCGAGTCACGAACTCCAACGAGCTCGTCCGAAATAAAATTAATCCTTCGGGAGCCCGTCTCCCTTAGGATTACGAAGAGCTAAGAATTCTCACACTCCGTGTTTCTATATTGTCAAGTTTACTCGACAAATTGGAAAGGGTTATGTCGGATCTTGAGAATGTACTTGAATGTAGGTCGTTCTTGTAAAGGAAAGAATATTGTTCTATTTACATTTCCGGCTGCGCAGGAAAATTCCGACTGGAGCGTGGATTTCTGCGAATACAAACAAAGTTTTTATGGACTAAAAAAGCGTACTAATTTACTCTTTAATCAAAATTAGCTAGAATCTACTTACTTACACTAAAACGTTGCATAACGAAAGCATTTTACTTTTAATAAAGTATGAATTCCAATATTATAATCTGCTCGCACGCTTCTTTATTAATCTGCAAGTACATCCAAATTATGGTTTTGAAAACTTTAAATATTTCGTAATATTTTTTGAGGTACGTTAGATAAGATTCAATCTCCTATAGATTGAATTTTTTTACTTAAAATTATAAAGAGGTAAAATTAGTCAGTTTGTAGGTATGTAGGTATAAAAAAATCGGTAGGTAATGTTTGATATTGTAATATTTCAACAGAATAAAAGGATAGAACCGCAGGATGACTTAATTCATAATTAATGATGATACGGTTTACAAGAGTCAACTTTTTTCATACTTTCGATGTTCTATTCGAAACAAGAAACTCCTCTTGTAAATATGGTAAGTCTTTAAAATAGACAAGCCGACGTAAGTAGTCTTCCTACAAAGGCCACGACAGTGATGACGTTTAGTTATTTCTGAGCACAGATAATATAAGTTCTGAGAGAAGACATATACCGCACGTGACACACTGATTATACTTTTATTAGGCCCTAAGATCCGGCGCTTAAGCCGCGTACTGAATTGAAGTAGGCTCGCGAGTGGTTGGTAGGTATTTAAACATAGTAATTATTTTAATCATTTTATCATGACAAACTCAGCGAATTGCGCTAAACAATCTTACCTACTACATTTTTAACCGACTTCAAAAAGGAGGAGGTTCTCAATTCGTCGGAACCTTTTTTTTTTTTTGTTTTTTTAATGTATGTTCCCCGATTACTCGAAGATGGCGGGACCGATTTGGATTTTTTTTATTTTATTCGAGAGGGTATACATCACAGTTGGTCCCATATAAAATTGATTAACTTTGCTTTGGTAGTTTTTGAGTTAGCTTCAATAATACGTATTTTTTCTTCACTTTTATATGGATGATGTTCTAGTTTGTTTTGCAGGTAGTGGTATTACAATTTGTGTGGGGTAGGTACACAACTAAAAAGTGAAAAATAAAAACTTTTTTACAAAAAAATACAACCGACTTCCAAAAACAACACTACAAAGTGAAAAATAACTTTCATTTCGGAAGTCGGTGGCAAAAAACGAAAATACGTTTAACTAGACACCGACTTTCGAAATTAAAGTTATTTTTCACTTTGTAGTGTTGTTTTTGGAAGTCGGTTGTATTTTCATTTATATAAAAAATAAGAAAAAAACATCTGTTTTGTAGCCATGAGATTGATTAAACATTACGAAAAGGGGTAACTTTAGGATTTTTTTCTATCCAGCAAAGTAAATCTAATCGTGTTATTAAAAGCGGCTTATAAAACACTATTTTTTTTTATGTTTCCCATGGATTCAAAAAACTAGTAAGCGCGGTCTCTGTCGGGTCATAGCGCCTTAGGGGAATGAAAATCGTTGACCGACTCTGACTTTTGTCTGGCTCTGCGTGGGAAGGCTCAGAGAGTAATCTGCAAATGACTACAGATAGTTTTAACTTACGTATTTGGGGGTAATATCCGCTTAATATGGTCCCTTCCTTTTTCAAAACTACAGCCGTTTTTAGATAGATAGGTATCCTTTACTAGCCCTTAGTCTGCCAATCAAACATGTAGGGAGCCCAGTTGTGATACTTGTTTTCGACAAATCTTGTAAAATACCTACTTATCAAAAACATGTCGCGTATAAAACATTTGTATCATACAAATATTTACGGTGTTTCAGTCATGTACCTACCTATTCTTTACCATTTTGTTCACTTTTTTTGACAAGTTTTGTATGCAACTTGTCTTTACAACTTGTTTTAGGTTTAATTTAAACGATAAACAAAAACAGTAGACACAACACGCAAAATACACACGCGAGCGCGGTGTGAATCGGGTCCGTGGAGTAATTTTACCTAATACTGTACGTGGTGTGAGTTCTATACCAAGAAAATATTTTTTTATTATTAACGTTGTTCCATCACTATTAATGTTATGTTATTAATAACATGTTTTATACACGGGGTTACGAAATCAACAAGTCGCACCTGATAGTCGCGTGAGACGCCAGAGGCAGAGACGGCAGAGGGTGAACTAGGGTTAGATATCGCAAAGCCGCTTCACGTCTGAGATCCCGAACGGATTATATCAAGATGACTGCACCCCTTACCCTACGGCCTACATTTGTTTTTGGAGAACTCATGATACTGACTGTGGACTATTTTGTTTGCTTGTGTTTTTAACCGACTACAAAAAAAAGGAGGTTATCAATTCGACACGATGTATGCAATATTGTTGGAACTGCAATATATTCACATATGATAATCAATTAGGGCTTCCAAATAAATATACAACATTTTTATAGATGTATGTATGTTTGTCCACGAATTTCTCTGAAACTGTTAAGCGGATTGTGACCAGTTTTTTTATTGGCTTACGTTTACTTTAGCTTAGGGAGCAGTGCAAGTTTCATCAAAATCAGTTCAGTAGTTTAGAAGATATGGACTAATACGTGGAAGTGTGACAGCCTGGCTTATTGATTCAAGCTCCGGGAGTGGCGTGTGTCAAAAAGAAAACATCTCAAAACCTTGGTCAAATTCCAGTGCAAAATTTACAACAAAACTACACTCGAGAGCAATGAATTAGGGTCACATAAATATACCTGCAAGTGTCGGAAACTAAGAATGCTAGCTTAAACGTCAAAATGAAGTTCGTTCAAAATGAAGGCTCGTGAACATATTCGTATAAAGTTGGCAGAATCACTTCAGCGCTGATTCTTGCTGGATTCTTTTTCTCCTCTACCTATCGTTATTTCTCTTGACAAAGTTTATTCTGTTTATATGTATGTATATATGTATTTATTTATTAGTATTTATTCTTTTTCGAGTTATCTATCCTTTATGCTGCACCTGCCATGTTTTCTCTCTGCATCACCCTAAGGTTGACTGGTAGAAAATGCCTCAGGCATTAAGTCCGCCTTTGTACAGTATTTTTTTACTTGTGCATAAAGTTTTAATAAATAAATAAATAAACTACTTTGAGAAGAAAGAACGAAACAAACTCAGTCTCCTTTATAAATAGTCCATACATACATACATACACACATACATACATACACACATACATACATACATACATACATACATACACAGATACATACATACATTGTAATGGTCGGGTCATATGAGGACCATGTAGGTTAATATGTTCTCTTGAGGAAAGCACCACACATATTTGAGTGGACAATTCCTGTCCAGACAGTGCACGCATGTGCGAGCTTCACGATATAATAATATACACGATTAACTGTCATAGATCGTGAGCTCAAATCAGATTCAAATTCAAAAATCTTTGTTGCATTCATGTGTGCATTTAGTTGTTACAAATTAAGTAAGTTCCAACATGAAACCCGGTTAGGGCACGGCAACATAATAACAATTTTAACCTAATACTAACAATAACATGTGACGAACTCTCACAATTCAGATTCCGGTGTATAATAAAACTGCTTGCTTCGTAACAACGATTATATTATTCCAATCAATCACTCTGTTTATATTCTTAGACAACTTTACTATAAAATAAATAACTAATACACAGCGATTAACACACCGATAATATTAAAATGTTTGTCTCGGTCGAGGTAGCCGATCAGAATGTCCCACTTTTTTAAACGACTTCAAAAAGGAGGAGGTTCTCAATTCGTCGGAACCTTTTTATTTTTTTTTTTTTGAAGATGGCTGGACCGATTTGGATTTTTTTGGTTTTATTCGAGAGGGTAAACATCACAGTTGGTCCCATATAAAATTGATTAACTTTGCTTTGGTAGTTTTTGAGTTAGCTTCAATAATACGTATTTTTCCCCCACTTTTATATGGATGATGTTCTAGTTTGTTTTGCAGGTAGTGGTGTTAGAATTTGTGTGGGGTAGGTACACAACTAAAAAGTGAAAAATAAAAACTTTTTACAAAAAAATACAACCGACTTCCAAAAACAACACTACAAAGTGAAAAATAACTTTAATTTCGGAAGTCGGTGGCAAAAAACGAAAATACATTTAACTAGACACCGACTTCCGAAATTAAAGTTATTTTTCACTTTGTAGTGTTGTTTTTGGAAGTCGGTTGTATTTTTTTGTAAAAAAGTTTTTTAAAAATCCCTGACCATGTGCATTTCGTTCTGGACTGAACGAAATGTATCCATCAATCTGTTCGTTCTTCATAGACTAACAAAAGTGATGGCATTTTGAATCGACTAACTTACTAATACCGATTAAGACAAATCAAATACAATCATCGAATAAGGTAATGTAAATAGAATATGAATATTGATAAAAAATAACTGACAAATTTGTAGAATAATATTAAATGATCATAAATTCATTACAAACATAATGGTAAGATTCTGGCATGCATTTTTTTTTTTTTTTTTTTACAGAACGTAAGGGGATGCGTTAAGGTAGCCCACGAAATTCAAATTCTCTTGCGTGTTTTGCTTTCGTCTGATTTCCAAAATCAGACCAATCCGGAGCAAATCTAACTTAAAAAGATATATTCGTGATTCTTATGGTTATTATTATGTAAATACTTATTTTTGTTGTCGCGAATTATACTTTGATCAAGATCACAACACAACAACCTTACACTGACCTGCAAATTGCAAAAAGCGCAGGAAAATTTGAGTTTCGCGGGCAACCTTAGCGCAATCACCAGGAGCTCAACGATCCGACGAACAAGGACATTTGGGTAGGCCACATAGAGTACTTTGTGAGGGAGTGGCTGGAGAGACGGCATGGCGCCCTTACTTTCCGGTTGACACAGGTGCTGTCCGGACATGGGTGCTTCGGAAAGTTCCTGTGCCGCATAGGCCGGGTACCGACACCCGGTTGTCACCACTGCAGTTGCCTCGACGACACGGCGCAGCACACTCTTGAGGAATGCTCTGCTTGGGCAGTGCAGCGCCGTGACCTCGTCGCGGCAGTTGGTGCTGCGGACTCTCTCTCACTTCCGGACATGGTCCCGTCCATGGTCGGAGGTGAGAGCGTGTGGGACGCCGTCGTCGCCTCCTTTTGCAAGGAAGAGATGGTCGCGAAGGAGGTGGCGGAAAGGGAGAGGGGGGATATAACTTCCCTTCCAATCCGTAGCAGAAGCACCGGTTGCCGGAGGGCGCGGAATGATCTCCAGCAGCCTTAGGGTGAGGCCTGCAGGCAACAGACTGGGGGTTGCCTGAACAGTGAAAGGCCCGAGACGGCGGCGCGCCGTGTTCCGCGCGCGCCTCTCTAGAAGGATTGCGGCCGTGTAAGGCCGCTGAGGGTGACGGGGTCCGCATGAATTCATGCGGGCCGACACCTAGCCGGGGGAGCGTGACGAAATGCGCAAGCACTCTAGCACCCCGGCTAAAGTTAGCAACAGAACACCGTGTGGTATTAGTCAGTAAAAGTCTGACATACCGCTCCTTCTGCCCCAGGGTGGAGGACATCCATGAAGATTTCCACACGATAAAAAAAAGGCCACATAAAGTACTAAAATAGCCTGACAACCATGATGTCTACACTACCAACTTATCTGTGAAATGGCGAAAATTGGAACTACGGCCGTCATGTTGAAATGTCATTCGATTGTGCCGACGCATGTCATTCGATTGTGTCGACGCATCGACGGTGGCGTTCTCTTCCAGTTCACAGATAAGTTGGTAGGACTATATCCGTAACATGATGGCCTACATAGTCCTCACATTCACAATATTTATGCCACTTGTCAAATACTTACCTGCTTATAACAGTAATTAATATTTTCTTCTCTTTTTTCATTGCTCACTAAAGGGAATGGATGACGGCAATCACGAAAACGGTAAGTTGACCATGAAAATGGTTTTATTATATAAAACTAGCCGTCTGTGCCCGGCGTCGGATGAATTTCATGTCTCTATCTCCAGTGGCAGCTGTGTGTTATCTGTTTTCATACAAAAATACCATCTAAATTTCTGAATTTTCCAAAACAAATCTGTCATACAGACCTTGTCCTGACATTACTAACACAACAAAAAAAGAATTAGCCAAATAGATGCAACCGTTTTGAAGTGATGCGCGTACACATTCGGCAATTGATTTTTGTTTATTATAGATAGATAGTTTAAGAGGCCTGAAAACCTTTTATATGAAAGTGAAAGGTGTGATTGGCTTTCAGATTATATATTAAAATTAAATAATGTTTTCAATTACGTTATTTCAGTTTTCGTCCACCCACTGGAAGCACTTTATTTTAACCTTTTAATAAATAGGTAAACTTGTAGCTGTTATTTTCTTTACGAAATTAATAAATTTGACTGATTCCGTAACGAGCACAATCTAATCTCGACCGGCAAAAAACATTCTCATAATCAAAGTACCTTCTAGCCTCGTGGAGTTTCTTGCCCGTTCTTCTCCATAGGAACCTACTGCGCTTTGGAATGGGCAATTAGCTTCATCATTCTAACTGACCGACTCTTTGACAATTCAAAAGTGCCTGTAATTTATTTAATTGAAATAAATGCAACGGTGAAAAAAATATGGCAACGGTGCGGTTTAAAAGATGTAGTGAAGAAAGATGAAATGATGAATGGATTGTGTGAAAGATGACATGAGGAACGACGAAATGTGAAAGGGGGTGACTACCGCGATGACGAATAATAGAGAAGTATGGAAGAAAAGGACATGTTGCGCCGACCCCAAATAGATTGGGATAAGGGCAGGAGAATGATGTAGGTAGTGACAAAAATTGAAAAGAATAGAATAGAATAGAATAGAATACTCTTTATTATGCACACCATTTAAATTACTACAAAAAAGAAAAAAGAAAAAGAACAAAAAAAAAAAAAAAAAAAAAGAAAAAAAAAAAAAAAAAAAAAAAAAAAAAGGAAAAGAGTACATATGCTTAGGTGGTGTGGTCATGTTGAGAGGATGAATGAAAGGCGACTTACAAAAGGTAAGACTAGGCAGATGTGAGTGGAAACGCCGGGAGGAGTCGCCCTAGGAAGACAAATTCAGAAAGGTCAGGTGCGTAGTACTCTCAACCGGTGTGCGTGTATGACCAGATGTATGAACGTAATCGAGGCAAAAGAAGTATGTAAGGATCGTAGCAGGTGGCGCTCTGAAGCTTCTACCTACCCCCATGGGCAGAAGGAGTGAGTTTATGTGAAATAAACGCTTTGAGTTGAGTCATTAACATGATTGACATTGAACATTGATTGACTGAGATGATAAACTTTACTTTTCTTCCAGCTGCCCGCGCCTCCGCACATCGAGCTGGTGATGGCAATGCCTTATCTCCGCACAGCGTTCAAGAGGCCAACAGTCAGAGTAAGACGTAAGTACCTCTCTTTTTAAACAGCCAAGAACTTCATACAGACTCCTACCGTTAAGTCAATGGTCAATTGCATGTACTATGGGCCAAAGTTCCGCATGTTCACCTCAAAGGCGATAATCGCATAGCACGGCTCACGACTCGATTGCACAATGTTCGTTTGTCACTAGCTGCGCTCTCACAGGAATATTTTCTTAAGTGAGCATGCTTAAGTTTTGTCCATAGTACACTATACAGTCGCCGACAAAATTCGATAAACACTTCAGTTTTATTGAGCTAATTCATCATCATCATCATCATCTCCCAACTATGTCAGGGTTGGCTAGCTAATTCATCACCATTCTCCTGCCCGTATCCCAATTTATTTGGGGTCGGCGCAACATGTCTTTTATTTCCATACCTTCTCTGTTAATCGTCATCTCATTAGTCATCATAATTTAATTAATATTTTAAAAGGAGTATAATTAAAAGAATATTAACTCTGTAACTGTAATATGAAATGCTGAAATACATTGTATAGACGAATTTCCTGTCAATTTAGATGATGTGCAAATTTAAGCATTGTTAATAATAGATTTTTGTCCCTGATCGTACCGCGATATTGGTTCAATTTACTGCATTAAAGTAGCCTTTACGGTACAATATTTACGTGACAGACACGCGCGTAATTCCGCTGATTGTAGCAACATTACAAATACAAGTATCGTTTGTTTAAGAGGGCTGTCACGTTTTGTCACCTCTCTCGCGTAAGGGTTAAAAATCTTAAAAAATTGGTTTCGTGTTAACGAAACCAAATTTTTAAGATTTTTAACCCTTCAAAGGGACATATGTACTTATGTATGAACCCAAAACCCTAGGGGGAGGGGGGGTTAGTTGTGGACCCCATAGGTTCACAACTACTGATGATAATTTTTTTCCCATCGGATAATGTTTTTTTACGTTTATATAATATAATATATAAGCTTATTTATACCTATTATGTAAAGGATTTTCCTTATGCACACATGGGGTACAATTGGCGTGTCAGAAGTAGAAAAAGATGCTTTTTTGAAAAGTGTAGGTAATCAATTAGCGGACTAGTAAATAATCTTAATTTAATAGGTAATTATTAAAAACATTTTTATTGTGGCATTTATTTAACTCATCTCGATAATAAATTATAATAACTTTCGAGCTGAGTTTATTATGTAACACAATAAGAAATGTGTTTTTAATAATTACCTATTAAATTAATTTACTAATCCGCTAATTGATTGCATTTTGAAAAAGCATCTTTTCATATAACAATCTTAAAAATTTAGTTCCGTGTGAGTAAGAGAGGTGACAAACTGCGACAGCCTTCATTTCCACGAAGCACGAATCGGAGAGAATTATTGAAGCTTATTGCCGACACGTTTTTATCAAGTATTGGTCTGTTTTGTTTCAAATGTATTTTTAACCGACTTCAAAAAGGAGAAGGTTCTCAATTCGTCGGAACCTTTTTTTTTTTTTTTTTTTTTATTTTTTTTTTTATGTATGTTCCCCGATTACTCGAAGATGGCTAGACCGATTTGGATTATTTTTTTTTTTTGTTTGAAAGGGTATACTTCCCAGGTGGTCCCATGATCATCAAGTCAGGATCTGATGATGGGATCCTGGAGAAATAGAGAGAACTCTTCCAATTTTATAGGCACACTTGAAGCGATTTGGATAGTTTTTGGAAGAGTACTTTCTTGAAGTGGTCCCATTTCAATTTGGTGAAGATCTGATGAAGAACTTCTGAGATAGGCAACGGAACTCCTCAATAAATGATAGCAAATGGACTGGGATTGCTGAAATCTCATGTCTGTTTATTGTTCATACCAGTTCATAACATAACATCACGCCAGTACGCTGTGAAGGGGTAAGCACATGTGAACCACTAAAAAGTGAAAAATAAAAACTTTTTTACAAAAAAATACAACCGACTTCCAAAAACAACACTACAAAGTGAAAAACAACATTAATTTCGGAAGTCGGTGGCAAAAACGAAAATACATTTAATCAGACACCGACTTCCGAAATTAATGTTATTTTTCACTTTGTAGTGTTGATTTTGGAAGTCGGTTGTATTTTTTTGTAAAAAAGTTTTTGTGGAAGGCAAGTCTGAGCATGGAGTACACCGCTACACGTAAAAAAAAAAATGTGTAATAAAAAAACCAGTTACATGAGTTGAAGCAAAAATAAAAATGTCTTAATTAGCATAAGCATAAACAGCCTATAATGTTCCCACTGCTGCTGGGACACAGGCCTCCTCTTTGTGAGAGTCAGTGGGCCATAATCCACCACGCAGGCCCAGTGCGGGTTGGTAGATGTCACGTCTTCGAATTTTTGGTTCTAGGACATGCCGGTTTCCTCACGATGTTTTCCTTCACCGTTTTGAGAGCAGTGGTGATGAAATAATTTACACAAAGTAAAGCGCCTGTCGGGGTTCGAACCCACGACCTACAACTCATAAGTCATTACCACTGGGCCACCATTGCTCCCAACTACCTATTGTAATGACTGCCTTGTTGATATAATAGTATTTATTCACAAGCCCGTCAAGCGTGGGCACGTAGGTTCGACCTCTGAGTCGGGCAAATGTTAGTGTGGTTTTCTATTAAGAGGATATATTGAAACGTGGTTTAACTCAGTGTGTAAGTGAAATGGCGTTATGGCTATCTAGTTTGACGCGAGAGAGATAGAAGACTTTCACGCGCACCGGAACTAAACGCACTTCGATTAATTGTAGATTTATGAAAAAACCTCTTTATCTGTTCTGTGGCTGGTACTTAGCCACGAGCTCCTCGAGACAATATAATCATTTAACACATATGAAAAATCCAAATGTTTTATAGGAATTTTAAAAACACTAAATTATCGATGTATCGCCTTAAAAAATTCTCTCTAGCACTTCGAGGCCTGATTTTTTATCTAGCTGGTGGCAAAACACTTGCCTGAAAACAAAATCCTGGGTGTAGGTAGCTGCTGCACACTCTGCCTAACCCTTTAAATGAAACAGGCGTAATTTTGTTCTATCCGTAGTATTTTAACCGGTGTAATTGTATATGTTACGGTAAGTGTGAAAAAAAGTAAAAACCGACTTCAAAACCAAAAACAAATAAAATAACTTTCATAAAACTCTTAACAGCTTCTGAAGTCGGTGTCAAGCTAAAGTGCATTGAAGAATTTAAGACACCGACTTCAGAAGCTGTTTTATGAAAGTTATTTTATTTGTTTTTGGTTTTGAAGTTGGTTTTTAGTTTTATTAAAGTAAATTTATTTTTCCATTTTTAGTTGAATAGGTATACAATTACAAGACGAACGAGAAGAAGAATCATCAAAATCGGCTTAGAAATGCCGGAGATACTGTACATTAATGCATATAACTTCGTACATAAGAAAAATTACATAATGTATTATATACTAAAATCTTCCTGAAAGTATGTAGATCACGATAGTGAAAGATTCATCAAATTTGGTTCATTAGGTTTTGAGAAAATCGCTGACAAACAAACATACATACATACATACTGGTCGAATGCAGAACCTCCTTTTTTGAAGTTGGTTATAAATTATTAATAATCATTAATCATTATTATTAATTACCTCATGATTTGGTAAATGTGAATATAAAATTGAAATTCATTACTTTTAGCAGCTGTTATTAATAATTCACTACTCTTGCGATAAAAGTAATAAAATAAAATAAGACTCGAAGTTATTTGTCCAGTAAGTATTTATTTATAATACTACAGTACAATTACAAATACATAACTAAAAGAAACTTATATGCAAAATCGTTTATTCTTTGCTTTTGCTTAAATCAAACAAGAAAAGATAAAATCAAAATGATAAGTACAATCATAGATTCGAGGAGCTCGTGGCTAAGTACAGCTATACAGCTGCACGGGTCGATTCATCAGGTTAAGCTACGCAGGGTTGGTCCGTGGATGGGTGACCATCTTTATATACCGAGACTCCTCCGTGCCTCAGAAAGCACGTTAAGCCGTTGGCCCCGGCTGTCATTCGTGGATCTTTGACAGTCGTTACGGGTCGTCAGAAGCCCAAAATTCTGACTACCAGTCTTACCAAGGGGTATCGTATTACCCAGTCACTTGGTGGTAGAGGTCAGATAGGCAGTCACTCCATGTAAAATACTGGTATTCAGCTGCATCCGGTTAGACTGGAAGCCGACCCCAAAATAGTTGGGAAAAGGCTAGGCAGATTGATTGAAGTACAATCAAAGACTCCGTAAAATCAACATTAAAAATTAACATCTTTCTTCTATTTCTTTTTTCAATAGGTAACTGATAATACCTACCACAATACTTACAAGTACCTACTGAACTAAAATACTAAACAAACTTTGTAAACATTTAACGGTACTGAGGTTACATTATTAATAATCACCGGTAAATGTGATTAGTTTCTTACTTTTACCTCGACTTTCGGTAATTATTAATAATGATAGACAATTATTAATAATTTTCAATTAATCACACTTACCGTAACATAATAGGTTGGGGAAAAAGTTTCTTCGCATTTTTTAAGAAAATTCAAAATATTTTTTAATATACATTATTTACATTTATTTAAAGTATGTAGGTACCAGTTGTTCGCAATAGAGTTCAGAATCGATGGTCCTGCCTGGTGGTAACAGCTCATAATGAATAATGCCCTTTCAATCCCACCACACACACAGCATCACCTTGTTGCGAGTTAACCCGGGTTTCGCCACAGTCTGTGAAGCCTGACCGGCCTTTGACCACGACCTGTTTCGCACGTTCTTGTCGTACGTGATCCAGTTTTCATCATCAGTTATCAGCTTCTTCAAAAACCGGCCAAGTGCGTGTCGGACCACGCACAATGAAGGGTTCCGTAGTTGGAATTAATTTATCTTAAGAACAAACTTAACATTGTAGTTGAAAAACATGTTCTCCCATACATTCCAACTGTAAATGTAAGTTTGTACTCGCAATATTGATAGATTTACCATGTTATTTTAAGACCACAGACTTCTTATAGATTTTCCTGTAATCTACAGGTAAAGATCTATTTTCTGTATTTTTTTCAAAATTTTAAGCTCAGTAGTTTCGGAGATAAGGGGGGGAATGGTAAATTTTCGTCTTTTTTCTTAAATAACTTTAAAACAATTTATTTTAAAATTATAAAAAAAATATATTTGAGACCCTCATAGTAGCCCTTACATTTGAAATGCCACATGGTGTAGTTTGTAATTTTTTTTTTTAATTTTCTTATTTGCCCCCCAAAAGTGATCTCTATATTCAAAATTCATTTATTTACTTTACCCGTCCGTGTTTGGATCACAAAAATTTATATGTGTACCAAATTTCATCTTAATCGGTCCATTAGATTCGGAGCAAATTGGCTGTGACAGACGGACAGATAGACAGACAGACAGACACACGAGTGATCCTATAAGGGTTCCGTTTTTCCTTTTGATGTACGGAACCCTAAAAATGGTTCAGTTTCGTCGTATAATGGTATGGTTACGTCGTAATAAAGAATCACAAATGAGTACACGGTTCATTAGGTTTCTTTCGTGAGGTACCCAAATATCGAGCTTTTATGTGTACCCAGTTTTTTTCAAAAGCGCCAAAACTGTTTTGTAGTCAATTCCCAGTTCTTCAGCTACATCGTAACTACTGATATGCCGATCTTGCTCCACTTTTTCAAAAATGGTATCCATTTTATCCGTAATAGGGTGACCAGAGCGACGTGCATCTTTGACATCAAAATTTCCGGATTGAAAACGTTTAACCAAATTTGTGCTACTCTCACAAATACTGCACTGGGTCCATAAACAACGCAAATTTTTTTCGCGGCTTGCGTTGCATTTTACCTTTTTTGTAGTAAAATTTTAAAATGTATCGAATTTCTTCATTAGATTCACTCATCTTGACAGTACGAAAAACAAATGAAAATCACACATTTTCCTAATTTGAATTTGGAATTATGTTCTTTAAAATTTAAACTTTCAATGATACCAAAACCAGCCAGATACAAATAGTATAGCCAAAGAGATTTTATTTTAAGTTCATACATACTATAATGCGAAAAGACTTTTTCCCCAACCTAATATATACACAGTCACAATCTATACATCATACAGTCGTCCGACGAGAGCCCGAGCTGCTTACGTAGTTCGCCGAACTTCGTATGCAGCTCGGGCTTCGTCGGACGACTGTATGATGTATAGACTGTGGTATACCGCAGACACAGACCACATAATCTACATAAGCATAGTATGTGTGTACATTAGTAGGCACTCCGCTATATTCAAACCGCAGAGATTCCCCTTTATCCGTCAAGAATATGTATATATACTTATTTATCAAGTAGTATAACAGAGTTGTTTAGGATAACCGCAACCGTAATTAAAACTAAAAGATATTAACGAGGGGTTATCCGATTAAGTCAAATTAGTGCATTAGGTATGTCCTAATAAAAATATGTGCCATAGATACATCCTTGTTTTAGGGAAATTATGGTTCAAAACACGATAAATTGTAAGTTGCTCGATGAAAAAAAACCGGAACTGGGTCGATTTCAGAACCATTTTTCGTGTCATTTCCTAATTACAGCACAAAATATTGTGAAAACTGTATGTACTAGGAGATAATCGTATTTTAGAAGGAATTTAACGGTTGAATTTTTAAGTTTAATTGATTTTATTTAAAATGAATACACCTTTTTTTTCTGTGGATGGGAATTATCAAATGACTTCTCCCGCTCTGGGCGGAGCGAGAGGGCGTGTCAGACTTTTACTGACTAAAACCCACCCGTGTTCCTTCAGTTGCCTGTGCCAGGGTCACGGTATCTCTTTCGAACAACCCGCGACCCCGGCGGCATCGGCCCTATCGGACCCCGTCAAAAATAAACATACCTAATAATAATGTTTATTTCCTTGTGCCAATAATTTGGTTCTATTTTCACTTTAATAACGTGTAAAACGTGTTGAATTGAGATGATCCATCTCTAAAATTTTAGAAAAATTGTAAAAACATAATTCGTATTCCGTTTTCAATAAAACAATTAACCAACCAATTCAATTGAAAAATACTTAACCTAAGGAGGAAATTGGGTTGAAACTCCATAGCAACACCAAATCAATCAGCCTAGCCTTTTCCCAACTATTTTGGGGTCGGCTTCCAGTCTAACCGGATGCACCTGAATACCAGTATTTTACTTAAATCGACTGCCTTACTGACCTCCACAAGCCAGTAACTGGGTTATACGATATGCTTTGGTAAGACTGGTTGTCAGACTTTCGGGCTTCTGACGACCCGTAACGATCGTTACGGGTCGTCAAAAGCTGACAGTCGACTGTCAAAGATCCTCGGATCAACGGCTTAACGTGCTTTCCGAGGCACGGAGGAGTCTCGGTGTAGAAAGATGGTCACCCATCCATCCCCGGCAAACGTAGCGATTACTTACTTAGCCGCGAGCTCCTTCTCCATAGCAACCCGTATAGGTATACATGGTTGCTATTGAAAAATGATCAAATAAAAATTCAATTTCAAAAATGTATACAGTCGGTTTCTTAAGGATACGGGAAATGGTCAAATGAAACGCTATGGCAACATCACTATAAAGTTCCTTATTTATTGACATGCAACGACCAACGATAGACGAAAAAATGCAATCCTTCGTGGACAAAGAGTATTTAATAGTCTTTGTTCCTGGACGCTATGAAGTTCCATTGACAGACAACCATAGACGAAAAATGCAAATACTTCATAAACGATAAAGAAAAAATTTACAAAAAAATACAACCGACTTCCAAAAACAACACTACAATGTGAAAAATATTTTTAATTTCGGAAGTCGGTGTCGGTGTCGGTGTTAAATGTATTTTCGTTTTTTGCCACCGACTTCCGAAATTAAAGTTATTTTTCACTTTGTAGTGTTGTTTTTGGAAGTCGGTTGTATTTTTTTGTAAAAAAGTTTTTATTTTGAACTTTTTAGTTGTGTACCTACCCCACACAAATTCTAATACCACTATCTGCAAAACAAACTAGAACATCATCCATATAAAAGTGGAGAAAAAATACGTATTATTGAAGCTAACTCAAAAACTACCAAAGCAAAATTAATCAATTTTATATGGGACCAACTGTGATGTATACCCTCTCGAATAAAACAAAAAAAATCTAAATCGGTCCAGCCATCTTCGAGTAATCGAGGAACATACATAAAAAAAAAAAAAAAAAAAAATAAAGGTTCCGACGAATTGAGAACCTCCTCCTTTTAAAAGTTGGTTAAAAATAAATGGTAGGAAAGATTTCATATAGGTCAGCCTTACTACTAGTAGTACGCAGACAAATAGACGTGTGATCGGTGTTTCTAAAACAGCACGTGCTGCTTTGTTCCCTCAGACACGTGCCTGTGCTCTGCAGAAATTACACATGTCGCGACTCGAGTCGAGAACTAGATCGTAATTCAATAAGTGTTGAAGAAATTATCGATTTCTTATCTAACGTTTATTGATTTTGTCTTGTAACCTTGTTTTGTAGCTCTTGTAATAGGGTTCCGTACGTCCGAATAAAAAAAAAACCGAACCCTTATAGGATCACTCGTGTGTATGTTGTCTGTCCGCCTGTCACAGCCGATTTGCTTTGAATCTGCTGGACCGATTAAGTTGGTACACATTTCTGTGACCCAAACACGTACGTGTAACGTAAATAAATAAATTTTGAAAAATTAGAAAATTTAAAAAAAATAGTATACTTTATAATATAATATTTTTGTGGAAACCGAGGACAGAGCTTGGTACCGGTAGGTACCGTTAGGCAGATACCAAGCTCTGTCCTCAAACAAGCGTTTAAACCCATTACAATCCCTTTCCTTGTTGGCATAACAACCAGTACTTATACCCCTTTCCATTCGAATCGCCCTCAATAATCACTAACACGTGACAAAACGTAACAAAAGAACAGATAAATCAATTAAAAGGCCTCATTAAGGCGCGTTAGCTGACTAAGAGCAAAACGACATCAATCTCGGAAAAAGGAAATTCAAATTTGAATTGTAAGTTATAAGGTCGAAATTGATTTACAAAGTTCTTTAGCCCTTTGCAGTGTATACGGTTGGATGGTTAGTCAGATTGATGTTCGAAGTTACGTACGTAATCAATTTACTGATTGATCGATTGTTTCGATAACATCGAGTATCGATAAAATACAGTATCGATATAATCTAGAAGGTATCGAGAAATATGTTTTCGGTACTTTGATATTATTTTGTAAAGCTCGAAAAGCTTTTTTATTATTAACTATATTGATATTCTTTATTAGTTCGTGGCTAAGTAATAACAGCCGCACGGGTCGATTCATCAGGTTAAGCAACGCTTGCCCGGGTTGGTCAGTGGATGGGTGAGCATTCTTTACGTACCGAGACTCCTCCGTGCCTCGGAAAGCACGTTAAGCCGTTGGTCCCGGCTGTCATTCGTGGAACTTTGACAGTCGTTACGGGTCGTCAGGAGCCCGAAAGTCTGACAACCAGACTTACCAAGGGGTATCATATTACCCAGTAACTGGGTTGTGGAGGTCAGATAGGCAATCGCTCCATGTAAAATACTGGTATTCAGCTGCATCCGGTTAGACTGGAAGCCGACCCCAACATAGTTGGGAAAAGGCTAGGCAGATGATGAGTCGGAAACTTTTGAAATATAGATGTATCAATATGAATTGAAGTTTGTAGGAAAGCTCCCAGCCACTTTGTGAGTGGAAATTGAATTGGTTTCTTAGATCAGTGGGCGAGGACTTAATTCAAGAACGGCTAGTTCTTGAAACAGATGTGTTACTGTCGCTTTGGATATCGTAATAGAAAAAAAAAAACAGTTTTCGGTTGGACGGTCGGTCGGGTTGCGTGGTACATGTCTATTATCTATTCTGAGCTAAATACGACTTTGCCCGATCCTAGAATCGAACCTTGGAAGCTCGGAAGTTCCGCTTGCAAATAGACCAATGTGGCATAATCAGCCTATAATGTTTCCACTGCTGGGACACAGGCCACCACGCGGGCCTAGTGCGGGTTGGTAGATGCCACAGCCTTCGATTATTGGTTCTAGAACATGCTGGTTTCCTCACCGTTTTGAGAGCAGTGGTGATGAATTACAATTGAATAAAGTAAAGCGCCTTTCTGGGTTCGAACCCACGACCTTCAACTCGTAAGTCTGAGCGGGTACCATTCGGCCATCACTGCTCTCATAGCATCGTGCCTGTTTTCCACGAAGGTTAAGCAGATGTACCTACAGTTACGGAAAGAAACGTACGTCTGATCGCCGTGAGGACTATTCCTAACCGTAACGCTTACCTATCAAATCCTTAGCATCGCAGCATCAGATTTAAAAAATAAAATAAAATTCATTTATTTCATAATATTCATAACTTTGATCCATACAGTCCGATTTAAATTAAAATATCAAAATAATATTAAATTAAAATACATTCAAATTACCCGCATAACAAAGGATCATCATAACGGAGAAGAGATGCTATCTGCTATACAGTCTTCAGAATTCCGTTGCAGCTGCCACGCATTCTGCAGCCAAGGATAAAGTTTTCTTGTGGATAACGGCGTGAAAGCCATCGGTGCGATACCGCACAAACATCCCCGATGCACTACAGCAGTGAGGCATCCCCAACATCATCCTGAAGATACTGGACGCGCAGGACATCCAGCGATCTTTTGGTGTGACTGACCCACAGGTTTCCCGTATAAAAGCAGCGTTTTTGCTGTGCAGCTGCCACGCATTCTGCAGCCAGGGATACAGTTTTCTTGTGGATAACGGCATGAAAGCCATCAGTGCGATACCGCACAAATATCCCCGATGCACTACAGCAGCGAGGCATCCCCAACATCATCCTGAAGATACTGGACGCGCAGGACATCCAGCGATCTTTTGGTGTGACTGACCCACAGGTTTCCCGTATAAAAGCAGCGTTTTTGCTAATAAAATAAATAATTAAAAAAATAAACCGGGCACAAATCTGGACCTAAAGTGCCCGGTTGATGGCAATAAGTTAAGGACCATACGTCTGACCACCGTGAAAACAAAATCCCATGCATGCGATGACCACATCTGTTTACCGCCCCTTTTTGCGTCGACCAACACAAAAATACATAGTAATATTTTAATCTATTTTTTAACCGACTTCCAAAAAGAAGGAGGTTCTCAATTCGACTGTATGTTTTATTTTATTTTATGTGTTTGTTACGCGATTACTCCGCCAATTATCTATGAATTGATTTTGATGATTATTTTTTTATTTGGAAGGTCATACTTCTGAGGTGGTCCCATATAAATTGTATTAACTTTGCTTTGGTCGTTTTTGAGTTAGCTTCGACAGTACGTATTTAATCCACTTTGTGTATAAATATGATGTTCTAATAGTTGCTGTCACTGTTGTTTACATAGCAAGTAGTGGTATATGAATTGGTGTGGGGTAGGAACTTTAAGGTATAAAGGCACTCGTCATCCCTCCTCCTCTCCGTCTAATCCTCCTATCACGCCCCTCCCCTTCACTCCCCTTTCACCTTCCTCTTTCATCCCCCTCAAAGCCCCCTCTTACCCCCTCACCCACCCCATTCCCTCTCCCTCTTACCTTCTCACCACATCCCCTTCATACTAACGTCCCCTTCCCCTTTTACCCCCTCTCACACCCCCTTCACCGCTTTCCCTTCCCCCTTTACCCTCGCCAACTCCTCCCCCCCTCACATCCCTTTCCATACCCTCCATACTCACTACCCTCCCCCTAACTACAACCTCCTATCCCTCTCCACCTCTTCCCGCTCTCCAATCAGTCAGTCTCAACTCAATTTCTCTTCAATGAATCAGTACTATACAAAAAGCAACTTTAAGGTGTAAAGGCACTCGTCGCTCCCCTCCCTCTCACCCCTCCCCCCCTCTCACCCCTCCCCCCCTCTCACCCCTCCCCCTCCCCCTCTAACCCCCTCTCACCCTTCCTATTCCTATTTTCCCTCTAACCCCCTCTCACCCATCTCTCCTTCCCACCTCTCACCACTCCCTCTCACCCCTTTCAACCCCCTCACCGCCCCTTTCACCCTCCCCCACCTCCCTTTCCCTCTTACCCCCCTCACCACATCCCCTTCCCGATAACCTCCCCCTTCACCGGTTCACCGGTTTCCTCTCTCCCTCTATCCTCAAAAACTCCTCTTCTTCCCCGCTTCCCCCTCTCCACCTCCTTCCCCCTCACACCCTCCTATCCCACTCCTCCTCCCTTGTTCATCCTCCCCTTCCCCCTCCTTACCAGAGCTTCCCCTTCCTCCTTTCCCTCCTCAGTACCCCCTTCCCTTCACCCTTCCCTCTGGAGGAAAAACTATGAATGACAAATTTTATTAATTGCTTAGGCAAGTATTTGTGCCAAGTTTCAAGTTAATTAACTAAATGAATAAGGTATTCCATATTCCCTGTTTTCTGTGTTGAGGGTGGAATTTAAAAAAACCGCTTGGGATATTTCCGTAACTTGACTGAAAGATTATTACCACCAATTTTCGAGTTATTCAAGCCCCACAGTAAAACTTGCCCTGTAAAATTGACTACCTATCTTCACCCCCTTAGGGGTAGATTTACGAAAAACCCAAATACACGTTTTTCTTCATTTTTGATCTCAAGTATAAATACTGAATTTCGAGTTAATCGGACTGCGCGTTAAAATTACTCCATACAAACTTTGACACCCCCTATATCCCTTTTTAGGGGGTAGTTTAGGAAAACTAAAAATGACAAACTTTATAATTTACTTAGATCAATATTCGTGCCAAATGTCAAGTACATTAACTCAAGGAATAAGATTTTTCATATAAACTTTGGACTGAATTTTGAAAAAAACTGTGAATTTTGAAAAATCCTTTTGCACCCCTAGACCTCATAAGGAACCTACGTGCCAAATTTGGAATCTCTAGACCCAGCGGTTTGGGCTGTGCGTTGATATGTCAGTCAGTCAGTCAGATTCTTCTTTTATATATTTAGATTGCCATCAACTGGCCGGCCACAAATGTAGACTCACTGCCTTTTATTTAAGTACACAACGTAAACAATGTAGAGAAATGTCATAAAATCTTTTGATTACAAACTTGATAAATTTCCTCCAACAGACCTGCGAAACGAGAAATGATAAAGAAATGTAGACAATAGTTACTGTTTTAATGCAAAACAAATGAAAGATAGAGCTCTTATTAATCTATTCCTTGTCTGTGCATTCAATCTGCCATGACACTATGCATACTTCGATAGGTTTACCTAACACATTATCCCCAGCCTATATCCAGGAACGTTGAGGCCAGTTCGAGTAGGTACGGTAACTATATAGGTGCGACATGCGCTGGAATCTCATTACGTATACAATATACACTACACAGACCTCGTCCTAACTCTGTATTAAGGCGAAAGCTCCAGGGTAGACCGTGTAGAAATTCAAGTTTTCTTACGTTTTTTGCAATTTACAAATCACTATTAGTTCGCGACCTAACGAGTATGTACTCGTATTTACTATAATATAATATTATAATCACTAAGAGGGGAGGTGGCATACGATTCCTCATACAAAAGTATTCCCCGTTTTCTTTTTGAATAATGCCTCAATAGCAATCTTTTTTTTTTTTATAAAATTTAAGTCTGCTGTAGACACGACTCTATCATTTCCTTTTTTTCAGGAACTAATTAGTAAAAAAAATATGACCCTTCAAAAATTACAAAAAATGCCCCATTTTTACTGCCGTGATTAGAGAACTACCAGACAAATTCTAAAAGGTTTTAACATAAAAGAAAATGATAGGAACCTAGACATACTCTTTCTTAAAACTTTAATGAAAAACATAATTGAATCGGCTCAGTTTTCTTGTAGAAAAAAGGGGAATACGAAACGTCGATCTCATCGGTGTGAGCCGCAGCTGTCCCTATCGCACTCTCTTATCACTGTTCGGGCGCAGCGCGACGGCAATAGTTTTTTTCTCGTAGGCCACCTCCTCTCTTAAAGTCATCAATACAACTCTTTAGGACCAGTTAATCCTAATGAATTACTAATTCATGAAATCTTGAAATTAGAGCATTCTAACTTAACGAATTTTATGATATTAATGATTATAATTCTCTGCGTGTACGTTGATTAAAGCATGATTCGTGGCCGTAACAAATACTCGTAAGTATTTAAAGAATTATTAACATTAGAATCAGTTGGAATCAGTAATACAATCACATACAGCTCCTCATCTATCCTGGCTCTCTTGGCGAAAGCGCCAGGATAGTCCGTGAAATTCAAATTTTCTTACGTTTTTTGCAATTTGCAAGTCTAATACATATTTCAGATCGCTTTTAGCGATAAGACCGCCCATTGTGTCACACTATGTAAAATTTCAACATTCATACCTGTATTTTAAATGGTGTGCATAATAAAGAGTATTCTATTCTATTCTATATTTGTTATTGTCACCAATCATATTTTGATGAAGATAGCCTGACACTGACCTGCAAATTGCAAAAATAACGTAAAACAATTTGAATTCTGCGGGCTATCCTGGCGCTTTTGCCTTAACAAGATATCCCAGAGACGAGTACATTGTACAGAGTACGGAGGCACGTATATATTTAATTTTCCGGAGATAAGATTAAGCTAGATATAATAATTATAAACTCCTTTATGATGAGCTTACTTCTGATGGAATATTATGATTACCAGACTCAGTGTGTTCATCCATACTAATATGAAATAATTCATATTAGTTTGGAGACACTGAGTATAATAATGTATAAATATTATTAGGTATTTCTTACGAATAATTTGTGGGGTGAAATCTTCTTTAGGCGCTCTTTCTGAACAGTAAACGAATCTGAACCGTCTCCCTCAGGTCGGTGACGCTGAATCGGGTATACTCAGCTCCGTCGGTCGGTGACGCTGAATCGGGTATAATCAGCTCCGTCGGTCGGTGACGCTGAATCGGGTATACTCAGCTCCGGTCGGTCGGTGACGTTGAATCGGGTATACTCAGCTCCGTCGGTCGGTGACGCTGAAACGGGTATACTCAGCTCCGTCGGTCGGTGACGCTGAATCGGGTATACTCAGCTCCGTCGGCCGGTGACGCTGAATCGGGTAAAATCAGCTCCGTCGTTCGGTGATGCTGAATCGGGTATACTCAGCTCCGTCGGTCGGTGACGCTGAATCGGGTATACTCAGCTACGTCGTTCGGTGACGCTGAATCGGGTATACTCGGCTCCGTCGGTCGGTGACGTTGAATCGGGTATACTCAGCTCCGTCGGTCGGTGACGCTGAAACGGGTATACTCAGCTCCGTCGTTCGGTGATGCTGAATCGGGTATACTCAGCTCCGTCGGTCGGTGATGCTGAATCGGGTATACTCGGCTCCGTCGGTCGGTGACGCTGAATCGGGTATACTTAGCTCCGTCGGTCGGTGACGCTAAATCGGGTATACTTAGCTCCGTCGGTCGGTGACGCTGAATCGGGTATACTCAGCTCCGTCGGTCAGTGACGCTGAATCGGGTATACTCGGCTCCGTCGGTCGGTGACGCTAAATCGGGTATACTTAGCTCCGTCGGTCGGTGACGCTGAATCGGGTATACTTAGCTCCGTCGGTCGGTGACGCTGAATCGGGTATACTCAGCTCCGTCGGCCGGTGACGCTGAATCGGGTAAAATCAGCTCCGTCGTTCGGTGATGCTGAATCGGGTATACTCAGCTCCGTCGGTCGGTGACGCTGAAACGGGTATACTCAGCTCCGTCGGTCGGTGACGCTGAATCGGGTATACTCAGCTCCGTCGGCCGGTGACGCTGAATCGGGTAAAATCAGCTCCGTCGTTCGGTGATGCTGAATCGGGTATACTCAGCTCCGTCGGTCGGTGACGCTGAATCGGGTATACTCAGCTACGTCGTTCGGTGACGCTGAATCGGGTATACTCGGCTCCGTCGGTCGGTGACGTTGAATCGGGTATACTCAGCTCCGTCGGTCGGTGACGCTGAAACGGGTATACTCAGCTCCGTCGTTCGGTGATGCTGAATCGGGTATACTCAGCTCCGTCGGTCGGTGATGCTGAATCGGGTATACTCGGCTCCGTCGGTCGATGACGCTGAATCGGGTATACTTAGCTCCGTCGGTCGGTGACGCTAAATCGGGTATACTTAGCTCCGTCGGTCGGTGACGCTGAATCAGGTATACTCAGCTCCGTCGGTCAGTGACGCTGAATCGGGTATACTCGGCTCCGTCGGTCGGTGACGCTAAATCGGGTATACTTAGCTCCGTCGGTCGGTGACGCTGAATCGGGTATACTTAGCTCCGTCGGTCGGTGACGCTGAATCGGGTATACTCAGCTCCGTCGGCCGGTGACGCTGAATCGGGTAAAATCAGCTCCGTCGTTCGGTGATGCTGAATCGGGTATACTCAGCTCCGTCGGTCGGTGACGCTAAATCGGGTATACTCAGCTCCGTCGGTCGGTGACGCTGAATCAGGTATACTCAGCTCCGTCGGCCGGTGACGCTGAATCGGGTAAAATCAGCTCCGTCGTTCGGTGATGCTGAATCGGGTATACTCAGCTCCGTCGGTCGGTGACGCTGAATCGGGTATACTCAGCTACGTCGTTCGGTGACGCTGAATCGGGTATACTCGGCTCCGTCGGTCGGTGACGTTGAATCGGGTATACTCAGCTCCGTCGGTCGGTGACGCTGAAACGGGTATACTCAGCTCCGTCGTTCGGTGATGCTGAATCGGGTATACTCAGCTCCGTCGGTCGGTGATGCTGAATCGGGTATACTCGGCTCCGTCGGTCGGTGACGCTGAATCGGGTATACTTAGCTCCGTCGGTCGGTGACGCTAAATCGGGTATACTTAGCTCCGTCGGTCGGTGACGCTGAATCGGGTATACTCAGCTCCGTCGGTCAGTGACGCTGAATCGGGTATACTCAGCTCCGTCGGTCGGTGACGCTGAATCGGGTATAATCAGCTCCGTCGGTCGGTGACGCTGAATCGGGTATACTCAGCTCCGTCGGTCGGTGACGTTGAATCGGGTATACTCAGCTCCGTCGGTCGGTGACGCTGAAACGGGTATACTCAGCTCCGTCGGTCGGTGACGCTGAATCGGGTATACTCAGCTCCGTCGGCCGGTGACGCTGAATCGGGTAAAATCAGCTCCGTCGTTCGGTGATGCTGAATCGGGTATACTCAGCTCCGTCGGTCGGTGACGCTGAACCGGGTATACTCAGCTACGTCGTTCGGTGACGCTGAATCGGGTTTACTCGGCTCCGTCGGTCGGTGACGTTGAATCGGGTATACTCAGCTCCGTCGGTCGGTGACGCTGAAACGGGTATACTCAGCTCCGTCGTTCGGTGATGCTGAATCGGGTATACTCAGCTCCGTCGGTCGGTGATGCTGAATCGGGTATACTCGGCTCCGTCGGTCGGTGACGCTGAATCGGGTATACTTAGCTCCGTCGGTCGGTGAGGCTAAATCGGGTATACTTAGCTCCGTCGGTCGGTGACGCTGAATCGGGTATAATCAGCTCCGTCGGTCAGTGACGCTGAATCGGGTATACTCAGCTCCGTCGGTCGGTGACGCTAAATCGGGTATACTTAGCTCCGTCGGTCGGTGACGCTGAATCGGGTATACTCAGCTCCGTCGGTCGGTGACGCTGAATCGGGTATACTTAGCTCCGTCGGTCGGTGACGCTAAATCGGGTATACTTAGCTCCGTCGGTCGGTGACGCTGAATCGGGTATACTCAGCTCCGTCGGTCAGTGACGCTGAATCGGGTATACTCGGCTCCGTCGGTCGGTGACGCTAAATCGGGTATACTTAGCTCCGTCGGTCGGTGACGCTGAATCGGGTATACTTAGCTCCGTCGGTCGGTATCGCTGAATCGGGTATACTCAACTCCGTCGGTCAGTGACGCTGAATCGGGTATACTCAGCTCCGTCGGTCGGTGACGCTGAATCGGGTATACTCAGCTCCGTCGGCCGGTGACGCTGAATCGGGTAAAATCAGCTCCGTCGTTCGGTGATGCTGAATCGGGTATACTCAGCTCCGTCGGTCGGTGACGCTGAATCGGGTATACTCAGCTACGTCGTTCGGTGACGCTGAATCGGGTATACTCGGCTCCGTCGGTCGGTGACGTTGAATCGGGTATACTCAGCTCCGTCGGTCGGTGACGCTGAAACGGGTATACTCAGCTCCGTCGTTCGGTGATGCTGAATCGGGTATACTCAGCTCCGTCGGTCGGTGATGCTGAATCGGGTATACTCGGCTCCGTCGGTCGGTGACGCTGAATCGGGTATACTTAGCTCCGTCGGTCGGTGACGCTAAATCGGGTATACTTAGCTCCGTCGGTCGGTGACGCTGAATCGGGTATACTCAGCTCCGTCGGTCAGTGACGCTGAATCGGGTATACTCAGCTCCGTCGGTCGGTGACGCTAAATCGGGTATACTTAGCTCCGTCGGTCGGTGACGCTGAATCGGGTATACTCAGCTCCGTCGGTCGGTGACGCTGAATCGGGTATACTTAGCTCCGTCGGTCGGTGACGCTAAATCGGGTATACTTAGCTCCGTCGGTCGGTGACGCTGAATCGGGTATACTCAGCTCCGTCGGTCAGTGACGTTGAATCGGGTATACTCGGCTCCGTCGGTCGGTGACGCTAAATCGGGTATACTTAGCTCCGTCGGTCGGTGACGCTGAATCGGGTATACTTAGCTCCGTCGGTCGGTATCGCTGAATCGGGTATACTCAGCTCCGTCGGTCAGTGACGCTGAATCGGGTATACTCAGCTCCGTCGGTCGGTGACGCTGAATCGGGTATACTCTGCTCCGGCGGTCGGTGACGCTGAATCGGGTATACTCAGCTCCGTCGGTCGGTGACGCTGAATCGGGTATACTCAGCTCCGTCGGTCGGTAACGCTGAATCGGGTATACTCGGCTCCGTCGGTCGGTGACGCTGAATCGGGTATACTCAGCTCCATCGGTCGGTGACGCTGAATCGGGTATAATCAGCTCCGTCGGTCGGTGACGCTGAATCGGGCATACTCAGCTCCGTCGGTCGGTGACGCTGAATCGGGCATACTCAGCTCCGTCGGTCGGTGACGCTGAATCGGGTATACTCAGCTCCGTCGGTCGGTGACGCTGAATTTGCGCACCTAGTGCTATAACTACCTCTTTATTTATATACTTAATAATAATTTTAATATAATATACACTTCTGGACACATCTTTTGGCCCACCTTGTATTTTCAGTTTCGTTTGGTCCTAGCTAAAATTTTATATTAGGTCGAGCAAAAACTTTTTATGCAGTTTTGAACCTGGCACATTCACAATTTCATTCAATAGTCTTTTTTTGAATTTCGAACACAGAATTTAAAGAAACAAAAGACAATTTGGAGCCTGTTTGTTGATATCAAACAATCGAATACTAAGAAAACTTGGTTTTATTGGTTTACTTGGATTTAATTCTTGAAAAAGTGATTGATATCTTTGGTTTTGCAACAAACATTACTTATTCTTAAAATTAAGGTGAGGTTCTATCAATAATTTATGGATACTTCACCTGAAGTCGCCGCCCAAGCTGTGGCACTTATTCAGGCCGGACACAGCCAAAGAAACGTGAGTGCTCAACTTAATTTAAGTCGATCTGCGGTCCGAAATGTTTATCGGAGGTACCTAGAGACTGGCGGCTTTGTTCGTCACCAAGGAAGGCCACGATCTCGGGTCACAACTGAAAGGCAGGATCGATTCATCGTGACGACCAGCTTGAGAAATCGTCACCTTACCTCCATTGAGATACAAAACCAACTTCGCGACTTCCACGGAGTATCTGTGAGCGCTCTAACTGTTCGGAGAAGGTTAAAAGAACGCGATATGGTAACACACAAGCCAGCTAATGGCCCCAAACTAACGCGAGCCCACCGAACAGCGCGCCTTCATTTCGCACGCAGTCATTTAAATTGGACACAGCAAGATTGGAGCCGTGTACTCTTTTCTGATGAGTCTAAAATTGTGTTACATGGCAATGATGGAAGGAAGAAGGTCTACCGACGTAAGGGAGAGCGTTTCGCACAATGCTGCTTTGAAGAGAGGGTTGCTTATGGCGGTGGCTCATGGACTGTCTGGGGCGGTATATCCGCGAGCGGCAAAACTCAACTTGAGGTTGTTACAGGACTACGGCTGCCAACATTAAATGCTAAAAGGTACATTCGTGAGTGCTTAGAACCTCACGTGATACCATACGCGGACTATGTGGGCCCAAATTTCCTTTTTATGCATGAGCAAGAGCCCATGCGGCCGGCATCGTCAGGGAATATCTTCGGGATGTGAACATCACAGTTATGGACTGGCCAGCCAGAAGCCCAGACATGAACCCCATTGAGCACATGTGGGACGAGCTAAAAAGACGTGTTAGGGCTCGTCAGCCAGTTGCCCAGACGATGCAGGAGTTGAAAACTGCCATAGAAGAGGAATGGGAGATGATCCCTCAAAATTTCATAGAGCGGTTGATAAACTCTATGCCTAATCGTATGAGAGCTGTGGTAGATGCCCATGGAGGCAACACGCGTTATTAAATTAAACCTTTATTTGATAAAACATGTTTTTTATTCAAAAATCAATTGCCTTTAACAAGGCGCATATCCGACTTGTTAGGCGTAGCTCCATGTCGTATGGTATTCTGAATTCAAATTTAAAACAATACGATCGAAAAAGATGGTAAAATGTATCAGGTTTAAAACTGCATCAACAGTTTTTGTTCAATCTAGCAATCATATTTCGGTAGGGGCCATCGAAACCTAAACTCTAAGGTGGGCCAATAGATGTGTCCAGAAGTGTATATTTCATATTAGAGTATCTTAAGATACTGGCCGTTATGCGAAAGTTATGTTAATTTACCAAAGACATAATACTTAATACAATGAAATATAGAGTAAGATAGTTGACGATTTAAACAACCAGATGTTCTAATAATCGCATAAAAAAATAAACAAATTAAAAGCAACGAGCTTTGGGTAATCTTTTTGTAAAGCGTTAGATATTGTATTTATTAGTAGGGACACAATAGCACTTGCAAGCACTTGACAAGACCAATACCGTAGCTATATTTTTTTGATATAATTACTAAGCTTTTAACAAAATCTCAAAAATACGTCAATTACAATCTGATCGAAATTCTATTATCAGCCGATACTTTTGTATAAAAGCACTTTCTCTTACATAATGTAATTATTTACGCATTAAATGATATCAAAAGTCAATCATTAGCTTTCTTTGAAGAATAATTGGTCGCGAGCTGCGCACAGATTGACAAATTTATTAAAAAAGAAGATCGTATTCATTCCTTTCACAAATAAAATTGGTTGATGATATTGCAAGAGACGTTTTTATTAGATTTTTTGGTGAAATAATGATATTTTTTACGAGAGGTGGATACGAGTATGTCGCAGTAAGATTGTGTCGTAGTAAGTTGATCCCTAGGGTTATAGCTATCTACCGGGATATAGTTATATGAAAGCGGTTCATAACTATCTTAACTCCTTAAATGTTAGAGCGTAAGGAGAAACCAAAAAGAACCCTTTATACAATATGTATATAAACGCATATACAACGTCTAACGACACGTTGTACATACGTTTGCATCCTCGCCTCGCGTTTGCGTTTGCTTGTTTGTTTGCGTTGCATCCTCGTCAAAAAGGGTGTGGGGGGGGGGGGTGACCATCAAACCGAACAACTTTTTCCATGGCACCAACATCGTTATCGTGAAAAAATTATCAGCCATCCCATACATTTCCGTCGAGTAGGTATTGAAGTTTTCTATGGGATCTAAAACAGTAGCCTATGTGTTAGTCCAGGGATTAACATACACTGGATTAACACCTATGCTACTTTTTATCCCGGTCTACGCGGGTGAAACCCCGGGGCGCAGCTAGTAATTATTATTATTAAATTGGATTTGAATCACAATAAACACTAGGGTAATCATCAGTATATTAAGTATCCTACTCCTTAACTCAGGATTATCGAAAATATATGCAAATGTAATCGGCTCGTGTCATCGCCTCGGAATAAATTTATTCATTAAGAACAGGCTACACCACTAGCTAAGCTAAGCTTAGCTCACGTTGTCCTATCTACGGAATCCTTTTCGTATGACTATTTTGTCATAATCATGGTGGTCGTCTTAAAAAAAACGTGTGCTGTCGGGGGACCACCGTCAGGAAAGAAAGAAAGAAAGAAGAAAGAAAATACGTTTATTTGCGGTAAACATGACGCAAAGGACAAAAAAAAAAAAATAAGCAATGTAAAAATCAAGTTTTGGGGAAAATATGCGTCACATCTACGCAAAACGGCTACCGCTCAGCATAATGCCGCGACCCCATGCGAAACGGAGCCCCAGCGCTGGTTTTCAGCGATAGCCGGCGTTGACGCGATGACGTCGACCGGTGCAGCATATAATAAATATTATGCAATTAAAAAATAAATAAAATATAAAGTTAATTCTATAGGTATAGATAAAATATACAGAAAATGACAATATTCCCGCATTCCGCTCCGCGACAGCACCGACTCCCACGCCGCAGAATGCGTTATCTGTGCGCGCAGCTGTCAGCGGCCGGAAACATTAGACATTACATAATATTTTAAACATGGCGTAGCAATTATGCAATTAACATTTTGATTTTGATGAAATTATGTAACAGAGAACAGAGTATGTATTGGGTGATTAAGTAGGCATTTCCTACGAAAATTGAATTTGTGTTAGATGTGAATGATGACAAAGACTCGGACTCACAAATGAGATCAAATAAGAAATGGTATGTGAGAATTAGTTAGTTAAAATAAAATATGGATTCATGCATCGAGACTATTGAATTATATTACTAATAAATAAATTAAATTAGATTGGATAACTATAAATTAGGATATGATACAAACAAAGGACGCTACCTGACAAACCGTAGTGTGGAACGAAACTTGAGAACAAGAAACGGGCATAGCGCTTTTTCCTTACGTGACAATTTCTACCAGTCAACTCCTATCGCAAGCCGCGCTAAAGAACTGCTTTCCAAAAGTAAGTTGTGAGTTGGAAATATTCATTACGGACATAATATTGATTTAAACTGAAGATTTCATTCAATACTTTGTATAGCACTAATTTTGCTTGACGTAAAAATAAACCAAAATATTTGGTATAGCGTGTGTTTTCCAATATTAACTTCACTTACGACTACTTTTTAACCGACTTCAAAAAAAGAGCAGCTGTCTACTGTCGAGTCAGCAGCTCGCACTGTATAAACCAGCGATAATGCCTAGTTTACTCAGTGCGAGCTAGCGTGCAAGACGGCCTACCGAGTAGCTGCAGTGCAGCAACTCGCACTGTGTGGACGTATCATACGAGTTAATCGCACTTGCGAGTTGGACCGCCGAGTAACTTCAACATTTTTTGTTTCCACTCGCCTGCTCACCTCGCTTGCTATGCGAGTGATAGAGGACCATCACTCGCATCATTCGGACGTTTTCAGCAGTAGCTCGCCAGTAAGTCGCAAGAGGATTCTGTAGGTTGACGAGTGCATTTTTTTTTAGAGACTAGGCAGCTGTCATAATGAAAACAGCCAAGCCAAAACGAGCTACTGACATTCAAGTACACAATGCGAGCAGCTGTTTACTGTCTAGACAGCAGCTCGCACTGCGTAATCCAGCCATTAGCTAGCTTAGCTCGCAGTGTAGCATACGCTTTATCCTTCCATAAATTAGTACCACAAGTTACAACCGTCGTTGTCGGGACGATTGGCAAGATATTAATCCGTATTCATTTGTTTCTCTGCTAATAGAAAAGGGTTGCCGAGTTATCCGTCACCGGTTATAATATCTGTCAGCCATTTTGTCCTTTGTTTAGCGAGGGGGAACAATTTGTTTTGATAATGTTTTTGTTTAACGTCTATCTGGCCAAGGCGTCTTTTATGATGGGTATTTTGTAAATTTTTGATGAGGAAGGTTCTTAATCTAAATACTTTTTTTTTTTTTTTTTTTTTTTTTTTTCTTTATTTTTTTTTTTTTTGTGGATGGGAAATCATCAAATGACTTCTCCCGCTCTGGGCAGAGCGAGAGGGCGTGTCAGACTTTTACTGACTAAAACCCACCCATGCTCCTTCAACTGCCCGTGCCAGGGCCACGGTATCTCTTTCGAACTACCCGCGACCCCGGCGGCTAATCTAAATACCTAGTAGGAACATTTACTGTGGCCCGGTTGATGGCAATAGGCTCGCCCCCTGTTATATAGGACTTAAACATAACTGGCGAATTGTGGGTGTACATGGAAAGTCTGTGAACTAGTCTTACCAAGGGGTATCGTATTACCCAGTTACTGGGTTGTGTCAGATAGGCAGTCACTCAATGTAAAATACAGGTATTCAGCTGTATCTGGTTAGACTGGAAGCCGATTCCAACATGTTGAGAAAAGGCAGGCAGATTGAATGAGAAATAACTGTGACTTCACTCTCAAACTTCAATATTTTTTTGGGTGTAGGTAATCCTAAAATATAACACTGCACCTCTCTTACAACGCCACATGTGAACTACGCGCCACACTGACGTCATGCAAAATCCTGCCTCGCGCAAGCAGAGTTTACCGCGCGACTAGCATATACAGGATGTGCAGTAAAGAATGGATAACCTTGAAATAACATATAATAGACATTATGGCCGTTATAAAAAAAATGCAAAAAATATATGTCAAATAGTCCCTAAAATACGATATTTTACAAAAAATACTGTGCAATTTCTAGTTACACTCTTTACTGCCTCTCTGTCGGCATAGTCAACGTACAATATTATAACAACATAATATAACCGATGGCATTCATTCATTTGTGGTCGTGGTGAAGAAGAATGTAAAATAATGTAAAAAAAAGTTAGTATTTTCTTTTTTCTGAAAAAACTTGGGATAGGTACCTACAGGGTGTTATGTTAAACGAGGGAAATACTTTAACGGTGTGTAGTACTCATTTTAGCTTTTACCATGGAACTAACCCTAAAATATGAAAAAGAAAATCAGATTGTTCTCTACAAAATGCAAACCCTACGCGATCAAAACGTACGAGACAGCAGATTTTTTTTTCATATTTCAGGGTTAGTTCCATGGTAAAAGTTAATTACACACACACACACCCCCACACACCTGACACACATTTGATTTATTTTAAATTAATGTTAATTTATGTAGTTTTAGCATAACAAATATAAGTTTTGGTTTATGTATTAACACGTCTTGTTATGGAAGAGCGGACTCTCCTAATACAGGCACTATCTGCCTAAAAGGAGGATCAAATCAAAAATGTTGTTTATACCTTTTGTTTTACCAATAAACAATTTTTTTTTTTTTAAATTTCATGAGTACCACACTCCGTTAAAGTATATACCTCGTTTAACATAACACCCTGTATATATATATTTTTAGTACGCTATAAGGTCTATTATATGATATTTCAAGGTTATCCATTCTTTATCGGACACCCTGTATACAACGTCCCGACGTCAACCGTCGGGCAGTAGCCCACCTTACACAACACCCATCTGCAGTGCTATTCTGTACAAATCTCACCGTGAAAACCTAGGTGAAGTGAACTGTCATTCTGCCTGATGCTAGGGATTGACACTATTGACAATTCACTCCACGCTCACTTCACGTAAGTTTTCACGATGAGATTTGTACAGAATAGCACTGCTGGTCGGAAGATCCTCCCTTTTCTATGGAGGATGGACGAACATTACACCCTGTTCCTCATACCATACAATCTTAATCTCCAGCTTAGATCTTCTTCTACCTCTGGCAGAGTTGAGGCAGTTGTTGTTTACCCCGTGACTTCGTCCGCGTGTTTCTTGTTTTAACATAACACTCGACACTCACATGTTACTCGGCAATAAAAAGATTTTCGGAATCGGATAGTTTTGTATACTACCTCTTAGTACATACAAACTCACAAATTTACCCCTTTTTACCCCTTTATCATAAGTATTAGTGTAGACAAGTAGATGGATAGATATTTTTTTATTATCTTGTCTTTGTCAGGTTTGCAATTTGAATTCCCACACTAAAGTTTAAACTCTAGAGTATTCTCAGTTTCCAGGGTTTGTCGTAGCCAATTAGCAGCCAATAAGCCCTCGTACCTCGTGTTCAACACACATCTTAGTAATTCTAACGCGGCGGTATCCTGAAGATGCAAATTGCATTAGTTAGTGGAAGTTGATAGTTAGTGATGTTCTGCAGAGACTTAAAAGGGTTGTGAAGTGCCGATACGCGCCGCGAATAGGTATTTTCAAAAATGCTATCTGTTTCATACCGCTTGCTCTGCCTCCCTCCGGGCGTGTTAGAGAGAGTTGCAAGTTTTGGAGCCAATTACCTATAAATGTCCTTTTTAACCGACTTCAAAAAGGAGGAGGTTATCAATTCGTCGGAACCTTTTTTTTTTTTTTATTTTTTTTTTTTTTTTTATGTATGTTCCCCGATTACTCGAAGATGGCTGGACCGATTTGGATTGTTTTTGTTTTATTCGAGAGGGTATACATCACAGTTGGTCCCATATAAAATTTATTAACTTTGCTTTGGTAGTTTTTGAGTTAGCTTCAATAATACGTATTTTTTCCCCACTTTTATATGGATGATGTTCTACGAGTACTTTGTTTTGCAGGTAGTGGTATTAGAATTTGTGTGGGGGTAGGTTCCACAACTAAAAAGTGAAAAATAAAAACTTTTTTACAAAAAAATACAACCGACTTCCAAAAACAACTACAAAGTGAAAAATAACTTTAATTTCGGAAGTCGGTGGCAAAAAACGAAAATACATTTAACTAGACACCGACTTCCAAAATTAAAGTTATTTTTCACTTTGTAGTTGTTTTTGGAAGTCGGTTGTATTTTTTTGTAAAAAAGTTTTTGAAATATTGTTTCGGGCGATAACGTTTTCACCCCCTAAACCTTTACGAAATGAGACAATTTCGGTCTCATTAGATTCAGTACATCTTAATCTACGTCTGTAAGTTTTTCTTTTTTAATAAATCAGTTTATTTTAATTAAAAAAAAATAAAAACGCTCGAGGAAGTTTTCAAGTCAAAAATATAGATATTTAGATGCTAATAACTTATATCGTACACAATATATCTTTATAATAAAAACGTACGGAAAAACTAGATTTTTCGAAATACCAAAAACAAAAACAAAAAAAAAAAACAACCAAAAAAATACAACCAAAAACCAATACCAACCAAACCAACCAACAAACTAAACCAACCAACCATTACAAAACCAATACCAATACCAACCATCCAACCCAAAAACCAATACCAATATAGTACCAATATCTACAAAATTTCCAAAAATCATTAAAATTAGTATACCTACACCACAGTTAGTGTAGTATAAGTGTAGTGTACTAGTATTAGTATACGCGCTCATATCACGCATGCCCGCACTTACTTTATAGCCTCTTACTCACACCAAAGACACATACGCACACTCACACACACTCATGCATACACACGCACTAACATACGCACAATCACTATGCGCGCGCTATTAAATTACCCAATTTTCATTTCCTTTTTGTTTAATTTAGACTCCTCCTTTAAAATGGAGGATTTGTGTACTTATTTTTTATTCATTATCATAATTCAATCACTTGTATACGACACTGTACTGTAGTTGAAGGGCGGAATGTCCTAGCACAAGCATTTATTTTGCTTAAAGAGTCATTCCTAAAGTATAAATGTATCTACTGTAAGTTATTGAAATAAACATAATAAACATTTTTTTTTTTTTTAGTATACGTTTACGGGAGGAAAAACGTTATCGACAGCTCCACAATCCTCTCTCTTAAGGCAAAGATAGAATAGAAAGCTTTTTATTAATAAGTAAAAACATACCTTTACTAAACTGGTAATATTCATTAATACATTCACATAATATATAAACTCACGTCTGTTTCCTACGGGGTTAGGCAGAAACTATGGAACGCCACCTACTCATCATCTGCCTAGCCTCTTCCCAAACCGGATGCAGCTAAATACCAGTATTTTACATGGAGCTGCTGCCTGTCTTATCTCCACAACCCAGTTACTGGGTAATACTGGACCCCTTGGTTAGACTGGTTGTCAGACTTTTGAGCTTCTGACGACCTGTAACGAATGTCAAAGATCCATGGATGAAGTTGTACAAAATTAAATGGTCTAAGAATCAGCCAGTCAGTTCATTAAATTTTATATTAGGCGTATCGGCTGAGGTCAGATTCAGGTCGCTAGTTGAACGGCACCGTTTAGTGAAAAAGCTAGGCGGTTGACTAAATGGCCAATTTAAACCAGTTGACTGCGATATCTCCATTGGTTTACATTGAACCTCAATACAAAAAAAAAAAAAAGCTACTCCACTAGAAACTGACAGAGCCATTCCACACAGTGCTCGGTCTTTCTCCTCATTTTCCCCGGTTACCAAAAACTACACTTTCTGTAAAGAAAACACAACTTATCAGTCAGTTCAAGAATATTAGGGTTCCGTACCTCAAAAGGAAAAACGGACCCTTAAAGGATCACTCGTGTGTCTGTCTGTCTGTCTGTCCGTCTGTCACAGCCAATTTGCTCCGCATCTAATGGACTGATTAAGTTGAAATTTGGTACACATATGAATTTCTGTGACCCAAACACGGACGGGTAAAGTAAATAAATGAGTTTTAAATATGGGGTCACTTTTGGGGGGTAAATAAGAAAATTAAAAAAAAAGTTTTGCAAACTATACCGTGTGACATCTCAAATGAAAGGACTTACTATGAGGGTTTCAAAAATATATTTTTTTTATAATTTTAAAATATATATTTTTGAGTTTTTTAAGACAATAGACGAAAATTGACCATCCCTTATCTCGAAAAACTACTAAGCCTAAAATTTTGAAAAAAATACAGGACATAGTTCTTTACTTGTAGATTACAGGCAAATCTATAAGAAGTCTGTGGTCTTAAAATAACATGATAAATCTCTCAATATTGTGAGTACAAACTTACATTAATTTACAGTTGGAATGTATGGGAGAACATGTTTTTCAACTACAATGTCAATTTTGTTCTTGGGATAAATTCATCCCACCTACGGAACCCTTCATTGTGCGTGGTCCGACACGCACTTGGCCGGTTTTTTTTTTATATCATATAGTAGGTTGGTAGGTTAGGTATATAAAGTTTTTGTTTTAAGTATTCTGCATTACAAGTAATTTAGAATCTTCTAGCCAGTTAAATACAGGATAATCCATCCCATCGCCCACATTTGGAGACCAACTCAGGACAAAGAGCTTAGTATTGAAAACCTTCAACAGTCCAACGACTTTGAAACTGTAATTTAATGAAGGCTAGAGGGATTGTTCACTCGCATATTAAATCACAAGCGAAGTAGCGCAGCATGATGTCATCTCATTTAAAACTACTTACTATTTCTAAAGA
The DNA here is from genome assembly GCA_946251885.1 of Cosmia pyralina. NCBI lineage: Eukaryota > Metazoa > Arthropoda > Insecta > Lepidoptera > Noctuidae > Cosmia > Cosmia pyralina. The sequence continues at coordinate 20,555,267 of OX276360.1, forward strand.
AGCATTTAAATACTTGGCATCCCAGATTATGGAAGGTTGTTTTAATAAGAAGAAAAGCGTATCATGTTTCCAAGTAACTGGGTTGTGGAGGTCAGATAGGCAGTGTCTTTTCATGTACAATATACTGGAATTGAGCTGCATTTGGTTAGACTGGGAACCGACTCCAACATAGTTGTGAACGGGCTAATCAGATGATGATGTTTTATTAAGATAAAGAGCAGTGATGGTTCAGTGATAAAGCTGAAGCACATACGAGTTCTAGGTCGTGGTTTCGAACCCATACAGACACGCATTTTACTTTGCTAAATTTATTTAATCTCCATTCACCTGCCTAGCCTTTTCCCAACTATGTTGGGGGTCGGCTTTCAGTCTAACGGGATGCAGCTGAATACTAGTATTTTACATGGAGCGACTACCTATTTGACTTCCACAACCCAGTTACTGGGTAATATGATACCCCTTGGTAAGGCTGGTTGTTAGACTTTCGGGCGGGAGCTTTTTCTTTCTACCCGTAATGACTGTCAAAGATCCAAGAATGACGCCAGGACCAACGGTTTAATGTGCTTTCCGAGGCACGGAGGAGTCTCGCAGTATGTAAAGATTTTCACCTATCCACAAACCAAGCCCGGCAAGCGTACGTTATTGATGGACTCGTGCGGCTGTTATTATTTAGCCACGAGCCCCTTTTTTTTTTTTTTTTTTTTTGACACCTGTGGCATCCTGCATAGATTTTGGCCTGCTCCCTATCACTGAGGAGGTCTGAGTCTTGAGTCGGTTCCAGCAATAGAAACACTATTATTAATCATTTTATTTCAGAATAAAAAAAAAACATTCCATACATTGTTAGTAAATAATACTTATACCTATGTTAGTACTTAAAATTATTAATTAATTATATATTTATTCAATATTATTCACAATTCAACTAATTATTTAATGTTAAAGAGGGCACCTCCGGAACCGTGGACGGCATTCCAGTGCCTCACAACCGGGCACTCAACCCTACCCAATATGGTATTCAGAAGGCCGTTGGTGCTGCCTCGCACGCGGCACATCAGGGAGGCCACTCTTTTACGCACTATTGCCCTAAAGCAGTCTGTTCTGGCCTTAGCAAACATACCTGATGCACTGCAAAAGCGAGGCAACCCCAACAGCATCCTAAAACCATTATTGTACAGGACCCGTAGGGCATTGAAAGATCTACGCGTATAACTGACCCACAGGCTGCAGGTGTAAAATGACTGGCAGTATGCCTTAAAAAGAGCAATTTTGACATCCGCTGTGCACCTTGCAAACCTGCGCGCCAGCATATTGCATCTCACCGCCAATGCCCTACGTTCCCTATATAGGGTGATGATTATTTCCAAAAAAGCTGAATTTACTAGACATCCCATCTAAAGCGACCGTTGCTATCGAAAAATGCATTTACTTACGTGAAATATCTCGAAAGGTTGTTCGACCCACGTTATTAATATTAAAGTATATACCGTGATAAAGGACACGCTTCAATCTTGCCCTCTTAAATTACCTCTACAAAAAAAACAATAAATTTGGTGAACAAAGCACCCTTGAAGAGGTTCTTCGGAGAATTTTTTTGGAAGTTGTTTAATTTTTCAACTTGTGTCCTGTTTGGTTGATGGATAGGGTAATTGCTTATGCAAAACTTGCTTAAGCTAGGCGGGAAAATCTGCTGCAGGGCTGGACGCTCAGGGTTTGTTGGATAATACATAGCTCGTAGAGTACACACATGTGGCGTTTTTTTTTAATAAAAGCTCATATGGCCATACCAGTATATTCTGGACTTATAAAACCTCGTCCAATCCGTGAAGGCAATATGTGAAAAAATGGGTTTTATTAAAAAGGACTAATAGTCGCTGTGCGTCAGCTGGGAACGGCTGACCGCGGCCATCGCGAAAATGTGGCCAGATTGAATTTAGATCATTTTAGGCGAGACCTCTTGGTTTGAATTAAAAATAATACATTATACATCGTTTGGGACTTTTCTTTATATATAGAAATACTTATTAGTACGATCCTTCGGGTTTCATTAGGTTTTAATTTCATGAATGGGCTACGTTTATTCCCAAATCCCAATAATACATCCCCCAAATAACCTTTTAAGAGATTACTGAAAAGAAAATATCTATGCCCTTTCCCAATATTCAAACGATGACCTTTCATTGACTTGGCCATCCCGAAAAGAAACCTTTTAACAGTTTTTAAATAAAAACAGAAAAAAGTAACTTTAGCGGGTCCCAAACTCACCCCAAGGGCTTCGTTCGTGAGTTCGCGTTAGCGAAGTTGTAATGCGTTATCCCTGTCGCCCTTGGCCAAACAATGCCTTTATACATATAAACGTATAGGAAAAGATTAGCCTTTAAATTAACAGGCCTATAAAAATGAGCATACTGAAAGTATGATTCGGTTTCTAATCCTTTTGTGTTTATTTCACTAAGAATTTAAGAATTCTCCACAAAATGTTGAACTCAAACTCAAAGCATTTATTTCAATTAAACCAATTACAGGCACTTTTGAATTGTCAAGGGGTCGGTCAGTCAGAAAGATCCAAAGCATAGTAGGTACCTATGGAGAAGAACGGGCAAGAAACTCCACGGACACTCTTTTAAATCAAGATATGGTTACAAAATAATAGTTACATCATTCATGTTGAAATTTTACATGTGAGAACGATGCAGAACGTTAAAAGCGTCCTTAAAAAAAACAATTCAAATATTTAAATTAAATTAAAATAAGCCGTGGCCGCTAAGGTATGCCCAGCCTTCACTGACAGCGCTTGTTCACGAACCTGACGCATGGATTAGCTAAATGATCCAACACGCGCCACCATCAGCGAGACATTAGAGTGAGCGTCACATACTCTCAGCCGCCAGGGCACATTCAAGTCAAACAAAGACGTACCCAGTAAATGGTAGCTTTAGAGTATGTACATAGTACTCACACATGTGTTAGGCAATTATATAATACAAAGGAGATTGAGTCTATACAATGCAATGATAGTCTTACAATCTTCAGCAGCTCCAACAGTATCTTCAAATGTTAATTAATTAGTTGTGGTTGTGGAGCAGGACCAGCATTGAGCCAAGCATTTTTATCAGTTATGTAATCCCCAAACTTATAATATGCCTGCCTGCATAGTGTGCGTTTTATACAAGTTTTGAATTTAGTCTCATTGAGTGGAAGGATGTGTGGAGGTATTTTATTGTAACATTTTAAACAGTACCCCATGAACGACGAGTCTACTTTGAAAAAAGTTAAAGCAATTGCGCCATTTTACTTGTTATTCCTGAAGCTCGTGGCTAAATAATAATAGCCGAATAGGTCGATCCAGTTAAGCTACGCTTGTTGGGGTTAGTCTGTGGATGGGTGACCATCTTTACATACCGAGACTCCTCCGTGCCTCGCGTTGGTCCCGGCTGTCATTCGTGGATCTTTGACAGTCGTTACGGGTCGTCAGAAGCCCGACAACAAGTCTTACCAAGGGGTATCGTATTACCCAGTAACTGGGTTGTGGAGGTCAGATAGGCAGTCGCTCCATGTGAAATACTGGTATTCAGCTGCATCCGGTTAGACTGGAAGCCGACCCCAACATAGTTGGGAAAAGGGTAAGCAGATTGATTCCCAGCAAAAACAAAGCTTGATCGCATTTTACGGAAAATCTAATGAGATGTAATTTTTTTTCGTCTTCTCCCGTGTGCATGCAGATCTTTTGTTCATGTCCACAGCAGTGGATGGAGTGTGTGCTAATAATAAAACACTGACCATTAGCGTAGCATAATAATTATGGAGAATCCCTCTAATTTTAAGAACAATTAACTTGAAAATCGTGCTCTAAACGTAATAGAAAATGGCAGGCACATCGCGAAACGTGAAAGGCCCATTAAGACTAAATCTTTAAACATTATGCCTCAGACTGCAGTACATTAGTCTCTACGTGACAATGTCAGCTGAGGAATGACCTGGCGTCACTGCAATTTAGTTCTATGCATACGTGAATAGAATAACGGATAACCACTTAAAAAGCCAGTGAAGTATATGTATGAAGTATATGTACATTTTGATACAAGTGGAGAATTTTTGTTATTGCATTCGAGGCGGAATTAACACCCGAGCCGTAGGCGAGGTTGTTTTTGAGCCGAGAACTGCAATAACAAATGTCCACGTGTATCAAACGACTCTTTTCAATACCTACACTTTTGAAGAAATAAAATAAAATAACAACAAATATTTTTGTCATGAATTATTATTATTAATAGGAAACTATGATTAAAATTTTCTTTTTTTCCGCGCTTTGCTTTCGTCAAGTTGGAGGAGAAGCAAAGTTATAAAGCCGATAAACAGCCTAAAATGAAAAATAAAAAATTTAATAGGATTTTGAGTTTAGAACACAAATAAATGTTACTTTGTTCATAAATGTTTTTTTTATTGTAATAATCATGGTTTTGATGATGTTCTATTTATAAACATTATTTAAATATTCAAAAAATAAACGCCGTAAAGACGCCTATCTCTTTGCCGAGATTAAAAAAAAAACATTCACCTCCGAATAGAGACGGTGTGAATAGAGGCATTGAACCAATTTGGACTAAGTATAGGTATAAGTTATCTGTGACAATTTTTATTCCCGCACACGGGTTGGAAAATGAAAAATCGCACGCGTGTGAAATAATATATTGCATTGTGAACCTAATCGTAGTGCGATATGAACCAGTTTTCGAGGAAGTGTATTGAAAATAGAGTAATCCTTGGGTTTTGGAAGTCAAATCTTTTTTGATTGCTTGAACCCATGAAGTTGGACTAAATGACAGATTTTTTTAGACTTCCAGTATTGAGGAATAAGAGCTTCAAACTCAATTCAAAGCATTTTTTTTTCAAATAAACCAATTACAGGCACTTTTGAACTGTCGGTCAGAAAGATGAAGCTAGTTGCCCATTCCAAAGCGTAGTAGGTTCCTATGGAGAAGAATGGGCAAGAAACTCCACGAGGCTAGAAGGTACTTTAAGATGTTGCTGGTCTATTGGCTAAAATATTAAATCACAGTTAGTCGTTAGGGCTTGATCGTAGTCTTTTAGAAACGTCGTTCATACAGTCGTATCATAAACCATAGAGTTCATAATTCAACAGAAGCAGGCGGTTCAACAAATACACGCAATACTATAAAGACAATCCATCATGGCCGCCACACAAGTTGTCATTGTTCCCGCCAAAACTACAGGCAACAAGCCACTTCATTAATTAAGTCAAGTGTTACGCGATTAACATCGGTACGTTTAACTTAGAGCTCTGTTGACTCGACAGCGCCTTTGCAAGCAAAATATTTATGTTACTTATTACAGTGATTGCTATTCGGTTCTGTCAGGCGTTTCTTGTTTTTCTTGAGCCTGATTGAATTGGCATGATCAGATTTATTTGTCGGACTCAGTTACTCAATCTGTCCGATGGAAAATTATTTTATTTAAATCCAGATTGTTTTATTCTTTCAGCGTTGCTACTGACATTCACATTCACATTATCTAAGCATTTACGCATGAAATGGGATGTAAACGTATTTAATACCTAGATCATTGAAACTGCGCGGTCAGGAAAAGACAAAAAACCGGCCAAGTGCGTGTCGGTCCACGAACAATGAAGGGTTCCGTTAGTTCTGTAGTTAGGATGAATTTATCCCAAAAACAAACTTAACAGTAATAGTTAAAAAACATGTTCGTCCATTTTGTAATTCTTTGCAATATTTTTTTTTGTGATAAAACTACAAACTAACGATTTTCAGACTTTTTCCTTTACATTGTGAGACCTTGCTCCTCGCCAAATTTCATGATTCTAGGTCAACGGGAAGTACTCCGCTTTTGATTTAATTGCGAGTATCAAAATATGTCACATAAATGGCCGTATTTTTTTATTGCGTTGACTTAGAAGTGGACTTTTTTCTAGTCCGTCGTCAACGACGGACTAGAAAAAAAACAAGGACTCCGCTCCACGCGTATCGAAAGTGAAGCACTGTACCGATCAATGTATGCGTGATTAGTCCTTCTTTTTATTCTAGTCCTTGGCATTGACTTAAAAGCTTGATATTTTTTTATAGCTCAAAGGGAACGTAGACGTACGTAGTTGATATAAATTTCAACTTGATTCTTCCACGTATTCCTGAGAAAAAGGGTCTTGACAGACTGACAGACGAAGTGATCCTATAAGGTTTCTGTTGTTTTTCTTTTTTTGAGGTACGGAATCTTAAAAATGCCGTACTTCCAACTCTACTTTATAGCCATGTTTATTAGGGAACTTAGTAAGTAAGTACATTACTGCCGTTTGACAATAAATTTTCATCCCATAAAACTTTAGTGACTGACTAGTAAAAATGCCAATTAAATTGTTATTGCTAATGGCAGATTACAGCATTCATGGCGAGACGAAAGGATTATGTATTTGATTGCTACTGATTTGCAAGAAAATGTATTATTCAAGACTGGAGAGCGAGATATGAGATTCACCCGGGCGGCGCTGGGCACGAACAGCTAGTTGTAATATAATTCTTCACCCCTTGACATCGGACGCTAGGAACTATAAGAAGAATAAGAATAATTTATTGTTTAAGAAATTACATTCAATGTGTTGTTTCCTGGAACTCACACTAGGATTCCCTGTGTCGTGAGATCCAGGCTGCTTCTTGAACTATGTAAAAGTTCAGACTGACGCAAAACCCTTGTGGGATCCGCCTCAGTCTTTCGAAGTTGGAGCCTTTAGAAAATTAGAACTGCTATTACCGAAGTGAAAATATAAGCCGTCAGCAAGATAGTCAAAGCATTTATTTAACCCTTCGTAGTACATAGATATATGCGAGAGACAATAGCTTTTTACGAGGCAAATTATATTTCGACAATGGTTTTTGCGTAAATTGGCCAACTTTGGCGATCTTATTCTGAGAAACTGAAAGATTTCGACAACTTTGACATAATGAGTGGTAGAGAATAGTTATTTATTACTATAGTTCATAGTGGCCTCGCTTTTCATATTTTTTTCTTGTCTTTATAAATAAAGCTAAAATTCCGAAGCAAGTTTTTTTTTTGCCAGGAAAAGTATTTTTTTGTTATATAAATTATAAAATATACAAAAACCTGCTGTTTTTGTATATTTTATATTTTATAATTTGAAGAAATTGCTCTAGTAAGAAGAAACAAGCGATGACCTATATGTTTTAAGGTTTAAAATGCATGGTGTGTGTTAATTCTTAACATGAAACATAAATAAACCTACTTACCACAGTACAATTAAACTATTAACTGAGTAAAACACTTTCACACTCGACCGACCGAACAATGACATGACAGAGAAAAAAATATTTTTTAATGTCATAGACGAGTCTCAGTCAGTGTTGACGTATCTTAAATCGTTCGGAAATAGATAACGCATCAAATTAAATGCATAGAATTAGATATTAGTACTTAATAGTGATGGAACAACGTTGGAATAAAAAAATATTTTCTTGGTATAGAACTCACACCACGTACAATATTAGGTAAAATGACTCCACGGACCCGAATCACACCGCACTCGCGTGAGCGGATAATTAAAAACGGGATATTAATTCAAAATCTAGGTGAAATATGCTTTTAAATGCACCATGGGTAGCTTTTGGACATGATCTTTTAGTTAAGGAATGCATGTAGGACTCTGGTCATGGTCCTTTTCGTGAGGTACGGACATACTTTTAAATATCATGGAAGCTTTTTAAATTCACCCTGATCTTGGCCAGAAACACCTGTACTGTCGTAGTTTTCTCTACCCTTCCTTTTTCCAAAGGACTCCAAAGCAGTGTACATAATCTATAGACCCTACCCCTGTTGGTTTCAGCAGCAACTTCCTCGGAGATGTACAACAGGAACGCTCGCAGCGCTGTAGGTGCATTAGACGGTCGTGGCCTGGTCGCCGTGATCAAGCGACAGGTGCCACTAGCAGGACAGCTTGACCACCAGCTCGCTTGGGGACAGGGCTGGGGATGGGTCACCTTGCCTAACGGTGTTTGGAGTGGACGTAAGTATTCTTATCAGACTGTTTGTAATGTAATTTAAACATAACTGCTGATTGAGCTCTCAAGGTGATAAAAAAATGTTAGCAGAAAAAATTGTGGGTCATCGGGCAATTGTGGGGAATCGGCATATCTGGAGACATCAGACTGACTTTGCCTTAAGAAACAAGGATGCCTGTAGTTTTAAACAAGAAAGATCCTACAAAGATCGCCTCTCGTCATGTAGGTATTGCTAATCTGGGGGCACAATAGTGCCCCCGCCAAGACAAAAAGCACCTACCTTTTCTCGAATCGTTTCGTCGTATTTTCAAACTCTCATAGCTTTGGCCAGGATAATGCTATAGAGCTCAAATTCTCAGAATAAAATGTAATGAGCAGACTAAGGGCTGATTTTTCAATAGGCCGATAACTTTTACCTGAAGAATAAATGACACAGATTGACATATTTTTAATACAAAAGCTGTCAAACCGCCATATTTATTCCTCAAATAAAAATTATCTGACTATTGAACAATCAGCCCTAAAACACATTAAGTTTCATTTGTCTAGCTTTTGTACTTTGGATTTTATGAATACCCTAAATATGTCAATTTCGTCACTGACTGACTCACTCACTCATCAAAACCTCTAGGGAACTTGGCAGTCTTGGGCCCGTATTACAGAACGTCACTCAATACTCAAGCATTACTTCAAACTAGATTCAAACCATTTGATTGGTTGAAAGTAGTTTTAAGTAGTGCTTGAGTATTGAGTGACGTTCTGTAATACGGGACCTAGAAAGCTTGCTAGCTTAGCTAAGCTAAAAATTTAGTATGCAGGCTATTTGCAAATAAACAACAAAAAAAATTTAAAAAAAATGACTTTCACCCTCCAACCCCTTTTCAAAATCTATGGCTTGGCCGTTCCATTGAACTTTTTCATGACAACACATTAAAAACACTGGTCTTTAATGTTGTAGTCACTGGACTTAATTTCTTACCATAAGCCGTACATTTTGACCAAGATGTAAGGTTTGTAGAGTTAGGCTTTGTAGAGTGAGGGGGCTTGGCTCTACATTAGATCTGATAACTTTTTAACAGTGAAAGCGTTATGTAAGTCTTGACAACCTACTTTACATGAAATGTTTTGGTGGGTTGCTATTGACTACATATGGTTGACATTATGATCCACGTCTCTCTCTTGTAAACCTCTTGTAAAATAAGAGGGGCTCATGGCTAAGTAATAGCAGCCACACGGATCGATGGATCAGGTTAATCTACGTTTGCCGCGGTCAGTCTGTGGATGGGTGACCATCTTAACATACCGAGACCGCCGTTGGCCCCGGCTTTCATTCGTGGATCTTTGACAGTCGTTACGGGTCGTCAGAAGCCCGAAATTCTGACAGCCAATCTTACCATGGGGTATCATGTTACCCAGTAACTGGGTTGTGGGGAGGTCAGATAGGCAGTCGCTCTATGAAAATACTGCATCCGGTCAGACTGGCAGCCAACCCAAACATAGTTGGGAAAGGGCTAGGCAGATTGATTTGTCTCTCCCTAATATTACATTAACGAAAGTTTTACCCCTTTTCAGGCCTCACCTGGTCCCAAGAAGGCGAAGACTTTGCCCTCCACGCCATGCCGATCATGCACCACACCAATGTGTCTCAAGCTTGCTCCATGCTTGACGGGGTCACGGCATACGAAGCCTCGGTCTACGAACAGGCTTTAGCAGAGTACGATGATACTGCCTCGGACGACTGGGATTTCGGCGTTGACTGCGGAGATTTTATGATGTAAAACCATTTTGAAGAACACCCATGTCATGATCTAGGGAGTGGATGCGCTGTACTGAATATATGAAGAACTGGAACTTTACTTTTTGTCTTAATGGGCAGTGTGTATTGTCGCTAGCACTAATGTGAGCAGTGTTGGCTCAGTGCTAAGTAGGCACTCAGCATTGTGTAAATTATTTCATCACCACTGCTCTCAAAACGGTGAAGAAAACATCGTGAGGAAACCGGCATGTCCTAGAATAAAAATCGAAGACATATGACATCCGCCAACCCGCACTGGGCCCACTACCTCTCACAGAGAGGAAGCCTGTGTCCCAGCAGTGGGAACATTATAAGCTAATTATGCATTGCTGTTAAGCGTTACGTGAAGGACATACTCATGATCTTTGGCAATCTTTTGGTATTCACGTTGCATTGCGATTGCGTCCTAACTTGCGGGCAATTGCGTAACACAGTATCAATCGGAATCGATTTCATTTTGACAGTTCAACAACATACATTGTGTTACTTGAAGCAATGGATTAGCAATTTGCTTCAAAGTGATTCAGATTCCGATTGACAGTGTGTTACGCAATTAAGGTGCTGCACCCTAATTGCGTAACACATCATCGATCGGAGTTGGTTTAATTTTGAAACAAGTTGCTAATCCATTGCTTCATATGTTCGAAAAATTTGTCTGCTCGACAACGTAAATAACGCAATTAATGTTGTTGAACTGTCAAAATTAAACCAACTCCGATTGATAATGTGCTACGCAATTAAGGTGCTGGTCAAAGATTAAAACCAAAATCAGTTAGTTCCCTGGAACAGCGTGTTTCTTTCGTAGATTTTGACAATGTTCTAAATATCGGTAAAGGACACTAACCCAAAAGAAAAATGTTATATGCTGGTCATGTTTAACATAACATTATTTTTGGCTTGAAATTATACGTTATTTTGATGAATCCAAGTATCGATCCATTATTATGTAATGCAAGTTCTGATTTCCTGATTCCGTGAGTTGCACGAAACCATGGAATATTAGTATAACGGATACTTTAAATTGATGCTGTCACTTTCTTTTTGATACAAAATGTAAGGGATGGCATGAATTTAAAGTCCCCGTTAAACTAATGATGGTTTCGTGCAACTCAACGTTAACCTAATTTTGTATTAGTGTCCTTTAAAAAAGGTATTACTATAATTCATAAAATGAACATTTCACGAAGTGACATAGATTTTGACGATGCCAAATATATTTTCTGTTATACTTAATTGAATTTATAATGTGCTGGTCACAAAAAAAAGCTTATAGTGCCAATTATAAAGTTCATTAATGAAATAAAATTTTCACCATGTTATGAATATTGAGAAAGCAAATTTTTAAGGATTTTTTTTTAATTATCTCGAACTTCTCATTTCTTTATGTGTTGATCGAATCTTCATGATGATGTCGAAAAAGAAGAAATAATTGTGGATGCTTAATCAAAGACTATAATAATATGACAGAAGCGGGCCTTCTAGTCAACTGCCGTTAATACCGACTAGCTTTCATTGGTTTTCAGAATTTTATTAATTTGTTCGATATATTATTATGATATCAAAACTAATAACAATGTTCAACAAGGATGAATAAATTAACTCAACGCCTTCAGTCGATATTATAGCGGTCATGAAAGGGCATACACAATTATCTTACACTTAATACATTAAATAGATGTGCTCTTTAGAGATACTGCATGTTGTCATAGAAAAGATGTGTGTAGCCATGAAATTCTAGATATTTTCAAATTCTTGAAGTTCGGCCTATTGATAAAAGCCATAGGATGTTCATGTAGGTTAGGTATTAGCACTAAATCTCGATCTCTCAGAGCGATGTTTATTTATGTATAATATTATTTATGAAACGTTTGATACTGTCTTCTCTTTAATCTTTGATAAACTGTAACGTTGATTGTTTCCCCATTTCTTCTATAAATAATGCATTTTGAGGAATTATTGAAGGCGTTAAAAAAATAAATTTGGAGATAATACCTTTTTTAAATTTGGTAAATGACAGAAGAAGTTTTCGAAGGTTTTATGTGATTACACAAATCAGGGTACACATTATTCTGCTTTATTGAAAACTTTTTCATGTTCACTGAATACTCGTACATAAAGTCGCACAAAATGAGAGTAACTTGAGAATAGTCTATATTTAAGGGGATTGCTCTAAGGTAGCTAACGAAATTCATGTTTTCAATATTGTAATAATTTTGCTGGTTGCCTTGGAGCATCCACCTTAACACATAGGATAAGTACATTCAATGCTTGTCCCCTGATGACACCAATTACGAATTGAGAAAGTATATTTACTCATTGAATTCGTAAATAAAGAATGTTAGTGTTAAGTTGATGTTAGCTCTTAGCGTTAGTTAATGTGGTCGGTAGAACATTACCTAACTGGACGAAATATAACGTTAAAACCTTTTGAAAGAACAACATCGTTTTCAAAAGAACTGTTTACTGTTTACTCAAAATCAACTTTTTGGGATATTGTCGGTATAGTTAGGTGTGTATTAATTAGAAAATTATTTAAAGAAAATATCTAGACGCTACAAAATCTTCCGACCTACCCAAAGACTGCCTAACGTTATTTACCTAATTACCTGTGTTGTGTGTAACCCTAGGCATGGTAAACGCGATTAATGTCCCTTGCCCCGCGAGTGCTACATTGCAAGATTTAATTGCTACGAAATCACTAAGGATGATGATGCCTGGGTAAAAAAAAGAAATTCTATTTAGTTCGTCAGTCAGATAATAACAAAATATTAGACACGTGTATTTTAAACTTTGTGACGTGTGCTTTATCATATTAATAAAAACTAACTTGGATAAAAAGCATTACCTAAAGTTGGGGAATGGAGACTCGCTACGTCACAACTAAAACAGGCGTGACGTCATGCCACGTTTTTACTCAATGTATCGCCGTAATCTTTTGGTTACGTAAGAAAGAAAAATACGTGTCCAATGTTTTTTAATATTATACATGACTGACAAAAAAAAAATTATTAACATTATTAATGAGAAATAACTTAAAAAAAAGCTGTGCAAACAATTATTAAATACCGCCAAAAATAACTTAAGCTGACGTTCAAGAAAAAACAAAGTACGCCTTATATTATTTGGAAAGGTTTATTTTGTATTCGATGGAATGCCTCAAAATATGGGCACAAAATTTAAAAACATAGGTCAATGGAAAGTTAAAAAATTCTTCGGAACAAAATTGTATAACAAAAAAAGCTAACTTTGGTGGCTTCTCATTCGTTTGTTTTCCAATATTTTTTAAAACAAAAAATACATTATTTATCTACTTAACGAGCTCTAAACAACGATAACTCAAAAAATTTTTTTCGCGCCTCCTTTATCTGTGGGAGCCTTTAAAACATTTAAAAATATTTTTTCACAATTTGTATGGCTTTGGGTCAACAAGATGCTTATACTGTGAATATTTGAAGACTGTAGCTCCAACCGTTTGGCTGTAAAACCTGTGTGACAGACGACGGACAGACGGACACGTGAGTGACAGTAATTGGGCTCCGTTTGACCCTTCGGGTACGGCACCTTAAAAAATTAAGTGACCTACTGTCATGTCTTAATGTTCCTAGTCTTTGACCACTCGAACGAACTTTTGACAGCTGTCGAATGGCGGGAAATCTTTCTACAAAAATATTATAATTTTTGTGGTCTTGCAATGTAGCTATAGATGTCGTAGCCAATTTATTGTATTATACGAATGTAAATTAGAATAATTAATTAGACGTTTATAAGATATAATAATAGGTACCGCGGTTATTTTTTCTGTATATGTAAAATATTTTAGCAAAGGTTATTATTATTTTTTTATTTTTATGGATTTTTTTTTTTAATAAGTAAGTATCAATATCTTTTTAAATGTTTGCTTTTTTTGACCCGAGCTGAAGAAGAATCGATTCAAATTAATTACCTATACAAACAAAAAATAATTAAAACCACAACGGCTGACCTATTAGGTCTTTGAGGATAAGTTATTGTTTCTGTTTTCAACGTCTGCGGTTTAACATAAATGCAATTAATTAAGTCGATGTTTTGAATATAATTCACCGACACTTATCCTATGTTTAAAAACACTCTAGATCTTATACTTTATTCGGCAAACTAAACAAATTATTTGTAAAATTAATGGATATTAGACAGCAATAAGACGTTGGTTCTAACGTCTAGTAATATAATTATGAGATATTTTTGTATGAGAAGCTTACATGTTTGATTTCGAAGTGGAACCCTCTCGATGTGTTCGTTCTTTCATGTTATTGCTAAGTAGTTTTATTGTGAAACTTATTTCAAAGCGCTTGTTTGAAAATTAATTTATTTGTGAAATTGTCTGCACAAGTAACCTTTAATTTTTCTTTAAATGGTCTTATTTCTGGTGTAAGTAGCTATAGTTGTAAAACAGCTTTTGACAACGGATATTTACTAACAATTTTGATACTTACCTTGCATAGAGCAACACAGCCCCCGGCGGACCGGAGGACAGACCCCCTCCGTTCCGCCGGGGGCCGTGTTGCTCTATGTGACCTTGTGAGTAATAAACTAAATTAATTCAACCTTGAAAACCCGTTTAAAGTTTTGTATCTATTCACCCGTAGGTCTCTGTTTACCCCGTTTTACCCGGTAGGTAATGTGAAACCCGTAAATAATTAGATATCTAAAAACTATTGCGCGCGGGTCGTCACGTGACCATGAGCGACGTTGCCGTGTCGTGCTATTGCTTCCGATGCCATTTCAATTTATCCATTTCAAGTCGTCGAAAATTGTAGTCAACGGTTGTTATAGAAAAAAGCCGTTATCAACTTTATACCGCGCGGTTGACAATGTTGTCTTTCGGCTTCGCATCTATATGTGTAACCCAAAGTATCTTGAATTTTATTAATCCAAGATAATTATTATGAAGCAGACTGATTCACATCTCATGAAAATCATATTTCACTCAATTGTAACAGAACCGATTATGTCAATTGATAAGAGAGAGAGAAAACCAATAATTATGTGGTCGTATTAGGTATGTGAACTTTATAAGGAACACTATGGTATTAAACGTAAAAAGTGCTCGAAATTAACAAAATCTTGAATTAAATGAGAAGGTTTTTACGTGTCTTTCTTCATGATGACTATTTTTTCTTTGTCAAGATTTTAAACTTTCTTTAAGCCCTGTTATTTGTGCAGACAATAAGCTATATTGTTTATAACATCACTGGTATTATCAATGTATTTAACTAAAGCAATTTATAGAGGTGATAAAAATGAGAGTAACGTTAGACGAATAATTTGAGTTATGATAATATGATTTACATAAATAATCATACAAGATACTGCTGAACACAAAGTGATATAAATGCTTGGTCCCGTAACTTGCTCACTACATTCCAACAGGACACTGATAAAGAAAAGGAACACCAAGCAGAGCAAATATTTTAGCTCAGTCAGGTTAGCTTTTCATCAACGTAAGAAAGTCGGAAAAAAGACGCAACATTTATGTATATTTGGAACTAGCTGAGCCCTGCAGTTTCACCCGCGCAGACCGGGGCAAAGAGTAGCCTATGTGTTAACTCAGAGTGTCAGCTACCTACATACCAAATTTTATCAAAATTGGTCCAGCCGTTTGAGCGTGAAGAAGTAACAAACATACAAACACACACACTCACAAACTTTCGCCTTTATAATATTAGTGTGATTCGTTATTTAGTGAGAAAAGTTGATGGATTAGGTTTTAGCGATGTGCAAATTAACTGATAAACACTTAATAAACGCAAAAAATCTTGCACACAATTTAAAAGAACTTTGTAAAATTTGTTGTAAGTAGGTACCTTTAAGAACACTAGTATTCAGCTGTATCTGGTTAGACTGGAAGTCAGCCCCAATATATGAGATGGAGAAGGCTAGGCAGGTGATGAGTTTTGTTTATGAAGCCAAAGCCATCCTCTAAAAAGAAAGTACTTACCTACCTACCATTATAAATTCAGCCAATAATACCAGTGATGTACCTACCTCAAAACTTCAACACAGTAGAGGATAGCGGTGTTCGCTACGAAATGGACAAATAAGTATAGCGCGTGCGTAGTTAGATCGACGTCGTGTGTTGTATGAACTGTATGAACGTTCAATCACAGATTATGAATGTTTGTATGTAATTTTTTTAATAAAATATACCGTATGGTGAATTTTTGTGTTTCATTTCTTTTGTTTACTTAAGAATTCTCCATTTTATCTAATTTTCATGTAAATATAATAAACCATTATCTGAAAGGCTTTTGTTACCATGGTTATCGACTACAAAAATATCATACCTACTTGGAAATATCAAAGAGCATGGGTCTCAGAGTACTCCCTTGCGGTACACTCTAAATGAAGGCGAAGGGCATTACGAGAATTTTGACCTAATTTGATGGTTCAATGGCACAGTTAGTTAGGAAGGCGTACTTAGACTTAGAACCTTTCTGGTTAATAAGCACTTCCAAACAGGCCTTGTTGACTTCTCTAAAGCCTTTGACTGCGTATCAAAGGCTTTGGAGAAGTCAACAAGGCCGATGACGGATATTATATTACATAGATCAGAATTCTTGGGAATGTATGCAAAGAAGTGAGAGACCAAAGTTTATTGGATTGATAAAACATTTGACCAGACCAAATTTCGACCATGGCGACCAATCTCAGCGGAGACCAGCCTTCGGTGCGGGAGATATTATAGGGAACAAGTGTGTGCGCAGGCACAGGTGCATTCTCTCTTCCCTCACTCTCATAATCCGATGGGACGACAATCCGACGCGACCGGATAGAAATCAGGCGCTGAATCAACTTCACAACAGGCACGGGGGTATCACACCGCCAACTTCCAAACTCTGGGCTGTAAAGATATGCAAGTGTAAAGACTAAGCATGTTTTTATGTTTGAACTCAACAAAAAAATCAGGATGTTTAGGAGCATTTTTTGTTCAAATCATAATTTTTGAGTATTCATATAACTACATAAAATATATATTATATAATATTATAATGTAGTGTAATGAGTATATTACCACACAATTCCAAAAAAGACGCAAGTAAAAGCAAGCATTCATAAAAATTAACAAAAAATATAAAACTATGTCGTTTCTTCGAAGTGAACGAGCTGAGACGAGTGACGGAGATGTTATCTCCGTATCCGGTTGTCTTTATTTACAGGATTAGCTCAACCAAGTGCGCACTGCGATTTATTAAAGAGATACACGCACTTAAGATGTCTGAAAACTGTCTATCTAAATTGAGTATATCTGTTGTAAAAGGACCGTGGTGGTTATTAATATGATTCGCATTTCTTCTGCTTTATCTTTAACTTATCTCAAAGTAAACTTTGATCAAATGAATGTAATTTTGAACCAAATTTTAATTTAATATATAAAAAGACAAGTCCTGACTGACTGACTCATCAACGATGAGCCCAAACCATTGTACCTAGAAAGCTGAAATTTTGCACAGAGGTTTCCTTTACAATGTAGACAAGGAATAAGGAAGGATTTTCGTTCCCGTGGGATATTTTCCGACATCCACACGGGAGAAGTCACGCGGGAAGTGCTAGTCATTAATGAAAGTCAATAGAGGCTGTGCTACTGTCGATTACAACTGCATGAAATAATAAGTAAAGCATGCAAAAAGCCTCGACATCATTGTAAAGATTGCTACCAAAATAACCCAATTAACACACTCAAAATAATAAATAACTTATAAGCTTATCACGTCGTTAAATCAATACTTTATGCAACAGATGGTTCGTTTCGTTAACCAGTCCTCTTGCATAAACTGCCTCCAAGCAATGTGAAGCTGGCATTGTAAAGGTACCTTTCCGAGATGGGCTGCAGACCGCAAACTGCAAACGACACCACTTGTTTCTATAAATCTCTAGGAAATTGATTCCAAGCGCGGCAACACTGCGGCTTGTAGCCGCGGCGCGCAGCCTGCGGCCGCAGCCCGCAGCGCGCAGCGACCGCAGACTGCAGCGCCAGTGGTGTCGCGAACCGCAGAGAGTTCACACGTACAAAAATGACATTCTGTCTCGCACCTTCGTGCAAGTACCTTCGTACTGGAGTGACTGAGACATGGTTCTATGCATTGTGCAGCCGCGGCCTGCCGCCGCGCTTGGATTAGAAGCAACCGCGACCGCAGGCAGCACTGCGGTCAACCGCAGCTGCTAGCCGCAGTGTCGCCTGCGGTTGCAGTCTGCAGCCCATCTCGGACTTGTACCTTAAGCTATCCCCTATAATTACCCTGCCACTACCATCAGGTTAACGCCCGTGTGACTTATGAATGATAACGCTTTCACTGAATTTGGCTGCGGGCTCGCGAATTTCTTCAATGTTGATGCTATTTAACTAAATAATACCAATTCCGCCCGCAGAACTTTTACCGGCAAGTAATAAAAAACATTTTCCTTTGCTTCAAACGTAAACAATCATTTGTCTATTGGCGGTCGAATACAAACTCTTTTTACAGACGAATGTCAGTGTCAGTGGAAAATATTCTTTATAGTGCTATGAAAAAAGGTGGATCGAGTTATGATAGCGGCAAATGTATTGTTGTCGGTTCACAGGGCGTGTAGGTGCAGCCAGTCGATTACTCAGCGAGTAGTCATGCAGGCTGCTCGCTCCCCGTCCCGCCATCTCTTGCTAATTTGCCTCAGAGCTTCACAACAGCTGAGTCGCTTGGCGACCGCTGACTCGTTTGATCGGTATTGCGATTAAATCATTCTAGTAAGTGAGAACGCGCCGAGAAATTTAAAAATTAAAACCATAAAAGCATTCCAATTTTAAATAGCGCGCGAAAGCTCAACGTTGACGGACAAAAAAAATATTTTTGACATTTTTGTGTCAAATTTTGTGAATGGTGTTTGATAATGAACAATACAAAAATCGCGTGTAGTTTTTTATAATTTTTTTACACGATTCATTAACTTGACACATCGAACTGTTTAAATTTTTTGTTGTCTTCCAGCTTACTTGGTATTTCTTGTTATTGTGTGCTACTGAAAAAAAGAAAATGGAGAAGAACGGTGGTTCCAGGCTTATGCAGATGCAAGTAAGTAACTTTATTTTCTATTTATCATTCATGAAAGCAAAGCTTTATTTTCTTATAATAATAATCTGATGAACGAGTGTTTATGAATTTTATTGCTTTTTTGATGCAATAGTATTGCCAGCTTCTGGCAAGTGAATTTTAGCACCATGCGCCACGAAAATTGACTTGATTATATCGTTACCTATAACTTATTTATTATCCCTATTACAATGATATTATATGTGAAAAGACGTAGATAGGTTACCGACCCAACATTCGGTGTTCAAAAACGGCACAATTTCGTACGATTAGATGACATGTGGAAGTAGGACGGCATGTCTTAATTATCGGGAGCGAAAAAGAGACAAGACGACGAAAATGTGGCTAATTAGCCACATTTTGACGTGCCACTTGCGGAGCGTGTGTAACCTATCTACCTCTTTCTACATATAATATCATTGCCCTATTATGATACATATTTTAATAATCACTGATCATTCTGGTTTTTATTACGAAGTGTTAGGCTTGTTTTAATACCAACTGAAACTGTAGATACTTCCTTAAATACATAAATAGGCTTACAACAGGAAAAATACTCCAGGAAAAGTCAAAAATAATTATTTATCATACCAGTCATTCCTGTGATACCAATAACATTAGTAGTAAACCATTAACATAAACGAACATATTCCTTTAAAAAATCGTTAACTTTGACGATCTCATATATAAAACAAACAGACCAATAGCAGCCGGGCGCGCGCTCCATGAATCAACAACGAACTTTTTTTTTATACTACCGGAACCACAGACTAAGATAATATCTGCAGATGATCTGCAGTAGGTCAAAATTTATGAAGTAATTTGAAGATAAGAAAATAAATAATTCTGTCGAGAACTATTTGTTATTATAAATGTTATAAACAATATTATTATAATAATAGTAATAAGAATGTCAATGAAGCTACAAAAGTTTATGAAAACGTTATTAATTGTAATAATATGGAAGTTATGAAACTGCGTAAATTCTCTAGTTCACATCTAGACTAATATTATAAAAAGATTATGTTTGTAAGTTTGGATGTAGTGTCTCTGGAAGTACTGATCCGATTTCGAAAGTTCTTTCACTGGCAGAAAACTAACCTATTGCCGAGTGCCATATGAATTGTTTTTATCGACGACTAACATTCTCAAGTCGACATGTATTTTTTTTTTTTAAGTATGAGCATGCATAACGTTTTACAGAGTTGTCCGATTCAAAAGGTTCTTGTTTTATTCGGGAGGATATACCCCGAAATTGATCCCATGTAAAATGTATTTACTTTGCTTTGGTATTTTTTGCGTTAGCTTCAATCATACGTATTTTTTTCCTACTTTTTATGTCGATGATGTTCTCATTTCTTTTACAGGTAGTGGTATTTGAAAATGTAGGGTACTACCACTACTAAAAAGTAAA
Source organism: Cosmia pyralina (assembly GCA_946251885.1). NCBI lineage: Eukaryota > Metazoa > Arthropoda > Insecta > Lepidoptera > Noctuidae > Cosmia > Cosmia pyralina. The sequence goes on from OX276360.1 coordinate 20,575,619, forward strand.
AAATTAAAACTTTTTTACAAAAAAAAAAAAAAAAAACACTACAAAGTGAAAAATAACTTTAATTTCGGAAGTCGGTGGCAAAAAACGAAAATACAAAACCAAGAACTTTTTAACTTTGTAGTGTTTTTTTTTGGAAGTCGGTTATTTTTTTTTTTTTGTATAAAAGTTTAAAGTATGTACCTACCTAATTGTTGACTACAACTCGAGTAGAAGCTAGTTTGAACTGAAATACAGTAGTGCTATTCTGTAAACATCTCACCGTGATAACTCAGGTGAAGTGAGCGTGAAGTGAGCCGTCATTCCACCTGATGCTAGGGGGTTGACAGTATTGACAGCTCACTTTAAGATCACTTCACTCATGTTTTCACGGTGAGATATTTACAGAATAGCACTACAGGAGAGAACTAAAGACTGAGAACGACTAAAGATGAGACAAAAGTTGAATAATCATTGATGATTCTATATTTTCGTGTTTGAACAAGTCAATGATGTGAATGATGTCCTTGACCGACAAGAGGTTCTTAACTTGATGATGTCATGAGTTATCTACGTGCTTAGTTTCCTCATGCTTAGTTCATAATATGTAAAACTTAGTCAAACAACCAAAAACCACTATTTAGGTACTTGTATGATACCACGCTTAAATTAAAAGCTAGGGTCAGTATGCTCCTATAATACATGTTAGAAGATATATTTTTTAAATTACTTTTCTCAAACATTCCAAACCTTGCTTCCCTAAGAGTTTTTTTATGTAAACTGGCCGTCAAAAGATAAGGCAGATGAGGTGGAAAGAAGAGTAAGAAGAGATAACAAGAAGAGGAGAGAAGAAGGATGAGTTAAGAAGGTAAGTTTCTTACCTCATCATCATCTGCGATATCTTTTCCCAACTATGTTGGGGTTGGCTTCCAGTCTTAACCAGATGCAGACCTTCTTACCTCCTTATTTAAATCAATTATATCTACTGGCCCTTTTTCCTACTGTTATCATCTTTGGCTCAGCTAAGAGTTCGGCGAACGCTAACCGGGATGCGAACCTTGACCTCGACAGTGACGATTATTATTACACTCAGCGACTGGAACCCCAGAATACAAATGTTTTGGTTTATTTCGTACTCTATGTACTTGTTCTTGATGTACTTGATGACGTCAATGGGGATAAAGTGCCTCTGTTTAACAGATAAATATTATTAGCTTGTATGGCTTCTGTCATTGACTTCTAAAATCATCAGCTTATCGGTCGTATAAAGCTTGGTACACATTTGTGCCTACGCACATTGTAATGTAATATGTAGAGAACCAATTTTTTTATGAAATTTTAACCAGCCCATTCATAACATAATATAACATCACGCCTGTATTCTCCAAAAGGTTAGGCAGAGGTGTACCTATAGTACACCTACATTTCGCCAGTTATGTTTAAGGGGATATATCGATAAATTTTGTGTTTTTAAAATTCCTATAAAACCAAATGTATATGGTTAAATCGTTTGGATTTTCGATATTGTATTATTTGACTATATTGTTTACTGCTATACTAAAAGCGAAACATGATTACTTGAATTTTTTTTTTATAGAAAATATTCCAAAGTTGCACCGTCTATTTTCTGTTTTATACGATTATATGTAAACAGTTTCTTATTGTGTAGTAAAATTTTCTTTAAACCGAATAAAAAAAAAATATTTTAATATGTTAAGAACTTACTAAGCTTTAAATTGATTTAAGTATAGCATGTTATCATAAATCTACATTTAAATGAAGCGCGTTTAGTTTCGGTGCGCGTGAGTCTTCTATCTCGCGCGTCAAGCTAGACAGCTATAACGCCATTTCACTTACACACCGAGCTAAACCACTCTTCGATGTATCCTCTTAAGTCCCTTGTAGTAGTCCCAGTTTGGTGTCTTCATTACACTCTGACTATCCTAGGGCTATCGCGGGGGTGAATGAAAGCTTGTTGTTAAAATAGAATAGAATACTCTTGCTCTCTTTTCTCTTCTCTTGTTGTTGTTGCTTGCTTGTAGCTTGTTGTGTTGTGTTGCTTCTTGTGTGTGCCATAATCTGTGTTTACTAGGTTCTATTATCAAGCCAACCGAAGTAATTAGGTATTTTTAGTTAAGTACTTACTGTACAAGATTTAAATGCAGCTTATGTCATTATGCAAGTAATACCTATGTATAATGTCTACATCAAATACATCATTGAATCGCCTGTCTTCGCAGACGACGCGATGGTCAAAGGTTTATCGTTTGCAGTCAGCGTTATCAGAAGGCCATCGTTTAGAATCAACCTGTGCATTATTTAGGTGAATTTGCTAATTTATGCATCAATGAGTCACGAAGTGCACAGTTATTCTGCGCAGACAGTTTCAAGTAGGGGGTGTTTCACCGACTCATTTATTTGACACAGCGAAGTAAATTCATATTTAGGTACGTTTTTTTTGCTGTCCATATTATTCTCGGTAAAATGAGGTGTAGGTACACTAACGGCCGAACCCAATAATCTATTTTGGTATACTGGAGATAGAAAAACCTATCTATCTATGGTTTTAACGTACGTCCCAGTAATCTAAGACAGATAAAACAAAAGAACACGAACGAACGAAAGGAACGTAATAACAGATACAATTATCTATCATCAGTAGCGATAAAGACACTAAATTACGCCGATACTGAGGAACTATTGCAACACACAAAATGATACTCGCATGCACACACCCACACACTCACCCACATATCACACCCTCACACTTGCACACACACCCTCGCACACACACACCCTCACACACACACACTCTCTCTCTCACACACACACGCACACACACACATCACATACTGCTTATGTTTATGTCTAAGATACTGAAAAAATTGTATACTGCTGTGGAAGAGCGGAGTCACCTAACACAGGCATTACTTGCCTAACAGATGGCTCCAATCACCAACTAATGTACAACTTTTTGGTTCAGTAATAAATTTGATTTGATTTGATCTGTCTTTTACTGGAAGTAGGTTATTGGGTTCAGCCGTAAGAGAACTTGATGTGGTAACTGTGGCAAGCTTATCACACTTCACGTTAATATTATAAAGGCGAAAGTTTGTGACTGTGTGTTTATTACTTCTTCACGCTCAAACAGCGAAGCCGAGTTGGATGAAATTTGGCATGTAGATAGCTTACACCCTGGATTAACACATAGGCTTCTTTTTATCCCGTGCTACGCGGGTGAAACCACGGGGCGAAGCTAGTATAATATAATTTCACCCATTTCTGTATACTTGTTTTACTTGTGCTTTTGATTTTGCTGTGGAAGGTGTGTCAGCTAACCTATCGTACCACATTCCCCCGATATCTTCTCACGTTTAGATACATCATTGCCGGTGGTCTTATCGTAGATGTTATTAAATCGTGATGATAACCACAAGATTGCTAGAAAATGATAGAAGACTCCTAACCACTTCCCAGACATTATTACTTGCAATTTTTTGCGTTAGCTTTTATAAAAAAGTAATAAGAGTTTGCTCTGCATTTACCAGTTAGTACAATTAAGTATACGCAAAGCTTTTCAATTTCATCTCGTTCTACCTTTGGTATCATCTATAAAATCTTAAGCTTTAGCTCTATCAATTAATTGAGCTTAGTTAATAATTCTGATTATAAAAACTGTTTTACAAAAAAATACAACCGACTTCCAAAAACAACACTACAAAGTGAAAAATAACTTTAATTTCGGCAGTCGGTGTCTGGTTAAATGTATTTTCGTTTTTTGCCACCGACTTCCGATATTAAAGTTATTTTTCACTTTGTAGTGTTGTTTTTGGAAGTCGGTTGTATTTTTTTTTTAAATAGTTTTTATTTTTCATATTTTAGGTGGGGTACCAACCCCACACAAATTCTAATACCACTACCTGCAAAACAAACTAGAACATCATCCATATAAAAGTGGGGAAAAAATAAGTATTATTGAAGCTAACTCAAAAACTTCCCAAGCAAAATTAATCAATTTTATATACCAACTTTGATGTATACCCTCTCGAATAAAATATTTTTTTTTCAAATCGAACGACTCTGCAAAAAGTTATGCGTGGACATACATAAAAAAAAACATACATGTCGAATTGAAAACCTCCTCTTTTTTTTTCGTCGGTTAAAAATATGAGGAGGTTCTTAATTCGGCACGTAATGAATAGAATAGAATAGAATATCTTTATTTCGGACATACAATATCCATATAGTGTTAGTAATATACAAAGAAATAACTTATTGCCTAGTGTTACTAAAAATCAACCTCCGCACAAACTGCTGTACAATCGGAGAGCCAAGGCTCTCGGCTACAGTTTTCAGGATGCTGTTCCGACTGCCCCTCACTCTCTTCAGTAGCGACGCAGTTCTTTTGCGTATAATTGCATAGAAGCCGTCGGTGCGGGCTTGCGCGAACATTTCCGACGCGCTACAGTAACGAGGCAGCCTCAACAACATCCTGGAAGTATTGATTTATTGGACGCGCACAAAGAGAATTATAGTCATTGGACGCGCAGGACATCCAGCGATCTCTTAGTGCAATTGACCCATAGACTGCCCGTGTACAAACTTTGGCAATAAGCCTTGAAAAGTGTTACTTTTAACCACGTATGACCACGCATAACTTTTTACAGAGTCGTCCGATTTCAAAAATTATTGTTTTATTCGAGAGGGTAATATACCTCAAAGTTGGTCCCCTAAATAAGTTATTAATTTTGCTTGGGTAGTTTTTGAGATAGCTTCAATAATACGTATTTTTTCCCACTTTTTATGTGGATGATGTGCTAGTTTTTTTTGCAAGTAGTCGTATTAGAATGTGCGTGGGGTAGGTAGGTACCACAACTAAAACGTGAAAAATAAAAACTTTTATACAAAAAAATACAACTGACTTCCAAAAACAACAGTACAAAGTGAAAAATAACTTTAATTTCGGAAGTCGGTGGCAAAAAAAGGAAAATACATTTAACCAGACGCCGACTTCCGAAATTAAAGTTATTTTTCACTTAGTATGTAGTGTTGTTTTTGGAAGTCAGTTGTATTTTTTTGTAAAAAAAAAAATGTTTTTTTCTTCACACAATCTGTCTGCATCGGCGATATCTCCGAACCTTGATTGAATCCGTCGATCCTTTTCTTCTACATATTACCTTACCTACCTTTATTACCCATATTACATAAATTGTCCCAGTTCACCGGTTCGATAGCCGACAGTGTCGAGACAATTAGGCTTATGCTATACAAACAAAGCTGTGACCCGATGCCCTAGTTGTTATTATTGATAAATGTATCCACAGCCTAATGTATTGCTTCTTTTGCTTGCCGTAATGCGAATACATCAGTGAATTGCTTATTGAAATTTACGACTTTTTTATTGTCTGCCTGAAATTGGCAATTGGTGGTTCTGGAATATTAAATAGATCGCTTAGTAATGACGTATTAGTAATACGTAGTAGTATTATATTATCTATGGTAATGATAACAAAAATGTAAGTGGTTAAATTTTCTAATGATTGGATGATTTTTACTCAGTCACTCGTATAAACAGCAGATACAAATTAGTACCCACCTACCTAATTCAGAATGAGTCCTGACTTTACCTTTTCATTCTGAAAAACTAAGAACTTCTCTTTGAAAAACTAAATAGTAGACGTTAGTTTTTCAGAAAGAAAATTTCTTTTAGTTTTTTTAATTTAGAAAAACTGAGAACTTTTTTCGTGGGTATAAGAGCCTTAGTACACCCCCGCGAAACCATAGTAGTTCAATTCAACTGACTCGCAGATGTTTCGCTACTCGAGTAGCAGAACATCAGCGGAATAGCATGCGGTTTTGCGGTTTGCGGCGTAGGTGTGCTAAAGCACTGAGTATAGAATCTAACAGAGGGTGTACAGCTAATAGGAAGTAAGTATATCTCACATAAAAGCTAGCATGTTTAAACGTAGGTAGAACAGACAGTGTCGTATTGTTTCAAGCGTGAATCGATAAATATTGTTAGTTTCATAGACGTATAAAAAAAGGCGGACAGATTCTCGCTAACAAAAAACTGTGTCTATCGGAGTCAGCCAGCTCGGTGTACCTACAGGCATGCATAAATTTCACAAGACAAGCTGTATTTTTACCTTATATACCTTACCATAATTACGAATACGTTAGCATGTTACGAATGGTTGACTGATGTGTGAATGTGTGCGTGCCAGCCTATAGGTACAGCGAGCTGGCTGACTCCGATAGACACAGTTTTTTTTTCACTGTTACCATATGTGTGGACTTATTTATAACAAACTACCAAAGAAATTTAAAGACATACCTAATAATTTATTTTTTATACAGTTAAAATTATGGCTGCTGGAAAAATGATTTTACTCTATTAATGAATTTATAAATAATGTTAAATAATTTGTTTAAATTTAATGTGACGATAACTGATCTTTTTTTTTTTTTAGCATTAAATACCTAAATTGTAATGTTTTGCATGTCAAATATCTGACTTTGTATTAGGAACTCAACCACTGACTTTAAGACCAACACTGTACCAATACTTATTGCAAATAAATGATTATGATGATTATGATTATGATAGACACAGTTTTTTGTTAGCGAGAATCTGTCCGCCTTTTTTATACGTCTATGGTTAGTTTAATTAAAACTATATAACTGTGGCGATTACCAGCAGGTGACTGAATATTGATCTAAGTACATAATACCATTATGTTTTAAAATAGAGCAGTTTACAGTTTTTAATGTAAAATGCTCTACTAGTTATCTGCCTAGCCTTTTCCCAACTATGTTGGGATCGGCTTCCAGTCTAACCGGATGCAGCTGAATACTAGTATTTTACATGGAGCGACTGCCTATCTGATCTCCACAACCCAGTAACAGGGTAATACGATACCCCTTGGTAAGACTGGTTGTCAGACTTTCGGGCTTCTGACGACTCGTAACGACTGTCAAAGATCCACGAATGACAGCCGGGACCAACGGCTTAACGTGCTTTCCGAGGCACGGAGGAGTCTCCGTATGTTAAGATGGTCACCCATCCACTGACGAACCCCGGCAAGCGTAGCTTAACCTGATGGATCGACCCATGCGGCTGTTATTACTTAGCCACGAGCTCCTCCGAGGTTATTGTAGATAATATCATGTTAAATTAACTCTTGCTATTTCCAAAAAGATTTTTTTATTCAAGTCTAAGATAGCCATAGAATATGTCACAGTAGTCACAGTTTGTAGCCGAGATATAGTTATATCCCTAGGAATATAGATACCTACCGTAATATAGTTATATGAAAGCGGTTCATAACTACACACATCAAAAGTGTCTAGACACTTTTGATGTGTGTATTTTTAACTATAAAAAATTATCCATTTATTATTTACCAAATCTAGTCTTCCAGACTGGCTTCTTAGTTTAATTCCTATGTTTAAGTTAACAACTTATCCCTATATTTTGTAAAAATTAAGAAAAATTGCAATTTTTTCAATTGTGGGAAATCTAACTAAGTTAATGTCGTCAATTAAATGCAAAAAAAGCAAAAATTATGATTTTATTAATTTTTATTGTAATGATAAAAATAATAATCTGTATCTAACGTAACTATATTTATTTATTCATGAAACAATTTACATTGTGTTCGAATTTTACAAAATAACAATATTAAAATAATTACATTTACACTAAATTTAAATAAATGAAAATTAAATACTCAAAAGATATAAATTAAATGCCAATTATAAGATCTATTAATTTTTATTTAAACATTATACAAGTTAACACTATATACACTAGGAACTAAAGTAAATTACTAACTAACTAACTATACAAATAAATACAAAACAAAAGACACTTAGGCGTCGAAGTACTCGTCCGCGTCGATGTCATCCGGAAACGTGCCCAAAAGACTGGCAGCATTGCCACGTTGAATGGCAATGCTAATTCTTTGGCCAAAGAACGAGCCAGCCCTCTGGTCGCGTGAAGTCTCGACCAGTCGGCGAGAAATTTCCTTAAAAAGTAGATGCGTACTCGGGCCCAATGCCAATTAAATTATTACGGTAAATAGCTAGGGATAACTATAACACAGCTACAACCATCTTACTGCGACAATTAAACCACTTCCCAGCCATTATTATGTTGCCTGCTTAACATTCTACATTATCTTATTAACTACTATCCTGCAATGTCATCGCTTGTCATAGAAATATAGACAATAGTCTATAGCATAGACAAGTGAGGTTGGACCGTCGGGCGTCAAGCGTGAGTCGAACTTTACACCTTATTGACGGTTTTTGTTTTTTCTTTTCAAGTATTCTAGTGTTTGTATTTTATTTTATTTGATTTTATTCCCCTTGCAATTTTTAATTGATATCCGTGGGTATGTCCGTGGCATCACACAGGCCCTATCAGAATACCAGCGTTGCGGTATTTATTTTTTAAATATCGCAGCTTTATGCTGAGGTTTTTGGCCTCGCACAGGTCTCTTTTTTTTAGTCTGAATTTTTATTTAATTTAACTTAATGTTTATTTTGTTACTTTTATATGCTCCTTTTTAACTGTATTTCCTGTGCGTGTCCCAAATAAAATATTTTTCTTTCTTTCTTTCTTTCTTTCAATGATATCGGCTGTCCACCCTCAGTTTGCTGATAGAAATCAAGCAATCGTCAACTTTTTCAGTTAGGCATTCCCCCCGTGCTTTCTTTCTTGGTATCGGTTCAAAAGTTCTAGTGGTACTACCTCGGCTTTTTATCTCGTTCGCACGATACTGCTCGCGGACGTAGTGAGAACGAGACTGAGTGTAGTGCTGGGCGCCGATAGTTTAGCTAATTGTTTTTTACGCTGAAAATAATGATAGGTAATTTGAAAAAAAATAAAAAACAACATGCAAAGTTTCATGATCTAATTTGAAGTATTTTTTTAATACCAGCGGTTTATTGTTCGGTTTGGAGGTAAACTTTGGATTATTTTTCTATCGAGAAAATTTTATGGAATATTAATCCTTAACTTTACCATATATTTGTTGCTGCAGTATTTTCGACATAACGGAGGATCATGCTAAACCATTTGAGGTAGTATAAGTATTATTGGCGTCCATCTGTAGCGTTAGCTCTTCTAGGACTGGACTCGCTCGCAGGACTGTACTTTCGTTTTATGAACACACAATATAAAGCATGCACATTATCATACTAGAGTACCAGCCTTCATAAACCTCATATTATGCAACATTTTGTTCTAAATAAGAGCTAAGTACAGTTATAATACCAACTGCAAAATGATAAACCCTACCCGCTATCACACAATCACACCCACGACCCATTTCGCATGTTTTATCGCTCTTTCAATAGTTATTACCACGATAACTGTAAGCCACACCGTTAATGTCATTTACTTGCAAATTCTCTTGGAGAATTTGCACTTGCACGGGGAATTTCTCCGTGCAAGTGCATAAGGTTAGCTTGAATTGCTGACCCCCATTAGCTTTGGCTGGTCGCCAGGTTGGCATGGAATGTTGGCGTTGGAGTACTTGAAATACGGTGAAATGCTTAATTGCGGTTTTAGGTAGGTGAGTTTTGTTTTTATATTCGTTATCGTTTGTCCACTATTTGACCTGATGTTATCAATATCTAATCTACTAAAGTGGATATTTCGACGATATGATTAGATTTTTTCTGCTCTCGTAGTTTGTATTAGGTTCCAACAAGGTTTTGTGTTACCACTTAAGTACCACCCAGCTTGGTCTGCATACATCCTAACTATAATATTATAAGTGCGAAAGTAAGTTTGTTTGTTACCTTTTCACACCTCAACCACTGAACCGATCATCCTGAAATTGTGCATGTGCGTTGTCAGGGGGGCAGCCCGTAGTTTCGGCCTTCGTTACGTGCGTTTCCTACTCCGTATCAACTACGGATGGATGATTTGTTTGGGGCCCGAATGAAGTATGAATGACAACACGATTTGACAGTTGTCCCTGTTACGACGGGTGGCCAGATATTATAGATAAATAAGACGACCAGACTATTTTATGTATCGTGTATTCAGCCATTGCATGACGAGCGATCGGAGTCGGTGACAAGACAACAGGATCCGGAAATACCACAGATAATATATATTTTATAAAGACTGATACACATACGTAACATCTCCCTTATTAAGAAAAGAAAATGGAATCATTACGTGGAACATGGTACGTAAGTATACTCTTTTTTTTTTTTTTTTTTTTTTTTTTAACATTAACAAAATTCTTATATACTAGTAGACTAAGTGGAACGGAACATCTCTAAGAAGTGACAAGTTGACTTGACTGACATTTACATTGCGACAGTTCTGACAGTGACGTCTATCAAATTGACTTAACTAAGTTTTGACAGCTACTAACAAAACAAAATTAGGTTTGACAATGCTTGTACAACAAACAATACATTTAGTATATTAAATTAAAACTAAGTACAAATTAAGAACTTAATCTAGACCAATTTTCAAAATCTTCGGGGCTTTATTATTGCTCTACCGAATGAAGAATAAGTTGTGTGTTGAGTTTGTTTATTTGGTGTATGTGATGTGTTTGTTTTTGTTTCAGATTCTTGGACAGGATTACTTGTACAAGGAGATTGATAATTAGATGGAGATGACGACGGCAGTATATTGGAAGGCGACGGTGGATCAGTGTCAAGTGGAACTGATGGGGATTGAAGTGAACTTCTTCTACTAGGAGCGGACTCAGTTGGTGAATGTTTTGGCTGTAGGATATGTTGGCGATTACGGCGAAAAGTACCTTCCGGGGAGACAATAGTATATGATCTAGGCTGTGGACCTATGTCTGACACAGTACCAGGTGTCCAAATACTGTCTGGCTGTTTCTGGAAGTAAATTTTATCACCAATGTTTAGGGAAGACAACGGTTTAGTATGTTTATTATAATAAATCTGTGATTTGTTCACTTTTATTTGAGTTTTATTTGTTAGAGACCTGTAGTTAGGTATTTTAGGTTTCAGAGTTTGTTCTAAGACTGGAAGTTTAGTTCTGAGTGTCCTGGACATTAGTAATTGGGCAGGCGAATACATATTTTCTTTAGGTGTATTCCTATACTGTAATAATCCTAGATGAGGGTCTGTATTATCAGTAAGACATTTCTTTAATATGTTTTTAACCGTGGCTATGGTTCTTTCTACAAGACCATTAGACCGTGGATAATAGGGACTTGATGTAATATGTTGTATTTGCCAATCTAAAGCAAAATGATTAAACTCTTTTGAGTTAAATGGGGGACCATTGTCTGAAATTAGAATGTTGGGTATTCCATGTCTGGAAAATATAGACTTTAGGTGACTAATGACAATTTTACTAGTAGAACCACCTGCTAGCTTTACAAGCTCGACATATTGGGAAAAATAATCTACGACTATGACATACTTGTTTGAATTGAAATCAAATAGATCAACTCCGACTTTATTCCAAGGGATTGGTTTTACCTCATGGGGCTGTAGTGACTCTTTGGAATTGCTGCGTCTGTTAGTGAGACAGTTATGACAATTATTAACATATTTTTCTATATCAGAGTACATATTGGGCCAGTATACTAGATTTCTTGCCAATCTTTGGCAACTATGAATACCTTGGTGACCTTCATGTATCTGTTTCAAAATGTCTTTTCTCATGGCTACTGGTATAATGACACTGTTGTTTTTGAAGACAATACCATTAATTATATGTATATCGGTTTTTAAAGGAAAATAAGGCCTAAGTATGTCTGGAAGCAATTTTTTATGTTCAGGCCAACCTGTTATGCAATATTTACTTAAGAGTGACAATTCATTGTCTTGGGAAGTCTGTTCTTGAATAGATTTAAGTTTATTTGGACTAACTGACAGTGATCTAATGACTAAATTGACATGTAAATCTAGATCAGAATCTAGATCATGTAATGACTGTTCTGGTAAAGCTGCTCTAGACAGAGTATCAGCTACATAAAGATATTTACCTGGTTTGTAAGTTACGTTCAGGTCATATGGTTGTAATCTTAGCATTATTCTTTGAAGACGGGGTGGAATGTTATAAATTGGTTTTTTATACAGCGATACTATTGGTTTGTGATCTGTTTCAACTAAAGTGTGGCGACCATAGACATATTGGTGAAACTTTGTACAACCAAATAGGATTGCTAACAGCTCTTTCTCAATCTGAGAGTATGACTGTTGACATGAGCTTAATGAAGCTGAAGCATATGCTATGGGGTGTTTATCATGGCAAATCACTGCACCCATGGCATCTTTAGACGAATCAACTGACAGTGTAATTGGTTTATTTTGATCATAATATGTCAAGACAGGGGCTTTTGTTATACATTCCTTTAATTCATTAAATTCTACATTATGTCTCTCTTGCCAAGACCATTCATTATCTTTAGACAGAAGTGTTCTTAAATTAGAAGTTTTATCTGACAAATTCTCTATGTATGAGCCTAAGTATGTAACCATACCTAAAAACCTTTGTAATTCTGTGACATTTGTTGGTGGTGGCATACTGCAAATGGCTTTCACTTTGTTTTCATCAACTCTCACACCATCTTTAGAAAAGATGTGTCCTAGGTACTTGACTTCACTTTTACATATATTAGACTTGTCTTTATTAAATTTTATTCCTATTTCTCTAGCTCTATCTAAGACTTGTTTTAACCTAAAATCATGTTCTTGTTTAGTTTGACCGTAAATTAGGAAATCATCCATCATGATTTTGACTCCTGGAATATCACTGAATCTATTTGTCATGATGGAATGAAACAGTTCTGGGGCTGCATTTATCCCGAAGGGAAGTCTTAGGAATCTATATCTACCTTGAGGTGTGATGAATGTACATAGTTTTGAGGAAGCTTCATCTAACTTTAGCATATAAAAACCTTTGTTTGCATCTAGGGTAGTGAAATATTGTGAACCAGAGAGGCTGGATTTAATTTCATCAATAATTGGAAATTGATAATGAGGACGCATAATGGCTTTATTAAGTTTTCTTGGATCAATGCACAGGCGTAGTTTACCATTTTTCTTTGATGCAATTACAATTGAGCTTACCCATTCAGTAGGTTCCTCGACTTTGACTATAATTTGATTTTTTTTTAACATGGCTAATTCTTCTTTTAATTGTTCTAAGAGACTGAATGGAATTCTACGACAGGCATCTATAGACGGTACAGCATCAGGCTTCATTGACAATTGACATTCATAATCTTTAAGACAACCTATTCCTGAGAAGAGATCTTTATATTTGTCAAGCTGTGATACATTGAGTGACTCATGAAATTGGACATTATGGACTCTTTTAACTAATTTTAAATTCTCACAACTGTTGCGACCAATAATATTCCTACAGGGTATATCTATAATGTGGAAATTAACATTGTATAGTTTGTTGTTATGTGTGACAGACAGAATGCATTGACCTACAGTCGGTAATACTTCACCGCTAAAGGTTGATAGTTTGTGACTACTTTTCTTTAAACTACTCAATGGCAAATTAAGTTTTTTATAAGAGTTAAATGATAAAATGTTAGTGTCAGCACCTGTATCAAGTAAAAAGTCTACATTCTTACTATTTATGGACAAAGTTGTATGATAAGGGTTTTTTTTGCTGACAGAAATCTCATTAGTGAAAAGACTATTTAGAAAATAAGTATCAGTACCCGTACTTTCTTCTTCTTCAATGGATCTCACATGTTTGCTGCGGCAACACTTGGCAAAGTGATTGGGCTTGTGGCAGTTGTTACAGATGACTCCTATGGCTGGACATTTTGTTCGGTGAACTTGACCACATCTGGAACAATTCTTGGTTGACTGTTTGGATTGAGGTTCTTGACTGGACGATGCTTTACTTGATTGACGACTTTGACTTGTTTGAGACTGATGACTTTGACTTTCTTGACGGCTATGACTTCTTTGACGACTGTGACTTCTTTGACTGTGACTTTTTTGATTGCGACTCTCTTGACTACGATGTGTTTGGCGACTGTGATGCGATTGACGACTGGCAACGACACTTACTTCTTGGCTTGATAAAGCTTTAGCCTGTAACCTAGTATTTCTTAGTGTTTTAGCGAGACTGACGGCGGCATCAAATGTTGATGGTTTCTCGATCAGGATACGTTCTCTGATGTACGAGCAAGATGAATTTAAGTTCCATGAGAATATGTCCTTTACTATATCATCGGCAAGACCTTCAAAATTGCATTGGATACTTAGATTCTTGAGATCCGTGGCATATGTCTCAATTTCTTCATCTGGACCTTGTTTTCTGTTGAACAGCTTATGTCTTTCGACGGAAATATTGACACGTGGTGTGAAGTAGTCTTCAAATTTGGCGAGTAAATCCTTATAGGTGATCTTGTCAATTTGTATGATAAACGAGTAAAATATCTGAAGAGCGTCTGGGCCTATGATTTGTAGTAAAATGGCTACCTTTCGTTTGTCTGGTTGTTCTTCTAAATTGTTGGCTATCATGTAAATCTCTAGACTTGTGTTGAAATTTCTCCAAGCCAATGGCATGTTCGAGTTGTTGATATCTAAGCTGAAATTACTCGGCGGCAGGGGATAACTTGTATTATTTGCGTTTTTATTTTCCGGCATTTTAGGGCTGGACCACGCGGCGACGTTTTACTCGAAATTTTTTTTTTTTTTTTTTTTTGACTGTTTGCGGCACTTACTTTTGTGGTTTTTTGTGACTTCTTTTTCTTCTGTATCTTCTGACACCATGTTACGACGGGTGGCCAGATATTATAGATAAATAAGACGACCAGACTATTTTATGTATCGTGTATTCAGCCATTGCATGACGAGCGATCGGAGTCGGTGACAAGACAACAGGATCCGGAAATACCACAGATAATATATATTTTATAAAGACTGATACACATACGTAACAGTCCCTACTCCCGATGTGTTTTACCCGTCCGAAAAATTTAACTTATACACTTGTTTTGATGGATCGTTACGTCAGACGGACGGAAAGACGGACGGACGGACGGACAGACTTAGGGAGTAGACCCCCAGGTGTACAGAAACGGATATAGGGTACCTTTTATCCCGAAAAAAAGTACTGTTCCCGAGGAAAACAACAATAACTTTCTTATGATGCCATCATGATTGAATTTATTATTACAAGCAGAGTACAACTCGAATTGATTGTCAAATTCTAAATTAACGCGAGCGAAGCCGCGGGCAAAAGCTAGTTGGAATATAAATAAGGACATTAAAAGGATTGTCTAATGCTGTCTCTGTGAATTCCATTCAAGCACAGGGAAGTTTATGAAAATTTTATTCTAATAACATCGGCCTGACCCATCAGCCATCACAGATCAAAGGCGTCTTTTCATTCACACACATTACTCACTCGCTGTTAGCTATTTCTGAAAACCCTAAAAAATATTAGAAAATCGTGACTTACTTTTAAGGGCCAAAGCACTCCACAACGGAATTGGAAATGTAACGTTCCGGGATGTCTCGGCAAAATCGGGACATCTCTAACATTCCCTAGAAATTCATTATTTTACGAATCACTCTTTACACACTAATATAATCCCTTACTAAGTAAGGTTTCAGGAATGAAAAGGATACTCCAAGTCACCTTATCATATAAAGGGAAAAGCGTTATAATCTTGACTGTTTTAAGCAAGAGATTAAAGGATAATTAAAACGAGGGTATGTCCACAATCGTAAATCTAAGCATCTGAGACAAGATTAGTTCATAAGATTGTTTGTTACTATTTTGTGAAATCTTATACAGGATAATGTTACAACATGTTTAGGTAAGGTACTCGTGTAAAATTAAAAAAAAAAAACCTAGACATAATTAAATTGTTGGTGACAGATATTGATACGATCAATATAGGATGTGAAGAGTAAATATTTACAGGACCTACTGTTATTTTTGCCGTAGGTACTATCAAAAAGTGTGACAACAATTACTGCTGTGGCCATAGAAATGATAATTACCTCCTTTTTGCGCATATTTATACCTCCACCCATTCATATTATGTAGAGCGAACTTTCTGACACCATTTCTGACAAAACATGAAGGTTTCTTTAGTATATAATATATAAGTTAAATATTAATGTATAATACATATAAACTTTTCGGAATAAATTCTCTACATGATAATGAAAACCGCATCAAAATCCGTTGCGTTGTTTAGAAAAACAACGCGGCTACACAGACACGAAAAGGTCTTTAATTTATAATAAGTGTAGATATAGATGATGTTAGGAAGGCAGGAATGCACTGAGAAATGCTGTACTTAATATCACTACAAAAAGCATACTGGAGGTAGCCAGAGTAGACTTCAATGCTTGCTTTTTATGTACAGACTCCAGCACATCAAGCTACTACAATCTGTCAAATTTCTTTAATAGATTTTCATCTATATCGCCAAAGCATTAGGTTCAAGGTTGATTGGGAAAATTTGACAGTATCGGGTGGCTTGACCTGCTGGCGTCTGTACCTATGATCGATTGGCATATTATTAACCGACTTCAAAAAGGAGGAGGTTCTCAATTCGTCGGAACCTTTTTTTTTTATTTTTTTATATGTATGTTCCCCGATTACTCGAAGATGGCTGGACCGATTTGGATTTTTTTGTTTTGTTCGAGAGTTGTTCAGTTGGTCCCATATAAAATTGATTAACTTTGCTTCGGTAGTTTTTGAGTTAGCTACAATAATACGTATTTTTTCCCACTTTTATATGGATGATGTTCTAGTTTGTTTTGCAGGTAGTGGTATTTGAATTTGTTTGGGGTAGCTACACAACTAAAAAGTGAAAAATAAAAACTTTTTTACAAAAAAATACAACCAACTTCCAAAAACAACACTACAAAGTGAAAAATAACTTTAATTTCGGAAATCGGTGGCAAAAAACGAAAATACATTTAACTAGACACCGACTTCCGAAATTAAAGTTATCTTTCACTTTGTAGTGTTGTTTTTGGAAGTCGGTTGTATTTTTTTTTTATATATAACAAACGTCCTCTATCTTTCCCGATCTATAAACTACTTAATTCTATATTCATATATCACTGTCATATTATACATAAACGGACATTTACGACGCTAATTCAAATTGGCGATACCAAAACCGTAGTCCCGCATCCAAAAATGTTCACGGCCGTTTAAAAGTACCGCAGTGGGTGTAATATAATAATGCCAAGATCGGATACCGATACCTGATACCAGATTTGCGAACGTCCCACACTGGTTTTGGTCTTGACTGTCAGTTTTGGTCTAATTTATGCTTGTCATTGTCTTTAAACTATTTTGGGGTTTTAAGTTTTCAAATTTTTTATTAATTAATGATAGCTATATAAGTCTGAAATTGTGTGGAACGTATAACTTAATAGCTGCCATATTAGTTACTATAGCTCTTGCTTGCGGCTTGGCCCGCGTAAATGTTGGAAAATATCCCATGGGAATGTATATCGAGATTAAAAGTTCTATGTTTTTAATTCAGGTTATAAACTATCTATGTGCCAAATTTTATCCAAACCCGTTCAGACGTTTTTTGCGTGATTGAGTAACAAACATCCTAACATACAATCTGTAACTTATTGATTGTTTACAATCATAACAAAAAAAGTATTCAGTTTAAAATTTACTTATATTTTTTCAATTTATACAAAAATAAAAGATCTTTGGAACAAATTAGGTTAAGTTGTCGCTTCTGTATTCCTTAATTACTCTAATGACTTCCATTTGCTTCCATGGCACACTTTAAATAAATTGTCTGCCCCATTGTTTAACATGCATTTGACTTGCATATTGCGCTCTGCTGAATTTTTAGATTCTGACATAGAAACTATTTAAATCTTTTCTCCGAAGCATATAACAGCAATGTGTTCTTAGAACTTTTTTTAGTCAGGATTAAATAATGTAACTTTATAGAGCTGAGAATCTATTGGAATACCTATATAAATCTATATAAATAAAAAAAGAGAAGTCCTGAGTTCCTGACTGACTGACTGATTGACTGACTCATCAACGCCCAGCCCAAACCCTTGGACCTAGAAAGCTGGAATTTTGCACAGAGGTTCCCTTTATAATGTAGACAAGAAATAAGGAAAGAATTCCTGGTAGTACGTTCCCGTGGGATATTTTCCGACATCCACGGGGGCGAAGCCGCTGGCAAAACCAGTTTCATTATAATAATATCCCTACTAGCTACTGCCTGGGACTTCATTCCTCTGGCCCATTCTAGAAATACTGTCTCCTCTATGTACCGTCCAAATTGTATTTTTTTTACCTACCTCCATTAATTTGGGTAGTGTGTTGTCAGTCAGTCAACATTTAGGGCGAATTTCACCAATAAAACTGAATAGACAAGACAATTCAAAATGAAACAGACAAATTTTTCGAACATATGAAGCCATGGATTGGCAATATGCTTCAAAATCATTCAGATTATGATTGATAGTGTGTTGCGCAATAGGGTGCAGTACATCTAAACCACGTTCAAGAGCTGTCAGTGGCAATACGGATTCCACAACAATGATGATACTGACAGCTCTTGAACGCCGTTTAGATGTGCTGATCACGTTCAGTTTTATTGGTGAAATTCGCCCTCAGTCATCTAACTGCTTTTAGAGTTCCATATGTCCGAATGAATAAATAAGAAATAAGGGGAAGTTTAAAAGTGACGCCAGTGACAGAACAGTTGAAAGGAAATCATTTGGCTTCGTATGGGCATGTGACGAGGAGGGAGGAAACGCATGGGACTAAAAGAGTGATGAATAGAAATGTTGATGGTTGGAGAGGGAGAGGAAGGCCAAAGACAAGATGGATGAAAGGAATGATATGAAAGAGAAGGGAGTGATTGATAGCGTGACGGTTGATTGGGGAGAATGGAAACAGAAAATGTGGTGCGCTAACCCCACGTAACATGGGACAAGTAACAAGTATTGCTCCGTATCTAATGGACCTATTATTTATTTGTAGTCCTCTGTACGTACTTTGTGAGTGAAACTTCACTATAATTTAGATGTAAGTAATTCCATACAATTAATACTCCAGTCGCGAGCTATTCCCCGAAGCATCTAACAGATATGCGTTCCTAGTACTTTTGTTGGTTGTTAGTTGGCGGGCAATATGCTGCCCTGACTAATTGAAGAATGTATCATAATGGGCACTGACTTAATAAAACAAAGAATCTATGGAGCCACTTTTAGTAAACAGATAAATGATGAAACTCGCGAATAATGTATAGACGGTGACCTAGTCAGAGAATGTTTTAATTAGGAATGAATCACAATTTAAAGTAAAGTTTTAAGTTATTCCATAAGCGTTCCTCTCCTAGCTCAGCAGATTAATTCTAACCATATTTTTGAAAGTAGATCTTCAAGGAATTACGTGCATTTTCAAATTAATCTAGGTCTTATCAGGTTGGGTTTCTTTATAATCAATCTGCCTAGCCTTTTCCCAACTATGTTGGGGTCGTCTTCCAGTCTATCCGGATGCAGCTGAACACCAGTATTTTATATGGAGCGACTGCCTATCTGACCTCCACAACCCAGTAACTGGGTAATACAATACCTCTTGGTTGTCTGTCTGAAGACTGGTTGTCAGCCTTTCGGGCTTCTGACAACTCGTAATGACTGTCAAAGATCCACGATGGCATCCGGGACCAACGGCTTAACGTGCTTTCCAAGGCACGGAGGAGTCCCAGGTGTCAAGATGGTCACCCATCCACTGACCAACCAAAGCTACCAAGTGTAGTTTAACCTGATGGATCGACCCGTGCGGCTGTTATTACTTAGTTACGAGCTCCTTTTGGTTTCTTTATAATAAGGTTTAAATTGTATACTTATAACTTGAATTAATTCTTTATTATTCCATAAATGGTTCAGTAGGTATATCTCGATTATTCTGCGAAGCACACTTGCATTAATTCCTAGTGCTGTCTAAATAATAACCAGCCTTTCTGACTAATCAGTAGCCAGAGATATGAATATGTAACAACATTCAAAGCTTGGGTAACTGTGGCTCTATGTAAGATCCAATGGGTTTATGATTACGACACGTATGACGTCTTTTTGAAACGGGCACTAAAGCAACAAGATAATTATGCCTTCGTTTAAACCAAGAACCATAACTAATAAACCTTAATAATTCCATGGCAATTGTTTAATTATTGTGTGCTTCGCGGACACTGAACGTAAGATTGAATTCTTTTACATAAGGATACTAATAACTAATTGGTACCGCTGAGTAATCAAAACACATCCAGAAAAAACCGGCCAAGTGCGTGTCGGACCACGCACAATGTAAGGTTCCGCAGTTGAAATGAATTTATACAAAAAACAAATTCAACATTGTAATCCCAAAAAATAATAAATATGAGATAAAATTACAAATTAACTATTTTTGGACTTTTTCCTTTACTTCTACTATGAGACCTAGCTGTCAATGGGAAGTACCTACCCTATAGGTTTTGATTTACTTGCGAGTATCAAAATAAGTGATATAAATGGCCGTATTTTTTTATTGCGTTGACTTAGAAGCTTGATTTTTTTAGAACTTAAAGGGAGTATAGACCTTCGTATTTGATAATAATTTCAACTTAATACCTTCACGCGTTCCTGAGAAAAAGGTTCTTGACAGACTGACAATGATGTGATTCTAAGTATAAGAGTTCTGTTTTTATTCCTTTTGGGATACGGAACCCTAAAAACTGACTCCATATTATTAAACACCGCACGTGTCTTCAATTCAACAACCTTTGTACGTTTATCATTCCATAAAAGTCTACACAATGACTACTTACTCCATAGATACGTTGTTCTAGTTGAGAACGTTGCACTTATACCTCGTTATACTGCGTTCGTGATATAGTTTCCAAAGTTGTAAACGAATGTTTCTGAAAAAAAAAAAAACACTTTAAGGCCCTTAGTTGCACACCTCTGCCGTGAAACTATAGCAGCGAAGCGAAGCGTGCCGGGACCCAAAAACCCTCACATAACGTTCTGTTTGCGGTACAACAACATTTTTATGACTTTAATATTACAATATAGGCGTTCGGAAATCAACTTACTTCGCACGGGTATAAAGTTGATATTCGTTTAAATGAAAATAATATTAATTGGAAACAAGGATTTGATTAGACTTTATGCGCGTACGCGTGCTGGGTGTAATCATACGAGATGGAGTGGCGCACAACATGATTAGTGACGCTATTAATAGGAGTACTTGCTCTTTGTTACGCTATCAATTCGTCTGGATACTGCGTTTGGTATGTGCTTGAGAGATGGCTGTTATGTTAGGTTATTGCTTGTTTGAGTTTGCGCCGGCGCTGCGCTGGTGTAGATTTTAGGCGTTATGTTTGTTTTTCCAGGCCTGATATCGACCAAAGTAGTTGATTAGGTTCCACTAATGATTATGACAAACTGCCACCGTCAGCTTAGATACTTGTAGCTACTTCGGTGAAAGCGTTATAATGTATCCCAACAAACATAAAAATACAAAATTTTCCAAAACAAAGAATTAAAGAGGAGCTCGTGGCTAAGTAATAACAGCCGCACGGGTCGATCCATAGATAGATAGATAGATTTATTTATTTGTGAGTATATGGTACATTAAGATCTTAATATTAAACAGTTTCACATACACTAGCGTTGCCGGTGTAGAAATATTAAAAATAACTTACATAGTCAAAGTGGCGAAGTTCTAGGCCGCAACAAAATAATCATAGTGCCTAGTTAGTTTGTCATCTAAACGCTAAGAAGAAGATATATTCCCCATTAATATAATTATTAATTCATTCAAATGAAAATTGTTAATTTTTATACATTGTCAAGTTTTACAAGCTCAACTTTATTATATTTATTATTTATGAATGAAAAAAATGTCAAAAACAAAAAAAAAACAGTAAGTACTAGTCGAGAGGTATACATACACACACACAAAGTAAGTATTAATAAAATGTAAGTAATGTCAAAATTTATAATTTAAAAATTCATTAACTGAATAGAAACAGTTGTCTAAAAGCCAGGCAAATATTGTTCATCTGAATTTATTTGTGGGCAAATGTTGAGGGTAAATTGTTAAAGATTTTGATGGCCATGCAATTGGAATTCCTGCTATACAGATGTAGTCTCTGGCTAGGTGCAAGTCATTTATTTGGGCTTCTGCTTTTCACTCTTTTAGAAATATGTTCATACAATGGAAACATGTGCGAATACCTTTTTACAAACATACAAATTTCAAAAATATATAGGCAAGGAAGTGGAAGAATTTTCAGTGCTTTAAATAATGGCTTACAATGCTCTAAATATTCTGCTCCATACACAGCTCTGACACATTTTTTTTGTGCAATGAATGCTCTGCTCACGTCTACTGAATTTCCCCAAATCACGAGGCCGTAACGCAGCACTGATGCAACAAAGCCATGATACGCATTGAGGGCTCCAATCAACGAGACTCCTCCGTGCCTCGGAAAGCACGTTAAGCCGTTGGTCCCGGCTGCCATTCGCGGATCTCTGACAATCGTTACGGGTTGTCAGAAACCCGAAAGCCTGACAATACGTCTTACCAAGGGGTATCATATTACCCAGTAACTGGGTTGTGGATGTCAGATAGGCAGTCGCTCCATGTAAAATACTGGTATTCATCTGCATCTGGTTAGACTGGAAACCGACCCTAACATAGTTGGGAAAAGGCTAGGCAGACTAATTGAATTAATATTAGGAGAATTTGAGTAGGTACGTTTAATAAAGAGTAGATGAAATCAATTTTCTATGGAAGTAAGTAGGTGTTAGGTACGCACGGCTACAGATCAAGCTATACTATTCCAATATAAGCTGATCTCGCATTGTATAGGATTTCCGTATAGTGATAGATCAGTGTAAACTGGAAATGTATAGCTCGATGTGTAGCCGTGTGTACATAGTCTGTATTTTGATATCAAAGTGACTCCACGGTATTGTCACCATTCTGAAACCAAATCACCACATTCATGTCATTCGTGGTTATGATGACATCACCATGATCACATCCCATAACATAAAAAAAACCATTACAATATAGGTATGTACAATAACTATTCAGTATAGGTACCTACCTAAATTATTATTTTCCTTGGCCGATAATTTTGCATTGTCCGTCCGGTTATCAAAGTGTGCCATAATAACAAGTGTGCTGTAATAATACTACATGTCTCGCTGTGTATTGTAATATACTATTTTTCTGGTCGTCTACCGTGACAAGTCGGCAATAATGACCTATTGGAGCATTTTGTGCTGGGAAATTAATTTGATTGTTGTTTGACGGTTTGTTGTTTTTATTTATTTTTTTGTTCAGTAAGAACATGAAGTAGGTGCATCTTTATGTAGGTAGATACAGGTATACCTTTGCAGTTGCCTCTCATCAGCAAATATCATAAAAGAAAGTGTACTTACCTTTTTGGTAAGACCCCGACCCCTTGACAATTCAAAAGTGCCTGTAATTGGTTTAATTGAAATAAATGCTTTGAGTTTGAGTTTGAGTTTGGTACGATGTTTGTTAGCACAGAGAGGTAGGGATTGATACTTTTCACATTATACATTGTCCGACTGCTGGGCAAAGCCTCCTCTTTTTCCTTCCAAACCTCCCTGTCTTGTGCGATCTCTGACCATGTTGGCCCTGCAAACCTTATCATATCGTCACAACCTTCGCCGTGACCTGCCTCGACGGCGAATGTCCTCCCTCAGGCGTCCAGTGAGATCATTGCCCATCTCTCCGGGTGCATTCGTGTGACGTGTCCGGCCCACTCCCACTTCGGCCTAGCTGTTTTTTCTCCAACATCTGCTACTTGAGTTATGGAGCGCAGGGTAGTGTTTCTAACTCGGTCAGAAACATGTTTTCAAATTCAATTAAAATTAAAAACTTTGATTAGAAAGTTCGTTGGTCAGGCGTAATTTGTATAAAATATGCCAATATTGTTCTCTGATTGGTATACCTAACACTATACATATTCTGTGCGATTCTGTACCAAATCAAACTAATTTCTAGATTCGAATACTGTTGACCAGCATCCATAATTGCGTAACACACTATCGATCGGAATCTGAATCATTTTGAAGCAAAGGGCTAATCCATTGCTTCATATGTTAGAAAAATTTGTCTGCTCGACAACGTAAATAATGAATAACTAGCTGCGCCCCGCGGTTTCACCCGCGTAGAGCGGGATAAAAAATAGATGGTAGCCGATTCTCAGACCTACTCAATATGCTCACAAAATTTCATGAGAATCGGTCAAGCCGTTTCGGAGGAGTACGGGAACGAACATTGTGACACGAGAATTTTATATATAAGACTAGCTGCGCCCCGCGGTTTCACCCGCGTAGAGCGGGATAAAAAATAGATGGTAGCCGATTCTCAGACCTACTCAATATGCTCACAAAATTTCATGAGAATCGGTCAAGCCGTTTCGGAGGAGTACGGGAACGAACATTGTGACACGAGAATTTTATATACATATAAGATGATGAATGTTGTTGAACTGTCAAAATAAAACCGATTCCGATTGATAGTGTGTTACGTAATTAGGTGCTGGACAACTGGTAACTCCCGATGAATTGCATCCATTTCCTAGTCTTAATATGTAACAAGGTAAGAAAGAAAATTAATAAACGAAATAAATAAATTTACTTCGCTCTCAAAGTACAACAAACAAAATGGTGGGCATATACCAGTGGATTAGTACTAAACAATATTAGTCCACACCTTCTCAGGTAAGCCCAACCCTGCAATTATCATTGCTAACCTAATTACTACGACACACGCCCGTTTGTTTTCCTGTTTCGCACGCCATTAATGTATGGAGTGATATACTTATGTTGTGTTTATTTATTTATTTATTTATATATACTTTATTGTATTTATTTATTTATTTATTGGACAACCAACAAAGCATACACTAAAAAAAATACATGTTAAAATAGCGATGTTATTATCACATATCATAGTGTAGCCTTAATTAAAGGCTGCCACGGCAAGCATAACATATAGGAGTAAAAAAAAAAGCAGTTACAAAAAATATTCTACTTATCTAGATGATCTATATATCTTAAAGACAAAGAAACTACAATATTAATTTTAGTTTTTCACCTTTATGACAATACCCTATGCAAGACAGACTTAACTTTATGTAAAGAGTAAGACATATCAATATCTACGGTGGGTGAGTGTGACAGGCGACAAAATTGAATCTGCATTCTGTCCATGGTGGAAAAATGACCCAGATTGGTTTTAAAGGCCTTAGCACGAAGCAACTGATATCTAGACTTACGAGCAAGTTTGTAAGGCACATTCAAATTTATTTGACTCAGTAACCGTGGACAATCAATATAAGTGTTTATTACTTTATATAGGAACAGGTGATTGTACACCACAAAAATACATAACAAAAAAAGACAATCAAACACTACAAAATATACAATGGGCGGCCTTACCGCTTTCTGCAATGTTTACTAGTATAGTACCTACGGTGATATCTGCAATTCTGCAGGAGGTAAAATCATGAATTAATTATTGACATTCCACAGAGTAGGACCTGATACAGGCCTACGATCTACTTAATAGGTAGGTACCTACTTTCTGTTAATTATCTAAATAATTATAGGTACTAGTGAAAATACACGTTATATTTATCAGAGGAATGGGTGGTAAAAATTTCAGTATTTGCTGAAACGAACCGAGTTTAAGGGGGATGCTTTGTGGTAGCCCGCGAAATTCATCATCATTCATTAATGAATCTTGATCAATATTCGTGCAGAGTCGTTAGATTTCGTTCGTTCGACGAATCTGCACGAATTCTAACTTAAGGAGATGTATTGATGATTTTCATGGTTAAAATTATATAACTATACTATGTTTTATTTTCCCGCGTATCATAAAATCATGATACAACCGGACACGGACCTGCAAATTGCATAAAACGCAAGAAAATTTTAATTTCACGGGCTACCACAGCGCATCCTCCTTAAAAATGATAAATTTTTCCAAAAAAAAATAATTTTTATTGATAAAGATACAACCGGACACGGACCTGCACATTGCATAAAACGCAAGATAATTTGAATTTTGCGGGCTACCACAGCGCATCCTCCTTAAAAAGGATAATTAAAAAAAAAATGATAAAATAAAAATAAATAAATGATAATGGATAAAATGTATCCTGTTTTAAACTCGGTTCGTTTCAGAAGCAATATAATAAAGACACCTGCTCAAATACATAATAATAAACAAAACCTAACATAACATAACATCACACCTACTTATATTCCCCGAAGCGCTAGGCAGAGCCTAGATCTACACCCACACACCCACACATTTTTTTTTAGTACACCCACATTTCGCCTGTAATATTTAGGTTCCAACTTCAACCCTACAATACCTGCATAAAACTAAAATAAACGCTTCTAAATTGTCTTAGGAAGAGAAGGGACCTCGACCATGACCTTTCAAGGTCGCCCTCGATATTTTAAGCCACAGCAAAAAGAATTTAAAAATGAACACGTGAAACCTTTTTTTTAATCGCGTGCAGCAAGTTCAGTATGTTACTTGTGCTTTCATTTACATTTATTTAGCTCACAGAAGCGAGCAAAGTACAATACAGGGTTAAATTAAATTAGTCAGTGAAACTCCGCAGGGTCCGGGCCCACTCGGCCCGCTTAGACTCGGCCCGAAGAATAATACAGTCAGACAGAAAAATGTTAATTTAACGCTTGCACCACAAAGAGTACAAAATTTAAATAATGTTTGGGTACTTATATAAATAAATAATTAAACTATTAAATAAGTACTTATCCTTTTTTAGCTCTTCAGGCGATATCATATACTAATTTATAAACCCAAACATTACTGTGCGACGGGTTAAGCGACGTAGAGGCTATAAAGCTACATATTTGAAACGAAATCACTGACTACCAGGATAAATGATGTATCATAAGTTCATAACTAATCATAAGTTATTATTATTATCATAACATAACTTATGTTATGATAATATAATTTAATATGTTGTTATCAACATATTAAATTATATTATCATAACATAGCAAAATATTAAATATTCTATGTTTATTAAGATAGTTAGCATTAAAATATCTTTGCCTGACTGTACAAATGGCACTCAATTGGTAGTAAAACGTGTGGTATTATTCTTCGGGCCGAGTCTAAAGCGGGCCAAGCGGGCCCGGACCCACTACGCAGACGTGATGGGTATCGATATCTAAACCTGCGCTTACACACACATTCACAGCGTGTTTGTATACTTGGTAAGCACAAGTAAAACGCGTGTCGCTTCAGGAGATAATAATACTGGAAAAAGATTAGATTGTCAGCAGACTGGCAGTGCGGCTAAGTTACCCTGGGTATACCGCTAAAAGAAAGAAAGTAAGATAATACATGTATTTAGCACAGACTAAATAAAAGGCACACAAAATAATAAAAGCAGATTAAAATAACAATAATAAAACGCTTATACCTACGTCAAACCAGGCTACTTTGCACATGTTTCTGTAGTTTTTTGGTAGATAGTTACTTTTTTTAACACCCAACATTAATGATGTTTTTGCTCTAACTGAGCAATGTGTCATTTGGCTATCAAACTCATACCAATATCAAGCCCCACAGGCCCCTACAATTTTTTTTATGTGTTAATTTACTCCGAAAGTGGGCGCGGTTTCTTTGATTAAGGCATTAAAATGCAACTTACTTTAACATTATTTTGGTAAAAAAAAATACTGATGGATTGGTTGCGCCGTTATTACACATGCCACAAATGCAATTTTTGCAAGTGATGCAACAAATCCAGTCAGCAAAATTGTAGTAGAACCATGTTTTGGCGCGCTGCCCCATAAACTGTCAAAGTTACTCTTACTGTCAAAGTAACCCCGTTTTACCGATACCTATAACTATAGGTATCGGCCAAAAAGCCTCTACGACTAACTAGTCGTAGAGGCTTTTTGGCTTGATTTGCTCTAATTTGCCATGTTGTCTTTTTTAACCGACTTTAAAAAAAAAAAGGAGGAGGTTCTCAATTCGTCGCGTATATATTGGTGACTGGTAATTAGTGACCGATACTTAAACACATTATTGTACTCATGATAACAAACAACTTTTACTATGGGAACAAACCTGAAATCGCGAAAAAAATCACCTGTTCCCTACATTTTGACAAGTTATAGCGAACATAAATGTAGGGAACAGCAGATTTTTTTCGCGATTTCAGGTGTGGTCCAGTAGTAAAAATTGTTTGTTATCATGAGTACAATCATGTGTTTAAGTATCGGTCACTAATTACCAGTCACCCTACATATTATTTTTTTTTTATTTTCGTTTTGCAATAACTTCCGAAATAAAAATTATTTGTCGGTTGTTTAATTTAAAGCACTTATTATTTTCCCCCTAAGTCGTGTAACGGCTTGCGACCCATTAGAGCCGCGTGCCACAGGTTCCATACCCATTTCGCACGCCACCAATATCCGCTGGCCCACTAACATAAAAGGCTAAAGCTATATTTAACTAAAACGCCCATAAAAAGCTAATTTTGGACCACATTCAGAGCTAAATGAATATTAAAATAATAGCGCCATTGATTTAGATTTGCTATTACTGTTTTAGTAATTGTATTCATTCACGCCAAATTGAACGCTAGTTTATATGTATATGATGAATGGTTCAGTTTTATCTTAATTTAAATTAGAAGTAATTAATTACAAAAGTTATGTAAGAATCGAACGGATTTATCAAAAGGAAAGCAATGTAAAAGCGGTGAGCCCGAGCATAATTTGGTATCGCAAGGTTTTGCTCGGAGTAGCGCCTTAAGGCGGTACCCGGACCAAAACCTCATTCATTAAGAGTAATAAATTGCACATTATCAATGTTCGATATTCTGTCATCACATATTGTTTTATGTGTTATTAATACATTTACAACCTCCTTGTAAAAAGTGTCTAAAATTATTGATTGCATGCATCTTTTGCTAAAGGTGACGTTCTAATCATTTGAGGATTACATAATGGATAGATAATTTAAAAATCTAAATAATTCACGTTTTATTTTATTTCAAAAGGTCGCTATTATTTTTAATCGACTTCGAAAAGGAGGTTGTGTATTCGACCCTTATGTATGTATGTAGGTACATGTATGTATATCCGCGATTTTCTCAAAAACTGTTATCCAATTTTGATGATTATTTTACTATCGTGATCTAATAGGTTGGGGAAAAAGTTTCTTCGCATTTTTTAAGAAAATTCAAAACATTTTTTAAAATACATTATTTACATTTATCTAAAGTATGTAGGTACCATTTTGTTCGATAACTTTTTGACATCTTGTAGGTAGGGACATGATCCCATAGCTATAGAAATTTTGGGACTTCTGATCAAAATACCGCGACAATTGGTTTTGGCAGTCCTATCGTGATGTTAACCTGACACTGCCTAAAGAATTCTGAAGAGACCGAAACAGGTGGAAATCTGAAGGTGCAAGGTCAGGACTATACGGCGGATGCATTAACACCTCCCAGCCAAACTCTCTTAATTTTTGCTGAGTGGCTAAAGATGTGTGAGGTCTAGCGTTATCATGATGAAAAACCACACCCCTTCTGTTGATTAATTCCGACCGCTTTCTCTCAACTTCTTGCTTTAATCTCATCAGTTGTTCGCAGTAGAGTTCAGAATCGATGGTTCTGCCTGGTGGTAACAGCTTATAATGAATAATGCCCTTCCAATCCCACCACACACACAGCATCACCTTGTTGCGAGTTAACCCGAGTTTCGCCACAGTCTGTGAAGCCTGACCGGCATTTGACCACGACCTTTTTCGCACGTTCTTGTCGTACGTGATCCACTTTTCATCACCAGTTATCAGCTTCTTCAAAAATGGTTCGGTTTCATTGCGTCGTAATAAAGAATCACAAATGAGTACACGGTTCATTAGGTTTCTTTCAGTGAGCTCGTGAGGTACCCAAATATCGAGCTTTTTTGTGTACCCAGTTTTTTTCAAATGCGCCAAAACTGTTTTGTGGTCAATCCCAGTTCTTCAGATACGTAGTAACTACTGATATGCCGATCTTGCTCCACTTTTTCAAAAATGGCATCCATTTTATCCGTAATAGGGCGACCAGAGCGACGTGCATCTTTGACATCAAAATTTCCGGATTGAAAACGCTTAAACCAAATTTGTGCTACTCTCACAGACACTGCGCTGGGTCCATAAACATCGCAAATTTTTTTCGCGGCTTGCGTTGCATTTTTACCTTTTTTGTAGTAAAATTTTAAAATGTATCGAATTTCTTCATTAGATTCACTCATCTTGACAGTACGAAAAACAAATAAAAATCACACATTTTCCTAATTTGAATTTGGAATTATGTTCTTTAAAATTTAAACTTTCAATGATACCAAAACCAGCCAGATACAAATAGTATAGCCAAAGAGATTTTATTTTAAGTTCATACATACTATAATGCGAAAAGACTTTTTCCCCAACCTAATAAATACTTTCAGGAAGGTTTTAGTATTTAGGTAATTATTGTTATGTACGAAGTTACATGCATAAATGTACTGTATCTCCGGCATTTCTAAGCGGATTTTGATGGTTCTTCTTTTCGTTCGTCTTGGACTTATGTTATTGACGTAATTGTGCATTAAACTAAAAATTTTAAAATAAATTTATTTTATTTAAAAAAAAAGTAAAAATCGAATAAAATAACTTTATTAAAAAAAATAACATCTTCTGAAGTCGGTGTCTTCCATTCATCAATGCACCTTAGCTTGGAACCGACTTCAGAAGCTGTTAAGTTTTTTATGAAAGTTATTTTATTCGTTTTAGGTTTTGTAGTCGGTTTTGGTTTTTACTTTTTTAAAGTTTTTTTATTTAAATAATTCCAAAAAAATTGTGAGTTTTATGATGAAGTGGCATGCACAAGGAAAAGGACAGAGCGAGGCTGAAGAGCGGAACAGAGAAGGACCGAACGCTCAAGGTCGTTTGGTCGGGGTAGTGTTGAATGTTTTAAATCTCTCCATGGGTCACAAACAATCAATCTGCCTAGCCTTTTCCCAACTATGTTGGGGTCGGCGGAAGCCGACCGTATTACCCAGTATCAATGAATCAAAGTATCAAAAATAATGGTATCAAAAAAAATAATGGTATTCAGCTGCATCTGGTTAGACTGGAAAGTCTAACCAGATGCAGCTGAATACCATTATTTTACATGGAGGGACTGCCTATCTGACCTCCACAACCCAGTAACTGGGTAATACGATACCCCTTAGTAAGACTGGTTGTCAGACTTTCGGGCTTCTGACGACCCGTAACGACTGGCAAAGATCCACGAATGACAGCCGGGACTAACGGCTTAACGTGCTTTCCGAGGCACGGAGGAGTCTCGGTATGTAAAGATGGTGACCCATCCACTGACCAACCCCGGCAAGCGTAGCTTAACCTGATGGATCGACCCGTGCGGCTGTTATTACTTAGCCACGAGCTCCATGAGGACATGGGTCACAAACATGACAAAAAAACGCAAATCTGACATTCTTCTGACTAAGGCGAAGTAGAGCTCACATTCCACAAGACAGCGCTAAACAGAAATTGCTCCATGTCTTTCTTTATCTTCAAAGCACTACATATTGTTATTTAACTCTTTAATTGCTATGAAACCAGATAAATGAATCGATTTATCAACAATATCGTTAATCAATTGAGATCGAGGATCGCGTGATTCACCCACGCACAAGAAATTGGGTAAAAGGATTTTACCAATAACAATGAAGGTTTTGCTGGTGTTTATTGCGGCTTATTTGTTTGTTACGAAGTACTGAAGTTATCAATCAAAACCTATGTATAATATACGTAATACAGCCCATGTAACACCATACCTTCGTTGAGAAGCAAAGGTAACCCTAAGTGATAGTTCCAACACTAACGTAATGCCTCAAGTAGTATCAAGTTACATTTTTAGATGAATAGGTTCTGAAGAGTCATCATTCTCCTGACCTTATCACAATTTATTCGGGGTCGGTGCAACTTGTCTTTTTAATCGACTTCAAAAAAGAAGGTTCTGTATTCGACGGAGGTGATGTAGGTATGTATGGTTGTATGTCTGCGATTTTCTTAAAAACTAATGTCCCAATTTTGATGATTCTTTCACTAACGTGATCTCTAAGTGCATACTTTCAGGAAGGTTTTAGTATAATATACGTAATAATAGGTTGGGGAAAAAGTTTCTTCGCATTTTTTAAGAAAATTCAAAACATTTTTTAATATACATTATTTACATTTATCTAAAGTATGTAGGTACCATTTTGTTCGATAACTTTTTGCCATCTTGTAAGTAGGGACATGATCCCATTGCTATAGAAATTTTGGGACTTCTGATCAAAATACCGCGACAAGTGGTTTTGGCAGACCTCTGGTGATGTTAACCTGACACTGCCTATAGAATTCTGAAGAGACCGAAACAGGTGGAAATTTGAAGGTGCAAGATCAGGACTATACGGCGGATGCATTAACACCTCCCAGCCAAACTCTCTTAATTTTTGCTGAGTGGCTAAAGATGTGTGAGGTCCAGCGTTATCATGATGAAAAGCCCTTCTGTTGATTAATTCTGGCCGCTTTCTCTTAACTTCTTGCTTTAATCTCATCAGTTGTTCGCAGCAGAGTTCAGAATCGATGGTCCCGCCTGGCGGTAACAGCTCATAATGAATAATGCCCTTCCTATCCCACCACACACACAGCATCACCTTGTTGCGAGTTAACCCGGGTTTCGCCACAGTCTGTGAAGCCTGACCGGCCTTTGACCACGACCTTTTTCGCACATTCTTGTCGTACGTGATCCACTTTTCATCACCAGTTATCAGCTTCTTCAAAAATGGTTCGGTTTCATTACGTCGTAATAAAGAATCACAAAATGAGTACACGGTTCATTAGGTTTCTTTCAGTGAGCTCGTGAGGTACCCAAATATCGAGCTTTTTTGTGTACCCAGTTATTTTCAAATGCGCCAAAACTGTTTTGTGGTCAATTCCCAGTTCTTCAGCTACGTCGTAACTACTGATATGCCGATCTTGCTCCACTTTTTCAAAAATGGCATCCATTTTATCAGTAATAGGGCGACCAGAGCGACGTGCATCTTTGACATCAAAATTTCCGGATTGAAAACGCTTAAACCAAATGTGTGCTACTCTCACAGACACTGCACTGGGTCCATAAACATCGCAAATTTTTTTCGCGGCTTGCGTTGCATTTTTACCTTTTTTATAGTAAAATTTTAAAATGTATCGAATTTCTTCATTAGATTCACTCATCTTGACAGCACGAAAAACAAATGAAAATCACACAATTTCCTAATTTGAATTTAGAATTATATTCTTTAAAACTTAAACATTCAATGATACCAAAACCAGCCAGATAGAAATAGTATAGCCAAAGAGATTTTATTTTAAGTTCATACATACTATAATGCGAAAAGACTTTTTCCCCAACCTAATACATTAGGTTTTCATTGTTATGTACGAAGTTATATGCATAAATGCACTGTATCTCCGTCATTTCTAAGCGGATTTTGATGATTCTTCTTTTCGTTCGTCTTGGGTTTACCATATTTAGCTGTATATTCAACTACATTAAATTTACTTTTAAAAAGTAAAAGCCGACTTTAATAACCTAAAACGAATAAAATTACTTTCTCAAAAAACTTAACAGCTTCTGAAGTCGGTCCCTTCAATGCTTCAATACACCTTAGCTTGGCACCGACTTCAGAAGCTGTTAAGTATTTTAAGAAAGTTATTTTATTCGTTTTAGGTTTTTGATTCGTTTTTAAAAGTAAATTTATTCCTCCATTTCTTCTCTATTAGTCGTCATCTCGGTAGTCACTCCCTTTTCAGTCATGTCATCTTTCACACTGTCCATCCATTGCTTCTTTGGTCTTCCCCTACTCGTATACCACACCACATTCATACTCAATACTTTCCTGACGACATTTTCCTGATTCTTCCGCATCACATGCCCATACCATGACAGCCGATTTCCATACAACTTTACAGTCACCGGTGCCACTTTCAGACTTCCTCTTATATATTCATTTCTTATTATACTGACTCGGGTGAGGATCCTGAGGAGGAGCTCGTGGCTAAGTAAAAACAACCCCACGGGTCGATCCAGCAGGTTAAGCTACGCTTGCCGGGGTTGGTCAGTGGATGGGTGACCATCTTTACATACCGAGACTCCTCCGTGCCTCGGAAAGCACGTTAAGCCGTTGGTCCCGGCTGTCATTCGTGGATCTTTGACAGTCGTTACGGGTCGTCAGAAGCCCGAAAGTCTGACAACCAGTCTTACCAAGGGGAATCGTATTACCCAGTTACTGGGTTGTGGATGTCAGATAGGCAGTCGCTCCATGTAAAATAATGGTATTCAGCTGCATCCGGTTAGACTGGAAGCCGACCCCAACATGGTTGGGAAAAGGCTAGGCAGATTTGATTATACTGATTCGGGTAACACCACACATCCTTCTTAGCATTCTCATCTCAGCTGCATGCAATTGCCTTTCAGTTTTGTGGCTAATAGGTTTGGTCTGAAATATAAATATGTTCAGGTTCTGAAGAGTGTTCTTGTTTAATGCTCTGTCTCTAAATTTAGGGCCTGATCACACCTACCACAACCACATCGCAGCACAGAGTAGTGTCGCTGCAGCTCCTTGCAGTTGCGTTGTGGAAACTATACAATTTCGATGTGGTTGCGTTGTCGCTACCACAACAGAGAATGAAAGGGGAGGGCGCAGGCCAGACTCGTGCACACACACAGTCTCGTCGCGTCATTCAGCGTCAGCTGCGGCGTGACCTTGTTGTGGTCGGTATCGCCCACATGGCTGATTTGACGGCCAAATGTGGTCCGCGAATAAACAATTAATTTTCATACAAATTAGCGCCCATTCATTTGTTGTCGTTGTGGTGTGGTATTGGTACATGGGTACGTGTGTTCGGGCCCTTATAATAAGTAACACCGATTTTGAAGTGCTCAAAATACAGCAATACAATCTGAGACTACCAAGCTTCAGTATCTAAGCCCGATTAACTTAACCACACGTCTATAATTAAGAGCAATAATAATCTAGATACATTATTGTAAGTTCAGTAGGCAGATAAGATCACTTGTTTGCAAATCAGCGCAAGCGCAGCGCACGGCCTTATTCAGAAAAACGTGGGAGGAAGCAAGGGTGGACGGAGACAAATCACTGGGTAACCGGTTTTGAACTGGCTTGTTTATTGTTTGAATCAGGTGTTCCTGATACAGGTAATAGGCTTACAGGGTTCTTATCTGATGATAAGATGACAATGTTGGTTTGGGTTTCTGTGATAACTGACATAGCCTGAAGAATTGCCAAACTTATGTGGCAGTAGGCAGGGTACATTCCTCGCAGAACAGATGGCCGATGGGACCGAAAGGTTCTGGAGTAGCGACCGCGTACAGTAAGACGTAGCGTTGGAATTGGAAGGCCTCCCACAAGGTGTATCGATGACATTGTGAAAGCCCCAGGAATCCGTTAGATGCGAGAATCACAGAACCGATCGAAGTGGCGGTGCTTGGGGGAGGCTTATGTCCAGCAGTGAATGTCTTTCGGCTGAAATGATGATGAGGAATTCTACTAAAACGGTACCTCTACCTACATACTTAAAAGATAAACACAAAGATATGAAAAAACAGTATGGTTGTATTTAACTCTATAGCTGCTGCTCGCGACTTCTCCCGCGTGGATGTCAGTACTTCCCTATTTGAATAGGATTTTGTTCACAATTTCATAGGTTTTATTTTTTTGGCGCGGAACCCTAATTCTGTTAATGAAATAAAAGTAACCTACATTACCTACTCCTTATAACATCAGTTATCTGCCAGTGAAAGTCCCGTCAAAATTGGTTCAGCCATATCAGAGATTATCCGGAACAAACAGACAGAAAGACACAATTTTTTTTTTAAATATATTATATTATCGTCGTCATATTTCAGCCAGCTTACAAAAAACCTTAATGAATTATACACCTAAACCTTCCTCATGAATCACTCCGTCCATTGGTGAGAACCGTATGAAAATCCATTCAGGAGTTTTGAGATCATCGTGAACATACATACATACAGACAGACGCGGCGAGGGACTTAGTTTTATAATTGTAGTGATATGCTGAAGAGCAGGAGAAATGGATGTACCTACCTGTCTCGTAGATCAATATTATTATAAAGAGAGTACCTACTTATTTGAAGGTGACATGCTTCGCCGACTCCAATTACATGTCAGAACTATAACTGATCAACATCATCCAGAACGTTGCCCATACCTATTCTAATATATTTTATAATCATTAAGTTGAATTACAGGCATTTTTCTTGCGGCTTGAACGTTCTATTAATCGATTTGAATGCTAAAAAGTGAATAGTGCCAATGTTTTGGTCGTGACTGAAACTGGATTTTATTTGAATGAATGGCTTCAGCAATGCGGCAATATAATGGCTTTGTAACACTACCTTTTGCGAGTCAATACAACTACTGTACACATCTGCAAACCAGAGTGAATTGTGATTTTATCTGCAAATATAATTGCATCGCTGCGAGTACAGTGTAAATTCTTTAAAGCAACACTTTCCTCACCTATGAAGACCTGGAGAGCTCGGTCAAACCCTGATTTGTTTCCAATATCGACCTCTTCCTTCTGAAATAGATTCATAACATATAAATTAAGACACACTCACGCACACACACACATACACACACATACTCACATACCTATGCAAACACCCACACGCACATAATACATTCGCTCGTACCTACACATATTCACATTTTTAACCTATTATTCTACTTTGTAATCTATCTCCTGTGTTTAGTATAAATTCTAGAACGCTATCGTCCTTTTCCTGAGGTGGGCGTTAATTCCTACGACACAGTATTTTACTAATGTAGGTATTATCGCACTAAATGTTTTTGTCATACTGTGTTTTTGTTCAATAAAGAATTTTATTATTTTTTTTTATTATTATTACTTTTAAGGGACTGCACATTTTATGGCGTTATATTGAGAGATGTCGTTAAATAAAGAGAAGAAAAAAATCAATAATATTTTATGTACACATTATTATTTACTAATAAGTTTGTGAGCAACTAAGAATATTATAACGTCTAGGTAGACAATGCCAACCAAAGATACAAGTCTTTTCTCCAAATGGAGAATGTGTAAGTAGGTAGGTACGTTGATTATGAAACAAACTAAATATTTCATATACTTACATAAGTAAAACATAATTTCTTTAAACTACAATTTGGAACAACATCATTATAAGATCCAATGCAAAATTAAGGCAATGACCATAAACAACATTACCATATAAAAATCGCAAGCGAGGTTAAAATTCACAGACATCAATGCACACTATTATAACATTTAACTTATTGACATAAGAGCTAAATTAGCATGTACAATTTTTGGAAACTGTCGTAGTTTCCCAACTTAACGAAAAATAAAAAAAAAAAACGAAAAAAATACGAAAATCTGGAGCCTTCAGACGACCTTTGAATATATCAAAACAGTGAGAAGGAAAGTACTGACTTGTGACGTCATCTCATGTCCGTCTAACCACGGCGCCATACAAGGACCTATGACTCAGTCACCTTCATAAATCTTCGGCACATACATGGCCAACTTGCCTAACGTGGGCGGTACATCACAATATGATGCATAAAACCTACGTGATAAGACTTAAATTGTCATAACAGTGTAAAAGAAAAAGGCAGTACATGATCTTTAGATTTGCAATATATGGCTAAAGGATTGTTGAAAGTTAGAAAGTGATGATAACAAACGATGTATTTGCAAAACTTTCCATAGTTCATGAAGACAACGCTGTCTGTTATTTCTAGCAGTGCTTATAAATGGCCGTGGCTAAGTTTACAAATACATAAGTATTCAACTCTTCACAGTAGGTTAAAACATTAAATGTTTACGGCGACGGCGAAACCTACTTTGCTTAGCCCTTTGAAAAGATGTTAAAATTGTCTTCTTTCATTTCAAACGTTAAACAGACATAAACTCGCTTTCTTCCCATCAACTACATGACCAAACCATCTAAGCATACTCTTTTAAATGTTTGTCACTACATCTTCTTTTAAACCACACCGTTGCCTTGTCTCATCATTCCTCAGCCTCATTCCTCAGGAACGCATTTCCACAGCATTTATCTTCTTTCATGCTTCTTTGCTAGCCAAATTTGCTAATCGTTATGCCGTACTTACTGCATATCATAGCTATGTAGAATCTGTTAGAGGAGTAATTTTCTGGGGAAACTCCACCGACAAAAATGATGTGTTCATTGCACAGAAAAAATGTGTACGCGCAATATGCAACTTGCGCTCATGGGACAGTTGTAAGCCATATTTTAAATCATTAAAGCTTTTAACATTTCCGTCAATATACATTAACGAAGTGGCAGTATTTGTTAAAACAAACCCACGGCTTTTTGAAATTAGGCCCCCCGCAAACTCATGTTTGAGAAAAAGGGAATCTAACATTCTTAGTGTTGGCCGCAGTCGAACTGTTCTTTTCCGCAAAAGTATTTCAAATGGCTCCAGTATTATACAATAAAATTCCCCGAGAAATAAATAATCTTAATTTAGTATTTTTTTTTAAAAAACGTCTGAAACAATTTTTAATTAATAAATGTTATTACTCAATCACTGAATTTATGGAGAATTATTGTTAACAATGATATTTTAAATGTTGACATAATTGTATTTTTATTTTATTGTTTGACATTTTAATTATAAGTACCTATCGACATTTAATAATTTCTGTAACATTATATTTCATTATTCTTGTGTAATATTTGTATGCTTGCGAGTAGAATGCAGCGCACTAACACTATCATTATAAGACCTAATATAAACTATGTACCTGCATTGTGACAAATAAAATGATTTGATTTGATTTGCCACACCCAACATTCACTTCCATCATAAGCGTAGGCACCAGCATACCATTGTGAACTGCCAGTCGAGCCTTTTTGGACATCATCTGGTTGGTCACAATCGCAATCATGTTTATCACCATTCACTTTATTTCCCGCATTTACTCTCCTTTCCACATATTCATCAATCTTTCCATTCCTTGTAAACTCCTCAAATATACAAACTCACTTACTTGCTCCACACTCCTATCATTTATTTTCACATCACACACCGATACATCCTCTACTCTTTCAAACACCATAACTTTTTTCTTATTCACATTTATATTAATCTCTTTCATCTTAGATGCTTCATCCATCACAGTCACCACGTCTTCAAATTTATTATTTGAAGACGTGGTGACTGGACGTGGTTTATTACAATGATACAATTTACATTTTCGTTAATGGGGATAACCAGCGGCCTTAGTTGTTCTAAAACGAAGTAGTAAATCAAAGATTCAAGTTAGGATAGATAATTAATTAAAATCTTGAAGATCATCCAATCAAGAGTTATGCATCTATTGTAACCGTGACAATGAACCACACAATCCGATCCATTGTAAGACCGCAGGAAACTTGAGAACCTCCCAGTATTGTTTACACGATCAACGAAGACGTGAAGTCATAAAAAATACTGTTATTATAATTCAAACCTCATGCCAAAGACATACAGCATCTACCTTAAGACAAATTTTCAACAAGACCAGTTCCATTCGTTCAAAAATCAACCTTGACTCCGACAAATAGGACGTCATTCGCTAAAACCAGATGTAGGTAATAAGTTTGCCTGACTGGGTCAAGTTAACAGTACTCCCGCAAAGGTCATGATTTATTCATAATGCCGTGACATTGGATTTCCACGTGCTCCGTTGCTAAGCAACCGGGGGGACAAACAAACAACCCTCCATTTCATTCAGCTTTTGAATTCGGGGTAGACTAGACGTGGTTTTTGAACCTGTTATATTAAAGGATTAATTTTATACAAAACTCGACTCTATCAAGTGAAATCATGATATGAAACCAGAATTTTAAAAGAGAAAGAAAGTATTGCAAAAATCCAAGAAAATTCTGGAGAAAAAGCTGTCTGTATCTCATGGACGCTCGAGGCATTTCCCGTTCTTTGGATCACGTGAACTGGTGGGACCCTGAACATTGGAAGGCTCGAGGACCGAGGACCATATCCTCGATATCTTTAGAAGACGCTGATCCTGCTGAGATCAGGAACGGCTGGTTGACCATTCAACGTCCTAAGGTATTTAAGAAATTAGTAACATGCACGACTTTGATATTTATTTTAAATTTAAGCTGATCAGACCTAAGATAACTTCATAAATATTTCCTTAAAAGGACTTTACAGACTTCTTAAAACAATGTCTGAT
The DNA here is from genome assembly GCA_946251885.1 of Cosmia pyralina. Classification (NCBI taxonomy): domain Eukaryota; kingdom Metazoa; phylum Arthropoda; class Insecta; order Lepidoptera; family Noctuidae; genus Cosmia; species Cosmia pyralina. The sequence goes on from OX276360.1 coordinate 20,615,997, forward strand.
AAGATATTAAAATAAACTAAAAAATTAATAGCTTTTTTTTTTTTAATTGAAGACGAGGGGTAATTGCGTAACACCCAAGTGTACAATGGTACACTTGGGTGTTACGCAATTACCCCTCGTCTTCAATGGCATTGTTCCATGTATTTTAAAACTTTCTTCCTTAGATTGCATTTCATTAATAAATACGACAAAAAGTTTCGACTTGATTAAAATTTTGAAAGTCTTCACCCCTCAATTTCGTGCATTACACGCGAATTATTTGCGCTACGTGAAATTAAGATTTAGTAACAAAAAACCTGTTTTAAAACACAGTAAGTAACATGAAGTCATTGAACTTATGTTTTCTTTTTCTTTTGAGTACAAACGACGTGGTTTCCTGTCGCCCCCTTGTGGCTGAAACAGGATGCTTGAACAGAAACATCGTTCTACATATATGTCTAAACGTAGCATGGAATTTGCATACATGATGTAAGCTTTTTACAGGGAATATGCCAATAATGTTGGTATGCTGCGTGAATGTGCTGAATGCAGATTCCTTGTTTGTAAACTTTCACACAAATGTGAAAGTTTACAAACATGGACTCTGCATTCCTGTCAATATTTATTGTTGACTGTAGGTTATGGGTGTAAGAATTTCAGTCAATTAATGTCCCTCATTGAGGAGCTTGTGGCTAAGTAATAACAGCCGCACGGGTCGATCCATCAGGTTAAGCTACGCTTGCCGGGGATGTCCGTGGATGGGTTACCATCTTTACATACTCAGACTCCTCCGTGCCTCGGAAAGCACGTTAAGCCGTTGGTCCCGGCTGTCTTTCGTGGATCTTTGACAGTCGTTACGGGTCGTCAGAAGCCCGAAAATCTGACAACCAGTCTTACCAAGGGGTATCGTATTACCCAGTTAATGGGTTGTGGAGGTCAGATAGGCAGTCGCTCCATGTAAAATACTGGTATAAGCTGCATCCGGTTAGACCGGAAGCTGACCCCAACATAGTTGGGAAAAGGCTAGGCAGATTGATTGATTGATTGTTTACTATTAATTTCTAAACTTGCTTACATAATTTTTTTTATTAGCATTCACGCCACCTTTATCGATTCCCAGTCTAAATAAACCAAATAAAAGGTGGTACCTACTTAAAATGTAAGTAATCGATTCGACCTTCAAGCATTTCAGTGAAAGAAACACGAAACAAATTATTAGTTTGAGTTTTTCTATTAACAAAGTTCACCTGAAAAGTCGATACAAGCAAGGTTTCAATTAATTATTTAAAACATACAAAAATGAACATAGGTGTTTGCTTTCTGGTTTTAAAACATAATTTATTTTTGACTTGTAAGAGTGTTTTTTGTAAACCAATTTACAGAAATAAAAATTATTTATCATTTATGGACAACTAACTGCACCTCGCGCGGTTTTATCCGCATAAGTCTCCATCCCGCGCGTGAGAATATTGGGATAAAAAGTATCCTATGAAAAAAAAAAAAAAAAGTAAAGTAAAGTATCCAAGTCATGGTCTACCCATATACCAAATTTCATCCAAATCCGTTCAGCCGTTTTAGTGTGAAAGCGTAACAAACAAACTCACTTTCGCATTTTTAATATTAGTTCGGATTACTTAGATAAGATATGGAAATATTGACATGGCCACTAAAAGCGAGCGATGGGTATTGGTATTGTGGTATCTAATTGCAATGACCACCACATTTGGTAATGGTTAAAAGGTCAATGAACTGGTTATCAAGGGTGATCAATAAGTACCTATCGAATTGGACAGGACAACGAACTGGTAATCGTGATAAATGTTTCATAGTACTATTTAGACAGTGCCATTGAAAATTTTGTGGCTAAGTTTACAATTATCTTCAATCCCATCAACAATAATACAATACAATTTTCTTCTATTCTATTCTTCTCGTCTTTATATTTTTTTAACTTCACGGATAAATAACATAAAACACATAACATCAGTCCTATATAGATATCCCCCGAAGGGTTAGGCAGAGGGGGACATCATCTATAATAGTTTTATTATTTGAGTCCAGAATATTACTAAGCTTATGTGATTTAATAAAAGTCAACATCCAAAAATATTACGTAACACAAGTTTATGCTAACTATATTAAAAAATTATCACGACCTTCATATTCAGAATTTGCAATTTTTATAAAAGCCAAAAGTGTTATTAGCTCAATATAGAATGACTCATCGCTACGACCCTGAATTTGTTTGTAACATTATCTTCGATCAAAATTCATTTGACGATATTAATAATAACGTACCGTATGACCTCAACAATGCTAGATATACCTCTACCTTAACTGATTTGCAAACAGTGTGAATTTATAATTCGTATACAATGGTAGGAATGCGAAACAGTGAACAACAGTGAACTACAAGTGATTCTGCTTAAGTTTCTGATTACTATATTTGTGATTATTTAAATATAGTGTGTTTTTGGTGTAAATTGGCATACATTTATTTATCCCGAACCCCAGCTCGTAACATTTATGACTTCATGCAATATCTAATTCAAATCTTTTTTAAATTAAGATATTTAGGTTTGGGTTGATGTGCTCCTAGTACACAGGGTGTTAGATTAAACGAGAGACTTTTAACTGAGTATACTAACTCATGAAAATGAACAACATTTACCAAGAACCAACCCTGAAATATGAAAAAAAAAATCAGCTGTCTCATACATTTTGATCGCGTAGGTTTTGCACTTTGTAGAGAACAATCTGACTTTCTTTTTCGTATTCAGGGTTAGTTCCATGTTAAAAGTTATTCATTTTCATGAGTACTACACTCCGTTAAAGTGTGTCCCTCGTTTAACCTAACATTCTGAATTAATTAATAAGACGACTCGCACCAGACTTGACGAAAACTGACGATCTAGCTAGTCGCACAGTACAGAAAAGTCAACCTTGAAAGTTTAGTTCTATTTAAGTCGACATTGAACTACGTCAGTACTATTATTTATTCTGTGATTGAACTTACTATCCATCTACGACTGAAGAAATTCATATATCTAAGTACATAAGTAACTAATACTTATAAAGTGACATAAACGACTGCTTACTTACTTGTCTAAGCTTCTTGTCAACATAACTAATCCACTTTGAAGTCGTCCAAGTGGGATCATATAGCAATGCGCAATTTCTTACGAAGACAATAATAATATGCAACAAATACCGAATGCAGAGAAATGCCTTCATTTCAATGCTCATGTTAGCGAATAAAATTCGGAAGATGATCGAGATTAGGTACTCTGATTACATAAAGCAAAACATACAAAGTAAATTACAGAGAAATGCGGTAAAGAAAAGATCACATTTGTAATTACTTACGTAAGTGATTATCTTGATACAATTTCATCCTCATCAATCAGCTGAAAGATGTCCGTATCTGGACATAAACTAAGCATATATAGCTATAATCTTAAAATTAACAGATTTTTAAACTGAATGTTCTAATTAATTATACTATTTCTCAACAAAAACATAAACAACATTAACTTATCATGGTGTTTTACCTCAATCTACATTTTTAAGGTCGATGACTGGTGAGTCAGCGCAGCGCCGTCGGCGTCGCCTCGCTATGCGCCCGCGCAAGCCGCACACTTATTATGGTCATTGCATACTCGCTCGCCTAAACGCTGTTGCTTCGCCTTATACATTGTTAATAGGGTCGTTAGAAAGAAATGTGAGGGAATCAAGAAATGTTTTGACCCAAATTCTGTTTTATTATTTGAATTACTTATAAGTATGAGAAAAATATTTCAGTGTAGGTGTACTTGTGGATATTTACCGACTCAATTCCAAGTGGTTTTAGATTTCGTATAGCATTCAGAGTTCTGCCTATTCAGACAGTTAAATAAGAAGGTATTTAGGTAGGTCCTTCAAACAGGCGCGATACGCGACGCGAATCGCACGCGACACGCGGTGCCTTTATGGCGTGTGCTTTTATCGATCGGTCGACTAGTTTTAGATAATAAAAACTTTTTTTTTTTTTAAATACAACCGACATCCAAAAACAACACTACAAAGTGAAAAATAACTTTAATTTCGGAAGTCGGTGTCTGGTTAAATGTATTTTACGTTTTTTGCCACCGACTTCCGAAATTAAAGTTATTTTTCAGTTTTTAGTTATGTTACTTACACATTCTAATACCACTACCTGCAAAAGAAACTAGAACATCATCCACATACAAAGTGTGGAAAAAAATACGTAATATTGAAGCTAACTCAAAAACTACCCAAGGAGAGTTAATAAATTTTATATGGGACCAACTTTGAGGTGATGACTGTAAAAAGTTATGTATGGTCATACATAAAAAAAATATATATATGGGTGTGGCGTAATTAGTGGTCCAACGTGAAGGGGTCGAAACACCGTATATATTCAGCTATCACATATCACAATTTGAACCAATTTTTTTCATTTGCATATGCATTTCACAATTATAAACAAAAAACAAAATGAAAAAATAATGTCATTTATAGAAAATACAGCCAAATTAGTAAAAAAAAAAATTAAAAAAAAAAAACTTTATTTCGGATAAGCATCATCCATATACGGGTTAGTAAGCAAAAAGAAACAAAAATATAACTTATACCTATGTTAGTAAACTCATAATCTATTTAGCGACAAGGGTGCTATTCGAAATGCATCTTCGAACAACATCACCTAACAAAGGAGAATCGTACCTCCCCGCTATGGTCTTCAGGATGGAGTAAAGCAAGGTGTAAATTTTTCAACTAATAATATAAAATATTTTATTCTGAGACTGGAGAAAAATGGTTTCACCTTCACGTTGGACCACTATTTACGCCACACCCTGTATATGTACGTGTCGAATTGAGAACCTCCTCCTTTTTTTCGTCGGTTAATGATTTATGTAGTAAAGTAAAATTACTTAGCTAAAGTTTTGTAGTCGTGTAGTAGTTAAAGTTTTGATATAGGTACTGTTTGGTGAAGACTCTCACACGATGACTTATTACTTGTTAACTTTTTAGGAAATTCGTATACTTTTACAATGTTTGTTAATAAGTCAGCACCGTGTAAGCAAGTATCTATCACAAAATTATTTATCGGTCATTACTTCATTTTTAATTCTTTTTACCTATTGTGGTATAGTCATTTTATTCTAGGTGCATCGTCTTCATATGAATTAAAGTACAGATGCCAGCACCTAAAGCAATAGGTTCAAGGTTGATTGGGAAAATTTGACAGTTTCGGGTCGCTTGATGTGCTGGCGTCTGTACTTAAGGACGCTGTTACAAATGGTTAGTCAAATCATTACTTTTTTACACAAAAGCATGTTTATTAAATAAAATGCTTTACATTCTTAAAATGGTTATTGCCCAAATTGTTGATAGATGCGCATGGTACGATTCCGAACTACAAATATAATTTTAGATAGGTACAGTTTCTCAATAAATGTACCGGACTGAAAATGTTTACTTCGGTACATTTATTGAGAAAATGTACCTATTTAAAATTATATTTATAATTCAGAATCGTACCATGCGCATCTATCAACAATTTGGCCAAAAAACATTTTAAGAATGTAAAGCATTTTATTTAATAAAAATTGTGTAAAAAAGTATTGATTTGACTAACCATTTGTAACAGCGTCCTTAAGGGCTGATTTTTCAATAGGTACAGGTAAATGACTTTTGTATAAAGAATTAATGTCTCAATTTGACATATTTTCTATACCTACAAAAGCTGTCAAACCGCCATATTTATTCCTCAGATAAAAATTATCTGACTATTGACCTTCTGACTTATTACCTTTTGAGAGGGGCGACTAAATAATTTTTTTTTTTTTTTTTTTAAGTTTTGACGTCCAAAATTGCCTTTTTGTGCCTATTAGAAATAAATGACTGGACTTTGACTGGACGATGACGGCTGTTTGGTAAAGAAATAATTTTCTGATGAAGGAACAGTAGTGCTATTCTGTAAATATCTCACCGTGAAAACATGAGTGAAGTGATCTTAAAGTGAGCTGTCAATACTGTCAACCCTCTAGCATCAGGTGGAATGACGGCTCACTTCACGCTCACTTCACCTGAGTTATCACGGTGAGATGTTTACAGAATAGCACTACAGCTGCCAAAGCTTCCTAATTTTTTTGTTTTACGAGTATTAATTAGAAAAATCTGTATAAGTAGAAAAAAAAGAGATCCTGTTGCTTTCTAAATTGAAAAAGCTTTTTTTTATCTGATACCACTTTTTTAAACCATGTTTAAATAATGGAGCTCTCCTTCTACCAACTAGGTAAGTATCATTGGCAGTGCCATTTTATCTGGTTACATTTTAAAATGTATGTGTATGATAGTGAGGGTGTTCATGAAAATTCAAGCCACCAGTTGGCGCCACTTTGACAAGAGGTCTTCCATTTCGACAAGGAACATAAAATGAATGATGACGTTCATCATTCCTTTCATTCATTCGTTCATCATTCAGTCACGCACGACTAAAGAAAATATAAGCGCTTTGACACTTTTGACAGGTGCTCGGACCTGACGTCTCTAGTGCTGCCACCTAGTGAACATCATTTCAGAAAACCCTGATTACAGATATGGTAAAACTTTGCCATACTCTAATATGTGTTGGTAACATCTCAAGAACTGTATTGCAACTGCGACAATTATCAGTTTAGCAGTTAGGTACATTATAAGTCGTATGTTACCCGGATGTTGCCTTACTATAATTTATCTCAGTCCGCACCTCATTATATTTCAGATGTGTATCATAAATTGCTTCACCTAAGTAATTAGTTTCGCTGATTGCTAACGTTGAGCTCATAACTTGTAAGGAGTGCGCAATATTGTCATCTCAGATTCAAATTAAAAATATTTTGTTTCACTTATAACGTGTGTAACGTCAGAAGCACGGTCCCAATGGGCCGTTTCCAATGGAGAAGAGTCGGAAAGAAAATCCACGGTTACTTTTTTTTTTTTTAAATTGGCTTTTACAATGTTTTTGTTAAGGGTATGGGACGACACTTTATAGGCTGCTATCAAATAGGTACTGAAGAACATAGCCCTCCTCACAGACCGGTGCATCAGCTGCAGTAAGCTGGTACCTTACAAGAAGAAGAACTTACGGGCTATTTTTAGAGTTAGAATGTTAGATGTACCTATGGCGATTGCCATAGGTGCTGTTCGTTGGTAAAGCGCATCACTTGAGAACGGCTGGACCAGTTTGTTTTTTTTTTTTCTTTAGATATAGTCCGAATAAGGTTTTTAGGGAAAGAAAAATATTCCAACAATCAGCTAGTGCTACATAAACTATTGTATCGCAATAAAAAGAGCCCAAAGATTTAGGATACAGGGACTGTATTTACTGTAGAAATGATTTTAGAGCGCTATTTCCGTTTAGTCCACTCTCGGCCCCTCGACCCCTAAAAAAAGATTTGTTTATTTGTTTCCTCTCAACCCCTAAATAAGTTCACACTCGACCCCCAGGGGGTGAGACTGAATTTTCATACAAAGGACAGGCATACCTTGTCCACTTTCGACCCCTAGTTCGGTAAGTACCTAAAATTAATATTTTGGTACAGTAAGCTACAGAATTTGTTCATGGATATTTTTCGGCAAGGATATACATATTTACCTAGTACGGTCAGCAACAGAAGTCGGTTAACACTGCTACTTTTTGACATTATTATCTAAAGTAACACAAAATGATTCGGTAAACTTTTTTCGTTTAACTGTTAAGAGTTAATGTTCGTACTTCTGTTCCGATTTGAGTTATATTTCGCTTTATTAAGCGAAATATTTAACTTAATTATTATTAAGATTAAAAAACTGCAAGTGTTAATCGCCTTTTGTTGCTGACTGTACTTTGGGATGTTGATATTACTATATTAGTGTTAATTACCCAACCAGTTTTCGGGTTGTGATTATCAGTTAAAAGTATTACCTAGTAAAAACTACATTTTAAACACGCAGCTAAATTTGGTCAGGTTAAAAGCCTCAATTCTGTTATTTAGAGGAAGGGCTGATGACTAACAAGAATCATGGCCAACTCAATGGTTCAACTGTTCCATCATTAATTAGGTACTCCGAGTTAATGGCAGCAATTCTTGCAATTTATCCCGCTTGAGGGCGCTGTGTAGATGTAGACCTGTCAAATACTTTCGTATCTTCAATCAATAAACTAAATCTCCATGGAAACCACATACGTAGGTTTCCATGAAGATTTAGTACAATACGATTAAAATGAAATGTCATGGTATAAAATTCAAAGACAAGAAAGTATTACGTATCGTAATGTAGAGTAAAAGAGATGGGTAAGTACACAATTTCCGTTCATTAATTTTTTAACGGATTACGATTCTCGTAACTTATCCCGCTTGGAGGAGTTGTTATACTCGTAGAGACCTGTCAAATACTTGTCGTGTCAAATTATCCTGCCATTCCAACAATGAAACGCCAACAGTGAAATTGTATAACTACCTCAGTAAGGGTATCTAATCATCGCACCCGGAACGGCCTTCCAATTCGTCACCATCGCCAATCTTCCGCGTAGTGTCAATTGTAGGTATCCTCAAATGGTCGTAGGTCCTTGTCGGTTTGCATACAGCCAAGCTATTGATTTTACACCCACGGCGTTAATACTCGAAGTTTTATAATAATACCGTTTTTCCTTTCACTTTTAATCGTTTTAATACGTTTACGAGGTCGTAATACGACTTTTAGCGTGTTTGTTTTGTGATAGTATAGTTTTATAGTTTACTACCTGCGCCCCGCGGTTTCACCCACGTAGACCGGGAAAAGTTTTATTCCAGGGTATCTACATACACACATCAAAAGTGTCTAGGGATCAACATATATTTTTGCAATAACTTTTCTCCTGATTGATATTAATTAAAATGTTCTTTAAGGATTCATCAAATAAAGTGTTTTCGTTTGTCACAGTAACGATAAACCAAGTCACCTTTGCATTAATAAAGAAATTTGCCATTTTCCTAATAAAGGGATTTTTGACATTTGAACCACTAACATTAAAGTTCGAAAAAAAGACTGAAATAACAGTTTTCTTTAAAATTTTATTGGGTAACTTAAACAATTAATAATCCGTGTTTCTACCGCGAACACTAACAACACAAGAACATCGGTTTGGCATACTCAAAATGAGTTCATCCAAATCACGCTGTGGAATGGCCGCCCATGTTCGTTGCAACAACAAAAAAAGGTCTTCTTGCGACTGGATACCCTCCATATTCGGCAGAGCTCTTCTCTGTAGCATATCCCATGCATGCTCAATCGGGTTCAAGTCTGGCGACTGAGCAGGCCAGGGCAGGACATTGATGTTAGCTGCGGCGAGAGTCTGTCTTACAACTCTTGCGGTGTGCGGTCGTGCATTATCATGCATTAACTGAAATAAGGGACCGATTTGCACTTGTAGAGGAACGATGACGTCTGATACAATCGTCTCAGCATAAATTTGAGCGTTGAGGTTGCCTCTGATCCAAATCAACTCAGTTCTTCCGCCGATCCAAATACCCGCCCATACCATGATGGTTCCACCACTATAAGGATGGACTTCCTGGCAGGATTTTAATCGCTGTTGGCGTCCAGGGGTTCTCCAGTGTCGTATACGTCTTGTATCCGGTCTCATACCAAAACGAGACTCATCAGAAAAGCACACGAAACGCCATTGTTCTTCTGCCCAATTTCTGTGTTCAAGAGCCCATTGATATCGAATCCTACGATTGTGCATTGCTATAGGTGGTACCCGTAGCGGTCTTCGGGAATGAAGGTTCACTTCATGCAAGCGGTTTCTGACTGTTTGGTCGCTAATTAAGTTCCCTGAAGAGTGATGAAGCCTCACGGCTAACATCATGGCGGTTATAGTTGGAGCTCTTCGAGTTAAGATTTGAATGTATCGGTCTTGTCTCCGTGTGGTGCAGCGATACCGTCCTCCATGGCGCTCAGCCACGGTACCAGTGCTTCGGTAACGTGTCCAAAGTCGACTGATAACACTCTGACTTGTATTCAGAGCTAAAGCCACAGTACGTTGCCGGGAACCAGCTTCTATCATTCCCACGGCTCTGAGCATTTCTTCCCTGCTTAAATGACGTCGCCGCTCCATAATAACGTTGGTTTTAATCAGTAGTAGGGAAACAGTAGCACTAATAATGTCTTCAATGCGTTGTATGTTTTTATAGGGAAAATATTGACAGCTGATTTTCATCTTTTACTCGAATTTGATTCACAGTTCCTGATTCAAATTATGAAATGCACCAAAAAGGATCCATATAAATTTATAAAATCATAAATTTATTACAAAGCCACATCTCAATCTCAAGAAATCCGCATAAAAATGCTTGATCCCTAGACACTTTTGATGTGTGTACATCCGGTCCAGCCTTTTGAGCGTTAAGAACAAAGACTATTAAACTACTCTTTGGTTAAGAAGTAACAAACATACAAAGACACACACACACACTTACAAACGCCTTTATAATATTAGTTAGATTTTTTCAATTAGGTACAGAATTATTTTGTTATGCGATTTATTATGATCTCATTTAGCTACATGCATAAATACCTTTCTTTACTATGAGCATTCCTCTTTCCTTTTATAATTATTTTTTTTTTTTATTATCAATATAAGATTGAAGAATATCAATTACTTATATAAATAATTAGCGCTTATTACTATGTAAGTTAGCTTTTTGATTCTTTGAATTGTGAATGTGGTGTTTGCCTATAAGTACCTAATTGTTGCACTTTAAGACTGGTTTAAGCATGTAATTTTTGTTACAACTAGGTGTAAACAATTGTTGGTGAACCTAATAAAATAAAATAAAATAAAAATTAAAGATGTATTAACTTTAAGTTTGTGTAACTACTAGGTTATGTATAGATAATAGCTATTGCTTCATCTAGTGGCTAGTACGTAATTTACAGATAGACCTCATATTCTTCATTATTTAAATAACTTAATTTATGCTTTCACATCAGGGGGTCTACTCCCTAAGCACGAAGCCCGTAGTTTCGGCCTTCGTTACGTGCGTTTCCTATTACTCCGTATCAACTACGGATGGATGATTGGTTGAATGGAGTATGAATGACAACACGACTTGACAGTTGTCCCTACACCCGATGTGTTTTTGCCAATCCTAAAATTTTAACTTTTACATTTGTTTTGATGGATCGTTATGTCAGACGGACGGAAAGACGGACGGACGGACGGCCGGACAGACTCCCAGGTTCGCGACCTAGTATCCATGCAGATTAGCAATATATCTATACTTATCTAACATTCTAACTCTAAAAATAGCCCGCAAGTTCTTACTACTTACACAAAGTATAAACAAACACCCATCTTCAATCCCGCAGCTGACATTAACAACCAAAGGAGCAAGCATCATAAACAGTAGCTAGGCAGGTAGGTACAGTCGAACAAGCCATTTAGTATACAGGCAAAAATATTCATCTTTCCACAAATGCGTGGTGCAGAAATTATCCCACGGGAACGTACGGAATAAGAAGTATCGTATGTCCTAACCCCCAGGTCATGGTTTATCCGTGTGCCATTATTCGCGTTTATAATATTACTAAATAAGTTTATTAAGTATTTTAGGTGGTATTAGTATGGATAAAGTATAGAGTGGATAAGTGTGGATGTAGGAGAGTGTATAAGACTCACCACATTGTATAAGAGTAATTGCAAGTTAGCTGTTTGTATACCAAATAGCTTGTTCGACTGTACAGTCATACTGTATCGGTCACGATCGCACGAAACAAGCACGGTGCGGACGCGTGCGTTACGTAAATGTGCATCGTGCATTACACGTTGTAATGTTGCGGACACATTGTATGCGGGACATTGTGAATTTTAATATCGTGACGCATAAAATAGATTTGAATAAAAAAATCATTTGGTACTTACAGAGCATATTTATGCAACTTTAGACAAACACTAAGTTATGACTGGGTGAAGAAGTCACTAAAGTTAATTCTGTAATGCCCGGTTTGTGAAGAATTCTTAAACGGAGTCTTTCAATAGCTATTGATTCGACAAAATTATCTATATAAGCGAATTTCTTCCTTATGCTTGGTCTTCAGTAATTCACTCGACTTTTAAGCTAAATTCTTCCTTAACGAAGTGTTCAGAAACACGATATCGTACCAATAGTCACTATCGAATGGATAAACTCCGTTTAAAAACCTCAGAAACCGGGCATAAGTCCGTGTTTCCTAAACAGGGCGAGGAGAGTACCTACAGTTGAATCTTTCTGAAGATGACATTAGGTACTCGTAGGTACCTACTTCAGTTAACTATAGATAACTATGGATAACTTATTATAGGCACAGTTTTACATTGGTATATAATAGTTAGTCAGCGTTGCGAGCTGTTTTAAAAATCTATTTCTGAAAAACCCCAATATCACATTAATAAAATCAATCATAGACCAAGAGTTTGGGCGCCATATTAACCACGAAACCGCGATCCTGATAGGTACCCAAAACCTACAAAGCTCCTACTACTACTACCTAGCCTGCCACCTACCTGCCCGCCTGCTACCTAGTTACTGCTCTTTCTTTTTTTTGGACATTTCCACAAATACTTAACTTTCACGCGCGACACAAAGGCACCACGTGTCGCGCGACGTGCGGTACCTTTGTGTCGCGCGTGATTATATCGCGTGTCGCGCCTGTTTGGAGGAGCCTTAACACGTATTCGCTCCTTGATGTAAAACAACGTGATCAATGCAAGTGTGTGGCTGCTAATAGCTGCTTATAACACGTTCTCTAGTAGATTAATTAATCTAGTCCCTGCCTAATGACCTGCCCTACGCGGGTATTGGTATACAACATACTAAGTACAACATTTACCTTGCATATGTGAAGAGGTTGTTAATTCAGGGGATCTCAAGAAGATGTTACCATGATAATTAAGTTAGATGGGTTTTCATTGGTCGCTGAACTTTTGAGAAATGTTTTATTTCTAATATTCAAGTCTTTGTTTCCAACTGAAGTTATTACTAACTTTATACACGTGTTTTTAGGTTGATTTCTTTTAAAATTACTGATTTTATTGAAAAAGTTATAAAAAAAGTCTGAAGTTATAGCGCAAACTGAAGTTTGTGTGAGAATTAAAGTTATTACTTTCAAAAACACATATTTGTTACATGTTTGGCAACTTTAAATTACGAATGCAGGATAGTTATTATTATATTATGTTATTCGGATTCTTCTTCTTCGTCGTAGCGATGATTCTCTTTTATAAATTTTATATAAGCTTCGTCCAGTATTCGGCTACTTCGACAGGCGTTGGTCTCGCAAAGGTCTCCCATAGCGCAGGTGACACAGAGAGCACGACAAGGTGTGAGGCATCGTTTGTGATGTGGCTCCACAGTGGCACTGTGGCTCATCGGAGTACTCCCACCTGAATAAGTTGTACCTGCAGTGACCTAAAGTACCTGGCTTCTTAATCGGTTAAGAGATTTCCAGGTGGGCCATGGTAGTTTCATGGCTTTCCTGCAGGCTCAACATTATCAGCTGGAGCGGGGTTCTTCAGATGGTACAGTACAACACAACTTAAATGTAGCGTAGATTTGAAAATTTGCATTCATTCATTTTAATTTTACGAATGTCTTTGGCTATATGACTACAAGTTATTGTGTTTACGTAAAGATCATTTTCGCCTGAAGCTGTAATAAAGATTGGTGATTTTAAAGGCGCAATCAGTTCGGATCGTGATCGGTTTTACGAATTTTGCCGATGCTACATCTAAGTTGTGTGGTACGTTTTGTGTTTTCTTGGAGGGACAGTTTTTCTCCGAGAATTTATCCTCAAACTAGGACATCCCGATAGGACACCAAATATAATTCGGCGCTGATTTTATTTCTATACAAATTGTTGTGTTGTGTTGTTGTTATCATGTTATTACAACTCATTAGGTAAGTATATTAAATCAACACAGAGGTATTCGTGTCTAGACCTCATTGAATATTATTTAGGTCAGCTTAAGTGAAATAATTAAGTAAGTATAGTATTTCAGTGATTATTTGGTAATAGGCACAATCCAATCGTAAAAATTGGCTATAATTTATTTCAGTACTACTTCGATGTAGATTGAGTATTACATGTTTACCTATTCTATTAAAGGTGAGTTTAGAACACACGAACATAAAGAATTACACACACATAACACACCACACAACACAACACACATTAACACACCCCAACATACAACACACACACACACACCTCAACATACAACACACACACACAACAACAACCAAACACATAACACACACACACAACCACAGCACACAACACCTTCTGCCCGCGACTTAGTCCACGTTTTTTCATGTTGCTCGGCTCCTAAATGTAGTAGCCTGATGTTAAATAAACTTCCTCGAGAATTAAGCTAGTAAATGCAAAAAAAAAATATCTAATCCAACTGACATTATATGACAACTGATATATATATAATATATGACATCACAGTGCCAATTTCTTTGACATTCTTTAAATAAGTAAGTGCTGACAATTTTAATTTTATTACAATAACTGCGGACATTTTTATTTTCTTATCACACTTACCTATCTAATTATATAATTGACATTGTTCAGTGTGATCTAATTTATTTAAATGTGTATTTATAATTCATATGTCTTGAAAGAGCCTTGGGCCTTGAAAGAGAAAGGTTTGACCGGGAAGTATGTAGAGTTAATTCGTGCTATGTACAGTCAATCTCGTACCTACGTCCGGTCGGCTGCAGGGAATACCAACGAGTTCAATGTGCCTGTTGGCTTGCACCAAGGGTCGGCTTTAAGTCCTTACCTCTTCCTGTTGATTATGGATGCTCTGACGTCGAATCTACAGGAAGAGGCACCCTGGTGCATGCTGTTTGCCGATGACATTGTTCTTGTCGGTGAAGATTTACCTGAGATTCGGAGCAGATTGGAGAAATGGCAACAGAAACTGGAGAATGTTGGCTTGAAAATCAGCAGAACCAAAACTGAATATATGTTCTGCGATTTCGGCGGTATCTCCAGTTCTGGAGGCATAGCGCTTGATGGCGCGCTTCTCCCAGTCTGCTCCGACTTTCGGTATCTCGGTTCACTCGTGCAAAGCGATGGCGAAGTAGATCGGACGGTTAAGCATAGGATTAACACTGGATGGATGAAATGGCGGCAGGTCACGGGGACAATCTGCGACTCCCGCATTCCCCTTAAACTTAAGGGGAAGATATATAAAACAATGGTTAGACCTGCTGTCTTGTATGGATCAGAATGTTGGGCCACAAAAGGGATAAATGAAAAGCAGTTGCATGCAGCTGAGATGAGAATGCTAAGAGGGATGTGTGGCGTTACACGAATGGATAGAATAAGAAATGAGTACATAAGAGGAAGTCTAAAAGTGGCACCGGTGACTGAAAAGCTGTGCGGAAATCGGCTGTCATGGTATGGGCATGTGATGCGGAGGAGTGAGGAAAATGTCGTAAGGAAAGTTTTGGGTATGAATGTCGATGGCTATAAGGGTAGGGGAAGACCAAAGAAACGATGGATGGATTGTGTGAAAGATGACATGGCTAGAAAGGGGGTCACTACCGAGATGACGAATAATAGAGAAGTATGGAAAAAAAGGACATGTTGCGCCGACCCCAAATAGATTGGGATAAGGGCAGGAGAATGAATGATGATGAATGTCTATATTAATTCTCTTGTTGTTAATATATTGCATTATATAGGTATTAATTATATAATTATATGTACATTGCATGTGCCACTTTTGTATGCCCTAGAGGCAAAACATAGCGCCCTCAATGTACGAGTAAGAACTTATAATGTACCTATGTTTTACAATAAATAAATGACTGAGAATATAATATGAATATACTGGTCGTTCCAGAGATTAGCGTGTTCAAACAAATTCTTCAACTTTCTTATATTAGTATAGATATACCTAACTAAGGGATAGACCAACGAAAGAATGCTCTATCCCTGCATAAACAAAAATAATTTGGCAGAGTGAGGATAATGTGCATTCTCTCGTTTGGTCTAAACCGACCTTACTTAGCCCAGCATAATGCACCTACCTATTAACTATACTTACGTCTTGAAACACGTAATTCCCTTTGTCTTTGAACAACAGCATCCCTAGTCACATGTCTCCATACTACATTCAAGTCTTTGTTCATTTATGTCAACGAACATTGCTAAGTCAAACACAAAGATCTGAAATACTTTGTCTCATCTAGCAAAGTAGAGGTTAGGTTATAAATTTATAATACTGTAAGATCTCGAACCTCACAGGGGCATAGCTAAATAGCTATACTATAAATTAAAGAGGTAGGGTGGTCAAGAGGGCCGAGGGCCGTTATATTTTATAATTACTCAGTTTCAACATAATATATATCCACTTCTATCGTAGCCTTAGCTAAAATGTGTCTCCACCCTTGAACAAAAGCTAGTTCCGCTTTTCTTCAAAAGTAATTCGATGTTTGAGTGATAGAATGTCAGCCTGTAACATAATAAGCTTGACCAATGCAACAAACCTCTACAGTACTTCTTACCTCACTAATAATCATGTAAATACACAATTCATCAGTCAAAATGTTGACTGATAAATGATTTTGATGTTTGGTTGTTGCTAACAACTGCTGAGGAGCTCGTGGCTAAGTAATAACAGCCGCACGGGTCGATCCATCAGGTTAAGCTACGCTTGCCGGGGTCGGTCCGTGGATGGGTGACCATCTTTACATACCGAGACTCCTCCGTGCCTCGGAAAGACGTTAAGACATAGATATATGAAAGAAGAATTTTTTATATTTCTATGCGTTAAGACGTTAGGCTGTCATTCGTGGATCTCTGACAGTCGTTACGGGTCGTCAGAAGCCCGAAAGTCTGACAACCAGTCTTACCAAGGGGTATCGCATTACCCAGTTAATGGGTTGTGGAGGTCAGATAGGCAGTCGCCCCATGTAAAATACTGGTATTCAGCTGCATCCGGTTAGACTGGAAGCCGACCCCAATATAGTTGGGAAAAGGCTAGGCAGATTGTTTGGTGGTTGCTTACAAGTTTTTAAGACACATTCAGTGATTAGGTATCTTAGCTCAATGTTGTATGTCGTATTTCCGACAGTTTCATAAACATCTAGATAAATAATTAATCAATCTGCCCAGCCTTTTCCCAACTATGTTGGGATCGGCTTAAATCTATCCGGATGCAGCTGAATACCAGTATTTTACATGGAGCGACTGCCTAACTGACCTCCATAACCCAGTAACTGGGTAATACTAGGATACCGCTTGGTAAGTCTAGTACCAGACTTTCGGGCTTCTGACGACCCGTAACGACTGTCAAAGATCCACGAATGACAGTGCTTTCCGAGAGACGGAGGAGTCTCGGTATGTAAAGTAAATCTAGATAAATAATCTTTTATTAATTATTTGTTAAGTTTGTTTATTTTCTCCTGATCATATATATTTCCTGAAAGCTAATAAATATAATTTTACCGGTTTATCATTATAAAATGAGGACTGAAAAAAAACCGAAAGTCCAAATTCACCTAATTTTGTAAAAATAATCTAAATTCACAGTAGGTACTTATTTATTTAATTCAAAGATAACTTTTTTTCATTGAAAGGCACAATGTTCTATTAAAGTTGTGACAGCAAATCATAAAAAAGTCGCACTGTCTTAACTTAAGTTACTTATACTTCCTAAAGACAAAATAGTCAATACAGTATTACGGAAGTGTGGTCTCGAACAATAATGTCATTGTAAAGTCGGTTGACAGGTTGTCTGTGCGCAACGATGCGTAGGCGCCGACCTCACGCCCCCACTCCAAAGTTATCGCGGTACTGTGAGAAACGAGTCGATGAGTAATCTTATCTAAGACGTGATAAATTTCAGTTGGGATTTAATTTTGCAATTATATAAATATAGTTTGAAAATTATCTAGGAAAATCCTATTGTCTATGAAACAAATTCTTTAAAGATATTTCACTATCTACATCTACTAGTCTATATCTGACTGAGGAGCTCGTGGCTAAGTAATAACAGCCGCACGGGTCGATCCATCAGGTTAAGCTACGCTTGCCGGGGTTGGTCCGTGGATGGGTGACCATCTTTACATACCGAGACCCGTCCGTGCCTCAGAAAGCACGTTAAGCCGTTGGACAGTCGTTACGGGTCGTCAGAAGCCCGAAAGTCTGACAAACCCATTCATACCAAGGGGTCTCGCATGGTTTGTGGAGGTCAGATAGGCAGTCGCTCCATGTAAAATACTGGTATTCAGCTGCACCCAGTTAGACTGGAAGCCGACCCCAACATAGTTGGAACAGACTAGGAAGATGATGACATTTAGGTATAACTAGTCTATATATCTAGTCTTTCAGTTCTCTAAATATCATTAAGCTGTAGTAGGATCTCATCACTGCGATTAAGTCGGTAATTTTATATTTTAAACATTTCCCCACCAAAATAACAAGTTCCTTTCCTTGTCCACCAGGCTCGGTTCCAACAGAAGCAGATGCAAGAGCGAGAGATGAAGATCGCTTCTCTGTACGAGGCACAGCAGGCGAGGGCCCTCGACAGAGTGAGACACTCGCCCAGCAACGTGGGCCATGCATCGCCGCCACTGCCACCTACTGCGCACCAACCAGGGAAGGTAAGGAGGACACTTTTGCAAAGATTTGGTTCAAATACCACTAGGTACGCTTACGTTACTTAAAAACCCTAGCCATGTTTTGGAGAAGTTGGTTTTCCAGTTATCATTAGCTACGTAACACACTATAAATCGGAATCAGTTTCATTTTGACAGTTCAATAACATTCATTGCGTTATTTACGTTGTCGAGTTGAAATTTTTTTCAAAGATGAAGCAATGGATTTTTAATTTGCTTTAAAATGGGTAGTATTTAAACGCACAACAAAAATTACCAACTTTTCCCAACAGAATACGTACATCAAAAATACTGTTTGCACATCAAAATTTGCACGTTTAAATAAATTAAACTTAACGTCAGGTCGACGGAGCCCCGCTGCGCGGGGCTCCTGTTTCTGTCTGCAAGGTTTAAAGGAACCTAACCAAATCTAACCTCGGGGTGCCCAATAATTATTATTTGTACAATTTTTGATATTCAGTTAGTTAACTAGTAGTGAAATAATAAGTTTTTTAGATGCGCATTTATTATTTTTGATGAACAGTTAGTATTTTTGATATGTAATTAATATTTTTGTTGTAACTTTGGACAAAAATTGATGTATAATAATGATTATTATACGTGCAAATTTTGATGTGCAAACAGTATTTTTGATGTAACCGTATTCTGTTGGGAAAAGTTGGTAATTTTTGATGTGCGATTAAATACTACCCATTTAATATTTTTCTGATGTGCGATTAATAATTTCCCCTTTAAAATTATTCAGATTTCTATTGATAGTGTGTTACGAAATTAGGGTGCATGTTGGAAACCAATGAAGTGGATGGAGGCTACATAAGCGAAAGTTTTTATAAGCAAATTCTAAATATGTATGTATATTTGTATATGTATAATGTAATGATACACCACTGACTGCCCACACTATTGTCTCTCCTTCTTCTTTCTTATATCTATGGTGTCACCCTACGCAAAATTTCAACATTTATATCTGTAATTTTTATGGTGTGCATAATACCGTCTATATATCTATCTTATACAACTAGAACGACAAATTACGCCGTTAACATTTTCATGTTGATAAAATAAAATAAGTATGGGCGAAATTACACGAAAAAACAGGTGAAAATTTCATTGCCGTTCCCACAAATGTTTATACTCGATATCAATTTATTATTCACTATATAATAGTGTCTACGTAGATAATAACATAATTACTGAATGTGAAGATATTCCACGTTTCGGAATCTTGGAAATATGTCTTGTAAGGTCAATTTAAAATACTTTTAATAACGATAGACAACCATCGCTTGCTCGCTATGAGCACTATGAGGCACCTTGTAGATTTTTAAATTCGTCAAATTGATCTTTCATGTCTCTTCTCTACCGTTCACCCTTCAACAAACCACCATGTGATAAAGAATAAAAAATTCTAAGACATCATTATGTGACATCCACTAACCCGCACTAGGACACACGCACGCACGTGGTGAATAAGGCACAACCCTCTCCCTACCCACAGATAGGACGCCTGATTTCCAGGAGAGGGAACATTGTAATCTGATTACATACATTCTTTACCAGGTGCGACAAATGTTCGAAGAACGTCGAACAAAAGCGGGCATCGACAAGAGTTATCCGCTGCAGCCAATACATAACACAGACAGGGCTGCGGCCCGGAAGCCTCTGCCCAATGGGTTCAGCAAGGTGACCACCTCCAAGCCAAGTTTAGAGAGGAAGGTCAACAAGCAAGCCCTCATCAGTAACTCACACAGCATCAAGAAGCAACAGCAGCATGTAAGTAGCTAAATCAGTCCACTGCTAGATTTTGGCTTAGATCATTTGGGACTTCTTTAGAATGCTGTAAGATTAGTGGCTCCTTAAAAGCAATTTAATATGGCATTTGGCAACAAAGATCATCCTATAGAAAGATTTTACAAAATATTTTAGACCGCCCTTACCTACTCCCAAACTCTCTTGGAATTACAAAGTGAGTAGGTACTTCAAAGTTTGTAAATAAAACAAATGTGTTTGATCTTGTTACAGAAAATAGAGAGCATTGTAAATGGATCTGGTGATCTCAATCACAACCACGAACCGGACCTAAACTCTACCAAACATGTGGTAAGCTGTCCATTCATCATCAGCATCATCATCCACAGCTCGATTTCACCCACTACTGGGCATACGCCTCTCTTTTCTTGTGCCAATCCCCACGCTCCTGTGCCAGCCTCATCCAGGTTTTGCCCGCGAAGGCAACAATGTCGTCCGCCCATCTCGCCGCCGGACGACCGACATCTCGTCTTCCAGTCCTTGGACGCTACTCTGTCACAGCCTTACTCCACCTGTCATCACTGCGCCTTGCCAAGTGTCCTGTCCAACTCCATTTGAGTTCCATTACTCGTTTTCCGATATCGAAAACAGTCAGTTGTCAATTATGTTCTTCTCATCCCAAGTTTCATCTGTACTTAACCCTGAATACAAAACAGGACCAATTTTCCAATACCTCTTGCTTAACGTTCTTCAAACGTCAAACATTAAGGTTCAATGTAAAATAATGGATATACTGCGAACAAAATTCTTGTGCAAAATGTCCGGGACGCATATAAGCAAAGTCCACCCTGAGTTTAGACTGTGGCTTCTAATTGGTCGTTAAACTCCCGTCCCGCCTTTGTCTACAAAATCCACCAATTGATCTGGAAACAACCAATCAGCGCACCCGATAGCAGGTGATGGATTTTGCCTAATCGAACAGCCACGTTGGTGGAATTTTCAATATTTAGTTGTTTTTAAATATCAGACTCAACGATTGCGCGTGATTGAATTCTCGTAAAAATGTCTTTAAATGTCCCGTGTTTCTGCGAGTACAGTCCTGAGAACCCAGAAGCGAACTCCGAAATTAGTTTTGCCGCAAAATTAAACAGTTCTAATACGAGCATAATTCAGTAATATAAGTACCTATTAGGGCAATCGTAAATCCAATTAGGTTGTAATTGTGACCAATTATGCACGAGCCGAGCGAGCGAAGCGAGCGGTGTCATGGCAGCGGCCGGCGAGCACTATGTCGAAATTGGTCGCAGTAACAAAATTATGGCACTCCGACAGCTTTCCTACTTAATTGTATTATATTACGATATATAGCTATATCCCTACCAGCACAGTTATCATTTCTTGGCAAAATTTAACACGGATCGCGCGGATACAAATTCCACCTTCAGAATTGCAATTTTTATGCAAATCCACTATGAGAGTCTAACAACCAATCACAGGTTGTTTTAAACTCAATTGGTGGATTTTGTAGACAAAGCTACTATGAGAGTTTAATGACAAATCAGAAGCCACATTCAAAACTCAGTTCGTTGGTGCACTTTGCTTATATGCATCCGCGACAGCAAACGTCCATACACCGCTGTTGTCACATTTGACATCCGCAGTACACATCTTTAGTTTTGGACAACAAAATGTTGCGCAAAAATTTTATTCGCGATTTCTGCTCTAGTTTACATTGAACCTCAATCATCTAAACAAATGTTTTATATTCATTTTTGCCCTTTGAAACCTCTCTTCGACTCTTAACATTCCAGGCTTAACCAATAATTCTTATGCTTAACTTTTTCCATCATCATGTCATCCCCTTACACTGCTGAGACACATATTTCTCTGCTATTTCTTTAGCAGTAGTGGTCCAGTGGTAGTGGCCCTGACTTACCAGTTGTAGGCCGTGGGTTCGAACACAGACAGGCGCTTTATTTTGGTAATCTATTTTTTCACCACTACTCGAACAAACGGTGAAGGGAAACATCGTGAGGAAACCGGCGTGTCCTGGAACCAAACGAAGGCATGTGACAACTACCAACCCGCACTGGGCCCGCGTGGTGGATTACGGCCCACTCCCTCTCACAGAGAGGAGCTCTGTACTGTCCCAGCAGTGGGAATGGTATAGGCTGATTATGTTTTCAGTCATAACTTCATAAGTCACAATACACTGGTCAGTCCAAAACTTAACCATTCATAACGTCTTCAGCTGCCACAAAGTAACGGCGAGGTGATACTCCCGAACACAGACGAGCTGGACAAGGCTGATAATAACTACCTGATAGAGAACGAGACGTTCCCTGAGGCTTTGGCACCAACACCAACCCCGAGGTCACCCGACCCACCTGCAGTAACCAAGAAACCACCCCCAAGAAGGTAACTACCCTGAACTAGCATCCGGCTAGGACACCCCGGAAATCTTGTAATCATCTGCCTAGCCTTTTCCCAACTATGTTGGGGTCGGCTTCCAGTCTAAACGGATGCAGCTGAATACCAGTATTTTACATGGAGCGATTGCATGTCTGACCTCCACAACCCAGTTACTGGGTAATAAGATACCCCTAGGTAAGACTGGTTGTCAGAATTTCGGGATTCTGACGACCCGTAACGACTGTCAAAGATCCACGAATGACAGCCGGGACCAACGGCTTAACGTGCTTTCCGAGGCAAAGAGGTCTTGGTATGTAAAGATGGTCACTC
The DNA here is from genome assembly GCA_946251885.1 of Cosmia pyralina. Taxonomy (NCBI): domain Eukaryota; kingdom Metazoa; phylum Arthropoda; class Insecta; order Lepidoptera; family Noctuidae; genus Cosmia; species Cosmia pyralina. The sequence goes on from OX276360.1 coordinate 20,639,153, forward strand.
ATCCACGGACCAACCGCGGCAAGCGTTGCTTAACCTGATCGAATTACCCGTGCGGCTGTTATTACTGAGCCACATGCCCCCCGGAAATCTTGTAATATGAACACGTTATCACGAATTGGAAAGCGCTTTTTCCAGGATAGAAATGAGGAGTTTGTGACTAAGTAATAACAGCAGCGATCGATCGATCGATCAGGTCAAGCTACGCTTGCTGCGGTTGGTCCATGGATGGGTGACCATCTTTACATACCGAGACTCCTCCCTGCCTCGGAAAGCACGTTAAGCCGTTGGTCCCGGCTGACATTCGTGGATCTTTGACAGTCGTTACGGGTCGTCAGAAGCCCGAAAGTCTGACAACCAGTCTTACCAAGGGGTATCGTATTACCCAGTTACTTGATTGTGGAGGTCAGATAGGCAGTCGCTCCATGTAAAATACTGGTATTCAGCTGCATCCGGTTAGACTGGAAGCCGACCCTAATATAGTTGGGAAAAGGCTAGGCAGATGATGATGAACAGACAAAAAAAGGTCCACACTGACGAAAATACAAGATGTTAGTAACAATATATACTTACTATAAATTGTAATTATAACCTACGTTAGTACATAAACACTTCAACAGACAGTGTTGTTTTGATGAGATGTCCCATTATGGTGCTCTCATCAAGCCTGTCAGCTATCACCTTCAGGAGGCTGTTGCTACTGCCACGCAATCTGGCGAGCAGAGACGCACTTTTCTTCCGTACGATAGCTGAGAAGCTGTCGACTCGGACTTCTGCGAACATCTCTGACGCACTGCAGTAACGTGGCAGCCGTATCAGCGCCCTGAAGGCGTTATTATATTGGACTCGTAGCGCACTGACGGCACGTTTGGTACAGCTGATCCATAGGGTACTCGAGTACAGAGATGTGCAGTATGCTGTTTGACCACTTCTGTACATCGAGCGAATGTATACATGTAACCTATGTATATGTATTATTGTTACTGTATTTTAGAAGCCCCGCTCAAAGAATCAGTCCAGCCAAAACAAAACCACAGCCTGCACCAGCCGTTGAACCACCTCGGAGAGTTACGAGCGAAAATGCTGTAAGTAGGCATTATTTCCTTTGTAGTTGTTATGCTGCTAAACAGTTGCTAGGCTTTGAGGTAGAGGGTAGTTCGGCCTCAATGTAGTCAAATATTTTTGTTATACAACCGTCCGCCTGTAAACCTAGAAGTATTGACCAGAAGGGTAGTTGGGGCCCACACGACATGGACGATCTTATCGCCATATACCTACTGCCATTTACTTAGGTATTTCCTTGCAGAAAATCCTTGGAATCTCAACCCATGAACTCACGCTCGGCCGCCGCGCTTGGCACTAGACCAAGAAGTCGACACGAAAAAGAAACTAATAAAACTTCAAATAATGGAACTCAAAAGTGCTGGCCGTTTTGAGGAAAAAATAAATTTGACATTTGAAAAAAGTTGAAATGTCATTCTAAATTCAAAACATAACCGCAATATTTTTTGTAAAAAATGACCAATAAAATTTTCTGTTTACAAAATTATTAATATTTTCGATATAAATTCATTAAATGTAAGCTGACGAAGGGGTCGGTTCTCAATAGTTTGTATGTGATGTGTTCAGGTGTCGCAGAGCAACAAGGCCCGTGGGGCCATGCAGCGAGGTGCTAACCCGGTGAGCAAACAAACAAACATTTACCTACATTGCTTACATGATTACCGTTTAAATTAAATTATGAATATTAAGTTACACATGAACCTTGTACCTAGCTTGTGTAGGCTTACAAATCGATATATTTTTTCTGAGGAGTGTGTCCCTCTCGCCAATATGATACTTACCAAATTATTTCTACTAGATAGGTACCTAAGGCCTCTGCCTCGAATTTTGCGGGCAACGGGGCGGCAGCGGCGGCGGAGCGGGAGCGGCAGGATTTTATGCGTAAAAACAAATGGACCGGACCTCCAAAACAGCGGCGCGGTAGCGGGGCGGGACAATGCGAGACGCGCCGCCGCCGCCGCCGCCCCGCTGCCCGCGAAATTCGAGGCAGAGGTCTAAGCCATACACACTACGTTCTAACTACACACTTGCACAGGTCTATTTCAGTATACGCTTTGGTTTACCTGCGCAGGCACAGCTGCACAAGTAAACCTGCATTAGGAATACGCTTATAGGAACCCTTTTACTGAAGAAAAATTTCAGAACATTATTCTGGCCGCGTCCTATTACAAGAGTTGCATATTAGAAAATCAAAACTTTCCTGAGCAAATTTCAAAAGAACAACGTACAAATCAACAAAGTTTAAAATAACGATGGTCATTTGATCAAAAGTTCAGCTGACCAAAGTCTGGAATATCAATGTTTAAATTATTTATTACACTATTGACCAAATCGTTTAGAGGTCAAAATGGATTACTGGATAAATTATTATTTTTACTGGATAACCCTAACCCTGGACGGTCGACGTCAGGGGCAGCCCGAGGTTCGGTTGGTTAGGTTCCTTTAAACCCTGCAGACAGAAATAGGAGCACCACGCAGCGGGGCTCCGTCGACCTGCTGACGGAAACCCTAACCCTAGACGGTCGACATCACGGGGAGTTAGGTTCGAAATGTATTGATATTTTAAAATTACATCTAGCAACTTTTGATCAGTCGTTCATTTGATGTCACATACATTGGGATTTTAAAATTTTTCTAAATAAAACATTTGGTCATTTAAATTTTGTTATTTCGTTTATTGTTCTTTTGAAATTTGCTCGAGAAATTTTTGATTTTCGAATATGCATCCATTACAAGTGACCATCACGCGAGTACGCGATGGTCGCCACAGAACAGATTAGCTGTTCTGTGATGGTCGCGCTCTTTAGTATGAATATGACAATCTCACGTGATCAATCAAGTCGCGTTTGTACAGACGCCAGCACATCAAGCTACTACAATCTGTCAATTTTTTTTATTAGATTTTCATCTTTATCGCTAAAGCATTAGGTCCAAGGTTGATTGGGAAAATTTGACAGTTTCGGGTGGCTTGACCTGCTGGCGTCTGTACGTCATAATTTTTTAGGAATAAGGATGATGCCTTGGTAAAGATTATTTTTATAAGTACATTTCATTTTAATTTTGTTTTTGTTGGTTTTTATTTGACTATCTAAAATGTTTGCAGGTTGTGACCAGAAGACCACCAGTGGTAGGTTTAATTTTGTTTTTTTTTTTATGGGTTCATAAATCTTTTTCATTTATTGCGTCAACAAATTATAATTCAATCATCAATTTTTGGTATTAGTGAACTCAGACATTGAGATATCAACACGAACTCCCCCGGCAACCGCCGCGCCGTTAAGATTGGTCTGCAAAACCCCTTTATTTTTCTGTATTGGACGGAGTGAGGTTTATTGTAAGTGTTTTAAAAGAAACCCTAGCTCGCTCCCTGGCACTGACTTATTGTACACTCTCATGGCTCTCAAATACTCTCCATTTGACAGGTTTTTCACATCACCTAGTACATTTTCAATTTTCTATTTCACCACGTCCATTGAGGGCCACGTCGGAGTGTAGGTATAGTAAGCGCCAAACTTTATGGCGGCTCTGAAGTGCGCTACTTACTCATTGCGCAGTGCCGCACCCCTCACCCTCGCTGACACATTAATTTGTTACTGCGCAACATACCTAAACATATAAATATATGGACTGAAAATACCTACAAAAAAAAGGTACCCTACAACTCATTCATAATGTCTACAAAATGGCTGTCATTGCTAGAGTTGTGTCAATCGAGAACTTACCTATTGTTACGAATGAATAACGCGATGACTCCATGATTTTCCTAGCTCAATGCTGCGCAGCGACTCGCCTTGTGTTCAGACTTCAGAGCCGCCAAAAAGTTAACACATCGGGCTGTACAGTTGTAAAATAATCTTTTGGCGCGTGGCCAAAATCATAACTAATGCCGCCATATTGTTTTTTCAATATAATTTCACAAAAACCACATTCACAAATGTTTACCAATATGAGCCCTCCTATAATGTCTTACAAGCGCCAAAAGATCCTGCACTGTAATAGCAGCTATCGCAACAGCAACATCAATCTTGTGTTCTGTGCCGCGCAGAGTTCCGGCAACGTGTCTGCGGGCGGCGCAGGGCCGGCGGCACGGCGGGCCCCGGGTGGCGCGGCCCCGGTGGCACTGGGCGCAGCCGGCTCGGGGGCTGCCTGCACTGTGTGCGGGCGTCGATTCGCACCTGACCGCATCGACAAGCACCAGGAGATCTGCCGCAAGGCGCACGCTAAGAAGCGGAAGCCCTTCGACGCTCTAAAACATAGGCTTGCTGTAAGTATACCTACCCTCCCGACCGACATCTTATGTTCTGTGTTTTGGTTTCCGCATTTAGTCCTTCATGTGGACCATTGTGCGTAGGCCATGGCGGCCGTCGGGGTTTATTCCAACCAGCCCACCTCCCTCCAGAAGTTAATCAAATCTCCGGGCCTGTTAAGAACATCTGTAAAAGATCGGGGTATTCCGAGAGTTTCTGTTCTAATCCGGGTGACGCCTGTGCATTCAAAGAGCACGTGCGCAACGGTTTCGTCAGCCTCCATGCAAGCCCTGCACAGAGAACTGTCCGTTATTCCTATTGTGTGGAAGTGTTTGTTTAACGAGCAGTGTGCTGTGATGATCCCCGTCACCAAGCGCAGACCGTTCCTGTCCAGATGTAATAACCGCCTGGTAAGCGTACCATCCAGAGATGGCATAGCCTCCCTGGACTGTCTGCAGCCTGGTGTCAAGGACCACCAACTCTCCACTTGTGTATGGGTGAACGTGACCAACATCATTCTTGAAAGCTTGAAATTTACCTACTTTTGCTGATCCTATCCTGGCTATATTTTGAGGCGTTGGAAGGGAAATATTTGCAAAAAAATATTTTTTTACCTTTGACCCTAAGTACACACAGTAGCAGGTCCAGTTACTACAAACTGTCAAATTTTCTTATTCGATTTTGAACATAACCACCAACATTTTAAGGTTTAAAATCACTTGGTACAACCTGTTTGACAGTTTGGTATAACCTGATAATTATGCTGTTGTCTGTACCTTGCAACTCTAGCGTCTTACGAGTACATTGGAACTGTTAGGGTTGGACTAGCTGCATAGTCATGACACCAAATGACGGTACCTACCTCATAACAACCTGCAAATTCTACAATATTTTACTATTTATATATGAAATCTCTTAAGGGGTCAGGTAGGTACTCATCATTATGAACAACTTTTACCATAGGACCAAACCTGGAATCGCGATTAAAAATCAGCTGTTCCCTATATTTTTATGTTCGCATAATTCGTCAAAATGTACGGAACAGCTGTTTTTTTTTTTGCGACTTCAAGTTTGGTCCCGTAGTAAAAGTTGTTCATAATGATGAGTACATTAAGAGATTTCGTGTATGAATAGATAGACCATTGATACTAAAAATTTAAGTACTGTACTTTTCTGCTGCTTTTACAAAATAGGGAACGGAAGCCGCTGGTTACAAGGCAAGCAACATTAATTATATTATTGATTACTTTTCATACCTACCGCTACCACGTTTTGTGTCTATGTCTACCACACCACTTTATTAGGTACTCTATTCACTAGTGCTACTCATATTCCACGCATAAACAATCATATATCATAGACAGCTCATTTTTGACAAATTACACAAATTATTTCAACCCTTTCAAGTGATTCTTCTCCACTATACTACGTACCTACCTACATTTCACAAATGACTAAACACCATCTTGACTTTTAAGACGAGGACCTTAAGTTTTATGCCTATTTTCGAAAAACATCTTGACTTTGCGGGAATGTCATCTTTCAGAACCGTTCATTCATATATACACGCATATCAATCCTCCAACACGCATATTCATCAGACCTGTCTGATAAGTAGGTATAGTATTTTTATCATCACGAAGTGACAAAGCACTGTACTTGTGTTTACCAAGTGTAGGAACACGTTGTGAATGTGTGTGTAAGCGCAGGAGTTCTCGGTACCGTCACTCGGTACTTGTTCTATTATGTATTCTGTGGTACCGTCCGAGACAATGGCGAAGTCGGAAGTGTGCGCGTGCGTGTGTTATGTGCTGATGCTACTCGTCTTCACACGTGTTTGTACACTTGGTTACATGTAAAGCGCTCGTCTCTTCCTGAGTTAAAAATACTGTACCCACTTCATTCCACCGATCGATCCACTGTCTCAGTTATTTCCATATTTTCCAGGGTACGGAAGCAGAACCCTTCATAGGCAAGCTCCGCAAGGCTCCGGCGAACGTCGCATCCTCCACCAAGGTCAGCAAACCACTCAACAGCAACTGGCGACAGAAGCACGAAGAGTTCATCTCGGCGATACGAGCTGCCAAACAAGTGCAGGCGCATCTCAGTGCGGGAGGTGAGTAACGTGTTAGGTACAGACAACATCACATCAGGTTATGCCAAACTGTCAACTGTGTGTTTTTCCAAATGATTTTAAACCTTAAAATGTTGATTGTTAAGTTCAAAATCGAATGAAAAAATTTTACAGTTTGTGATAATTTGACATGCTGCTGCTGTGTGTACGCACGGCTACAGATCAAGCTATAAATTTCCAGTATAAACTGATCTCGCATTGTATAAGATTTCCTTACAATGAGAGGTCAGTGTAAACTGGATATGTGTAACTTGATGTGTAGCCGTGTGTACATTATTTACTAGCAATCCGCCTCTGCTTCGCACTGTTTTAACAACTTGACAAAAAAGCAAGATTTCTTTTTTATACAACCTGGCAGGAACGCGCAACCTGTTATCATGGATTCAGTAAGTACATGATTCCAGAATCATGTAAGTACTGGAAATATTCTTCGGTAATAAAAAATAAAAAAATTGGCTGTTCCATACATTTTGACTGCGTAGCCGTAGATCACTTTTATAGGGAAATAGCAGATTTTTTTTATATCTAACTGACGAAAAATTTCAACGCAGGGGGTCCAGAATCACATTACCTACTGAATCCATAGGTTGTGCGTCGATGTCCATGCCACCCTGTATACAGGGGTGTATCAGAAAGGTGTGGTCAAATTTAAGTCAGTGGTACAGACATCGAAACTGAACAACTTTCTCCATGGGACCAACATCGTAATCGAGAAAAAAATTATCAGTTGTCCTGTACGAAACTTCAATAACCTACTCGACCTAAATATATGAGCACGGCTGATAATTTTCTCTCGATTACGATGTTGGTTCCATGGAGAAAGTTGTTCAGTTTGATGGTCTGTACCACACCCTTTAGTTTAAGCACACCTTTCTGATACCTACAGCCTGTAGATAAGTTTAATAATACACAACACATCAACCTTTCGAATTGGAAGCGGACTCCAACATAGTTGGATAAAGGCTAGAACACAACCATAGATAAAAGAAATTTCTATGGACACAACACAACAAAACAGATTTTGACAGATTGATTTTGACCTTCCGGAATTATTTATCTAAATTATCAAAACCCGTTGCGTAGTTTAGAAGAATGTCGCAGTTACACAGATACACGAAAAGCGACTTTTAAATTTATAATAAATGTACTTATTAGCTATAGATTCCCTATTCATGATGATTGATGACCAAAGTTTTGATAGCTTAAATGACATGTCCAAGAAATCATCCATAGAATTAATTCACGCTAACGTTAAGCTGAACCCATTGCCCCGTCCTCTCCTCAAAAGCTATTGAAAAATGGCAGTTATAATGCCATGTCGAAATCTGACCTAGATGATCAACATTCAGGTAAAAGGCGCACACTGCTTGACTAAGGGCGGGAATACACATGCCTGAAGCTGGTACAAAACTATGCTAGTGGCTGGCATGCCATTGTGATATTCACCAATCAAAGTTCATGACACACGTCATGCAATCTACTTGCATATTTTTGTGCAAGTTACAGGCATGTGTATTCTCGCCCTTTTATATAGGTAACTGACCTGAGCTGACCCAACAGACGTTGTCCTGTCCAAATTTCAGTAATTTATTCAAAATTCCCATAGGAAATGCACTTTCAATAATCCCAAATTTTTCAATTATCCCGGCAACTTTTCAAATTTTTTTTCTCTTCAAAAGAACCTTTCTTGGACTTCAACGGATATTGGAAAAAAAAATTGCCGAATTGGTCCAGCCGTTCTCGAGTTTTGCGCTTAGGAACACATTTAGCCATTCATTTTTATTTATAAATAAATGTGTCACATATAACCTACACACAATCTATATAGTATTAGCTATGGTAAGTCGCAACGACATTACCTAATCTGACCATTTTCACATTTCCAGGTAAGCTAAGCGACCTCCCACCGCCCCCGCCTTCCGAGAATCCAGACTACGTAGCGTGTCCTCACTGCGGGCGCCGCTTCAACCAGCAGGCGGCCGAGAGGCACATCCCCAAGTGCGCCAGCTACCAGTTCAACAAGCCGAAGCCAGCCACAAAGCGCCGGTAACCGAGCGGCCGCGACGCGACGGGAGCCGAGCTTACCCGAGTGACACCCGACAACAACCGAACGGAGTACGACCGTTACATTTGAAATTGATCGTTGATTTTAGAAGAGCTAAGAAATTTGTACAACTTGTAACTGATAGATGAGGTAGGTGCCCCGATTGGTGCACACTCGTGTATTCCTCACTAGTCGTCGCTGTGTCTAGGTGTGATTTTTGGCTGTACTAATTTTAGGAATAACAAATTAATAGTTAAGCTCGAGATCCGGCTCTCTGACCCCTTCCCTCGTCCTCATTATGTTCGATTATAACATCGACTGCAGCAAAGACTTCCCTTCGAATTGGATGCTCGATACTTTCCTGCAAATAGTTTTCACTTACACATTATTTCATTTGGTGAAGTCGTTCTTTGATATTGTAAGTCCTAACGAATCGTAGTTCCTAAGATGGATATGGGCGATGGATATAGGTTTGACTACACAAACTACACTAACCCCAGATACACCCGGGACACGTTCTCCTTACAAGATTTTGTTCTGCGAATGTGTTTGGCGTCCATTATTTACTATCTGATCTGGATGTCAATCTGTTATATTCACGAGCTCTTTTGCGATACTGAGCAAAGACCTTCATTCGTTAGCTATAGAGTACTAACAGACATTTTATCATAGACATCAAGAAGAACTTTTTATAATGGAAGTAGTACTTACTTGATTTATTTACAATTTCTCAAAAAATCAACAGGTTAAGTAATTTCTCCTAACTTTAACGTTTTTTTTCAAGATTCAAGCAAGACATGTAAGGTACAACTGCGAGTTGTTTCTATCAAATTTATTATTCTAATTAATTTTCATATGCAATGCCTTACGGTCGAATTAATAGTTTCGAAAAAGTTCATGTCTCAAAAGTAAGATAGAAGTCTAGTGGGCAAAAAATTAAACTCAAGGGGAAAAAATTCAAAGGACCCAGTGAGAATATCCTTTTGTCTGCTGTTTACGTTCTCCCTGAAGTCAATTAAACAATTCCAGATACGAGGCAATTGAAAAAGAAATGCACGGTAGACCGCAAGTTGCTTGCGGCTCGCACTGTGACATCAGTGCACACATGTTATCGAAACCGGCGTCACGTCACTGTTGACAGCGCTGTCTTGGTTTTTTATTTTGGTCTGAGGTAAATTGCTGCAGTGTGATCCGTAAAGACGCGTCCCCACTGCACGAGGCTTGGCCGCGCGGCCTTAGTGGGGACGCGGCTTTATGCGGCACTGAAGGCAAAAACCATCTTTGTTTTCAAAACTAAACTGACAGCTGCTACTGTCACTTTTTTAAATAATATGGTCATATTTTATTATTTATTAGACTGCTCCTATAAATACTTTATTTTACAGACCCTATACTCATAATATCTATAAAATCGATTAAATGAACTACTAATATGACCATTTTATTCTTTCAAAGTGACGTTATCACCTGTCAGTTTGCTCCCGTGATTGAATGATTCGACCTACAGTCATAGTTTCGACTGTTTGGAAATTAGCATCCATAATAACATTACTATGAATATAATTTTATAATTAAGCTAAAATTACTTTGTGTAATTGATGACCTAATAGTACTTAGAACAACGCCATAAACGACTGTCGGGACCTTATTACAGATAATAAGAAAAAAGTTTATCACAAGAAAAGATTTTTAAAGTCAATTGACGTTTGTACAAAAGAACTATGCTTTTTAAAATGTTAACCATGCTGATGTTATTGGAATATTAAAATGTACTTTATTATTTTATAATTGTATGTGGTTTCATTTTTCAGTTTCCATTTTGTAAAGTGTGATAACCCCTGACGGCGCCAGTGAAATATCTAGAAACATGGTTTTGTTTTGACTGGAAGCTGACCTCAACATAGTTTATTATTTACCTTACTACAGAATGGCTGAACGGGATCTGGGTGAAAGGACCATGGGGGATTTTGTATGGACCCCGTCCCCACCCTCCAACAGTCATAGGACGCATGCCAATATGTTTATAGGAATTCAGAATAAGACTTACTGTCATTTTCAAATGCAAAATCGATGGGATTTTTTTGTAATAACAAAAACTTTTTGGTTAGGTTAGGATAGGTAAGGTTGGCTCCCCCCCGGAGGGTTCCCGCATTGTCGAGGCGGCGGCGAGGGGCTCAGTAGCCGTGGCTTGGTCACCCACGGTGAAGCGAAGAGGAACCCAAGGCGGGGGCCGCTCGTCAGGGCTTTTACGGGAAAGCCGACGACGTAGCGGCCAGCGGGTAGGTTGCGGTGGCCGTATGGGCGACACCGCAACTGAGGCGAGAGGAGTGCCGGTATTGCGGTGCGCCGCTCTCCCTACCTTCCGCGGCCTTGACGGGGCCGCCACCGTTTGATGGCGGACGCGGTGGGGCCGCAGGGGAAGAGGAGTGTCAGTATGACGTCGGCCGCTCTCCCTATCCTCTGCGGCCGAAATTGGGCAGGCGGCGGAGCGCGCGCGGGAGGACGACCCTCACGCGGCGCCGCTCCGAAGGCGGAGGAGGGGTCGGAGAAGACGTCAGTTTGATAGTCATCTCCGACTCCTCCCAGGTGGAGGCCAGCAGGCAACGGGTGTGGGGGGCATCCTTGCCTGTATTGCACAGGTCCCCACCAGTGTCGGACGGGAATGGCCAGGTGTTCCCGGTCATTCCCGTAACCCCCCAGCCGGGGGGGCATGCGGGGCCCGCCATGCAGGCGGGCATGCGCCGGGAGGGTTGTGGAAGTAAAGGCTGAGCCGGTTTCCCATGGCCCTCCCATCACGGCGATGTGGGAACACTGCTGAGTTTTAGTTGGTATACTTCATTCCGACAGGAGTCCCACATACCCCGTCTCGTCCCCCACGAGCGGGGATGCATAAAGCATTTCTCAGCGTCAAAAAAAAAAAAAAAAAGGTAAGGTTGGCTGGCCGTCGGCGAGTCGAACACTCAAGCCTGGGAAGAGATGTTGGCGACCCTAGACGGAGATCCGTGGGGGCGCCCTTATCGTGCGGTCCGAGGGAAACTTCGTGCCTGGGCGCCCCCACTCACAGAGTCTAGAGCCTCAGTTACTACACTAAGTAGTCGCAGCCCTCTTCCCTGCTAGACATGTGCCGCCGCCGATGGCTTTGCCCACAGCCGCAGAGTCTGAGGAGAGTGAGGAGGTCCCTGAGGTGACACAGCCGGAGATGACGGCAGCCGTAACGCGGCTCCGGCCCAAACCGTTGCCCCGGGGCCCAATGGTTGTCCTGGCTCTGAAAGAGCTAGAGCCCCAGCTGAGAGGACTACTCAGCTTGCCTTGAGCAGGGCCGGTTCTCTACTCAGTGGAAAACAGGTCATCTGGTCCTGCTCAGGAAAGTGGGGCGCCCAGCAGACTCGCCGTCCGCATACTGGCCTATAGTGCTATTAGACGAGGTGGGTAAGCTTTTCGAGCGGATAATTGTAGCCCGCCTCATCGGCCCCTTGTGAGAGAGGGGCCGGATCTGGACGACAGCCAATTCGGCTTTCGGCATTGGCGCTCCACTGTCGACGCGATTATGCGGGTAAGAGTCCTGGCGGAGGAAGCGGTGTCCCGGGGTGGGGTGATGCTGGCGGTGTCCTTTGACATCTCCAACGCGTTCAATACCCTGCCCTGGAGTTGTATTCGGGAGGCACTGCGTTATCATAGGGTGCCTCCCTACCTCCAAGACATCGTTGGGGCTTACTTGGCGGAAAAAGTGTCACCTATTAGGTTGGTTTAAAATAAAATATCTTTGGTTATACTATTTGTATCTGGCTGGTTTTGGTAACATTGAAAGTTTAAATTTTAAAGAACATAATTCCAAATTCAAATTAGGAAAAAGTGTGATTTTCATTTGTTTTTCGTACTGTTAAGATGAGTGAATCTAATGAAGAAATTCGATACGTTTTAAAAGTTTACTACAAAAAAGGTAAAAATACAACGCAAGCCGCGAAAAAAATTTGCGATGTTTATGGACCCAGTGCAGTGTCTGTGAGAGTAGCACAAATTTGTTTTAAGCGTTTTCAATCCGGAAATTTTGATGCCAAAGATGCACGACGCTCTGGTCGCCCTATCACGGATAAAATGGATGCCATTTTTGAAAAAGTGGAGCAAGATCGGCATATCAGTAGTTACAACGTAGCTGAAGGACTGGGAATTGACCACAAAACAGTTTTGGCTCATTTGAAAAAAACTAGGTACACAAAAAAGCTCCATATTTGGGTACCTCACGAGCTCACTGAAAGAAACCTAATGAACCGTGTACTCATTTGTGATTCTTTATTACGACGTAATGAAACCGAACCATTTTTGAAGAAGCTGCTAACTGGAGATGAAAAGTGGATCACGTACGACAAGAACGTGCGAAAAAGGTCGTGGTCAAAGGCCGGTCAGGCTTCACAGACTGTGGCGAAACCCGGGTTCACTCGCAACAAGGTGATGCTGTGTGTGTGGTGGGATTGGAAAGGCATTATTGATTATGAGCTGTTACCACCAGGCAGGACCATCGATTCTGAACTCTACTGCGAACAACTGATGAGATTAAAGCAAACAGTTGAGAGAAAGCTGCCGGAATTAATCAACAGAAGGGGTGTGGTTTTTCATCATGATAACGCTAGACCTCACACATCTTTAGCCACTCAGCAAAAATTAAGAGAGTTTGGCTGGGAGGTGTTGATGCATCCGCCGTATAGTCCTGACCTTGCACCTTCAGATTTCCACCTGTTTCGGTCTCTTCAGATTCTTTAGGCAGTGTCAGGTTAACATCACGAGAGGACTGCCAAAACCACTTGTCGCGGTATTTTGATCAGAAGTCCCAAAATTTCTATAGCAATGGGATCATGTCCCTACCTACAAGATGGCAGAAAGTTACCGAACAAAATGGTACCTACATACTTTAGATAAATGTAAATAATGTATATTAAAAAATGTTTTGAATTTTCTTAAAAAATGCGAAGAAACTTTTTCCCCAACCTATTATAAGGGACGCGACGACGGGGGCCGGCTCGATATGTCGTGCGGTGCTCCACAGGGATCGGTTGTGGGTTCTCTACTGTGGAACATCGAATACGACTGGGTGCTGAGGGACGACCTCCAACCGGGAGTGGACCTGACGTGTTACGCGGACGACACGCTGGTCACTGCCCGGGGGAGCTCGTACAGGGAGGCAGCGTTGAGGTTGCTGGCTACGGCTGCGGTCTCACAGGTCGTGAATCGCATTCGGCGCCTGGGCCTGGAAGTGAAACCTTCTACGAAACAGTCATCTCGCAGAAGGAAGCTGCAGAAAGTGAAAGGGAGATCACGAGTGCTCTCCCTTCCCGCAGCAGGCGCACTGGGCGTTGGCGGAGGGCAGATAATGCCCTCTACCAGCCCCCCTAAATTGGTCCAGGGGCGACGGACTCGGGGACATCCATCGCCCCCCATTCCACAGGACCCGAGATCGTGGCGCGTAGTGTTCCACGCGCGCCTCTCTAAGACGTAACGGGGGAGTTCAACACCTCACTATCCCCTATGGGACGTGGCCCGCATGCCGCGGGCCATCACCAGTCTGTACTGTATTTACGTATTCTTGTGATTACGTAATTGATCAAAATATTTTAAAAAATCAGCTACTTTAGTTAGGCTCACCTTTTTTTTTTTTTTTTTATCGTGGAGAAATGCTCATGCATGCTGCACTACCACGGGGAGATAGTGCAGTTATGTGGGACTCTAACCCACTAAAACTCCACGGTGTCCTCCTCTGCCGCTTAATGGCGGGAACACGGGCACGCGTTAGCACTCATCCGCGAGCCCGCCACGGCTGTCCGTCACCGGACCCTCCTCTGGGGAGTACCTACTCCCCATCACCGGCGCACCAGAACACCTTGCACGCCGAAACCACCCGTGGGACCAAACCAGCACATGGACGCCAGACGACCCCGTGCCTGGGCACCCTTGGTCCCCCTGCGACGGGTCAGGTCATTGGCCCCGCCGCCTGCCAAATTTCGGCCGCAGAGGATAGGGAGAGCGGCCAACGTCATACCGACACTCCTCCTCCCCTGCGGCCCCACCGCGTCCGCCATCAACGGTGGCGGCCCCGTCAAGGCCGCGGAAGGTAGGGAGAGCGGCGCACCGCAATACCGGCACTCCTCTCCCGCCGCGGCCTCCAACCCTCAGCCGCGATGCCTCCAAAAAGACACCGCGGCCCGCCTCAGTTGCGGTGTCGCCCAAGCGGCCACCGCAACCTACCCGTTGGCCGCTACGTCGTCGGCTTATCAGGAAAAGCCCTGACGAGCGGCCCCTCCTCGGGTTCCTCTTCGCTTACCGTGGGTGACCAAGCCACGGCTACTGAGCCCCCCCGCCTCGACAATGCGGGAACCCACCGGGGGGGAGTTAGACTCACCTAACCTGACCTAACCAAACCTAACAGTGATCAACATATCTTGGATTTAATGAAAGGTCACATGGGACTCCACCGAGTCCACCGTCCCTCCGGACCTGTTTACGGGGGCTGGAAGAAGGCGTTGTCCGCCCTCCGCCGACGCCCGGGCCGCCTTCTGCGAAATGACGGTTTCACAGAAGGAGATCACCGCATCCCACGACTCGGCGCTCCCGACCATCGAACGAGCGACGGCCGGCAGCGACAGGTCGGCTCCGACCTCTGCCACGAGGGCACGGCGCTGCCCCTCCCATGCGGCACACTCTGCCACTGTATGCCACGCCGTGTCCTCCTGACAGTGGACGCAGTGATGGCACCGAGCGTCCGGCTCCCTGTTTATGCGACACAGGTACTTCCCGAAGCAACCATGCCCCGAGAGCAGCTGGGTCGCTCGAAACGACAGGGAGCCGTGCCTCCTTCCGACCCATTCGCCGAGCACTGGTCGGATCGCCTCGACGGTGGCGAGGCCGGCAGTAGGGCGCAGAAGCCTGTCGCGCCATTCCGTCAACAGGACCTCGCGGAGCTGTGACCGGCGATGCTCGACCTCGCGCTGCATCGGTTCACCGCCCCGCGCCCGCGCCTCCTCACGCCATCGGTACAGTGACGCGAGGGCTCTCGCCTCTAGGTCCCAGGGCGGGGATCCGGCCAGTGCGCAAGCCGCCTCGTAGGAGATCGTGCGATACCCCCTGATAGCTCTGACGGCCATCGCCCTCTGCGGTTTTCGCAGTATTGCGATGCTGCCAGCCGTCAGGTCAGAAGCCCACACCGGGGCTCCGTACAGGGCCATGAGGTTAGGCAACCTAACCTAACCAAACTGTGATAAACCGATCATGGATTTCGAAGGTCACATAGAACTCCTCAATGATGAACTGTATTTACGTATTCTTGTGATTACGTAATTGTTCAAAATATTTTAAAAAATCAGCTAGTTTAGTTAGACTCACCTAACCTGACCTAACCAAACCTAACAGTGATCAACATATCTTGGATTTAATGAAAGGTCACATGGGACTCCTCATGATGAACAGCATTTGCGTATTCTTGTGATTGGGTAATTGTACAAAAGATTAAAAGCTAACAGCTAGTTAGGTTAGGCAACCTAACCTAACCTAACCAAACAGTGATAAACAGTGATAAACCGATCATGGATTTCGAAGGTCACGTGGAACTCCTCAATGATGAACTGCATTTACGTATTCTTGTGATTACGTAGGTAATTGTTCAAAATATTTAAAAAAATCAGCCAGTTAAGTTAGGCTCACCTAACCTGACCTAACCAAACGTAACAGTGATCGACATATCTTGGATTTAATGAAAGGTCACGTGGGACTCCTCATGATGAACAGCATTTACGTATTCTTGTGATTGGGTAATTGTACAAAAGATTAAAAGCTAACAGCTAGTTAGGTTAGGCAACCTAACTAGCCTAACCTAACCAAACAGTGATAAACCGATCATGGATTTCGAAGGTCACATGGAACTCCTCAATGATGAACTGCATTTACGTATTCTTGTGATTACGTAATTGTTCAAAATATTTAAAAAAATCAGCTAGTTAAGTTAGGCTCACCTAACCTAACCTAACCAAACCTAACAGTGATCAACATATCTTGGATTTAATGGAAGGTCACATGGGACTCCTCATGATGAACAGCATTTACCCTTACCCTTTTTACCCTTTGGATAATTTCCGACATCCACGCGGGCGAAGCCGCTGGCAAAAGCTAGTTTATAAAGACTAGGCAGATGATAATGGTCTAGAAACATGTTTTTTGAAGATTTCACCGTAGCTCGGCCAGGGAGTATCGTAGCACGCAAATAAAACCACAAAAATAATGCTCCAAATTCTATATTTTGTTGTCATTTAAAAAACTTAAATGCAAATAATTGCCCCTCACTCATTACACTGGGGAAGCGTGACCATTACTGACCATGTTTTGGTGATTACTTTTTTCAGTAAGGTAATGTTTAGTTCTCTGAAGAAGTCCTGGGCACATAGGAGAACACCACTGAAGACTTGGGCGGTACCAGTAAGTCGTCTGCGTCTTCAGCGTTGTGGTTTGAGTAGCTGAAACAAAAAGAAATAAGATAATTATAATCTCTCATGCTGTGGGATTGGGTGGAGAGAGTTGGGGTTGGAATTCAGTAAGTAGATATATAAGAGATAGTTGGGGGATGATTGGACAACTGGGGGTGGAGTAGACAATTGAGCATCTAGACAGTTGGGGGACGAGTAGACAGTTGGGAGGGCGAATAGAGACATTGGGGGTGGAATGGATGGCCCGCGTGGAACATAAGCGAACGTATGCCGCACGGAATTATATCTTATACGCTATTTTCAAATAAAATGAAAACTGCTCGATTATGTTAAGTTTTTTCCGCAGGGTGGTTGCACATCTGATGGAAGTTGCGACGGGCGTATTTCGTTAGTTCCCCGACTCACAGTGGAACGAATGTATGGGAGCGGTTGGACGTAGACATGTCCGAAAAATAAGAGTAAAATTATGACAAACTAATGATGCCATCTTATTCGATTACTTAATGCCTTCATAAATTGTGGTGATGAATTTCTTCATAACTCCCATATTTCGGGAGTAATTTGAGAAAATGTGAAATTTTACTATGAAAATGAGTGTATCGAGCTCTCTCCCTCCTGATTCCGGGCTTGTTTCAAGTAGCGGTCTCTAATATCGTAATGCTATTACTAAGAGCTATATTTAATACTAAGACACATAGTGCGCCAAATGTGCACTTTCTGGGATAAAAGGAAATGAAAATTTAAAAAAAAAAACGTTTTTTCCCCATTTGTATTTACTTTAAACCGCAGACAGACTTATTAAGAGGTCTATAAATATATTATATATATACAGAAATATATATTAACAAAAATATTCACAAGAACTGATGAGAGTATGACTTTTAAGTAAGTTGATAATAAATTACCTAGTTTCATTAAAAGTACAATAAATAATTAAGATGTAAGCTCTAATTTACTAAGTTACACATTTTAAAACAATAACATCATTTAATTATCTTCGTCATCATCATCATCATCAATTAATTCAAATTCAGAATCGATGTCCGCTAAATCATTTATGTTAACAAATTCGATATCACTTTTCTCAGAATCCGTAAGCTCATAAAATTCCTTAAAAGAAGATTTTTTTACAAACTTATTTCCTTTTGGACGGATACTTGTAACAAGTGGATCAGAAGACAGTAAAAGATTGTGCATAATATCTTCATTGCATGAGATACTGCTATGCTTTCGAGAATGCCCCTTTCTATATTTTCTAAAATCTTTATTTCTAGCCTCAGATGCCTCTTCGGATAGAAAACCAATGGGCACAATTGACATGTTCTGAACTATGTCTGGCCCATGCATTAAAATTTTATGAAGTGAAGAAGGCATATAATACCATGGGTATAACTCCACGTAAAGCTTAGCAGTATCAAAGCAGAACTCTCGGAATTTAGTTACGTTGATCTTCTCTCCTGATGAAATACACTGCAAGATCACACAGATTTTTCTTAAAAGCATAGCATCTATTCCGGTCAGTTCAGCAGATTTAGTGTAGTTTTCAAAAAATCTCCTTGCCGAGTTGCCATTGTTGGTGGATCCACTGCCTTGTTTCACAACATCGAGAAGTAAGCCCGTTTCTCTTCTTACAGCCTCTTGAACTCTTTTCTTCCTGTCATCAACTTGCCTTTTTGCTATATCACCCCTTACTTGCCATGATTTTATGTCTAATTTGTAGGAAATGTGTAATAAGCATTCCATTGAGCGAATCCAAGCGTGAAGGGTGCTTAAGCTATATTTATACATGTCCTCGTTTGCGTGTTTATCTTTGATTAACTCTAAATTATTCATTTCTTTAGGACAAGCCTTGCATATGTCACACACTGAAGCTGCTGTATTGGATATAATGGAATGAATTTTACCATCAATCATTGTCAACAGCAGTTGGTGTTTGACACTAATTCCATCAGTGATGGTGGATGGAGTTAAGGCTTCAATCTCTGCTTCGATTTCAGCCATCTCTCTCTGCACATTTTCTTTGGTTTCCTTTATAAACTTAAACAATATTGGCCGGCAAAATGAAGTGGAAGATGGTCGCTCGTTTTCCCAAATTGTTACACCTTTTGAGACGAGCCGCAGTGGTACAAGACTAATCATAAAATTACTAGCAAGATCGATTTGCTCATCTTCACTCGTCCTTTGATGATAAATGCTTTGGCTAGATGATCCGTCAAAACCCCATTTGCTGGTCAATACGAGCTGTTGATTGGGATCAACAGGGGTTTCTAACGACCTAATAAGTCTTCTTGAGGTTAAATCCATCAAGGCTTGTAATTTGATTTTTGCAGAGCTCTCTGTAACTGTGAGATCTTCTTTGGCCGGATAGCACTTAATTTTTTCTTTAACCAACATGTAGTAACTCGGGTATTGAAGAGCTCCTTCTTGAGTGTTGAAATCCCGAAGAGTGTTATAGCGCCATTTCGATAAGTTCATCGATACATAAAGAGCCAATGCCTTCAAAGGGGATATTTCCCGTACCTGAATTGATTTACCTTCAATGAAGGCTTTGATTTTTGAGGCCTCTTCTGGATTCTCCGTCAAGTATTTCATAACATAAGCTGTATCGCTTTGTCCTGCCTTTTGAAGCGCCCTTTCGGCCGAAAACATAATTTCAGCGCTGCTACTGCTGCATGAAAGACTATCTTCAGTGCGTCTTCTTTTTTGCCGGTTACTAAGGTCCTCAAAAGATTTACGAGGACTAGGATGTGTACAAGTTGAAGCATCAGATTTAGCAGGAGAAATTATGGGCTCGATGACGTCACTTATATTTTCTGTAGAAGGTTCCATATTTTCATTCTGTAATTCCGGCCATTGAATTGCAGCCTGTAGCCAAATCTCATGTTTCTTCCGAAACTTATCTGTGCTTCTTCCAGACTGTGTCCATTTTGCATAAATGCGGTAGCAAAATCGACGACACCAGTCTTTTAAACTTGTTTCAGCACTTTCACATAACTGAACACAACTGTTATCTTTTAAAACACTGAACAAATAGTTAAAGTCGCGTAAATCTTTATGTGCGCGTGCGCATAAAGCAACGTGAATATCAAGATTTGTATTAAAATTTGGAAAATACATTGCGAGATTAGCTTGGATACAACGAGGTGTAAATCAACACTGATTTTAAAGTTACTAATAGTGACCTATTTATATAAAATCCAGGTATCCCAGGTATCCTTTGTTAAATATTGCAAGGTAATTAGTTATTGTGATAATTAGTAAATGATGCATGCTAAATTAGTGTATTAAGAGCCATTTAGTCATTAAATAATAGCAATGTTCTTATCAGTAATCATTAGTGCATCAGTTTTATATGTAAACCTTAAGTCCCTAATTATATATCCTAATTAGCTTATATCTTCTCTAATTGGCTGCTCAGAAATGTTATTGTAATAAGGTAAACCTTTAGAAAAACGGTTTTAATCAACAAAATAAACAAAAAATAAAAAAATTGTGTTATAAAATAAACATCACTCTTTATCCCAGAAAGTGCACATTTGGCGCACTATGTGTCTTAGTATTAAATATAGCTCTTAGTATTAGCATTATGATATTAGAGACCGCTACTTGAAACAAGCCCGGAATCAGGAGGGAGAGAGCTCGATACACTCATTTTCATAGTAAAATTTCACATTTTCTCAAATTACTCCCGAAATATGGGAGTTATGAAGAAATTCATCACCACAAGTTATGAAGGCATTAAGTAATCGAATAAGATGGCATCATTAGTTTGGCATAATTTTACTCTTTTTTTTCGGACATGTCTACGTCCAACCGCTCCCATACATTCGTTCCACTGTGCGACTCACTAACGCATCATCGGTTTGCTTGTCCGTTCTAGTGTTACGCGACGGATCTTCCGTCAGACGTGCGGCCGCCCTTATACGTATACTACCATATACTCACTATATCACACTCACTCACTTTCTCACTACGCCCTGATGGTGTGCGACATGAAGTGCGGCGTCAGTGTGGCGGGCACTGACGCGACTGATGTCAGGTTGGCTCACGTCAAGTCATACTCACTTAGTGTACGCCCTGACGGTGTGCGACATGAAGTGCGGCGTCAGCGTGGCGGGCACTGACGTGACTGATGTCAGGTTGGCTCACGTCAAGTCATACTCACTTAGTGTACGCCCTGACGGTGTGCGACATGAAGTGCAGCGTCAGCGTGGCGGGCACTGACGTGACTGATGTCAGGTTGGCTCACGTCAAGTCATACTCACTTAGTGTACGCCCTGACGGTGTGCGACATGAAGTGCGGCGTCAGCGTGGCGGGCACTGATGTGACTGATGTCAGGTTGGCTCGCTGTTCTTCCTCAGCAGGGTTGAACAGCGCTAGATAACCCGTGTGACCGGCCTTCCACCTAAAAGAGAAACCATGGTTAATGTGGTGGTTGCCGTTCACAGTTATGTTACCTCTGGTCTTGCATAACTGGCAAAATGACAGTGATCTTTATTTTCATTACAATAAGGTTGCCGTTGGATTGCTGCCACTAAAGTCTGTCAAAATCAATATGATCTTTAGACTCGTTACAGTAAGTTTGATGTTGGATTGCTGCTGTCAAAGGTAAAATAACTTTGTATTCCCCGAGGAGGTAGGTGTAGGGGTGTATATTTTTGCCAGTTTTCTTGGTACGGGCAGCTACTGAGGCTTCTAGTGGTTTTCCACAAAAACAGAAAACAAAAACAGTTTTTTTTTCGATCTGGGGATTGAAGCCAAACCTCACGTTCAAAGAACTTTGACAGACGGGGGGTTGGGCAAAAATCGTCAAGACAGTAGTTTTCACAAGTGATGCCTGGATTACACAATGTTAATTTTTGAAGCTAGGTTAGTTAATGATAAATGGTTTTATTTCTGTAAGTAGGTTTCTACAAAAACTTTTACACTATTTTAAAAACAAGATGAGATCGGCGTTTCCTATTTGACTACTCTGAGAAGAAAGACCGAAACAAACTCAGAGGTCAGTCTCTTTTAAAGTCCAGACATTATCTTTGTCAGATCATGTGAAAACCATACAATACAACTATTTTCTCAATGTCCCTCGGCAAACATCGTGTTTCGTCAATCGTCGGATTTCTACCAGCTGCCCTTTGCACTTGGTGCAGACCGGACGCTCTCAATCGACTTGGAAGTATACAGAGTTGTTAATACACTTTTAACTAATGTAATTTATTTTAAAAATGGGAGGAAAGCTGCTAAAGGCTGACGAAACACGAAGTTTGCCGAGGGACATTATACACCAGCCTCATGTAATCAGGGTATTAATCTTTCTAAACAAAATCAAATCCAATTCAAATAGAGCTGCAATTATTTTACAATGCACATACCTGGCCACTGCTAGCAGTGAATTGACGGTGGAGTTCCGTGCAGGCACGCCTTGTACTGCAAAGTGTCCGTGCTGCACGCTCGGGTCCTCGCGCACAGTCACCAGGTTGGACAGGTCCTCATCCTGCACATACACGAAATAAAATCATGATCAAATAAATCACACTATCACACTAATATTACAAAGGCGAAAGTTTGTGTGTGTGTGTGTGTAGGTTTGTTACCTCTTCACGCTCAAAATGCTGGACCAATTTTGGTAAAATTTGGTATAGAGGTAGCCGACACTCTGGATTTACACATACACTACTTTTTATCCCGATATTCCTACGGGTTCCAGACTTAGGGTGCTTACATAAAGAAATAGGTTTCCGGTACGAGCGGGTCGGTACCGATCGGTGCAGATATTAATTTCTATGTTATCTTATGCGCTCATAAAGAAACAGGTTTAAACTTGGCACAGATATGTCTGTACCCGTAACCTGCTTCTTATGTTTGCACCCTTACGCGGGTGTAGTGATAAATAATAATTAAAAAAACATAGTCAGTCATAGGAACAGCCGACAGAACAGATAACTTGACAGCGCAATACGTCACAAAGCATGTCACGTGACGTAACGCGAACGCATAAGATTTCGCCTAACAAAAATCGCTCAACGCGCCTGATGTAGTTTTTGACTTCACAAAAAGTAAAGTTAGAAAAATATATCAATTATTTTGTTAAGTATCATGAATCTAGACCTAACTTTTTCGTCGGTTTAAAAAAAAAGATCAGCTGTTCCAAACATCTCAATTTCTACTGAAATAGTAGTGAAATGGGCCACAAAAACATGGAACAAATAGGTATATTACTCCTTATACACCCAATGATAAGTTTTTCAGGCTTGGCTAAGCAAAATAAGAAATACGGACTCACAGTTTTGTTACCCTCCGTCTTAAACTGCCGCACGTTGAGGATGGGCACGGCCGGCAGCAGTAACTCAAACGCCGCGAATTCGGCCTCTGCGTCCGTGGATGTAATCAACTGTGGACAATGTTAGCGGTTAGTTAGTAGAGTCTCAGTGTCTCGCTCGGATATTTACAGGAAAATATGGCGACCTATAATAATACAACTTCAGGAAAGCTGAAGTTTACTGAACGTTTATTTGTTGTTTCGTAACTTTAAGATGAATGAAGAAACTTTAATTTTGGTATCTTATAGAGCATTGTAACCCGAGCGGGGGCGCTCGAGGTCATCTAAGGAGCCAGTGATGTCTGCGTCGAAGATTACAACTTTGCACTTTAAGTTCCCTATTTTTAAGTGTATTATTAAATCAATCTGCCTAGCCTTTTCCCAACTGTGTTGGGGTCGACTTCCAGTCTAACCGGATACCAGTGTTTTACATGGAGCGACTGCCTATCTGACCTTCACAACTGATTTACTAGGTAATACGATACTCCATGGCAAAACTGGTTTTTAGACTTTCGGGCTTCTGATTACCCGTAACGACTAAGATCTACAAATGACAGCCGGGACCGACTGCTTAACGTGTCCGAGGCACGGAGAGGTCTTGGTATGTTATGGATGGTCACCCATCCCCGGACCGACCTCTGCAAGCGTTGCTTAACCTTGAAGATCGACCCGTGCGGCTGTTATTATATAGTCACGAGCAAGTGTATTATCCAATATATAAAACTAAACAAAAAGCTTTTGCTCTGAAAAGATTTTTGATAAACTCCGCATAGACCAGAAATCAGAGGATCTCTGGTCTGCGCGGAGTCTTTATGTTAAACCTTAACAAAAAGCCGTCAATATAGTATTCTTTCTATCTATGTATCAATCACTGACCCGAACCGCAGGCCAGCCTTGCAGCCTCTGGTTAATATCAGCGGCGGCTGCAGTGACATTTTCTCCGATGAAGATCGGCTGCGTGACCAGCGGTCGTAGTGACGTCAGGTTGCGTTCTAACAGGAACAGCTCGGGACGGCCGCCATCTTCCTTCAGTGTGAATACTGTTGTACCTGAAAAAAAGATGAGAGAATTAGAGGGACTTTATATAAATTGATTTATATTCCCAACTAAATGATTATAGATAGACGCACTAATGGGGTTGTTTACCGGAAGCTTCGCCGCGAGAGAGCGCTGTGTGTTTGTAACTTGTCAGTCATCTTGAAGACAAAGCGACCAATCGGCGACAAGAAAAAAAACTTAGCGCCATCTCGCGGCAAACTTTTCAGCAAGGAACTCCATGAATGAAAGTAATAAACATTAGCGCTATCTATGCCGAACTAATTTGACAGTTTTCTTCCCCATTAGACCAGAAAGTAAAGGCCTCTATCCAGCAGTGGGTGATTCCAGGCTGAAATGATGATGATTATTATGACTAGACCAGCTGGTTGAGTACTAGCCTAGGTTCACACGTATTTTTATCGCGGCGATTTTTTTATTTTCAACGCTCTGTTTAGCGCCGAGATTTGAAATCCAACAGTGTGTTTTCGTGACGCGCTAGAATGCGCTCTATTGGATTCTCTATGCTCGGCTCAATACTGAGTAAAAAATCAGTGCGCGAAAAAAATTTCTGGCTGAAGAACCTGGGTTATACAAAGTTTGTGTTGGCTATTTTAGTAACTACTATTGCAACACCAACATTAAAATGTAAAATGTTATATTATCTGTGGCAACACGCCCCTTCCAACTGTGTCACTGGTCCAATACAGACGTGAAAAGTAACTCTCCGCTGGTTTTATTCTTCTATTCTTCCTGGGCTCCAACATTGTTACCTACCAGCACCTATCATCAGCACCCACCACCATTACACCGCTGCAGTTTGTTTTCAATATATTTTTATTTTATTTAATACTATTTAGCGTATTCAATGACGGTTTTCTGAAATGACGTTCAAACTCAAACTCAAACTCAAAGCATTTATTTCAAATAAACCAATTACAGGCACTTTTGAATTGTCAATGGGTCGGTCAGTCAGAAAGATGAAGCTAGTTGCCCATTCCAAAGCGTAGTAGATCCCTATGGAGAAGAACGGGCAAGAAACTCCACGGACACTCTTTTAAATCATAATATTTTTACAAAATATTGGTTACATCGTTCAAGTTGAAAATATACATGTGAGAACAATGTAGAAAGACGTGCACGTTAAAAAGCGTCCGTAATAAAAAGATAATAACTAAAACAACTAAATTAAATATTAAAATTAAAAATAAGCCATGGCAGCTAAGAGACGACCAGTCCCAACTGACGTTCACTAGGTGACAGCACTGAGACGCCAGATCAGGGCACCTGTCAAAAGTGTCAAAGCCCCTATATTTTATTTAGTCCTGACTGAATGATAAACGAATGAATGCAACGAATGAGGAACGTCATCATTTATTTTTATTTTTTTTTTTTATTTATTTTTTTTTTTTTATTGTCGAAATAGAAGACTTCTTGTCAAAGTGGCGCAAACTGGTGGCGTGAATTTTCATGAAAACCCTCATTCCCAGGACAGACAGTGTTATTAGGTATTCCACTAAGAATTTCTCTGTAGCATTTTGGAGCCTGGATTTATGCCCAATTAATAGCAATAGACCCGTCCATTATTATTTATACTCCATTTGCAAAGAAAAAACATTTCAACAAACCTTTTTTGCAGTCTGTTCAACCGATTTTGACTTCTATTCCGTAGGGATAAGGATGGCCTTAAAGGCAAAAAAGTGGTTACAATACCAACTGTTTACTGCAGCTGCCATTTATCATGCCACCAACGCAACAGAAGTCAAAATCGGTTGAACGGACTGTAAAAAAGGTTTGTTTAAATGTCTAATCTTATTGCAAATGGAGTATAGGACTTAAAATAGAAGGGTGTACTTTATATTTATTTATTTTTAAGAGGAAAAATATCTAATATAGACATTCTGCAGTCGATTATGTTGTGCGTGCCCAACGAGTATGTAAAGAGGCGCCGGCGGCCGCAGCTGCTGGTGGTGCCGAAAGCGCGCACCAATCTTCTCCGTCGTGCTCCGCTAACGCGTGCGTTGTGCACTCTCAACACGGTAGCTATGAGCTTGGACCTCTTCTCTTGTACACTGAACGACTTTACTATAGTAACCTCTAGACTGCTATGTTATCCAGATCTGCCTGTGTATTGTTATAGTTAGTAAGTAAGTACCTAGTTTTAATATTTTGTTCAGTTTTCTTTTGTTTTGTACCACTCTATCAATTTAGGTTAGCCTGTAAAGATAGGATGTGATGTTAAATAAATAAATAAATAAATATTTATTATCTGCGTCCCTTCGATAAATACTGGCGCTACTACTTACCGGTTCCCGGTGCATCGCTGGCGTCATCCACGAGCTTGGCCCAGCGGCTGAGCAGTTCCAGCAGCCTGGGCTGATCACTGGTATACGTGTGGCGCCAGTATGTGTAGTAAGTATGATCGGCTGCAGGGTAGCTTCCTCGCCCTGTTGCAGGCTGTTCGTCCTTCAGGGTTGAGTTTACTAGTAGTTGACGGACTTTGTTTAACCTGGAGAGAAAAAATACAGTTCATAATAAGATTCATCTTGTTGGAAAGAAGATTACAACATTGGCACAAAATTTAGTAACACAATAATACTGAAATCGTATTATAAATACTTCTATACATATTATAAATAGGGATGATGACTTAAAAATTTTTTTCGTCCGTCTGTATATTATTAAAAAATATTCGACACGTATTTTTTTATATTTGCCAATTAAACGCATTTTTCTTTCTTTCTTTTCTTTCTTTCTTTATTTTTACGTAATCAAAAGATTACGGCGATAAATTTAGTTAAAATTCGGCATGACGTCACGCCTAGCTAGATTTTATACGTAGAAGTGACGTAGCGAGCCCCCACTCCCGAACTTTAATGCGTGTTATCTAAGTATTTTTTTATTAATGTGATAAAGCAAAAATACGTGTCTAATATTTTTTTTTTTATTATGTGACTGATGGACTCAAAAGAATTTCTTTTTTTTTACCCAGACATCATCCCTATTGAAGTCACTTTTTGTGTCTGCCTGTCAAGTCATTCTTCAAAACTACGCAACGGATTTTGATGCGATTTTCTCCATCATTTAGAGTTTGCTCCGGAAGTTTTATAGCCAGCAGGTCAAGCCACCCGAAACTGTCAAATTTTCCCAATAAACCTTGAACCAGTAATAAATGCTTGATTTAGCAATAAAGATGAAAATCTATCAAAGTAATTTGACAGACTGTAGTAGCTTCATGTGCTGGCGTCTGTACATTGATATTAAACTTACATAATTAATATAATAAAGAAATCTATATGTTTCGTGAAGCCGTATAAAGAAACGTACGATACAGGGGCGGGTCGCTATACTAGAATAAGACAGCGTAACAATATTGGTAATGTCCCAAGCTTTACATTTTGGTCCTACTTAGTCACTTATCTAAATATATCTCTGAAAATGAGACTGAAAATGAAAAGAGAGAAAAGGGAGAGCACAAGAAGAAAAGATCTCCAGTTGAAGCAAGTGCCTCACCTGAACGTTGTAAGTAAAGCATAGCGCCAACCACAAGGCATTAAAAATGTTTAATAAACTGCCGACAGAAATAAAAAGTCTAGTATATACAAGTGGGTTTCAGAATAAGCTTAAACGGTTCTTGTTAAATAAGTGTCTATATTCTATTGATGAATTATAAATTAA
Source organism: Cosmia pyralina (assembly GCA_946251885.1). NCBI lineage: Eukaryota > Metazoa > Arthropoda > Insecta > Lepidoptera > Noctuidae > Cosmia > Cosmia pyralina. The sequence goes on from OX276360.1 coordinate 20,667,133, forward strand.
TTTATAGGTCGAAATTAACAGAATTTTACTGATTGAATTGAAAATTTTATTGAATGACTTATGTAGTAATGTATGACTGTCTGAGACATTAATTTTTATATTTTTTCTTATTATTCTTATGATTATTCTGATTTTAATGTAATTTTGATTATTGTAATGATTTAAATATGTATTGCATGCATGATTATTCTTTTTTTTTAGTTATAGAAATTCTGACATGATGTAAAAATCGTTATTGAATAAATGAATTGAATTGAATGGTCCATTAAATATATCAAATGTCATATAAAGAATGGCCTACAAGTGTAGAAGACGTGGAACGTACCTAACTCCGGCGGCTCCAGCCTTCATCCACAGCTGCAAAATCTTGTCGAATTGCTTGACCACATCCTCGCTGTTGAAGTTCAGGTCGGGCTGGTTCTCGTCGTACTGATGCAGGTAGTGTGCCTGGCGCTTCTCGTTCCATGTCCAAGCTGATGTGTTGAGGGTTGATACCTGGGGATATCAGTAGTTTTTTTTTAGACAACCGCTTCCTTTTTTAGGGTTCCGTACCTCAAAAGGAAAAAACGGAACCCTTATAGGATCACTCGTGTGTCTGTCTGTCTGTCTGTCCATCTGTCACAGCCAATTTGCTCCGAATCTAATGGACCGATTAAGTTGAAATTTGGTACACATATGAATTTCTGTGACCCAAACACGGACAGGTAAAGTAAATAAATGAATTTTGAATATGGGAGTCACTTTTGGGGGGCAAATAAGAAAATAAAAAAAAGTTTTGCAAACTATACCGTGTTACATATCAAATGAAAGGACTAACTATGAGGGTCTCAAATATATTTTTTTTATAATTTTAAAATAAATTGTTTTAAAGTTATTTAAGAAAATTGACGAAAATTGACCATTCCCCCCCTTATCTCCGAAACTACTGACCCTAAAATTTTGAAAAAAATACAGAAAATAGGTCTTTATCTGTAGATTACAGGAAAACCTATAAGAAGTCTGTGGTCTTAAAATAACATGGTAAATCTCTCAATATTGTGAGTACAAACTTACATTTACAGTTGGAATGTATGGAAGAACATGTTTTTCAACTACAATGTTAACTTTGTTCTTGGAATATTCATCCCAACTTGATTGTCCGTAGTCCGACACGCACTTGGCCGGTTTTTTTTTATATATATTTCTATACAGTCTACACTAATAAAAAAGCTGAAGAGGTTGTTTGGTTTTTTTGTTTGTATGAACACGCTAATCTCTGGAAGTAGATCCAATGAAATGCAAAAAGGATTAAAAAAAATATATTTTTGCATTTGATAGCCCAATTCTTGATAAATACTTAATACGTATAGGATATTTAACAACACGCTAGGACCCTTAGGAGCCGAGCAAAAAGAAAAAAAGCCGGAAAGAGCGCTAAGCAAAAACGAAGTAATAGCACTGGTAGGTTATGCAATACGACGGGGGTGAGTCGGGGGAACAAGAAATTTCACGCGGACGAAGTCGCGGGCAGAAGCTAGTATAAACAATAAATGGTCTGCTTCTGTTCGCCTCCGGATTGCCTCTGGCTACCTGGCAGATAAATTCATAAAAATTATGAATTTTTTTTATAATTTGCGTGGTATGTAGTTCCGATCAGGATACTTTATAGCGAGGTATAGTGTTTTATCTCAGGAGCGACACGCGCTATGCTTGTGGTTACCAAGTGTACAAACACACAGTGAATGTGTGTAAGCGCAGGAGCTCCCGGTATACTTCGATTCTAATGGCAGCTTGGAAATTAGCTGCGAGTGCAGACCATGCAGGTACAGTCAAGTCGACAATAATTTAGGCTCCATTAGTTAAGCTCGAATAAGTTTTTTTTTTCTCGAATAAGATTTAGCTCCAATAAGTTTGAATCGTACTATACCTACGTCCCAGCTAACTTCCGAGCCACGCCATTAAATTTGAATCGAACTGTACCGTCCGAGACAAAGACAAAGTCGGAGGTATTTGTGTGCGGATGTGTGTTATGTGCTGACACTACTCGTTTTCACGCACACATTCACAGCGTTTTTGTACACTTGGTAAACGCGATTACTTAAGCGCATGTCGCTTCGTGAGAAATTATAAAAATGGGGGCTTTCACTATGCTTAAAAATAATTAAACCCTATGTCCTTCTGTTAGTGCGCAATAATTAATCAGTTTTGGTAATTTTATGTGAGATATTATGATCTATGTCTAGATTAGCATAAATCGTGAATCAAGTAGAAAGAAGTCGGTTAAAAAAGGAAAGTAATGTGCAAAAGTGAGTTGGAAGCATAGCAAGATATATGGCATTTTACCATCCACAATAGTAAAGCTGTCGAGCAGCCCCATTACTGCCCCATAGGTTCACTCATTCAAAAAAGTGAGTTTGTTTGTTAGTTACGCTTTCACGCTAAAACGGCTGAACGGATTTGGATGTAATTTGGCACATCGGTAGACCACGACCTGGGTTAGGACATGATACATTTTACCCCGATATTCCCACGGGATCGAGACTTATGCAGGTGAAACCGCGGGGCGCATATAGTTAGTTATAACATTAATTGACACAACTTACCCAGTTATTAGGCACCTTCCTGGTCGTGCCGTTCGTATCGAAGTCGGTGCCCTCCTTCCATACGAAGTAATTTTCATAGCCCTCGGTCTTGTTCTCGCTCAGTTTGAACCACGGGTGCTCCACAGTCACGTAGTTGGGGATGAGGTCTACAATCACCCTGTAAAGATGAAAGGCTTTAGTTGAGTTTTTATACAAGGTGTTCCTTAAATAACGCACAACCTCAGAGTCATTGTACTGATCATTATGAACAACTTTTTCTATGGAACCAAACAAGAAATCGCGAAAAAAATCTGCTGTTCCCTACAATTACGTTCGCATAACTCGCTAAAATGTAGGGAACAGCTGTTTTTTTGTGCCAACGGGCGAATTTTGTCCGTCAAGTAGATTATTAGAAAATATTGGACACGTATTTTGTCTTGTTTTACGTAATCAAAAGATTGCGGCGATACGTTGAATTAAAATGTGGCATGACGTCACGCCTTGCTAGATTGTATACGTAGAAGTGACGTAGCGAGCCCCCACTCTCCAACTTTAATACGTGTTATCTATGTCAGTTTCTATCTCTTTTTTATGAGTGGCCAGGTATTAAAGCATGGCTACTACAACAGTTATCCTAGGCCGAGTAGAAATTTATTTAAATGCATAAGGGCTGATTGTTCAATAGTCAGATAATTTTTATCAGAGGAATAAACATGGCGGTTTGACAGCTTTTATATGGAAAATATGTTAAACTGTCACATTTATTCTTCAGGTAAAAGTTATCAACTAAGGGCTGATTGTTCAATAGGTTATTAGCCCTAAATAGAATAGAGATAAAAGATTGCCTCGTAGGTCTAGTGTGCGCAAGCGCTACTGTTGAGCATGAGGTCCTGGGCTCGATTCCCGGGTCGGGCAGTGTTAATTGGTTGTCCTATTCTGGAATTTCTCAGTAGCAGCCCGGAGTTTGGATATGTGCCCGGTTGATGGCAATAGGCTCGCCCCCTATTACGTGGGACTTACACATAACTGGCGAAATGCATGTGTACTATAGTTACACCTCTGCGTAGCCCTTCGCGAAAACAAGGCGTAATGGTATGTTATGTAGAACAGAATAGAATACTTAGAATAAGGTGCAGCGCAGACGACAGACTATCCATGACGCACTTTTTAGTCTGTGATAATAGAACCTAAGGAATTATATGCAGTAACGCGCATACAACGCGCAAAAAGTCCGGCGCACAAAAAATCCGTGTCATTCAAAAAGTGCGCGAAAAAATAGAACGTTTGCTTCAACTCGCGCTAACGCAGACGGCGCACACTTTTAGTATGCAATCTGCACTCGTTAGTGGAAGGGGTGGGGGCGTCTACGTCCCTACAGTTCTGCCGACAGAATGATCGAAGATGTGCGTCGTGTGTGTTGAGTCTGCGTAAAATCCGCGACGGATTTTTTGTCTGCCATTCAGACATTTTGTGCGCCACAGACTCGATCGCACAAAAAGTGTGTCTTGAAATAGGTAAACGCAATCAAAGTAAATGATGATCTAAAATCAATCTGCCTAGCTTTTTCCCAACTATGTTGGGGTCGGCTTCCTGTCTAACCGGATGCAGCTGAATACCAGTATTTTACATGGAGCGACTGCCTATCTGACCTCCACAACCCATTAACTGGGTAATACGATACCCCTTGGTAAGACTCTGGTTGTCAGACTTTCGGGCTTCTGACGACCCGTAACGACTGTCAAAGATCCACGGATGACAGCCGGGACCAACGGCTTAACGTGCTTTCCGAGGCACGGGGGAGCCTCGGTATGTAAAGATGGTCACCCATCCACGGACCAACCGCGGCAAGCATAGCTTAACCAGACTGATCGACCCGTGCGGCTGTTATTACTTAGCCACGAGCTAAAGTAAATGATGATCTAACACAAGGAAAATAAAAAAAAATTACAATAATTTATACTTACTTAATACCAAACTCCTTAGCCTTCTTGACGAAAGCCACGAAGCTCTGCTTAGCAGTAGGCACGACCTCTATGTCGTAAGTAGGCACATCGATGAAGACGCCTTCGACCTTGAAACTCTGCAGCAGCGGAAGACTACTCTCCGCGACGGCGTAGTCATGGTCTCCTGTGTCCATGTCCACTAGGGGGCCCTTCTGGAACCTATAAAAATAGTTAACTTATATTATGGAAGAGATAGATTTTGATGATAAAAATGTAGTATGAGATTTTTATGTGAAATACTAAGTAGGATTTATAACTTAATATCTATCGTTGATCGATTTTTGTTATTAACAAAATATACAAATGTTTAATGACCAAGGGCTCGGCGAGGTTCGACGAGCTTTACAATTACAACAAAGATCTTTATTCAAATTAGGCAAATAACCAGTTATTGAATGACAAAAGTTACAAAAGTCAATCCCCAAAACCCTTCTATACAAAATCAAATAAGGTATGATAACAAAAAATTAAAAACAAACCTACCGCGCCGCACTCATCATCTTCCTGCCCTTATCCCATATTACTTGGGGTCGGCGCAACACGTTTTCTTCTTCCATTCTCCCCTGTCAACCGTCACGCTATCATTCACTCCCTTCTCTTTCATATCATTCCTCACACAATCCATCCATCTTTTCTTTGGCCTTCCTCTGCCTCTCCATCCATCAACATCTATATTCATCACTCTTTTAGTCACATGCGTTTCGTCTCTCCTCATTACATGCCCATACCAAGACAAACGATTTCCTTTCAACTTTTCTGTCACTGGCGCCACTTTCAAACTTCCTCTTATATACTCATTTCTCACTTTATCCATTCTTGTCACTCCACACATCCATCTCAACATTCTCATCTCCGCTGCATGCAATTTTTTTTCATCCGTCTTCTTCACTGTCCAGCATTCCGATCCATAAAGTACGACAGGCCTTATCACGGACTTGTAAATTTTCCCCTTCAACTTGAGGGGCATCCGTGGGTCGCAAGTTGTTCCTGTAACCTGCCGCCATTTCATCCATCCTGCGTTGATCCGGTGCGTTATGTCTCGGTCTACTTCGCCATCCCCTTGGACAAGCGACCCGAGGTACCGAAAGTCGGAGCAGATCGGTAAGGGCGTTCCGGCAAGAGATATGGGCACAGGACCGGAGAGTCCGCCAAAATCACAAAACAAATACTCTGTTTTGGTCCGACTTACTCTCAGGCCAACTGTAATACACAAATTAATTCTGAACCTACACTACTAAAAACATAATATAAACATGATAAGAAAGACAGCGCTGACCCCAAATAAATTCAGGGAAAAGAATAAGCTTCGACTAATTAGAAACAATTAATTAGTAACTGTTGGCCGCAATTAATGATCCTTGGATTCTAATCCAACAATCGATCTGATTGCGGATGGATGGACGAAGATTTTATAAGTACTGTGGGAGGAATTCATGAAAGTATTGCTAAGTTTTATGGTTTTACCTGAATTTTATTTTTTCTTTTCTCTGCCTTTAATTATTGTAATTAGTTTTTAGCCGTGTTAATTAAAGTGAAACAAATAAATCTATAAATATAAATAAAAAGAGAAGTCCTGACTGACTCATCAACGCCCAGCCCAAACCCTTGGACCTAGAAAGCTGAAATGTTGCACAGAGGTTGCCTTTTAATGTAGACAAGGAATAAGGAAGGATTTCCCGGTACTCTGTTCCCGTGGGATATTCTCCGACATCCACGCGGGCGAAGCCGCGGGCAAAAGCTAGTAAAAGGTAAGACACCCCCCCCCCCCGCACGTTACTACGTACCAATTCTTAGGCGCCGGTGGGGCACACTTAGGAGCCCTGACGATGATGGTGATGGCCCCAGCCAGCATGCACAGCCACAGGGCCCAGAACAGGATGAACATCGCCCAGCGAAGATTCACCCAGAACGGGTCCTCGGCATACTTGAGCAGCTCTTCTTTTGTTAATCCGGAGAACTGCTGCAAAGGAATGGAATTGTAACGTTATGAATACAGAATTCTTTCTTCTTTTCTCGCTTATGTTGTGGTTACGGAATGCAATCTCGATTGCGATTTCGAATCTCGCGAGATCTCGAACCTTTATCTCATGGAAAGACAATCTCGTTCTAGAGTTATGATATCGACCAACACGATCGAGATCTCAAAGTTTATTATGCATTTTGAATTAAAAGGACGCATTATTTCAAAAAGTTGGCAGTCTCGATCTCGGAAATCTCGAAAACGAGATTTCATCTGATTGCCGGACGAGATCTCGAATGGCCAATCTTGACACTAGACTTAGCACGCGAGATCTCGAGATTGCATTCCCTAGTCGTGGTAGAGGGCTAATCTCTTAACCACGACTAGTCAGCAGGTTGGTTGGTAAGCTGCCCAGGGTGTGTCCAAAAAGTCAATAATTAGCAAAAAATAAGCTGGTTAACCCCACTAAAAACGCGAATCAGTACGACGTTGAAAAAAGAGTTCTGCTTAAATACAGTAATAGGAGTAGTTATGTAGAGTATTTTTTTTGCGAATCTCTATATTTTTGGCAGATTAAATCAATTATATACATAGCCTGCAGAAAATCCAAATTGTGAAATTATGTTCTCGAAAAACAGAGGGACAATACCCGTATTTTTAACAACGTTCGGCATCTCATCTCAGTCTCAATCTGTCAAATATTGTATAACGTTTACCTACATTTTTGACATTTGATTGTCGCTGGCAAGAGATTGCGAATTGAATTTGAACGTTTAGGTACGAGAATTGGCCTTCTGGTCTCCTTGAACCATGACGAAATAAACAGAAAAAAGAGGGTAAAGAGTAGAATCGTTATCATACATTTCATTATAAATCCATTCCTCTAATTTTCTATTATACGGTTAGCGTTTGCCTCGCATACTAATTAATCTTGGAGAAGACCAATAACAACAATGCACTTAGGTACTGAACTAAAGTAATTATTACATTGATGTCGAGCTGAGCAGTAATAAAGACGAACTGGGTCGAGCTCAGTAAGTCAGTAATCAATTCTTAATCGTTTACTTCAATAACGATCTGAATCGGATGTTTTTATAACTCGCTAATAAAAGAATGAATGTTTTTCTTGTGTGAAACATGACGAGAAATGTGATTTTCACATTATTATGTGATTATGAGAATATTTCCTTAAGAAGTTGAGACTGTTGCTTGACCAAAAGGAGTTGTCAGCAGAGGTCGGTTACAGGGTTTTGTTTCACGGATGTTTATAAGAAAAACATGACATAAACCATTCATAAACATTGAGATGCACGAAATATTCACGTAGCCATGGCAGAAAAACGTTCAATCTGCCTAAACTTCCCCAACTTTTTTGCAATCAAATTCCATGTTTGTCTCAGACAATTTTGTAAGTGCAATCATGGTATATCAAGCTATTTCAAATAACACGAACCGGTTTTCTAGAAGTGGATTCTTCAGCACTTATCAAGAGTGAGCTCTTATAAAAAATGCGATTATAGAAAAATAAATAAGAGGATAAATCGGAACTGAGCCGCCTGTACATTGTGACCAAAAAACAATCGATTCCATTAAAATAATTGAATCGAGTAGGTAAAGGATTGTTTAGCAGGTGTTATTAGTAAATATTTTGTAGGGCAAGATGATGCATTGGTTATTTTTTTATATTAATATGTCACGTTGACATTCCGGCCCATTGAGTAAAATTTTATTTTTAGGGTTCCGTACTTCAAAAGGAAAAAACGGAACTGGTTACGGTTTACCGTTTACCAATTTCCTGTTTCAAGTAAATTTTACATTGCTATGTATGTACCTACTTGTATCAATAAGAGTCTCTTAGTATGCGGTAAAAGTCCATTTTAATGCCGTTAAGTTCAACTGGCAAGTGTCATACATTTAGTCACTGTGTCAGACACTAATAAGTTAGGTAATTGCTAAGTAACGAACTCAGTTACGAAAAAAAAAAAACATAAGCAAGGCCATGTAAAGATTTTTAGATTAACTTAGGTGCCACTTTGGTGTTTCCAAAATTTATCAGATGATGCGAAAAATGTACCTTAACCAACTTTATGTGTGCTAAAGAATCAATCGAATTGCCTGACATTTCGAAAGCAGTTAGACTTAAATTAAAACAATTACAGTAAACTTTCAGTCGCCAATTCAAACCGTCTCATCTGTACAAGGTATTAAACCTATCAAGCTTCGACTCATGAGATAATTATTTATACTTATCATCTCTCTCTCTCTCTCTCTTGGGAGTCACTGGTCTCTAAAGGTAAAGGCTTACCCGCTTATTAGCATCAAGCTCAATTTTCGCGTCGCCGTTCCTGTGGTCCTCCACTACATACTTGGCGTCGGCCATGTCGACCCTGGTCACGATCTTGGCCTCCTCCTCCTTGGGCAGCAACTTCTCTTCCGCGCCGTCAGGAGAGATCTTCTCTTTGGACTTGGAGAGATTCGATTTTGAGGAGCGGAATTCTGGAAAAAAAATAGGGGATATAATTTTCTGAATTTTTAAACAGAAATGTAGATGTTAACGGACTATTATTATTGATATATGTGTGATGACGACAAGATAATTTAGGATGATAAATAAGGGCAGGCGAATGATAATTGCAATGCTTGTACAGTTGTTTTATCTCAAGAAAGCGGGTAAGCCATACTTGTAGATGTAATGCGTATAGACACGCGCTCTTGTGTACGTAACTGCAGGTAGCGCGCTCCCGAGCTTACGCACGCAAAGACAATGTGCATGTACATTTACACATACAAGTATGGCTCACCCGCTTTCGTGAGATAAAACAACTGTAATGCCCGGGCCACATTGAAGTCAACATCAACGGCTATAAACGCCATAAACATCGCGGTAGTTAAATTCGGTCAAGATTCGGTCAATTTATCGCGGTAAGTGGTGGCTACACCTACGGCTAACGCCCTCCAACGCGATAATCAACGGCATATCCCGTTAATGTGGCCCCGGTCTAAAAGGGCTGCTAAGTCATTCATAAGTAATAACATAACACCAATATTGTACACTTAGTTCGCAATAAACGTTTTGACTTTGATTATTAAGGACGATTAATTAGCCCCGTTACCACCTGGTAACTGGCAAATATTTTGACCACGGGTGTAAGTCAACGATACCAAAGAATATTTTTTATGAAACCAGGCAAGAAGACTTAGGTGTCGCCAATCCGATTAATTATACATTACAACGAGGTAGTTAGCTAGGCAACCGGACTGCCGCAATACGTATTTACGACGAACCCACTTCACTATGACCACTTAACAATTCCTTTCTACGAAACCACGTCAATTCCTTGAGCAAATCACGACATCTGCTAATAACGTAGTCTCAATGACACAATGAGCGAAACCGCCTATACAGCGTACCGCCGATATAGCGACATTAATTAAAGACACAGGTAGGGTTAGTGGTCAGTAATCATAAAAAAATAATAAGATTAATAAATTGAAACAAAAAATATAATTTCAAACAAACTAAATAATAAAATAATAACCAAAATCAGGATCACTCTATGCAAACGACTCATTCATGAAGCTATTTTTTTATGTCAGCTAGTAAAAGGTTGTTGACCGACACCTTTTTTTTCATACCCAGCTGTGAATGATTTTATTGCAAAACCCCCAGAAAAAAGCTAGTGTGGCGTGATCTTTTATTTTCGTTCGTTTTAATTTCATCTGTACACTACAAGCTGCTCCAAGATGCTATTTTAGAAAATTATAAATAAATCAATAAATAATAATGTTTAATGAAATTAAAATATCTCTAGAAAACGAAAACACGGAACCGTATGCGCGTGTCAAGTTAATGACGTGATTGCAGCGGCATGTTGTATATAAAAAGTACTCTATAAAACACGATATTGATGTGGTAAGATATAAGCGGGGAATCATACAGAATTGGGGCCCTGATAGGAAACCGCATCCAATGCCCTTGAGTAAGACGGCCCGCTATTAATTCTTGTAGATTATTACACAGGGTTAACTTAAAATAAAAATGAGAATAAATGCATTCATTAAAAACTGATTGTGATTACTGACGACAATACTATCTGCTTACTTACTCCTTCCAGCAATATAGTAACAACCCTTAAGACACGGATTAGATAGCTACTAAATAGTTTTAGTAAAATCCTCAACTAATAGAATGTTTATTGTCTCAACTCTCCGATTTGTGAACGAATCCCACGAGTTCATAACGCCAAAAATATGAAGTAATCAAAACCAATACAGACTCCAACGAAAAATACTAACAACTACGAAAAACGTACCAAAACCACGTAGAAAAATATCGCAATGCGAATATCCCACAGCCGTCTGTTACGTCACACACACTCCTACCCCAACCGGGCCACGTTTTCGCACTAACGATCCAGCTCACAAAGCCGCGGCCCGCCGTATAGCGGTACTCAATTCTGGAATAGATACCATATTCTATTCTTGGCCCCCTGTCCTTGTCGTGCTAAAAATGTCACCCTGATACCGTGTATTGTAACTCCTATGTTATTCCCACGTGGTTTGCAACATTAAATTAGGTCAAAGCGTATCAAAAGTAATAAAGTACCCTTAGTTTAACTCACCCCTCGGAAAAAAAAAGCGGCCAAGTGCGAGTCGGACTCGCCCATGAAGGGTTCCGTAGCAGCAAGTAACATATTATAAAAGTTCTTGTAGTTCGTTGTAACTTTGATCGATGTTTTAATAACAGACCGATTTATGACGTATTAAAAAAAAACTACTTACTAGATCTCGTTCAAATCAATTTTCGGTGGAAGTTTACATGGTAATGTACATCATATATTTTTTTTAGTTTTATCATTCTCTTATTTAAGAAGTTACAGGGGGGGGGGACACATTTTAACACTTTGGAAGTGTCTCTCGCGCAAACTATTCAGTTTAGAAAAAAAATATATTAGAAACCTCAATATCATTTTTGAAGACCTATCCATAGATACCCCACATGTATGGGTTTGATGAAGAAAAAAATTTGAATTTCAGTTTTAAGTATGGGGAACCCCCAACATTTATTGTTTTTTTTTCTATTTTTGCGTGAAAATCTTAATGCTGTTCACAGAATACATCTACTTTCCAAGTTTCAACAGAAAAGTTCTTATAGTTTCGGAAAAAGTGGCTGTGACATACGGACAGACATGACGAAACCATAAGGGTTCCGTTTTTTGCCATTTGGCTACGGAACCCTAAAAAGAGTGATTATTATTACTAACTTTAACACACTTGGCGATTAAAGAGGACTATTCAGTACGGACGCGAGCGAAGACAGATTTTAAATCAAGATAACGTGCGAAAAACAATCTTATAAAATAACAATCTTATCAAAGAATTGCAAGGCATTTTCTCCGGCTCAACAACAAAGGGTCTAGTCAACTTTCTAAACTAATACGACTCACTTTCTCAAAGCTTCGGTGTTTATCACTCCGACAGAAAAATACGACTGCAATCGCACGAAAGTGCCAGACGCTTATATCAAGCTTGCGTATGAACGTGTAATAAAAACAAAAAATCTCTTTGCAAAATAAAGGAACGAGACGCATTACTCGTTACCAAGATGAATTCGGCGATTCCCGAAAGTCAGCGGGCGTTGCAAGCAACTTTTTGTCTCGAGAACCTGATTTATGGAAGACGGTGCGATGCAATGAGGCTGGTTTCGTACGAACAAAAAATGTCGGCTAATGTAATTGACGGGGCGCACAGCATCGCATTTTATTTGGGAGGTACAAATTACAGGGCATCGACTTTTACAGTTTCTCTCAGGGTTTCTGTTTTAGTTATGGGAAAATATTCTGGATTCTGGAACACAAATTGTTCCATATTAATACATTACATAAACACATTAAGTTTTCCACGAGTGTTTCAAGTTTCAACAAAAACACTGAATCAGAAGTCCGACAATACAGCAGTTTTTATCAAATATTTGTTCAACACAAAATGTTTCAACTACAACAAAATATTACAAAAAATCCAACACTGAAAAAACTCACGTAATAACGAAAGACGCAGGACTTCCGTCAGTTCGCAAGAAGCACCACTAGACCACTAGCTTTGAAACGAAGTAGGTAAACTGTCACATTACGCCTAATGGAGTAATAGCTTCGGTCCAAATGGACAAACAGTAATTCATTTGTGGATAACAAGCTTATATTAGAGGATGGACAGTAAAGGTGAGTTTAGGAAGTGACCCTTTTAGGCCTGTATTATCTTAATTAGATGTAATTAAGACTAAATTACCAATAAGTACCTTTTTGGTAAACACTTAAACTGGTATTTGTTGTTTTGACTACTTATAAATTTACTGGGTGACTTATACGTAAGATGCACCTTTTAGAAGTTATAAGTCAAAAACTGAAAGAAGTCAGAAGTTCGAGTTTTTCGAGACTACGCAGTTAGCAGAGGTCTTTCGAAGCTGCAAACTTGGTTTTATCTATCCTAACAAAATCCCAAAACATCAGTACAGTGTACGGTGATCTCCTTCTGTGAAACCGTCCTTTCGTAGGAGGCTGCAGAAAGGGAGAGGGAGATTGAGACCACTCTCCCGACCCTTAGCAGGCGGACTGGGCGTCGGCGAAGGGCGGACAACACCCTCTTCCTGCTTCCGTAAACAGGTCCGGAGGGACGGCGGACTCCGGGACGTCCGACGCCCCTCATCCAGCACGACCCGAGGTGGCGGCGCGTAGTGTTCCACTCGCGCCCCTGTTGGACGATGCGCGAGTCTTATTCCTCACTCCCCCCGCAGGCCTGAGGCGGGCCACCTTCCCCGGCTACATGTTCCCAAGTGTGGGAAGGGAACACCGGAGTAGTTTTTAGTCAGTAAAAGTCAGACCCCTCCACCCGCCCCAGGGCGGAGGACATCCATGAGGATTTTCCACTACAAAACAAAAAACAAAAAACCGGCCAAGTGCGTGTCGGACCACGCACAATGAAGGGTTCCGTAGTTGGGGTGAATTTATCTTAAGAACAAACTTACATTGTAGTTGAAAAACATGTTCTCCCATACATTCCAACTGTAAATGGAAGTTTGTACTCACAATATTGATAGATTTACCATGTTATTTTAAGACCACAGACTTCTTATATGTTTTCCTGTAATCTATAGGTAAAGATCTATTTTCTGTATTTTTTTCAAAATTTTAGGCTCAGTAGTTTCGGAGAATCGTGAATCGTGAATCGTGACGGTGAATTCGTTTCGGTGGGGGAATGGTCAAATTTCGTCTATTTTCTTAAATAACTTTAAAACAATTTATTTTAAAATTATAAAAAAAATATATTTGAGACCCTCGTAGTAAGCCTTTTCATTTGACATGCCACATGGTGTAGTTTGCAAAACTTTTTTTTTTAATTTTCTTATTTGCCCCCCAAAAGTGACCTCTATATTCAAAATTCATTTATTTACTATACCCGTCTGTGTTTGGGTCACAGAAATTCATGTGTACCAAATTTCAACTTAATCGGTCTATTAGATTCGGAGCAAATTGGCTGTGACAGACGGACAGACAGACACACGAGTGATCCTATAAGGGTTCCGTTTTTTCCTTTTGAGGTACGGAAACCTAAAAAGGTCTTTCGAAGCTGCAATCTTGGTGTCATTTTTTGCGACCTACGATGTGACCGTTATCTTATAAGATGCAGAAGTTTAAATATCTCAATGCAGTTTTGTCCAAAAAATATGGAGCTAAAGTTGACTCCACTAAACGCACGCAAGGACGGAAATCTATCTACGAGTAAAAAGCAATTGACAATCTGTGGTTACACCGGCAACGGTAGTGTATGTGAAACTGTTTAATATTAAGATCTTAATGCCATATACTCAGAAATAAATAAATCTATCTATCTATCTATCTATCTATCTATCTAAGAATGCAAGCGCAGTTGTAAATCTACAGGTCCCGGGTTGAAATTCTGAGATGTAGGGTCAGACACTTGACATACTTCGCCACCCCCCGTTTATTTACTAGATTACCGTGAGTGGCCCCATTTCCTCAAGTGATTGAGTAGCCACGAGGCACGAGTATAATGTAGACTTTGCTAAATAATGCGGGGTCGGGGGATTCCTACTGAAAAGAAAGGCATTAGTGCGAAATTAAATATCTACGGTCATAAGAGATTAAACGTACGTAATGTACGTAACTACGTGCTTAAACTTCCGATTTCGAGTTGCAAATTAAAGTGACCTCGGACCGAACACACATTATGAACATACACACACATTATATACGGATATAATTGGGAGAAATGGGAATTAAGTCGACCACGGCTCCATATGGAAAGCCCCGTTCGATGATGCAACAATTACATGAAATTACTCCAAATGCGAGTTTAGACTAGGGACAAATCACGTCGGAAATTCCTGTCGAAATCTGGTGCGTATTTTCGCTCTGTAGCGCAGCACGTGTGCCTATGATATTCTGAAATTGCTTTAGGCAAGTGTTTTGGCTAACTTACTTTTACAAACATTTTTACACCGAATTTAGTATTCATATTCTATAAACATTATATTACAATAGATCCCCCAAGAGGTTGAACAACTTTGGCGACAGAATATGGTAAGCCTGCGATTATTGTTTTCCAGGTCTGAAAGAAAAAAATTCGCGTCTGCGACTTTGCTATGCCGCATTTGTCCTTTCAAAATGAACCCTATCCAAACCGGCTTTACATACCAAAATGGCAAACATTTAATAAAAACACAAAAGTAACATTTTCTTTTCCTACACTCACCTACTCCTTGCTTTACAATGAGCTATACACGCACTTTAGATTGAACATCAATGAGAACAATAGTCAATTTTACAGTAATATCCACTGGAAATTAAATTAGCTTCAACACGACCTGAGAGAAAACTGTGTCTTTGGTACTGGTCAAACCCACAGGCCTCTCAGAGAGAACTGTGTCTTTGGTACTGGTCAGACCCACAGGCCTCTCAGTGGTAACCAAGCAATCGTGTGATAAAAAATTAGCGATATAAGTACTTAGAAACGTGTGTAAAACTAAAAATAGAAGGTATGAATTATTATTGAACGGGCGCCGTCAGTTGAGACTGGTCATCTCTTATCTGCTAGTGCTTATTTTTAATTTTATATTTTTAAGTATTTTTTTTTACATTGTTCTCACATGTAGAAGCAACAAAAATAATGTACCCAGGATGTTATATTACTTATCTTAATTTAAAAGAGTGTCCGTGGAGTTTCTTGCCCGTTCTGGAATGGGCATCTAGCTTCAACTTTCTGGCTAACTGACCGACTCTTTCACAATTCAAAAGTGCCTGTAATTGGTTTAATTGAAATAAATGCTTTGAGTTTGAGTTTACTTAAGATGTTATATCGAAGCGTGGTTTAGCTCGGTGTATAAGGCGTCATCCTAATATAAAGAGATTTTAACTTTTTGTTCGATGGACCGGAACGCGTGGTCGCGCCGACAGAGGCCGCCTTCCGGTTCTCCGAACAAAAAGTGATCGCGATCACGTATTCGCGCGACCATCGCTTTAAATTAGGACGACGCCTAAGGCGTCGTACTATTTAGCCAACTATCGTACGAACAAACGATGCGTTTTCATCGCACGACGGGAATAAACACACATATTTCTTTAGAGTGTCCTAATTGAGCTTGCAAATCATCGCGCGAGCACAGGAACATATTTTCATCGCGCGACGAAATCGCATCGTTTGCTCGTACGATGGTTAGCCAATTAGTACGACGCCTAAGTAAAATGGCGTTATGGCGGTCTAGTATGACGCGCGAGATGGAAGACTCACGCGCACCGGAAATTAAACGCACTTCATTTAAATGTAGATTTATAAAAAAAATGCTATATTAAATAAATTTTTAGCTTAGTAAGTTCTTAACATATTTTATTTACCTTCGATTTTTATGTTTTTTTTTTTTATGGAACTGTTTACGTATAATCGTATAAAACAGAAAATTATACAAACACAGGGAAATTATACAAAATTAAAAAAGTTAAATGAACACTGTAAAAAGTAGTATTTAAAAGAAAAACCGGCCAAGTACGAGTCGGACTCGCGCACGAAGGGTTCCGTACAATTATCTATATAAAAAAAGGGCAAAAAAACACGTTTGTTATATGGAAGCTCCCTTAAATATTTATTTTATTCTGTTTTTTAGTATTTGTTGTTATAGCGGCAACAGAAATACATCATCTGTGAAAATTTCAACTGTCTACCTATCACGGTTCATGAGATACAGCCTGGTGACAGACGGACGGACAGCGGAGTCTTAGTAATAGGATCCCGTTTTCCCTTTGGGTACGGAACCTATTATTCGTTATAGCTATAATTTGGAACCTTAGTCCCGACCGCCCCTTGCGTCATGTTTTTGCCCTAACTTAGAAGGTATCCACTACATGTGTTTTACTGCGAAGTATTTTTTCCAGAAATCATCATCTTCCTGCCCTTATCCCATATTACTTGGGGGTTATAGTATTTTTTCCAGAAATGGTTGATAAAAATAAAACATCACGCCTGTATCCCTGAGGGAATACGCAGAAGTGTAACAGAGACCCACATTGTGCTACTTGGACGTTACTGTTGTTATTCACATACATTAAGTTATTTTAAATTTGTTCGTCAATAGTACACAGGCGGTATTATGCGCAAGAGAATGCTATGCGTGTTCATTCATGAAATTGATCTAATAAACTTACAATGCTGCTCCATTTGAAGGGTACAGGGGCAAAACAAGGATTGTCACAAGAAATTCAAATATAAGTTAAGTATGGCAACACTTAGGTTTTCGTGCGTATTTTTATGTAGCTTAAGTAAAAAGCGTAAAAACAAGCATAGTCCTCCATACCTTCAATATTTCAAAATCCTGTACAGGTGCAAAAGTGGGAATGTCCCTAGTGTAACGAAACGTAACATGGATTGGGTTGCAAGTGGGAATGTCCCTAGTGTAACGAAACGTAACATGGATTGGGTTGCAAAAGTGGGAATGTCCCTAATGTAACGAAACGTAACATGGATTGGGTTGCAAGTGGGAATGTCCCTAGTGTAACGAAACGTAACATGGATTGGGTTGCAAAAGTGGGAATGTCCCTAGTGTAACGAAATGTAACAAAGATTGGGTTGCAAAAGTGGGAATGTCCCTAGTGTAACGAAACGTAACATGGATTGGGTTGCAAAAGTGGGAATGTCCCTAATGTAACGAAACGTAACATGGATTGGGTTGCAAGTGGGAATGTCCCTAGTGTAACGAAACGTAACATGGATTGGGTTGCAAAAGTGGGAATGTCCCTAGTGTAACGAAATGTAACAAAGATTGGGTTGCAAAAGTGGGAATGTCCCTAGTGTAACGAAACGTAACATGGATTGGGTTGCAAAAGTGGGAATGTCCCTAGTGTAACGAAACGTAACATGGATTGGGTTGCAAGTGGGAATGTCCCTAGTGTAACGAAACGTAACATGGATTGGGTTGCAAAAGTGGGAATGTCCCTAGTGTAACGAAACGTAACATGGATTGGGTTGCAAAAGTGGGAATGTCCTTAGTGTAACGAAACGTAACAAGGATTGGGTTGCAAAAGTGGGAATGTCCCTAGTGTAACGAAATGTAACAAAGATTGGGTTGCAAAAGTGGGAATGTCCCTAGTGTAACGAAACGTAACATGGATTGGGTTGCAAGTGGGAATGTCCCTAGTGTAACGAAACGTAACATGGATTGGGTTGCAAAAGTGGGAATGGCCCTAGTGTAACGAAACGTAACATGGATTGGGTTGCAAGTGGGAATGTCCCTAGTGTAACGAAACGTAACATGGATTGGGTTGCAAAAGTGGGAATGTCCCTAGTGTAACGAAACGTAACATGGATTGGGTTGCAAAAGTGGGAATGTCCTTAGTGTAACGAAACGTAACAAGGATTGGGTTGCAAAAGTGGGAATGTCCCTAGTGTAACGAAATGTAACAAAGATTGGGTTGCAAAAGTGGGAATGTCCCTAGTGTAACGAAACGTAACATGGATTGGGTTGCAAGTGGGAATGTCCCTAGTGTAACGAAACGTAACATGGATTGGGTTGCAAAAGTGGGAATGTCCCTAGTGTAACGAAACGTAACATGGATTGGGTTGCAAAAGTGGGAATGTCCTTAGTGTAACGAAACGTAACAAGGATTGGGTTGCAAAAGTGGGAATGTCCTTAGTGTAACGAAACGTAACATGGATTGGGTTGCAAAAGTGGGAATGTCCTTAGTGTAACGAAACGTAACATGGATTGGGTTGCAAAAGTGGGAATGTCCCTAGTGTAACGTAACGTAACATGGATTGGGTTGCAAAAGTGGGAATGTCCCTAGTGTAACGACACGTAACATGGATTGGGTTGCAAAAGTGGGAATGTCCTTAGTGTAACGAAACGTAACAAGGATTGGGTTGCAAAAGTGGGAATGTCCTTAGTGTAACGAAACGTAACAAGGATTGGGTTGCAAAAGTGGGAATGTCCCTAGTGTAACGAAACGTAACATGGATTGGGTTGCAAAAGTGGGAATGTCCTTAGTGTAACGAAACGTAACATGGATTGGGTTGCAAAAGTGGGAATGTCCTTAGTGTAACGAAACGTAACAAGGATTGGGTTGCAAGTGGGAATGTCCCTAGTGTAACGAAACGTAACATGGATTGGGTTGCAAAAGTGGGAATGTCCCTAGTGTAACGAAATGTAACAAAGATTGGGTTGCAAAAGTGGGAATGTCCTTAGTGTAACGAAACGTAACAAGGATTGGGTTGCAAAAGTGGGAATGTCCTTAGTGTAACGAAACGTAACATGGATTGGGTTGCAAAAGTGGGAATGTCCTTAGTGTAACGAAACGTAACATGGATTGGGTTGCAAAAGTGGGAATGTCCCTAGTGTAACGAAACGTAACATGGATTGGGTTGCAAAAGTGGGAATGTCCCTAGTGTAACGAAACGTAACATGGATTGGGTTGCAAAAGTGGGAATGTCCTTAGTGTAACGAAACGTAACAAGGATTGGGTTGCAAAAGTGGGAATGTCCTTAGTGTAACGAAACGTAACAAGGATTGGGTTGCAAAAGTGGGAATGTCCCTAGTGTAACGAAACGTAACATGGATTGGGTTGCAAAAGTGGGAATGTCCTTAGTGTAACGAAACGTAACATGGATTGGGTTGCAAAAGTGGGAATGTCCTTAGTGTAACGAAACGTAACAAGGATTGGGTTGCAAGTGGGAATGTCCCTAGTGTAACGAAACGTAACATGGATTGGGTTGCAAAAGTGGGAATGTCCCTAGTGTAACGAAATGTAACAAAGATTGGGTTGCAAAAGTGGGAATGTCCTTAGTGTAACGAAACGTAACAAGGATTGGGTTGCAAGTGGGAATGTCCCTAGTGTAACGAAACGTAACATGGATTGGGTTGCAAAAGTGGGAATGTCCCTAGTGTAACGAAACGTAACATGGATTGGGTTGCAAAAGTGGGAATGTCCTTAGTGTAACGAAACGTAACATGGATTGGGTTGCAAAAGTGGGAATGTCCTTAGTGTAACGAAACGTAACAAGGATTGGGTTGCAAGTGGGAATGTCCCTAGTGTAACGAAACGTAACAAGGATTGGGTTGCAAGTGGGAATGTCCCTAGTGTAACGAAACGTAACAAGGATTGGGTTGCAAAAGTGGGAATGTCCTTAGTGTAACGAAACGTAACAAGGATTGGGTTGCAAAAGTGGGAATGTCCCTAGTGTAACGAAACGTAACATGGATTGGGTTGCAAAAGTGGGAATGTCCTTAGTGTAACGAAACGTAACATGGATTGGGTTGCAAAAGTGGGAATGTCCTTAGTGTAACGAAACGTAACAAGGATTGGGTTGCAAGTGGGAATGTCCCTAGTGTAACGAAATGTAACAAAGATTGGGTTGCAAAAGTGGGAATGTCCTTAGTGTAACGAAACGTAACAAGGATTGGGTTGCAAAAGTGGGAATGTCCTTAGTGTAACGAAACGTAACATGGATTGGGTTGCAAAAGTGGGAATGTCCCTAGTGTAACGAAACGTAACATGGATTGGGTTGCAAAAGTGGGAATGTCCTTAGTGTAACGAAACGTAACAAGGATTGGGTTGCAAAAGTGGGAATGTCCCTAGTGTAACGAAATGTAACAAAGATTGGGTTGCAAAAGTGGGAATGTCCCTAGTGTAACGAAACGTAACATGGATTGGGTTGCAAGTGGGAATGTCCCTAGTGTAACGAAACGTAACATGGATTGGGTTGCAAAAGTGGGAATGTCCCTAGTGTAACGAAACGTAACATGGATTGGGTTGCAAAAGTGGGAATGTCCTTAGTGTAACGAAACGTAACAAGGATTGGGTTGCAAAAGTGGGAATGTCCTTAGTGTAACGAAACGTAACATGGATTGGGTTGCAAAAGTGGGAATGTCCCTAGTGTAACGAAACGTAACATGGATTGGGTTGCAAAAGTGGGAATGTCCTTAGTGTAACGAAACGTAACAAGGATTGGGTTGCAAAAGTGGGAATGTCCCTAGTGTAACGAAATGTAACAAAGATTGGGTTGCAAAAGTGGGAATGTCCCTAGTGTAACGAAACGTAACATGGATTGGGTTGCAAGTGGGAATGTCCCTAGTGTAACGAAACGTAACATGGATTGGGTTGCAAAAGTGGGAATGTCCCTAGTGTAACGAAACGTAACATGGATTGGGTTGCAAAAGTGGGAATGTCCTTAGTGTAACGAAACGTAACAAGGATTGGGTTGCAAAAGTGGGAATGTCCTTAGTGTAACGAAACGTAACATGGATTGGGTTGCAAAAGTGGGAATGTCCTTAGTGTAACGAAACGTAACATGGATTGGGTTGCAAAAGTGGGAATGTCCCTAGTGTAACGAAACGTAACATGGATTGGGTTGCAAAAGTGGGAATGTCCCTAGTGTAACGACACGTAACATGGATTGGGTTGCAAAAGTGGGAATGTCCTTAGTGTAACGAAACGTAACAAGGATTGGGTTGCAAAAGTGGGAATGTCCTTAGTGTAACGAAACGTAACAAGGATTGGGTTGCAAAAGTGGGAATGTCCCTAGTGTAACGAAACGTAACATGGATTGGGTTGCAAAAGTGGGAATGTCCTTAGTGTAACGAAACGTAACATGGATTGGGTTGCAAAAGTGGGAATGTCCTTAGTGTAACGAAACGTAACAAGGATTGGGTTGCAAGTGGGAATGTCCCTAGTGTAACGAAACGTAACATGGATTGGGTTGCAAAAGTGGGAATGTCCCTAGTGTAACGAAATGTAACAAAGATTGGGTTGCAAAAGTGGGAATGTCCTTAGTGTAACGAAACGTAACAAGTATTGGGTTGCAAAAGTGGGAATGTCCTTAGTGTAACGAAACGTAACATGGATTGGGTTGCAAAAGTGGGAATGTCCTTAGTGTAACGAAACGTAACATGGATTGGGTTGCAAAAGTGGGAATGTCCCTAGTGTAACGAAACGTAACATGGATTGGGTTGCAAAAGTGGGAATGTCCCTAGTGTAACGAAACGTAACATGGATTGGGTTGCAAAAGTGGGAATGTCCTTAGTGTAACGAAACGTAACAAGGATTGGGTTGCAAAAGTGGGAATGTCCTTAGTGTAACGAAACGTAACAAGGATTGGGTTGCAAAAGTGGGAATGTCCCTAGTGTAACGAAACGTAACATGGATTGGGTTGCAAAAGTGGGAATGTCCTTAGTGTAACGAAACGTAACATGGATTGGGTTGCAAAAGTGGGAATGTCCTTAGTGTAACGAAACGTAACAAGGATTGGGTTGCAAGTGGGAATGTCCCTAGTGTAACGAAACGTAACATGGATTGGGTTGCAAGTGGGAATGTCCCTAGTGTAACGAAATGTAACAAAGATTGGGTTGCAAAAGTGGGAATGTCCTTAGTGTAACGAAACGTAACAAGGATTGGGTTGCAAGTGGGAATGTCCCTAGTGTAACGAAACGTAACATGGATTGGGTTGCAAAAGTGGGAATGTCCCTAGTGTAACGAAACGTAACATGGATTGGGTTGCAAAAGTGGGAATGTCCTTAGTGTAACGAAACGTAACATGGATTGGGTTGCAAAAGTGGGAATGTCCTTAGTGTAACGAAACGTAACAAGGATTGGGTTGCAAGTGGGAATGTCCCTAGTGTAACGAAACGTAACAAGGATTGGGTTGCAAAAGTGGGAATGTCCCTAGTGTAACGAAATGTAACAAAGATTGGGTTGCAAAAGTGGGAATGTCCCTAGTGTAACGAAACGTAACATGGATTGGGTTGCAAGTGGGAATGTCCCTAGTGTAACGAAACGTAACATGGATTGGGTTGCAAAAGTGGGAATGTCCCTAGTGTAACGAAACGTAACATGGATTGGGTTGCAAGTGGGAATGTCCCTAGTGTAACGAAACGTAACATGGATTGGGTTGCAAAAGTGGGAATGTCCCTAGTGTAACGAAACGTAACATGGATTGGGTTGCAAAAGTGGGAATGTCCCTAGTGTAACGAAACGTAACATGGATTGGGTTGCAAAAGTGGGAATGTCCTTAGTGTAACGAAACGTAACAAGGATTGGGTTGCAAAAGTGGGAATGTCCCTAGTGTAACGAAATGTAACAAAGATTGGGTTGCAAAAGTGGGAATGTCCCTAGTGTAACGAAACGTAACATGGATTGGGTTGCAAGTGGGAATGTCCCTAGTGTAACGAAACGTAACATGGATTGGGTTGCAAAAGTGGGAATGTCCCTAGTGTAACGAAACGTAACATGGATTGGGTTGCAAGTGGGAATGTCCCTAGTGTAACGAAACGTAACATGGATTGGGTTGCAAAAGTGGGAATGTCCCTAGTGTAACGAAACGTAACATGGATTGGGTTGCAAAAGTGGGAATGTCCTTAGTGTAACGAAACGTAACAAGGATTGGGTTGCAAAAGTGGGAATGTCCCTAGTGTAACGAAATGTAACAAAGATTGGGTTGCAAAAGTGGGAATGTCCCTAGTGTAACGAAACGTAACATGGATTGGGTTGCAAGTGGGAATGTCCCTAGTGTAACGAAACGTAACATGGATTGGGTTGCAAAAGTGGGAATGTCCCTAGTGTAACGAAACGTAACATGGATTGGGTTGCAAAAGTGGGAATGTCCTTAGTGTAACGAAACGTAACAAGGATTGGGTTGCAAAAGTGGGAATGTCCTTAGTGTAACGAAACGTAACAAGGATTGGGTTGCAAAAGTGGGAATGTCCCTAGTGTAACGAAACGTAACATGGATTGGGTTGCAAAAGTGGGAATGTCCTTAGTGTAACGAAACGTAACATGGATTGGGTTGCAAAAGTGGGAATGTCCTTAGTGTAACGAAACGTAACAAGGATTGGGTTGCAAGTGGGAATGTCCCTAGTGTAACGAAACGTAACATGGATTGGGTTGCAAGTGGGAATGTCCCTAGTGTAACGAAACGTAACATGGATTGGGTTGCAAAAGTGGGAATGTCCCTAGTGTAACGAAATGTAACAAAGATTGGGTTGCAAAAGTGGGAATGTCCAAGGGTATGTTTTGCATTAAAATGTTAATTACACAAAATCCGGTTTTAGTGACTTTCCTTATTTTACCCCTGTACCTACCCTTCATTTTATTTTATTGTACTGTACTAATAATAAACCAACTTGTAAACACAGGATAATATATTAGAGCAGGAAAAATATCTTCAGCACATAGGATATTCCCATTAACAAAATAATACAAGAGTGATGTCATTTTATAACAAAATTTATTCACACAATTATTTATTATTAGAAAAATATTCATTAAATCCAAATTATTCATGCATATCCAGTATGAAAACCTTCCTTTCACCAGTACATCTAGCACAAAATAAATCCAATTATAATCCAGTTTGAAAAATATAAAATGCATGGACAATACATTCAAGTATTTTGGTGTAAACTGTCAAGAAACTGTTGAAATAATCTGTTTCTTTCTCTCTGTATATTATTTGATTCTTGTACTATATTTATTAGTCTATCTAACTTATCTTCTACAGTTCGTTGTCTATTTCTCATTTCTAATGTGATTTTTCTAAAGTCTGTGTACCGTCTCCTGTTCAACTTTCTTTTAGACTCTTCACTTTGACCGTTCGATGTTTCACCATTTTCTTGTATATCTGGTTCATAGGTTGAAGGCTCGGCTATAGCCAATAAAGCTTTGGTCACACTCTCTGTAGTACCATCTTGTATCCTCTGCTGAATCTCAGGCTGGTATTCTCCATTCACATTATAAATCTGCTCAAAAACTTCAAAATAAGGCCATTTGACTACAACAACTTCATTCCTATTTCTCTTTTTGAGCAATCTTATGTATGTTTGTTTTAAATTTCGAAATTTCTTATCACAACAATCTGGGCCTTTACCAACAGCATTGGCTATGTCTACCCAGACATTCTTTTTTTTAACTTTTGGACTTCGGAACTTTTCAACGTTCTGTAGATATAAGTTTAACAGCATTTTAATACTAGTGTGTTCCCAATGGTCGTCAACATCATCTCCTGTGTCTGTTTCCATTATTTCACTTTGGTTCAGTTGTATGTATACCTCCTCATTCTCCAGATACTCAACAGGTTCAGCTGAAAATAAACTCTATGGTGATAGCCTTCTTCATAAGAGACAAGTGTTTGATTGTACAAGCTGTGGGTTCTCAGATATAAATTGGAGTTAGTTGACCAATTTGTAACAAGCAGTCCATTCACACACATGTCCTGTTCTAAGTGAATTCAATTTGCAGGAAGTTTCTTATCTACACAAGTAGATTGAAATGCCACTTGTCTGAGTTCAAAAAGAAACATTAAAAAAATTGGTTACCACTCATTTGCTGTATATCTTCTTGAAAATCTTTGTGATTAATATTATCCTTGATACAAAATAACGTTTTTAAAATGCAAACAAACTTGTGTCTTGCATCATTCAGCGGACGAGAACAAAATGGCGCTGACTACCGCGGCGAATAAAGCGCTTTATAGCCCGACCGAAACAAAGAGTCACCTTGGTACAACCAAATTAGGTCATAATATAACTAGAAATAAATGCATAAGATAATAATTTATGGCTTTAACGAGTTAAAATAACTGTTAAATATAATCATAAAACAATAAAAAACGATGGATAGGTTACAAAATGTTAGATGAGAAAATTAAAATAAAGCACAAGAAAGAGCTTTTCATTTTTGTCGGATTGTTTCTATGCTTTGACGTTTGCTGTCGGCCTTGTTATCTTTGCCTTTCATTGATAACGTCATGAGTTCACGACATAATAAAATTGATAACAGAGACAGGCAGAGTACAATCAAGGCTTCTCATTTGAATACGAACTTGATGAAAATGACGTCACAATAAAATTGCAATCTTTTTAGCACGCAATAATTTGAACACTACAGTAGAGTAAAGATCACAGTATGAAAAACGATCAAAATTAACAAATAGTACCATTCTATCTGATAAAACAATGGAAATACCTGTATCCGTCTCAGGGATGGGCTTGTAAGACGCGACGTGCTCGTCTTCTTTCACCTGCCCTCCATCTATGGAGAGATGGTTTTTCCGCGGCTCCGACATGATGAATTAGGGACACGCCCAACCGGTTTTGCAATACCAAGAAAGTGGGCCCTTTCCCTTTAATAAATTATTGAAATAATTAACTTTCACAAAGCACTTCTGCTGCTCGCTCGCTACTCAACAGACAGCAGCTGTCAGCGAAACGAATGAAGGGAAGAATGAGTTAATGATAGAAGACCGATAATGCCACGCCCTCACTTTAATAACAATCATTCGTTCATTTAACTTTAGGGTGCGTTCAATTTCTTAACTTAAAGACAACCACTAGAGGAAGTCACGCAGTTTAAATATCTTGGAAGCAACATACGGCATGATAACACCCTGGCCGCGGAGATACCATCGCGCATTGCAAATGCCGCTGCGACCTTTGGACGGCTTAATGATCGTGTCTAGAAATCCCATGACCTGAAGCTAGAGACAAAAATTAGTGTTTATACGGCATTAATCTTACCTGTTCTTCTATATAGCGCAGAAACATGGTGCCTATACAAACCAGACATTAGGAAACTGGACACATTTCATCTAAGGTGTCTCAGATCGATCTTGAGCATTAACTGGCAAGACCATGTTCCTAATACGGAGGTCTTGGATCGTTCCAGCCTATATGGCATGGAAGCCCTACTCATGCAACGTCAACTCAGGTGGTGTGGACATGTCCTTCGCATGAAGGACCACCGTTTACCCAAAATGGTCTTCTACTCTGAGATGGCTTCTGCCATACCTTCTGGTAAGGATGAAGATGGATGGGTGGATGGTGTGGATGAGGTGGATGGTAGGTAGGTAGGTGGTGGTAGGGATGGTAGGGACGGAAAGCACTTTAATGACGATAAATCTTAAAAAAACTAAAATTAAAAAAAAATGTAATCGAGCACTAAATGGAGCATAGATTATTGTCGACTTGACTGTACCTGCACGATTTGCACTCACAGTTAACTTCCGAGTGACCATCAAAGACTACTATAGTATACTGGTCACCATTAAGAGGGATGCGCTGTGGCATCCCGGATGAAATCTAACTTACAAAGTTGCACTGATGATTTCTATGGTTAAAATTATGTAAATACATAATTTATATTAATGTCGCTAATCGTATTTTGATCAAGATACAACCTGACACTGACCTGCAAATTGCAAAAAACGCAAGAAAATTATTTCGCGGGCTACACAGCGCTACCTTAAGTTTGAATCGATCAATCGAACTCGTGTTACCCAGTAACTGGGTTGTGGAGGTCCGATAGGCAGTCGCTCCACGTAAAATACTGGTATTCAGCTGCATCTGGTTAGGCTGAAAGCCAACTACAACATAGGTCGGAAAAGGCTAGGCAGATGATGAGTTGTGTGATGCCGACGTGGGTCGTTTATGCTTACTGTATTGGAACTTTTTTATTAGTGATCGATGATTGGAACGTAAGACCATGGACCTAATATATTACTAGGTCCATGCGTAAGACATCAAAAATATCTGTCGAACAGATAACTTAATCTTTTGACAGGAGTCCTGTCATCTGTCAAAAGATTAAGAATTTTATTTGTCAAAACTGAAAACAATTAGCAGCATATTTTAAAATTACTTATTATTTCAGTTCAAAAATAGTAAATAATGACATAGGAATATGAATGAAAACAGATTATCAAATATGTCAGATTGTGATAATATGTTGAATTTAATTTACTTATCACATTTTTTATTTATTGTTATGTAAGTTGCAATATTTTAGACTATTTTATATCTTAGTTATTTAAAATCTTTTATAATGTGCACAATACCACCTCCCCCGCCGCCACCTACACCGCCCGATATCAGTTCGTCCACGAAAGATGTGAAAAGTGACAATATTTTCAAGCAGAGTTTTGATCCTACAATATGTACTTGGGCTTCTGAAGACGAGCTAAGAGAAGCGTGTATTAGAAACAAAATATGTTTTGAAAGACCACCTTTCAGGTACAAGTATAGATATTTTAAATCTATAAAACAAATAGGTCCAACATGTGGATTAGTTGCTTTATCAATGTCAGTGAATGGAGCTGTGTCGCCTGAAGAATTGTTAAGTATTGCAAGATTAGAAGGTTTTACAAGCAATGGGGAGATGTTCAGCTGCAAACAAATGGTCAAACTGACTGAGAAAGTCCACAGCTTAGCTGAGATAGAGCATGTTAGCTGTATGTTGAAACGAGGGAGCCTATTTAGCTCGGAGACAATTGAAAGACTTATAAATGGTGCTGTTCTATTAGTTCCGTATCCTTTTCTAATACAACTAATAAACCACTAAGTATATGCACTGGTTTACCAAATATTTGTTTTTTTTTTTATTAAATTTTAGTACTAAGTAATAATATTCCCCATGCTTAGTTTTCTAAACAAATTTAATGATTATGAATCAAACCTTAAAAAAAATCATTGTTTGCAGCCACAAAATTAAACCAAATTACCTTTAACTCTTATATCAGCTATGACGCAGACTGTGATCACTCACCATGTCTAAGGAATGGTCGCACGGCACACTGGGCTCTCATCTGTGGAGTTATTCTGGTCGACGATCCTGGAGAATACTATGTCAGTAACCCCAAAAATGTCTATGTACTGTGTAAGCATGGCAAGTCCAACTATTTAGCTGCATGGAACTTGTATGATCTTGCACAGAGTAACAATAATTTGTTTGAGTTCTCTCCTAAGAAAGGTACTGATGGCTTAGTTTATATTCTACCAGAAGGGGGCTTAGGAGGGGAGAATGGACTGAGGGACCAATTTTTGATATTTGAAGGTTTTTGATTAGTATTAAGCACAACTGTTGAATCATATCAAAATAGATGATCAAATAAAATAATGTTGAATGAGACTTTCAGAACATTTTTCATAAAAAGGTGTTATAAAGTTATTGCACAAGGAAAATGTAAGATTATGAGCATAATTTTAAGCTCTTGAATACTCATTGTTTAAATGCCTAATTTATTATTATTATTATTTTTAAATCCTATTTAAATTTTATGTTTTGACCCAGGAAATTGTTCATTGAATGAATTAACTATTAACATTGATATTTAAAATGGAATGTTGTTAAGTAAAGCTTGTTTATAAAGTGTGATCTTCAATTAGGTAATAATTACACTATGTAATATACTGTGTAGTAACCAAAGGACAATATTATATTTTGTTGAATTTTTAATAAAAAAAAAAAATAAAAGACAAAATTGTTTTAATGCAAAATGTTTATTTGTACAATAAATACAAATTATACTTGCAAATTATGATAAAATAATAAATCTCATCACATTACTTAAAAATATCGAAATGAAATCATATTTTTATTGACTTACAAGTCAAATTAAATGAACATTAAATTCTCAAGAACATTCACATTACCTATTGCACAGTCTGTTTTGCATTTTTGCGAAGAATGCATTGAATTCAATTAAATAGTTTAATTGTTAATGAAACATAAAATGTAAGATATTTTTGTACTAATTTATTCAACTTAAATGAACTTTCCATAGCACTAATATAAGTTTGTTTGGCCATTTCACATGGACATAACAATTTGTGATGATTAATTTACAAATAATACATTATAAACGTCAATGACGATTCTGGCTTTTAAGCTCATTTGGAAAATAAATAAAATTTGAATTCCATTGTAATAAAGAAGTGTGCCAAGTGAATCAATCAGTCAGCAGTAATGAGATCAAAATCATAGTTTCATGGGCAGGATTTTCTACAGATGGTGACGCCTATACCTATTAGGCAATGCTCAGCTACAGATGGTTGCCTTTAGCTCAATTCCCGCCCTTATGATATAACATTTTAAATTATTAAAAATCTTTAACATGCTAACTCTGCCTCTCAAAGTCCAAGATCCAATTTTAATACAGTTATGAATGTTATGATCGACTATTGGGGATGTAAGAAAAAGTTTTTATTGACCATTTTTAAATCGGGAATTACTCAAGAAACAAGGTTGGTACATATTACCACCGTCAAACATTTCAATCTTGATATCCAAACTAAGACATTTTTCTAACAAGAATTCTGTTTTTTTTTTAATGTAATAATTTTTTTGAATATATTTAACAATCCCGTTTATTGAACTTATTTTTCCGCAATATCATCAAATAATGTTCCTACAAATCGGCCAGAGTCGCACGTTAGATAAGAATAATATAATGATTAATACTTAATATTAAAAATTAATGTCATTAAATGGATTCGTTTGGCTAAGCCGATAACGAAAGCTTGGGAGACTTACAGCGATGTTTCCTTACAAATACCAACACTCACTATTGTTTCGGGTCTAAAAGAAGGCTTTACTATTAAGATCTTATTTCTCCATCCGACACTGAGCTCTGAGCTGTGACTTCAAAGGGCTAGTCAAAAGTTAATAGTTCGGAACAGCTTTTGTTAGACCGGTAACAATATTCAATGAGTGTTTGCCTGTAGAACATGGTGTAGGAAAAAGAAAAACATCAATAGCAGTAATCAAAGTCCCAGTTATTTAAGCCATAGTCTGTTTACAGAACGTCATTAGGGCGATGAGCAAAATAGACCTCAGGCCGCAAATTCGGAGCAGCGTTTCTTTTAGCGTGCAGTGGAGCGTTTAAGGCGATAAATTTTGTGTTTTTAAAATTCCTAAAAACCAAATGAATATGGAAATCAATTTGGTTTTATACGAATTTTAAAAACTCAAAAATTATCGATATTATACCCTTAAACACTCCACTGC
This sequence comes from Cosmia pyralina, assembly GCA_946251885.1. NCBI lineage: Eukaryota > Metazoa > Arthropoda > Insecta > Lepidoptera > Noctuidae > Cosmia > Cosmia pyralina. The sequence continues at coordinate 20,697,986 of OX276360.1, forward strand.
ACGCTACAAGAAACGCTGCTCCGAATTTGCGGCCTTAGGAAAACTTTTTATATTTCTACCACTCAATATTTTAGTTTTACATTCTCTAAACCATGGTTTTATTTATCATCTTCATGCTGATGCACTTGCGCACATAATAATTATGTTTTCGCCATCATACAAGAGATATTAAGAACGGCGATCGATAAAATGGCGTCTAATCATTATGTTGCCAATATATGCAAAATTCCGTTGCGTTTGGTAGAAATTATCATCAATGGGAATTACCCCAATAAACCTTATATGGAAGTACTACTACTCTCAGATCGTTTGACTGCATCAAGCAATTAATAGAGCTGACAGGGTGTCATAAGGGAGGGCACGAAATTTCATGTTTATTGACTAGTCTATGTTAGTATTTTCAAACATTTTGTAAAGGTTCCCAGTCATCACAGGGGTTGCTAAAAAACTGCCTTACCCTCATTAAATAGTTCGACAGAGGGCGCAGAGCCCAGAGAGAGAGAGGAGGAGGGGGGGGGGGGGGGGGGATACATAAATATTTTCGACAAAAATGTATTTCATCAGTGTTAATTCATAGTGTAGGAAAAAGTCTAGTTAGATAATTCATTTTCGTAAAGACAATCATCAATATTTCATAGAATACAATGACAACGATTGGTACAATTTTAATCAAATTATAATTGGCCATAACGTCTCCTTATAAAAAAAAAAATACAGACAAACCATTATACAGATCCTACTATTATAATAATCGTATATTTTATTACGGATAAATATGAAATAGTCTACTGCGCATAATCTTGTACCGCTTATTTGATGGAATATTAAAAATAAGGGTCGTTTACATTTGATAAGACCCTAACATTATTACCGACAAGTTATTCCATAGCTTATTTTAGATATTACAACATACAAGCGATTTGATATGATACACAGTAATATTTTGTTGTTCTATTTGTCAAAACATAAGATAAAATATGAACAGTACTAACAATGTTTGTATAAGCAATAGCTAGTATAAAAAAAAAGCTAATTACTTATAAGGAAGGGAAGATTTCAAAACTTTCATAATTATTCATTCAGATCAGTTTATTTATAGCGGTTTTTAGAATCGTAGTCATTTATGAACAGATGGTAACTCCTTTGACTGTTTCGTTGTATGATGTCGCGATTATAATAATAAAATAATTATCAAAATATTGACGTGTAAAAGTGACTTGGTCTGCTTACAGAAATAAATATTTAATTTCCTGATAACTTTAATAATCAAATATTCGATCCTTACTCCCCAACTGTGCTCACCTAAAGCTTTAGTTTCCTTATATTATAACGTCCGTCATGAAAAGTGGTCATTTTCACCGTAGGTATTTGACACCCCTCCCTAAAGATTTAAATCGCTAGATTTGCTCTCCGTACTTGCTCACGCGAAAAGTATCCATACTGAGAAGAGTGAGCTCACATATTTATTAAATGGCGTTTCCATGACAATCAAGCTAAGTCACTGCGTTATTGTGTATCAGAGGCGTCAAAACGATACAGAAACGCGACTATCTTTTAACGCGGTAGGGCGAATCTAATGAATTAAATGTTTGCCGCTATGTGCGGCCACCGGTCTTCTAGAAAACCGTAGCATAAGTGACCAATGAAACAGCCTTAAAAATCAGATTTTAACTTGACGTCCGTACAAAAACTACAATGTTAGCCAACCAGATTTATTACGATGTGTGGATGGAGTCAAAGTAATAGTACCTATACAAAATCAGAACAGGCCATTCCTATTAGCTAAGCTTATGCCCCAGCTACAGCTACAGCTTGGGATGTAAACCTCTTAACTGTTTGCTTAGTCGCAAAAGGCCAATAGGGAAAATGACTAAACATTTTTTTTTTCTCCTTCATGTAGATTATTAAAAAATATTGGACAGGTATGTTTTCTTTTTTCTACATAATCAAAAGATTACAGCGATACATTAAAAGTTAAAATGTGGCGTGACGTCACTCCTTGCTAGATTTTATACGTAGTTTATTATAGTAGTGACGTAGCGAACCCCCACTCCCCAACATTAATGCTTGTTATCTAAGTATTTTTTTAACGTAAAAAAACTTGACTGAGTCCAATAAAATTCATTTATAATAGAATGATATCATTATTTTTTTGACAAATAGAACAATAATTAACATTGCTGCGTACAATTAGAGTTAAACTGTTATTGACGCTATTTTACAACTGATCACCTGCTCTGACATGGTCCACATTTTCTTCTTTATTAATTCGAGGATAAAATTGCGTTTAGGCATAGTTTCTCAAAATCGTTTACTCAAAACTACTTTGCAACCGTAATCCGATACGAAACCCTTACTTAAAAGCCTTATTATGCGTGATTGAAGAAAGTTTTCAAGTAAGTTGGGCGGACGTGCCTTTACACAAATGCAAATTCATTTAGCGATGACTGTAATAAGCAACATTTCATTCACTTCCCAATGACGATTATCTCCATATATCGATAAGAATTCATCGATAAATCATCTTAATTGATTACACAAGCTGTAGAACATCTAGAAACATTGACCACATCAGAACAAGACATGAATAAAATCGAATATAAGATACGGTTAGATTTAAAATGGTAAACAGGCCTAATACTATAATAACACGACTTACACTAGGAGCGTACATTTAAAAAAGTGTTATTACTCTGAAAAAGCGCACATTCAATAATACGCGAACTATTGTCACATTATTTGTGGGGTACATCCCGATGCATACTAACTATCGTAACATAGTCTTCCCAATAGTTTGATCAAAGACTGATTTTCTGCTGCGTCGTATCGATGATTCAATATTTTAAATAAGCTTCGACCAGAATTCAGCCAATTCGGCACTGCAGACTGGTTCTACATTCTAAGGTAAGGTAATACACATATTATTGAAAAGCATACTTGTTAGCTAGTAGATACAGTCTGGTTGTCGAAAGAATGTGTCGAATTTGACCCTTATTACAACTAGAAATTGACAGGTGTCAGAAACGCATTCTCTCGACGTCCGGACTGTACAACCCGGGCGCGACAACTAGACACCTGGCTCGAAACTCAACCCCCCTCCCGCTGCCCCGCGCGCGGCCCCGCTCTCGTCCTTCAGTAACGTTAGCATAGCCGTTACCGTTGCACGTAACCCTTTCTTGAGTTTCGGAGTCATTTGTTTGTTTGCTGTTATAATTATTTTGTTGAGTTTTTGTTTATCGTTACGTTGGACGTTTTCTTGTTACCGTTGTTAAAATTATACGATGGGTAAAACCATACACAGTAAAGAGAGGGCCTTAATACTCAAGGTGTTGGCTTTTTTTGAACGTGAGAAGGAAGTTAGCAAATTCCTGATTCCTGTGGACCCTAAAAAAAGTTATGAGCATGAAAAAGTGAATAAAAAGTTTATGATTCCGGTGGATCAACCGATAAATAGAACTTGCGCGGCTACTGGTATATCTAAAAGTACATTAATGAGAATAAAAAAGCAAGTAAAACCAGTAACACCATCAATTCTACCGGTGCCGAGTACTTCGACGTCTGCCCAATTACCCGGACCATCAAATGAACCGTCAACACCTGGCAAGAAGAGAAAATCACGGAAAAGAATAAATTTGGACAATTTCGACTTAGTTGCCCTGAGAAACTTAATCAACAGTTTCTACACTGTCAAAAAGGAAGTCCCTACGCTGAAGAAAATATTGGCCGCTGCAAAAAAGGATTTGAATTTTCCGGGTAAGTGTGTTTCTCTCTAATATCGTATATGTGTCAAGTACTGTCAGGGTGTTTTTTTTTGTTTTCTAAAGAATGTTTACGGTTCCGTACGCTATGCAGTTCTCGAAAATATTATACCTACAAAAGAATTCCCGGAACTGCGAGCCGGCGGCGGCGGCCCGGTGGCTTGTGTTCTATTGTGTTTCGCATTCACTCTGTCTCGATCGCTCGAATACTTTTTTGCATAAAGCGTACTCACGATTTTGTTGTTTTTTATTACTATTTTATATAATACCTGGCTAAAATTTTGGTACCTAATAGAATATTTTTACGATGAGGAAATGAACTTAAATTATAAAAAATACTCTTTTTTACAGGTGAGAGGACTACTTTGCGGCTCATCTTAAAGGATCATTTGGGATACAAATTTAAGAAATGCAAGAATGCCCGATTGGTTTTGATACAAAAGCCTGATATCGCTGCCTGGAGGGCTCGATACCTGCGACGAATGAAAGAGAATAACGACCTCGGACCGGACAAAAAACCGGTGACGTATGTAGATGAAACCTGGATACATTCTCACTACACAGTAAGAAAATGCTGGCAGAATAGTAGCGACGCTAGTATAAAGAAAAATAGCAATCCCGGCCAACGTTGGATTCTCGTTCATGCGGGTGGCGAATATGGTTTCATCCCCGGGGTCGAGTTATTATATAAATGTAAAACTTTTTTACAAAAAAAATACAACCGACTTCCAAAAACAACTACAAAGTGAAAAATAACTTTAATTTCGGAAGTCGGTGTCTGGTTAAATGTATTTTCGTTTTTTGCCACCGACTTCCGAAATTAAAGTTATTTTTCACTTTGTAGTTGTTTTTGGAAGTCGGTTGTATTTTTTTTGTAAAAAAGTTTTTATTTTTCACTTTTTAGTTGTGGAACCTACCCCACACAAATTCTAATACCACTACCTGCAAAACAAAGTACTCGCAGAACATCATCCATATAAAAGTGGGGAAAAAATACGTATCATTGAAGCTAACTCAAAAACTACCAAAGCAAAGTTAATAAATTTTATATGGGACCAACTGTGATGTATACCCTCTCGAATAAAACAAAAACAATCCAAATCGGTCCAGCCATCTTCGAGTAATCGGGGAACATACATAAAAAAAAAAATAAAAAAAAAAAAAAAAAAAAAAGGTTCCGACGAATTGATAACCTCCTCCTTTTTGAAGTCGGTTAAAAAGCAAGACAGGCGATTACCACGACGAGATGGACACAAAAAATTTTGTTAAGTGGCTCAACGAAAAGTTGTTGCCAAGCTTGCCTCCAAACGGCATAGTTGTAATAGATAACGCGCCGTATCACTCAACACAAGCCGAAAAAATACCTTGCCAGTCATCACTCAAAAGTGAGATGCAAAGCTGGCTTACCAAAAATAATATAAGTTTTGATGAAAAGATGACGAAGCCAGAATTATACCACATCATAAAATTAAATAAGCCAGAAAAAAGATATGTGGTAGACGAACTGTTGAGGGAGCATGGCCACGAGGTTTTACGTCTGCCACCCTACCACTGTGATCTAAATCCAATAGAATACATCTGGAATTTAGTTAAACAAAGGGTGGCAGACAAAAATATAGATCAGTCTGAAAGACTTATTGAAAAGTTGACTAGAGAAGCAATCCAGTCAATTTCAGTTGCGGACTGGAAAAAAGAAGTTAATCATGTCCAGAGACTGGAGGAAGAATACTGGGTGAAAGATCGACTTCAAGAACACCGAGAAAGGGAATTCATTATTTCTCTTGGAGGAGAAGAGACTTCTTCTGAAAGCGAAAGCGAGGACACAGAAAATGACAGCGATAATAATATGTCTGGTATAGAAGAATTGAGTGACGATTCGTTATAATTTTAGTACCTAATAAATGAATATAACATCCTTTTTTGTTTTATTTCTGTAAGAAATTAATTGTTCTACCTACTTTTTACTTTAACAAGAATGAACTTAATTTTATAAAAAAAAATGTTAATACGAATATTGGTAAGTTACTGCTCCAAATTGTAATGATAATGAAGTCAAAAATACTACATTCGTCATTAGTACTTGTTTTATCTCAGTAGGTAATAAATTATAAATCAGTACGTACAAAAAGTACAGCACGTACTATCATTTTTTTGCACTCAGTACTATAGACAAATGTCATTTGAGCCAGGTGTCTAGTTATCGCGGCCGGGTTGTAGTATCACAGTCGTCCGACGAAGCCCGAGCTGCATACGAAGATCGGCGAACTTCGTAAGCAGCTCGGGCTCTCGTCGGACGGCTGTATGATGTACAGACTGTGGTAGTATGGTCTTTTACAGCACGCTCTCCGTGTGTAAAATAATCATACTATCTTCGTTTTCACATGCTAATTTTATGCTGCTCAATAGCATAGCATCATCTACCTAGCCTTTTCCCAACTATATTGGGGTCGGCTTCCAGTCTTACCGGATGAAGCTCAATACCAGTATTTTACTTGGAGCGACTGCCTATCTAACCTCCACAACTCAGTAACCGAGTAAACGATACCCGTTGGTAAGACTGGTACCAGACTTTCGGGCTTCTGACGACCCGTAACGACTGTCACTTTGACAGTCCACGAATGACAGCCGGGACCAATGAATTTCCGAGGAACGGAGGGTCTTGGTATGTAAAGATGGTCACCCATCCACGGACTAACCGTGGCAAGCGTAGCTTAACCTGATCGACCCGTGCGGCTGTTATTACTTAGCCACAAGCAATACTACTAAATAGCATTTGCTTGAAATTAGCATACTTTTTTGCTATTGCCTTAGAATATGGCCAGGCTTTATTGCGGTGAATATGCCGTCTCCTTAACTACGAACAAAGTACCTTGGATAATCAACTTCTATACCGACTTAGCTACCTTATCATTTCAGCACAGCATTGGTATAACTCGTATTAAGAGAAGACTTTTGTGTCAGTAAAGCTAAAAATTGTAATAATTATTTTGGCAATTTGACTTTACTTACTTTTAAAGCGGGTATGTTGCTACTACAAATATTTTTGTTACCACTCCAAATACTGCTTCGAGTTTGAACTTTAAAACTCGATCCTCCGCCATTATTGTTTACACACGTTTAAACTCTATCATAGCAAGGAATACTTTAAGTTTTAACAACTACATTTAACTATAGAATAAGTGAATATATCTAGCGAGACTTCGATATGTCAATATATTAAAATTTAAAAGGATAATATGAATTCTAAGACCAAAATATTCGGAAGTCCTGTGTTACTGTGTCATGGCTCTCGTTTCGATATTCAAATGTCTTTAAATATTGCCATAAAAGACCGATTAACATTTTTTTTTTATTTAGACATCTCTACGAACGTAACTAACATCGATATAATGTTCATAATACTGAATATCGACACGAGAAGCCACCCATACAATATCCAATGCTTTTGATGAAATCTTACAATGGATTAAAGACCGTAAGCACAAGCACTAAAGTCGAAATTTCCATGCCAGATTTCGTCAAAAACGTTTACAGTATACCTAACATACGTACACACAGCCACATATTATCTGAATTACACACATAACTATATCTAAGTATTACACATAGTATATGTAAAGTTTGAGAATATAGTACTAACTCTATGATATAATGAGACAGTCATTGGCCTGCAGGGTGCACTAACTCCCTCTACTGATTATAGCTACAAAATTAAACTAGCCGAAATAGAAAATTACTTTCCAAATTGGCTCGGAATAAATTTCGAATTTCATTATTCAGGACTAAAATATCAAAAATTTTGGCCTGATCACAAAGTAAGGAAGTCGAAGACTTTATGTATGCAAGGAAATCCATCAGGAAGATATTAGTCGCAATCTCTATAATATCTTTTAAAAATTAAAAACGTTTATCGTTATGTAAAAATCTACATTTCATTCAAAACATCTATGACGTACAAAATTATAAATGTAAACACCGCACGGTTAGCTGCACTTATATAAAAAATACACAAATTTATGACTGCAACTCTGCAACGCGCTTCCATTGACTTACGATATTAAAAAAAACTGCATTCACGAATCACAGATCAAAAATAAAATCGCGTACAACACTCGAACCGAACCTACGCTGATATGTGCCGACGATACTCGTTCCAATAACATAACTACACTATCCATTGACTCGCTCACACGGTATAACTTTAGCCGAAACGAGCTTCTCTTTAGAAAAGTTTCGCCGACTCCCTTCGGTCAAATTATAAATCCGACGTATGAACACCAAAATTCGGAGAAATTTTGGCTAAAATTCGTTGAAAATTCATCACCACACAATCACCTCGGAAAAGCTCTTGTCACACGCATAACTTCGGTGAACTACACACACCGACTCTCTAACCTAAATAACATATTGGAAATGTCACGAACCATTATTTCTCGATATATACTGAGTACACGGATAACAACTACGTTATATATTAAATACGATAACTAATTAATGAATGACTATGACGATATAGTTAACGCGTTTGAGCCTTCATTATGTAGCTTGAATCTCGACATTGAACCATACAGCATGCGAAATTGCGAATATATGGCGGACAACTACGCTAGAGGAATACATTAACAACTTTATAATAAACGCGAAATAAACTCAAGATACATAACAAAAGACGTGTTCTACGCAATAATCATGGCAGCTCGACAGCTTAATAAATAAACGTTAAATTTTACAATACATTTGTCAGTTTTGTAAGACAAACTTTAGAGCCTCATTGCTTCGCTTCGTGTTTCCGATTATTTCCGGAGATAGCCGAGCGCTAGCGGGCGAGGGCGGAGGTCTGTGGGCCTGGCGACGCAGCCACAGCGAGTAATAGCGGAATGGGGGCGCGGCCTAGGACTCCGCGGGCGCCAGCGGAGCCCCGCACGTGGCAATAGGGAAGGTCTTCACGTGCGTCTGCCATTGCGTCGACAGCTGGAAGAACTTCACGCCGTTCAGTTCCGTGCCGTCAATGTAAACTGTGGACAAACAAAAATTATAGAAGATCTACAGTATATCAAAATGTAATGAGAATTTTGATCAGCGGATTCCCTCTGTAAATTTATGGAATTATACGAAGATGGCAATGACCCCCACTGAAGTGTGAGATGAAGGCCATAATCAGTAATGTCTAGTGTAGGCCGCTGTAAAACTTCACACTAACGCCGCGGCAACTCGACTTTCTTCTACACAGTCACGTCTACGAGACCTTAGCGCAGCGTATCCATCCGTCACGAGGATGTTCTAAGACATAACAATAAATAATCAATGAAAGCAACCTACGTCAGAGTCTAAGTGCTATGATGATGTCTTTTTAGCCATAAAGCCATTAATTAATGATCGCATACCTTTGAGCGGCACGTTGTGCGAGCTCTTGGCAGAACATATAAGGCGCGCGACGCCGTCCACAGTTTGTGCACGACCCACCTCCGCCTCGCCGCTTTTCTCCTTCTTCTTGCCTAGCCGCATTACTGGAATAAACATGCTGTTTTAGAATATTGTCATGATGAAGTTCCAAATACAGAGACTGATGCCAGAAATAGATTTCTTAGATGTCGTGTCTGACATCATTCAATAAGGCACCAGTGTGTAGGTGCCGTGGCTAAATTAATTTTGGTAAAGTTTAACGGACGCAGGTTATCTCGGGAAGCATTAAATCCACACTGAAAAGCATGTTTTCAAATACTGTAGCATAATATTAGTTATAATACGGTCCACAAATATGGTCTACTCGATAACTTATTCTTGTCCCAAGGTATCATGAGAAATTCGAGATAATTGGCTCGCGCAGTGTTAAAAAGATGAGTCAGGCAGCAGGTTAGTAGCGCGGTTATTGCGCAAGGCGCACCGGATGAACGCTTAATGAACACGTGAGGTTTCATTCTTTTTTTTTTTTTTGTAAACTATATTTAACGGTTCTTTATAGAGGAGCTCGTGGCTAAGTAATAACAGCCGCACGGATCGATCCATCAGGTTAAGCTACGCTTGCCGGGGTCGGTGCGTGAATGGGTTACCATCTTTACATACCTAGACTCCTCCGTGCCTCGGAAAGCACGTTAAGCCGTTGGTCCCAGCTGTCATTCGTGGATCTTTGACAGTTGTTACGGGTCTTCAGTCAGTCGTCAGTCTTACCAAGGGGTATCGTATTACCCAGTTAATGGGTTGTGGAGGTCAGATAGGCAGTCGCTCCATGTAAAAAACTGGTATTCATCTGCATCCGGTTAGACTGGAAGCCGACCCCAACATAGTTGGGAAAAGGCTGGGCAGATTGATTGATTTAACGTCTCTCTAAATTAAAGAAAGACAGTATACTAACTCTTCTGCTTCTTCTCCTTGGTGAGGTACGTGATACAGAGATGCGCGTTCTGTCGCGTCACGTGGAGGGCTCGGAAAGATGCCTTCACCGTCACTTTGCTGTCCGTAGCGTCTGACTGACGACTTGGAACCTGTGGGAAACGATGTAAGGATGATAGAGTGGGGGAGAGTAATGCGCGTTAAACTTGCACTACACTACTCGCGAAGTTGTAATTTGGCAATTGTAATTACGTTTGTTTTGAGTCTTTTATTTATTGATTTTCTGTTTAAAGTATGAAAATTATATTTGATATGAACGAACGTTTATTCTGGTATAAATTTTACGTAATAATATTAATGTAGTAAGGAGAAATTTACAGTTAATTCTGAGCGTTTTTAGTAGAACTTTTATGGTTTTGAATGGGATTTATTTTATAGCTATTCCATACAATATTCAAAATTATGAGGCCGCTATGGACTATATTTAAGAGATATTATTATACATGTATTTTTTATTTCTTTTTCTTATGTACAGTAGTCAATCCACAAGCTTGTAAAATTTGCAGTCGCGCATTTTATGAATATTTTGTTTCGGAATATTGGCTTTATTTGTATAGATAAGAAAATATTGCGAAAAGTGAGGCCGCTATCAACTATACTAATACTATTCTCCATCACTCAATAAGTCAAAGTTGTCAAAATGTTTAAGTTTCTCTGAATAAGAACGCCAAAGTTGGCCATTTAACTCAAAAATCACGGTCGAAATTATTATGCCACTTAAGAACTATGTCATCATCACTCTCTCCTGCCTTTATCCCACTTTATTTGCGGTCAAATCAAAATCAAATCAAATAATTTATTAGTTTGCAAACATGGGTAACATGGGTGTTGGGTCGGTCGGCGCAACATGTGTTTTTCTTCCATACTTCTCTATTAGTCGTCATCTCGGTAGTCACTTCCATTCTACACGTATCATCTTTCACACAGTCCATCCATCGTTTCTTTGGTCTTCCCCTACTCTCTTAAGAACTATTTGTGAGTAATAAAATAATTTGAATTGGAATAAACATACCAGCCAATAATCCAACTGCAGCTCGAGTGGCTCGGTCCTGGCCAGCAGCGGCAGCGGCAGCGGCAGGGAGGGCTGCGCCAGCTCGGCCAGGTGCGGCGCATGCGGCGCGGGCGTGGCGGGCGGGGAGGCGCGCGCGGGCGGGGAGCCGCCCTCCTCCAGCTCCAGCGACGACACGCCGCCCTCGCTGCAGCCCACACGAACCTCCTGTACGAGGAAAACACAGGCTAATGAATATCAGTCTATTCACACCCTATCCGGGCCATATGTCTGTTCTATATTTATATCTTGCCCGCGGCTTCGCCCGCGTAGAAGTCAATTCCTTATTTGAATCGGATTTTGTTCACAATTTCATGAGTTTTATTTTTTGCGCGGAACCCATTTCTTTTTCTAAAATAAAAGTTACTCCTTATAACATATATCCACGGAGCAGAGAATGAAGCGGAGATGCCGCAAGGCATTTAGGTCGTGCGCCTTCTATTAGGTCAAGACGTCACAGGTGGGCGGGGACACGAACCTTAGTTTCGAGTGAATCGTCATCGCGTTCGGGTCCGTTGTATTTTAATGGTTTTTTATTTGTTTTATTGTTTTTATAATGAAGTGCGCTGTTGTTGGATGCAAAAATTGTTCAGGATCAAAACTGAAACATATTGATGGCATAACATTTCACGTGTAAGTCCCTAAAATGTATATTTTCATTTTAAAACACATTTTCTCGTTTGCTAGTAGCTAGAGACATCTGTCGTCGAAGAGATGCAATATATCCACTCATGACAACTCCGTGTTTTTATCACAATTAAGCATGATACGATGAGGTTTCCGGCGACTGGGACCGCAATTAACTGGGACCGCGGTCCCAGTCGCCGGATCCGTAAAAAATAAATATTTTTCTTCCAGCGACTGGGACCACTCATAGATAACTTAAAAAAATCTATTATTCAAGCCAAAATTAGTACAGTCAAACGAAAAAAATTATAAATTATTTATATGAATATCATTGACTCGTTCTAGACATGATTTTACCTTATGCGCTTAGTAATAGATTAAGCTAGCCCGTTTTGACATAATTTACACATGCAGGTAAATACACACAAAGGGAATAGCATTGTATAATACTATCCCTCTCTAACTCGAGTCCGTTTTGCCTGTCGATTTCAAGGTCAGGTAGCCCTTTTGTTATTGTAGTGTATGTAGATTATACTATATACTAGATTTTGTAATAAACAATTACTTTCTGATTGTTAATTATTTAAAAATTGTTGATTGTTATGCACGATTTATGTGTTTTTTTTTGTTGATTGTTGTTAACACGATCTAAGTGTATGTTTTAATTACGAAAGTTTTAAATAACAGAACTGTAGTCAGTGGTTGTTTTTCTTATATCAATAAATGATGTTTTTAAATCAAAAAGGATTTTTCTTCAATTATTACATATAAAAATTTTTTGTTTGACTGTACATTTTTTTTTATTTCAGTTATCATATAAGTGGTCCCAGTCGCCGGAAGAAAATTATTTATTTTATTCAGATCCGGCGATTGGGACCGCGGTCCTAGTTAATTGCGGTCCCAGTCGCCGGAAACCTCGATACGATGACCAATTTTCGGCTCAAATAACTTGTTTAAGTTTATTTAGCTTGTTATAAGTTATTTTATAGATAAATTACATACCTTGATACATGAAACAAGAAGAATTTAAAATATGAAAAGTGCGCCATCTAACGGTAAGTAGTCGGTCCTAACTGACAAATAAAAATGTGTGCCTCATGCCAGCAAGACCCTATTTTAAACTTATTTTTTGTTATCATTTTAGATTCCCTGTTAATACAGACATTAGAAATGCATGGATAAGTGTTATAAATAAACCTAACAACTGGACACCAACAAAGTATTCGAAAATATGTTCACTTCATTTCGATGAAAATTATTTCTATAAAACAAAAAATGGCTATAGGAAATTGCATCAAGGAGCGTTACCCAAATTGTTTATAACTAATCAGGTAATCAGGTATAATGATAAATATATAAAATAATCTTAAACTTAATATAACACATCAGGTGAGATAATGATCAAACGCGAGCCTAACAATAGTAAAAAAACTGAAAGTTATATTTTATTAATTTTTACAGGAATCTCAACCAAATCTGTTTGAAGGAACATCACATACCATGCCTAATACTTACTTCAGATAATTACTTCAGATCATTAAATGCACATGCGCATGATCAAGATCCAATTTTCAACCATGTCACGTTGTTGACCAAAGCTATAAGCCATAGCTATTGTAATACGAGACTTAATTATTATAGTAAGCTCGAAAATATTGTTTTGTCTAAAAGGCAACATTTAAATAAAACTGTGTTGTTTAGTGGCCAATAATAAGCATTGTCCAATAAAGATTGATTATGTTAACAATGTTTTTGTTTGACTACCTACCTACCTATGGAACATTAGTTTTTGTTTACCCTAAACCCGAAAAGGGGTCATTGTACTCATCATTTTGAACAATTTTTCTATAGGACAAACTTTGATATCGCGAAAAAAAATCAGCTGTTCAGTACAGTAATCTACATCAAACTCGTCAAAATGTACTGAACAGCTGATTTTTTTTCGCGATTTCAAGGTTGCTCCCATAGAAAAAATTGTTCAAAATGATGAGTACCCCCCCCCCCCCCCCCCCCCCTTTCGGGTTTAGGGTAAACAAAAACTAATGTTGTATACCCGATACTCTACATGACACTATATTTTTTTAAAATTTCAAACAGGGAACACATTACCCACCTTTTGGGCTTCACCCGCAGTTGGGTAATAAATAATGTGGTCCCGCCATATTAATACCCTTAGAATCTTCTGGTACAATGTGTCATGATGTGTTACACCATAGTGGCCAGTAGACGAATTAAAATAAAAATAGCTAGTTCAGTTTCACTGTAATTATTCCTGTCACCGGTAGATGGCGTTACAAAAAATGGGCGGGATTTCCATCGTGGGGCGTAGCCATCGCCGTACCTCGTACCCCTCTCACCCGCATTCAGGCGACGCTTGTTTCTAAAGAGATTAGGCCTTGCGGCATCTCCGCTTCATTCTTTTCTCCATGCATATATCTATCTGGCTATCTGCCAGTGAAAGTCCCGTCAAAATCGGTGCAGCCGTTAAGAACATTACTCGTATTTATTTCAAAAATCATCTACATGCTATTCCGAATCGAATGACACCTTGGTTCATATTTTTCCGAGACTGCTGAAAAAAGTTGAACAAAAAGCACTTGTTGACTAGACAATCAATCTGCCTAGCCTTTTCCCAACTATGTTGGGGTCGGCTCCAGTCTAACCGGATGCAGCTGAATACCAGTATTTTACATGGAGCGACTGCCTATCTGACCTCCACAACCCGGTAACTGGGTAATACGATACCCCTTGGTAAGACTGGTTGTCAGACTTTCGGGCTTCTGACGACCCGTAACGACTGTCAAAGATCCACTAATGACAGCCGGAACCAACGGGCTTAACGTGCTTTCCGAGGCACGGAGCAGTCTCGGTATGTAAAGATGGTCACCCATCCACGGACCATTCCCGGCAAGCGTAGCTTAACCTGATAGATCAACCCATGCGGCTGTTATTACTTAGCCACGAGCTCCTCAACTAGACAAACACGGTCAAATTAAATTAGCCAGCGAAAGTCCGTAGACCGATGTGTATCGAAATCTATGGACGATAAAACAACTTATTTAAGTTGGGTGGTTGGTTGGTTGGAGTTTTATTTGTGTTGGTTGAAGTTGGTAGATAGGTTTTACTTTGATTAATTTATGTCACTTACGGCAATAAACGGCACAAATGTCTGGCTGGCGTCATCGTCGCCCGACTTCTCTCTATAAGCCACCATCGCCTCGCCGATCGGCACGTTGTTCACTGGACCAATGCTGTTCAGATACCTAAGAAAAACAGAACGATATAATGTGCTTCGTAGCGCTGTGTTTTGGCTTTTATGGATTTATGATTCCTATTAAAATTAAATATGGAAACCTGAAAATTAATGGAACTTGTAGGGTGTGTCATTTGCGTTGCTCAGAGTGAGTCGCGGAATATTAATTCGACTCGATTTTCTCATTTTGCGAGGGCGAATGCATCGTTTGAACAACTCATTTTGAGTGGCGTGATATTTAGTGGTGGAGACCCGTCAAATGGCTGCCACCTGTGTGGTGTTTGAACCAACCTGCCGATCCGTGAGGACATCTCAGCAACATCGGGCTCCGAGCCCTCGGCGGCACGCTCGCAGATGTTCTGCCACGAGTCGCTCGTGAACAGCGACGCGTAGCCGCCGTCCGAGGCCGCCAGGTGGCGCGCTATCACGCTGGGACCTGCGGGGAGATTGTTTACAGATCAGTAACGTCGAAAAGAGACAAAGATTAGCGACGACATTAATCGCCTCAAATCTGATTTAAACTGTCGATCGACCGCAATTTAGTTGCACCATGCAAAATTGCAATATTGCAGGGTGGAGGAAAGGACGGTCAATGGAAGACAACATATAGATACATACATAAACTCGAGCCTTTTCCCCATTGTAGGCAGAAGCTACAGAACGCCACCTGCTACAATCCTTACATAGTCTTTTTGCCTCGTTTACGTCCATACATCTGGTCATACACGCACGCCGGTTGCGAGTACTACGCACCTGACCTTTCTGAAGGAAGTCAAGTACCATCAATATTAATGACAACAGATTTTATTCGAAGGAAACATTTCTTTTTTAAAGTTAAGTGTATGCCTTCAAGGTCTCTTACTCCAACCAAATTTTCAAAGGCACGATGTTATTCACCAACCCGCAGTAGGCTCACAGAGGGGAGGGCTGACTCCTAACTGTGGGAATATTATAGACAAATGAAATGATGGCTATTATATTTCTGTAAATAGATCTTTTTTGACACTTTTACACGTCAAATTGTTTGGTAAATATTTTAAAACTAGATGGCGCCTGCATTTCTTAGCCGACTGATCCCTTAGAAGAAAAGCCGAAACAAACTTAGACTGATTATGTTTATAAAGGGTGAAATTTCATTCATAGGCATCCTTTTAAGGGGACATTGTACTCGTCACGGGCCCATACCTGAAATCGCGAAAAAAAAAATCTGCTGTTCCCCTACAATTATGTTCGCATAACTTGTCAAAATGTAGGGCACAGCTGGTTTTTGTAGTGATTTCAGGTTTGGTCCCATAGTAAAAGTTACCCTCCCCCCCCCCCCCCCCCTTAAAAGGATGCCGATGAATTAAATTTCATTCTGTATACCTACCTATAGGGACGTAGTAAAAGCGCACGGTGGGCGCGTCGTGCGGTCTCCTCGCCGCCAGCTCGGCGTGCGCGCGCAGGGCTGCGCTCGCGGCCGCGTCGCCGCCGCAGATGGCCACGCGGATACAAGAGCGACGAGAACTTCTGAGGACAATGCACCGTGTTAGTATTTGATACTTTTTATTCCGGTAGTACGTTCCCGTAGTATAATTCCCGACCTCCACGCGGGCAAAGCCGCGGGAAAAAGCTAGTTTACCATAAACGCCAAATTAACAACACTCATGAACCCCGCTCACAGTACTTCTGACATGCCAGTAAAGTCTTCGGCAAAGCATCCGCAAACCGACCGTTTGTTGGATTAGATAGAATCCAAGAAAATACAATTATAATTCTTCTGTACGTGTGTTTGTCACCTAACTTCTCCTGAACGGCTGGACCGATTTATATGAAATTTTGTGTGTATATTTCAATGGGTTCCTGGATGGTTTGAAAATAATTGGACCCGGTAGGTAGCGCTGCAGTCGGGTTCTAGGATCGTTCAGACAGGACAACGTCTGTCCGCTAGTATACTAATATTAAAAGGTTTATAATTCGTTGTAAGACAATATTTTTTAAGTTTTTAATTTACAGCATGCCATGAAGAATAACACAAGAGGGTTAATTAATTAATTATTATTATATATTTATTTAATTAGACAACATTGGTCCAAACACTTGTCAACTAAGGGTTAGTAAATGATTAAATATGTACACATTTTAAACAAACATTCATTCATTGTTTTAATTTTTTTTTTTCGTTAATAATTTAAAAACGAATCAACACATTATTCTGAAATACACACCTGGTGAATCCAGCTTTCCAGTCACGGTTGGTCACCAAGAGTCCTAACCTTTTATTCAGTCAGTAGAAGAAAAGAGGCACAAATGTTGAGCGTTTAGTAAGATACCCTAGATGTACAGGATGTATCAGAAAGATGTGGTCTTTACACACAGACCATCAAACTGAACAACTTTTTCATAGGACCAACAACGTAATCGAGAAAAACTTATCAGCTGTCCCGTATAATGTTCAATACCTACTCGACCCAAATGTATGGGACGGCTGATAAGTTTTTCTTCATTACGATGTTGGTCCCATGGAGATAGTTGTTCATTTTGATGGTCTGTACCACACTGTATATAATTATGTATGCATAAAAGAGCTTGACTACTCACTGTTTAGCCCTTGAATACAGCGCAAGTAACAGAGGTCTCGGGTCCGGGGCGGGGTGAGGCGCGTGCAGCGCCGGCACGGCGAGCGCGTGCAGCGCTGCAGCCGCTGCGCCCGTCCCGCCGCCCGCGCCGCCGCACACTGCGACGCACTCGGGGCCCACGGCTTCTTCACCTAGCAAGCGGGACACTTGCTCCGCCCACGTGCGACGAGGCTAGGATAGATAGATAAAAGTTTTATTCGGCGCAATATACATACAACAACCGGCCAAGCGCGAGTCAGACTCGCACACGAAGGGTCCGTGCCACCATATAATATTTAACACTACGTTTTCTACCCGACTGCGGCGAAGTCCAAAAGGAGGGTTATGTGTTTGACCTGTATGTATGTATGTAAGTATGTATGTATGTACGTCCGTTTCTTTGTTCCCTCGTAACTCCTAAACGAATGAACGGATTTTGAAAAATTATACTTCTTTAAATTTGTCTTTGGTAGCGCGAGTGTCACTGGCTACATTAAAATCAAAAACAAAGTAAAATGGCGGATTTGAGGTGCCATATTGTGGAGATCGAAACTTTTTTTTCTTCTAATACCATCAAGTGGAATATCAAAATGAAGGGTTTTAAAAGGTGATTACAAAACTATATGCAACTTATATGGTTAAAAGTAATTCAAAGTGACAAATCGTAAAAAACACGTAAACTTAGCTATTTTTGTGAAAAAAAAAAATACTCTCAAGACCAAAACTCCTTGCAAGAACTAATTCGTCTGCGAAATCTTTCACATTTGTAGACTAAAAAGTTGGAAATAAAAAAAAGTAATTAAAAATACTAAAAAACCCGACTGCGGTAAAAAACTGAAAAGCTAAAAACAAGCACATTTTAAATTAAATAAAAGTTGGAAGCAGGCAGGACCCGGTCCATTTTTATATTTTCTAACTCAAATGGGTCCCGCCTGATTCCAACTTTTATTTAATTTAAAATGTGCTTGTTTTTAGCTTTTCAGTTTTTTACCGCAGTCGGGTTTTTTTGTTTTTTTAATTACTTGTTTTTAATTGTTTCTTGTATGGGAACCCCGTTTAATTTTTAACTTCATTTTATTTTTTGTTGTTATAGCGGCAATAGAAATACAAAATATGTGAAAGTTTCAACTGTATGCCTATTACGGTTCATGAGATACAGCCCGCTGATAGATAGACGAACGGACTTACGGACAGCGGAGGCTTAGTAATAGGATTCTGTTTGGCACCATTCTGGTACGGAACCCTAAAAAGTAAAAAAGGAAAGAAAATACCAACTCGGTAAAAAAAAAAATATCGAGCAATTAAATCTGACAATTTAATAAAGCTTGACATGCTTTATAAACCCCTATCTGTGTGTGACGGAAGGTAGCTTAAAAAGGGTGAGATTTTGAGATAGACTTTAAGGACGCTGTTACAAATGGGTAGTCAAATCAATACTTTTTTACACAAAAGTATGTTTATTAAATATAATGCTTTACCTTCTTAAAATGTTTTTGCCCAAACTGTTGATAGAAGTGCAAGGTACTATTATGAACTATAAATATAATTTTAGATAGGTAAAGTTTCTCAATAATTGTACCGGAGTGAAAAATTTTACTTCGGTACATTTATTGAGAAAATATACCTATTTAAAATTATATTTATAGTTCAGAATCGTACCATGCACATCTATCAACAGTTTGGCCAAAAAACATTTTAAGAATGCAAAGTATTTTATTTAATAAACATACTTTTGTCTAAAAATGTATTGATTTGCCTACCCATTTGTAACAGCGTCCTTAAAGCAAAACACAAAAATTATGAGAAGGAAAGAAAATATAATAAAGGAGTCTCTTCGAAGGTAAATTAAAAGAAATTTTCTTTTATTTTATTATTTTTCATTCTTTTTTTTTACTGCCTCGTTGGTCTAGTGTTCGCAAGCGCTACTGCTGAGCATAAGGTCCTGGGTTCGATTCCCGCGTCGGGCAAAGTTATTGGGATTTTTCCATTTGTAATTTCTCAGTAGCAGCCCGGAGTCTGGATATGTCCCCGGTTGATGGCAATAGGCTCGCCCCCTATTACGTGGGACTTACACATAACTGGCGAAATGTGGGTGTACTTCGGGGAATACAGCCGAACTGTTATGTTCTTTCTTTTTTTTTTAATATTCCTTAATCTGCCCTAAAAGTTACACTTCAAGCAGTTTTAATTTTAAAACTATCCGTATAGAAAATGCCTATAAACATCTATCATACCTCTAACGTAGTAGGGCTCTGTGCCGGCAACTCATGCGCAGACAGCGGTCTCTCAGCCCCCACTACGAGCGAGTTCTTCTTGCGTGTCACACCGCCCCCCGGTATAAGGTTACCGCCGCTTGTCGCGCTGCGGAATAACCTTGATCGCTTGTCCTCCTGAAACAATGGGGTATCATCATCACTCTCCTGCCTTTATCCCAATTTATTTGGGGTCGGCGCAACATGTCTTTTTCTTCCATACTTCTCTAAAGTCGTCATCTCGGTAGTCACTCCCTTTCATCATCCTTTCTTTCATCTTTCACACAGTCCATCCATCGTTTTTTTGGTCCTCCCCTACTCGATAGTATATAGTAAACAATGGAGTATCAAATGTCTGTTTAGCTTTAAATTCCATATAAAGAGTTTCAACACCACTGCTCTCAAAACGGTGAAGGAAAACATCGTGAGGAAATGCCGGATTCCTGTTCCTAGAACCAAAAATTCGAAGACATGTGACATCTACCATCCCGCACTGGGCCCACGTGGTGGATTACGGCCCGCTCCCTCTCACAGAGATCGGCCGGCCTTTGTCCCAGTAGTGGGAACGTCATAGGCTGATTATGCATAATTATACAAAGTTCAAAAACGCGCAAAATTTCGGATTGATACGAAATTACTAATTTCTCTAGTCTTCATAAAAATCATATGTGGACGAGACAAGTAAGGAAGATTTTTCCACCAATTTCAACGTACCATTCACGCCGGTTTTAGCACCCGTGTGATTGGTGCCCGGGTAAATTTCAAACTATTAAACAAAGTCGTGTCTGTTCGTGTGACTGCTTAAAGACCATTAGAGACTTTCTAAACTCCAAAATCGATTTTAATGCAGTTGTCACCATAATTTAGAGAATTTACATAACATCGAGATTTATGTGCTCATCATCTGCCTAGCCTACCTAATATGTTAAGTTGGTTACCAGTATATGCAGCTGAATACCAGTATTTTACATAGAGCGACTGCCTATCTGACCTCCACAACCCGGTTATTGGGTAATCCGATACCCCTTGGTAAGACAAATATTTAAATCTTTAAACTTTGGTAAGACTGGTTGTCTGACTTTCGGGCTTCTGACGACCCGTAATGACTGTCAAAGTTCCACGCATGACAGCCGGGACCAACGCCTTCAGGTGCTTTCCGAGGCACGGAGGGGTCTTGGTATGTAAAGATGGACACCCATCCACGGACCATCCGCGGCAACCGTAGCTTAACCTGATCGATCAATCAGTACGGCTGTTATTTTATTATTATAGTTATTATTACTATTACTTAGCCACAAGCCTGTCTCGAGATTTGTGTGCTATGATAAGTCAACTAACCCTGAGCTTGACCTCGTTAGGCGGGGAGCTGGACACGGAGGCGCCCGACACCGGCGCGTCGATGGTCGCGTCGCCGTCGCTGTTACCGTCGCTGGCGCGTTCGTCGCCCGCTGAACTTCTAACCGCTTCTGATTCTGTCGTTGTAATTTAAGTTAGCGGGGAGTTCAGGGGTGTAACGAGGTATTTTTTTTTTATGTTTGTTGAAGGACTTTTTAATTTGATTTCTTAAAGAAGTTGGAGATCATTGACCTTTTTTATTTCAAGTGCTATACATGGTGTTTACAAGAAAATATCAAAGTGAAGCGTAAAGTTCAAGATAGGTTTAAGTGGATTTTTGATTATTTATGGTCTGAAATCGGCTAAAAAATAACATTGTACAATTTTATTAGCTTCAAAATAATAATCCTGTATAAAACAACATGTTTAACTTAATAAAATATGTTATTATCAAATGTTAATTTCTGAAAGAATGAAATATTAGGCACAGTGTATTTATAATAGTCAGAAAGGATAAGTTTTCAATAATTAATTAAGTATAAGTTATAATTAAAGTTGATCAAACCATGCAACCGTGTCACTTGTATTGAGTGGACGGGTGAAGACGGAAAGCAGTGATAGTGATAATAATAATAACATAAAATAATAACAGACAGAAGCACGCTAATAGTCATAATAATAAGCCATTATTATGTAACTTGATAAAGATTGTGAAATAACTAAAGTACTTAAATAATTTAAAGAAATAAAAGTGGAAAGTATTATCTACAGAAGGTCACATTTTTACGATTTATGTATTTATTTTTATGATTAATTAGGCTTAATTGTTACGTCACAATCTCGATCAAATATGTAAATAAACTTACTCTTTTATTAAAAATCATAATAGACGGGGACGAGTAAATATTAAGACAATATTAAATTGTATAATTTAAGCTACTTACTGTGGTCACAAACATTTATTTTCGAGGACCCATATTTTCTTAGTTCACATTATTAAATGAACAATATGTGTATATACTTACAGATATGCTTATGTATTTGTAATCACGTTCTCAAAACGGCTCTAACGATTTCGATGAAAGTTGTAATATAGAGATTTACGGGGGCGAAAAATCGATCTAGCTAGGTCGACGAGGTACTGTAGAATGATGACAGTTCAATAATTATTTTCTTACGTATTTCTCAAAGTTATTTCGTTAATATTTATCGTCCCTATAATGGTCTACAGACCTATTCATCCAAATGTCTGATTAATTATCTGTCAGGCATTAATAAGTCCATAGACCTATTCGTCTATGAGTCCCATAAGTCCTATAAGTCCACAGACCTTGAAAGAATCTTGTAGCGTTGTCCCAACAAGGTACTTTTGGCGGTCAAATGACGTTACAGCTCGACAACTTCAAAGGTTCCATCGTTTATCTTCCCATCTAAATGATTATAGATAGACGCACTAATGGGGTTGTTTAACGGAAGCTTCGCCACGAGAGAGCGCTGTGTGTTTGTAACTTGTCAAAGTCATCTTGAAGACAAAGCGACCAATCGGCGATAAGAAAAACACTTAGCGCCATCTCGCGGCAAAGTTTTCAGCAAGGAACTCCATTGGCATCTGAATGAAAGTAACAAACACTTAACGCCATCTACGCGGAACTAATTTGACAGTTTTCTTCCCCATTCCCTCAATCCCATATTGGACCAGTCACATTTAATTCGGCAAAGTTCGGTTTTTCCGAAGATAAACGATGGAATCTTTGAACGTTGTCGTACTGTGAAAGGGGTGCTGTTGGTAAACAATTAGAAACAAGTTAGCGGCGCGGTTAGTTGCAATTTTGGCCACTCGCCAAAAGAACCTTGTGGCGCTTTATACGTCTGTAGATCCATATGTCAATAGATCTGTATCTTGTAAGAAGCTGGTGTACCTGTGAGCGGCAGCGTGACGAGCTGTCTCTCTCGCAGCGCGCTGAGCTCGGCGCCCGACGCCACGCTGGCGTGCCGCGTCACTGCACATGCGCCGCCTTCAGTCACAGCGTGCAACGTGGAATACCGTGCTAGTGCGGATGGAGTAGGCAGAATGCCGTGAGGAGTGAATGGGTTTAGTCTGTTTTATTGGCTTTGGTTAACAACAGATAATGGTATGTATATATGCTGTCATATGAGTCTGATTTGACTCGTTGCTGTATTTTTGACAAAGTTGTTCAGAGCTGGATTATAATTTTTGTAGCCCTCTGACAAGATTTCCACATTAAATGGATTCCCATTCGATTTATTTCAAAGTTTTAATATTTCCCCATTTAGATACTGTAAATTTTACATCTGAACTTCTTGATACCCAATTCGTGAGTCAACAGTAGTATTCCACCTCGCACACAAACTAAGCTAATGCACACAGCGTTACAAAACAAAACATAAAAGATACTCAATGTATATGTCTTCCATTAAAATGTATGTAAGCATAAACAAAAGTTAAGCGATTACGTCACACAATGCATCTTCGAATGTATGCTTCGATGCTCAGGCAATTAATTATGTTACTGATTATATTGTTCACCATACACTAGTAGTGTTATAATTAATGAGTGACTATGTGTATAAGTAGCTCTTGGCCTAAGTATTGAAGATGTGACCAATTATTGTACTAACAGTTTTGTTAAGTATTTTGTGACAAAATTTGCTTCTAAAAATGATTAAATTTTTTTATGAGGATTTAAGAAATGAAAAACGGTTTTCAAAATTAACATTACTTTATTGCAAAAAAGAAAAAAAAATAACAAAATAAAAAAATATAATAACACAATATCACAAAAATGTTAAAGTTTTATCAAGAACAGTAAACAATCTTCAAAAATTTGACCAAGAGCTAGCAACATTATCTTTACAACATTTCTGACATTGTTCTATGGGTGGGTACGTACCATTGGAATGCCTGTGGTGTTCCTGGTTGGCCAGGCTCCTGGAACTGCTGAAGAACGGTCTCAGCGAGGGTTTGGGTGTGGAGCCGATGCTGATGGTATCCATCTGATCCGGACCAGAGTCCTCGCCTTCGCCGCATGATAAGGATTCTAGTTCCTGGAAAGATTATAAGCAGAATTATGATTACAAATAAAATCATCTACATCTTCAAATGCTGTCAACATCAACATATCATGTTCACAAAGCCAGTTTCCGTAAGACTGATAAACATGCTGCCAGCAACACTGCAACAGTTCATGTTGCCAGTAGCAATAACATACTTTCAACAACGCAACACGTTGCTGCAACAATACTGCTCAATATTTTTTTTGCGCAGATTTTTTTTTTCACCATAAAAATAAATTGTAATTTGTAACCCCCTTATTCATAAAATAACTAAAACGCTCTATAGACCCTATTTTAGTTATAGAAGTGTTAATTAGTCTTCTTTTTTTAAACTCAAATCATAACTTGAAAGAAATTGACAAAACACTTCTCTAACTAAAATAGGTTTATAGAGCGTTTGTTTTTTATGAATAAGGGTGTAAGAGTTTATGTTTTTCTAGTTAACTGTACCATTTTTTCAAAAATCTGTGTATGCAGTTACCAATTACTAAAAAAGTTATGGTCAGCCTCCTAAGAACGTTTTCGTGAAACTACAACGGTTAACCTGCCTTTATTGCCCCATTTCAAAAATCCACTCAGTACTGTATACGGTTTTGGAAGAGACAAAAAAGACAATGAATTATCATAAGTCTTATGGAATCTTACATTTTTGTTACAGCAACACGACATGTAACCTTACCTGGAACAATTCATCGATGTCATGTTGCGCATGATGCGTGTCGCGTGTGGCGCCACGCTCCGACAGCTCCTCGGGCACGCGGAACCTCCGCAGCAACGCCGCGAACTTCTGCTTCAGGTTGCGTTGCTGTAACACAATGTGTAACGTTAGTTGAATGTTGGTTGTCTGTGATTTTTGGTGAGAAGAGTGGCCGTGTTAACTAGGTTATAATATTTACGTGATAACCATAGAGCGAGTAATAGATTGAAAGGTACTTTCGATTTTGTACTTTTACTTTTTTGAGGTATCTATGTAACAACCAATTTATACGTCTATTTAACTGTGGTTGTGAGAACAACTCGAAAAAATACAAATTTCTATACCGTTTCAAAGTTTTAACCATTCATAGATGAGCTCAACATAGAATTCATTCATTAATTTTCTTTCTAATCCTTCGATTTATAAGATTTTACGCAAGCTCTACATATGTACATTTAAATCTAATCAAAGCCGAACTGATAATGTGACTTATTACGAGTACATTTTTATTTCTTTTAAATTATCTTATCAGTCCAAACCTTCGATAACGGACTATTGACACTACAATATATATTTTTTTTGTTTTTGCCCGATACAACAATAACATGTAAATTTTTACCTTGAAGAAAGTCAGGTAAATTATGAGATAATTAATATAGAGATAAAAGACGACACCGGCCAAAAATGTTAGTTTAGAAGTTACATGATTGTGTAAATCTCAGTTTCCATGCCTATAAATATAATTTATAAACACTTATCTCAAACAATATCTAAAACATTAATCTCTTGACATAAGTAACACTTTTAGACTTTTAAATCTTCAAGCCTGTTCCCAACTATGTCGGCTTCCAGTCGAACCGGATGAAGCTGAATATTAGTATTTTACATAAAGCGACTGCCTATCTGACCTTCACAACCCAGTTACTGGGTAGAACGACACCACTTGGTAAGACAAATGTTTAAATCTTAAAATTATTACAGACACAGATTGAGACAACACAAAAACACACTACACACAGCACACAATTCTAAATATCCACACCCCACTACACCAAAACACACATAGATGCGCACACGCATACCACAAATACATACAGTTTTCACCTCCATGGACGGATCGCTACTGAGCGGCAACCGTCTTGGATGCAGTTAATCTAATCTAGCTGTGATTAGTTCACAAACAACGTGACATAATGTTTGTACTGCTTTAATGATATGACGCTATCTTGTTCATGTAATTAGAGAAAGCCAGAGGTCGTGCGCTCGAGTTCCGTTTGTGTCTACTGACATAGTCTATGACGTCACGTCTGTACCCCCAAAAGAGTAGTGTGGGTGTAGTACACACCCCATTTCGCTATTAAATCAACAATCTCAATGTAATAGGAGGTGAGTCTATTAACATCTAACTAGACCTAATGGGTAAAAATCCAGACTGGATGCTATTGAGAAATCTATACTAAAATCAATCTGCCTAGCCTTTTCCCAACTAAGTTGGGGTCGGCCAGTATAACCGGATGCAGCTGATGATTACATGAAGTGATGGATGTTTTACATGGAGCGATTGCCTATCTGACCACCACAACCCAATTACTGGGTAATACTGGTAAGACTGGTTGTCAGACTTTCGGGCTTCTGACGACCCACCCGTAAAGACTGTCAAAGATCCACGAATGACAGCCGGGACCAATGGCTTTACGTACTTGCCGAGACACGGAGGAGTCTCGGTATGTAAAGATGGTCACACATCCACGTACCAACCCCGGCAAGCGTAGCTTAACCTAATGGATCAACCCGTACGGCTGTTATTACTTAACCACGAGCTCGAGAGCACGAGAAATCTATACTAATATTATAAAGAAGTATTGTGAGTTTGTATGTAGGGGGTAATCGTCAGAACTACTGATTCGATTCCGAAAATTCTTTCACTAATGGTAAGCTGCAGTATTGCCGAATGTCATAGGATATAATTTCACGCGGACAAAGTCGCAGGCAGAAGCTAGTTTCTGATAAAAAGCCCATTACCATCTTGCCTGACCTGGGGTTCAAACCCAAGTCAGTAGAGGCCTTTGCGACCACTACACCAATAGGGCAGTATTTTCTACTCACTTTCCTCCGCTTATTGTCTGGCTCTCTTCCACTGAATGGTTTCTTTACATTATAGATAGTAAAAATACTAATTAAATGTCAAAGAAATACATTTCGACTGTTATAAATGAAGACTCTACGATACAAGTGTAGATACCTAATGTTTCAGATGTGCAATTTTAATAATACAAATACAATAGTTTTACATAAATACAACTAACCAAATACATGACGCATGCTTTTCCAAACTAGAAGACCACATCTCTACGGTATGAGAATAGAAATTTGGAATCTGGAATTCTATTTTTAAAGTTCAATTTTGTCAAAATATTCGTCACAATGTTATGTTATGAAGAAGATTTTTCAGGATCATGCAGAACACGGTAGTAAGTACAAGACAAAACTCTTTGAAACTTTCAGTACGTACATTAGTTATATAGCTATGAGTTATATTTACAACCGCGGACATGTGCGGCGAACCACTTTTCAACCTTATTATTACCTTAGTATGTGGTTCACAACAAATGTCCGCTATGGTACAATTATTGTCCTCATTGATTCTGAACTTTCTTTATCCATGTAACTGAGGAAACCCCCTGTACAATACATGCATTAAACTTTGGAAAAGTTTTTATGAATTCAGCAGAATTTCTATTCTCATACAAATGTCATACTAAGCGTGCGTGCGCAAGCGCTCACCGCGAGCTTCCCGCGGCTGCCCTTGCGTTTCGCGGTCGCGTTCTCTAGCTCACTGTCGCTGTCCCTGTCGTTCGCCTTAGAGTGCATATAGCTCTGTCTCTTTCGCTCGCGCTCCATGAAGCTCAAGTCACGAGAACGGGACAACTGCGTGCAATGCAACGCCTATTACGCACAAGCTATATCTTCTACTTAAATATTTAAAGCTATAAATAAACAGTTATAAATTATTTCAGTAAAACGTTGGCCTGTAAATGATAAAAAACATGGTAAATATGGAAAGCTCCCTGAAGCAAAAGCATATTATCAAAACATGCGGTTTTATCGGAACGAAGTTCTTTAACGCGGCTCGCGATAGGAGTAAACTGGTAGAAATCGTTACGAAACTAAAACGCGTTATGTCCGATACCTAAAGTCAGTTTTAGCCGACGTTCGCACGGACGTAAAAATATCGCGGCGGGATTTTAACGCGCACTGGATTTTCAACTCTCGGTGTTGAGCCGAGCTTCGAAAATACAACCTAACAACAACAGAGTGCATCCCAGCGCGTTGAAAAAACACACAGTTGGGTTTTCAACTCTCGGCGCTAAGCAGAGCTTTGAAAATCCAGTGCGCGAAAAAAAATCGCCGCGATATTTTTACGTCCATACGAACGTCGCTCGGCCTAAGGGTCAAAAGTTTGTTTTTTAACACAGAGCCATCTGTACTCCATGAGTTTAGGTAATTAAATAAATGTAAACAAAGAAAACCACGTGTCTGGTTAACCGACTAAATGTAATTAATACTTTGACAAGTATTAGCATTATTTCGTAGCATAACCACTGAAGTGACCTTCAGTGGTCATGCTACGACACAGTTGTACTTTTCAATTTAGCAACTTTATAATTCGTTGTATAACGTTGCTAAATTGAAGAGTACAACTGTGTCGTAGCATGAAGACTGAAGTGACGGGTATTAAGTTTAGTCGCTTAACCAGGCACGTGGTTTTTTTTGTTTACCTTTATTTAATTACCTAAACCGATGGAATATAGTACAAGTTTTTAACTTCTAAAAACTTATACTAGATGGCTCTGTATTGATACATATTATGTTGCGTAAGGAACTTCGTTCCAACCGGGTGTCCCACGACACTTTCCGACATTTTTTTTTTTTATATAAGCAGGCCCTTCTGCCAAATCTTTTAAGATAACGACGCGACGGGCTTCTTTTACGGGTACCTAAACATTCCCTAAAATCTTTAACTATATTATAAAACTGCTAATTAGGAAAAATCTTATAACTGGCTCCTGTACAAAATCTTCCTAGTCCGAGAGCTAGGGCTACATTTTATAATAAGAAAAAACCTAATATTTTCAACATAGTTTACAAAAGCCTGTTCGCTTGATTATAGTCCTTATTACCTTGGTATAAGAGAGATCAGTTTTGTTGAAGGCCAGCTGCCGATGCGCGCGCCGCCTGGCAGGCGCTCCGTACGTCATGTCATCGGCTTCCTCTACCGAGCTGAATTCACCTTCTTCTTCTTCGTCTGAGTAGCCGCGTTCTGTAAAATGAGGAGTAAAAAGTATTAACATTAAAGGGCTTTAGTGGACGCTCACCTTCAGAATTACGGAAGAAAAAGACATGTTGCGCTAACCTCAAATAAATTGGGATAAGGGCAGGAGAATGATGATGATTTATATCCCGCACAGGTATTTGCATTTAACCTCTCTCTCTCTTCATCACGGGACAGTTACAGACTTACCAGTAATAAGCAAAGTATTGTTGTTCTTAGTGTCATGGTCCACCGGCGTGGATGCAAGCCCGGTGATGGTGAGCTTGGCCACCGGCTGGCCAGCTGCAACTCCAACCTTGCCGCCAACTCCAGTCAGCTCTAATTCCATGTCCATTGAGCGTTGTAGCACCTACGGAAGAAAAGGAAATTGGAATTGAGTTTTTATAAACATAACATCACGTATACATACAAATTTATTCAACGGCCCAACATCCATCCTGAGCCGCATGCCCAGTCACCTGTTCCCTTGATGATCTTATGACTGCTTCAGTGAGCGGAGTTCACGCAGCTGAATTTTGGACTAAACATATTTGAACATTTTGACATCGATATCTATAAAAGCTAACAAGAAGAAGACTTCACGAAGGAATTATCCGAAGGGAAGAGACTTTTCCATTCCCCAACGTCTCGTGCTATGCAGGCGAGCCTAATGTTTTTAACCGAGTAAAAATCCATAGATACTCTGGGCTGTTAATGAGAATTACCCAATGGAAAACGCCCTACCCGGGGACTGGGGTAGGACTATCAATCAAAGGGTTCTCTCCACGCTTAGCAGTGGACCTTCCAACCATAAGACAAACAAACCGAGTAAAATACATATTTGACTGAAGTCTACTTCTCCATGACAGATGAAGGCTAAAGGTACCTTCTAGATTGTGTATTTTCCGCTGACGTATCGACGGCAGCGTGCTCGTATATATGCTATGTGCTCAAATACACGAGCGACACGCTGCAGACTTGTAGTCGACGCGTCGGCGGCTGCCGCCGACGAGTCGACGGCTGCAGTTGCCTCTACCGTTGGCAACGTGCAGCTCGTGGCCACTTAAGCATTAATTTGTAAAGAGATTAACTATCTCTCAACGATGCATGTAACTAAACTATAGCAAAACACATTTCTCATATTATAAATACCTCATTTAAAGTTAAAGACCAGCAATTTGTGGAATTATTAGCCAATGTAATTGCAAATAAATCGGCGAATACAAAAATGAATATCACAATGAATTCTGCGCAAATACCACACAGTGGTACTAAGTACATGATGATAATAGTGTGCACATCAATTTGCGACGGAAACCACCCGAGGTTCGTAATTTACACACATTAGTGGCAAATTGTTGGCGGACTCTAAATTGTAGGTACATCGATTAACGGTCAGTGAACTAAACTAGCTAACAGGATAATCAATGTCGGGATATGTAGGTCAAAACAATGAGGAATCTAAACACGTAACTAAATGTTTTGAATTCATCAACTTTGTTTGTTTTGCTACCATTATGGTGGCTCCTCCAACGGAGAGGAGCTTGTGGCTAAATAATAACAGCCTTACGGGTCGATCCATCAGGTTAAGCTACGCTTGCCGGGGTTGTCCGTGGATGGGTGACCATCTTTACATACCAACTCTTCCGTGCCTCGGAAAGCACGTTAAGCCGTTGGTCCCGGCTGTCATTCGTGGATCTTTGACAGTTGTTACGGGTCGTCAGAAGCCCGAAAGTCTGACAACCAGTCTTACTAAGGGGTATCGTATTACACAGTTACTGGGTTGTGGAGGTCAGATAGCCAGTCGCTCCCTGTAAAATACTGGTATTCAGCTGCATCCGGTTAGACTGGAAGCCGACCCCAACATAGTTGGGAAAAGGCTAGGCAGATTGATTGATTGATGGTGGCTTCTACAATTGGCACCACTGGCTGTCGGCTGATGTGATGATATCTACTCATCACATCAGCCGACAGCCAGTACCATAGATATATGAAAGAAGGAGATATGCCCGGTAGTTGAAAATGTATCAGAACCCGATGTCGCTAGGTTGGCCCCACCACCGCGCCACTACTACACATGTAGTTCAATTAAAGCAATAGATACAAAGTCGCGCACACACTTGCAATTCATAAATCAGAACATACTACACAATCAATTATAAACCTTAACTCGTCACACACAGCGTGCATTTACCATGCACCGTACAACTTACTCACACAAAAACATCTGTCGCTATTATTGTGTTGTGCAAAAAGCAATTTATTTTACAAATACGCTAGTGATTGACTAAAACGGAAAGTTATCGATACTTCCATTTATTACTGTACAAGAAAAATTTGGGGTCCTGAAAATAAAATAAAAAATGATATGTCCTTAAAAAAAAAAAACACGAATCAATAAATTAAAACAATCCGGTTAAGTTGGTTTAGGCTGTGAAACCATAGGAATTGTTGAACCCTGTTATGTTGTGTTTACTCACTGACCTGTAAAGTGGAGGTATTTGTTCAGTACTTGACGTACTCTTAATTTTGGGATTGCCCATTCAAAAAGCCTGCGAGTTTTCTTTAGAGGCTGGAACATTTCTGCCTTAAAGTGAATTGAGCATATGGTGCTGTTGGATACGCAGGCAGGTAATGAAAATGAGACGCAAATGCTGGTTGAGTGTGGAATCCCTTTATTTCTAAAAATCGGTCCCTTATATAGGTACAGTCTCTGTAATAACTAATATGTAGTGGGTAGGTACATTTTAGAACAATAGAAATACCCTATGTGCTGCATTTATGAAATGAGTAGGTATCGGTAATATATAAGGTAGGTATAAATGGTAGGTATGCCATTCCGCTACAGTACACCCCCTCAAGCGAAGCGTACTACTGGCTTCACTATTCTTCCTGATCGCGTTGTTCTGTGTGTGTCATCCTTTCCTTGTTCGTTCATAGTGTAGGCAGGCTTCAATCGGTCGATCGAGACGTTGGTTACTCTTCCTGGTAGCTGTAGCTTGTAGTATTTCTCACATCTTTCCAATACGGGATATGGCCCTTCATATGTCGGCTGAAGTGGTTTTTTTGTGCAATCTCTGCGTAGGTAAACATTTTCGCAGGTACGTAGGTCGGTGTGCACAAACATGTTGTTGTTGCTATGCGTTGTCTCAGCTGGTCGGTATGCGTTGATAGTGTGTCGCAGCTGTTCAACGAAATCGTGACTCATTGGGCTACTTTTTGTTTCAACAAAAAAATCTCCAGGCAATCGCAGCGATGTTCCGTAGGTATATTGTGCGGGACTAATTCCTGTGTCGCTGCGAGTAGCCGCGCGCAGTCCGAGTAGTACGGTGGGTAATTCATCAAACCACTTTCCGTTTTCTCTAGTAGTGCAGCGCGCGGTAAGTGCGGCTTTGAGTGAGCGGTGCCAACGTTCGATGATTCCATTTGACTGCGGGTGATATGCAGTTGTTCTCGTTCTATTTATTCCCATTAGCTTCATTAATTCAGAGAAAAGTTTGCTCTCGAACTGACGACCTTGATCGCTTGTTATCGTGATGGGACAACCAAATCTTGCTATCCAGCTTTCATATATCGTTTTGACTATTGTTTCTGCAGTTATGTCGTGTAGAGGTAATGCTTCAGGCCATCGCGTGTACCGGTCGATAATAGTGAGTAGGTACTTGTGTCCATATTGCGATGGTGGTAGGGGCCCAACTATGTCGACATGTATATGTTGGAATCGTTCCGATGGTGGGTATGTTGCGATTTGACTCGATGTATGACGACTGACTTTTGACTTTTGACAGGCTTCACAGGCTTTCGTCCATCGTCCCGCGTCAGCGTTCATGGATGGCCAGAAATATTTTTCACTGAGTATTTTCCTTGTAGTGCGCGTACCGGGGTGGCTGAGGTTATGTACACTTTCGTACGCTGCCCGGCGAAATGTTTCCGGTAGGTACGGGCGAATATGTTGTGTTGATGTTTCGCATAGTATTTTGCAATCTATGTCGGGTAAGAGTATGCGCTTCAATTGTAAATTATTTTGCTTCATTAAGTCACGTATAGTGCTGTCTCTTTCTTGCGCTGTGGCTAGTTGCTTGTAGTCGATCGTTGTAGGACAGGTGATGGTTTCTGTGTTGATCCGTGATAATGAATCTGCGACTACATTATCTTGCCCGCTAATATGACGTATGTCGTTTGTAAATTCGCTTATGTACATGAGTTGTCTGGCTCGACGCGGTGTCTCGCTGTCTGTCGATGTTTTATTTATTGCGTAGGTTAGCGGTTTGTGGTCGGTAAATATTGTAAAATGTCTTCCTTCGAACATTTTTCTAAAATGCTTTACGGCCATGTATATAGCTAGCAGTTCTCTGTCGAATGTGCTGTATTTCATTTGCGCGCTCGACAATGCTTTGGAGAAATATCCCAGCGGTTGCCATTTGTTGTGTACATATTGTTGCAGTACAGCACCGGCGCACTTGTCAGAGGCGTCGGTCATTAATGCGATGGGTGCGTTATGTGAGGGATGAGCTAGTAATGCCGCGTTTTGTAAGCCAGCTTTACATAACTCAAATGCTTTCTTGGCTTCATCATTCCATATAATCTTTGTTTTGTCTCGTTTCTTGCTATTGTGCAAATATGCATTTAGAGGTGCTTGTATTTCGGCTGCCTTTGAAATGCAATCTCTGTAGAAGTTGACGGTGCCAAGGAATCTTCTTAATTGTTCAATGGTTGTGGGTAATGGGAAATTGGTGATTGCTTCTACTTTTTCTGCTGGTGGTTTGAATTTCTTTCTTTGCAGCTTCGTAACGGTGAGGTTATGCATTTCTCTACTAGGTACGCTGTAAAATAATCAAAAACAGTAAAAAAAGATTATTTTACATTCTCAAAGGTTTCCCAACCGTACTTAAACGTCATCTTTTCAAGTGTTCCAACCGGGCTAAAACGGTTGACAAATTGAAAAATAAACTATAATAGCAATATAATATTCGTTGGGCAATCGACATTATTATCGATAGCCTACTTTAGTGGATCTTAACCTCATCACTATCTCGCCGCAAGACACAGCGGCTGTACTATGCGACGCTCCGCGTAAATAAAGTATCGTTTTGTTATTTTTACATTGCTTGTCCAGTCGCTTAGCGACATACTTAAGGTAGTGGTTAAGTAGCAATGTATTTGCTGCAAAAATAGTACAGCCGCTGCGATATTTGAAAACAAAAATAACGTAGTAAAAGCAAGAAATATTTTACGATTTGTTGTTTTTTATGATTTTAAAGATAAATACAGTAAAATACTTTTACTTACATATGGTAAGTGATCCCGTGAGATACGAAGTTTTTAATATCACTTCGGTTTTTGCAGGAAACCACTGAACAACACGGCATTTTTATAATTTATCGTGACCATGGTCGAAAGCGTACTAGTTCGCGGAGACGGCCATTTGGCGAGTAAAGGCACAGCGTGCGCATAACGCGTGGACACAGGCACGCCCGCATGCCACTTCTCCTGTTTTTTTATATTTCTATGGCCAGTACGAATCCAATGCTTATTACAGACCTTCCAGTGGAACTTTACAAGGAATGTTCATCATAATCAGCCTATAATGTTCCCACTGCTGGGTAACAGGCGTCCTCTCTTCGAGAGAGAGTGGGCTGTAATCTACTACGCGGGCCCAGTGCGGGTTGGTAGATGGTCACAATGTCTTTGAATTTTTGTTTCTAGGACATGCCGGTTTTCTCACAATGTTTTCCTTCACCATTTTGAGAGCAGTGGCGATGAAATTATTTAAACAAAGTAAAGCGCCTGCCTGGGTTCGATCAAGTAATGTTCAAAAGGAAGAAATTGCCATAAACACTGCAGTTTGTAAATGGATTCGTAATCATAGGAAAAAAGGAAACCCTATACTGCCCTCGATTTTTTTGTCATACATAATGACAAGAAATTCGATTGCAATCTCTGTTTTACTCTTTTTCAGCCAACAAAATAAATAAATCCTCCGAGCACAGCCGGGTCAAAACCCTAGTTCTACCATAAAACGGTGCGCTAATAAGAGAAAACCATTTTAATCCCGCTGGACGGCGCATTTAGCAGTGACTCACTAATTAACGGCAAGTGTCCTGCGAGCCTTGATAATGAGGCAGCTGCAATTAAGCGGCTAATTTTAGAGTTATAGTTATCTATGTACGTACTAGGTACGTTATTTGTATGATTAAAGTTTTAGAGGACGCATCCGGTCAACATGAAATGTTGGTAACGCAGAATGCTAGCGAGAATTTACAGTGGAATTGTTGAGGTGTTTTTTCCGCAAGCTGGGCGCGAAAAAAAACGATTCTACGCCTGCTCTTCACAGTCTTCAAACACCGCTAATGCCATCTGCGGCAGCATTTTCAGCAGTTTAATCTTATATCAAGCTTATTGGTAATACACCAGCAACCTCTTAAGGCTTCATTGTACTCATTATTAGGAACTTTTACTATGGGACCAAACCAGAAATCGCGAAAAAAAAATCATCTGTTCAGTACATTTATCTATATTAAACTCATCAAAATGTAGGGAGCAGCTGATTTTTTTTCGCGATTTCAGGTTTGGTCCCATAGTAAAAGTTGTTCATAATGATGAGTACAATGACCCCTTAAGAGGTTGCTGGTGTTTTACCAATAACCCCGTATAATACATTTTTCTATCAAAATTGGTCACTTGCACGGGTTAGCACGGATTACCATAAAAGTATCAACTAATGCTAAGCACTGTCTGCTGCCACGAATCAAGTCTTTGTTCCGGGGAACAAAACATACGACTTTACTGGTGGCCCAGTGATAATGGCCCCGACTTACGAGTTGCCGCTCGTGGGTAAGTCGAACCCAGGCAGGCGCGTTACTTTATGTAAATAATTTCATCACCACTGCTCTCAAAAGTCAAAACGGTGAATGAAAACATCATGACGAAACCGGCATGTCCTAGAACCAAAAATTCAAAGACATTGTCACCATCTACCAACCCGCACTGGGCCCGCGTGGTATATTTTAGCCCACTCCCTCTCGAAGAGAGGAGGTCTGTGTCCCAGCAGTGGGAGCATTATAGGCTGACTTTTAATGATAGTCAAAAATTCAGGTTTAAAAACTTAGGTAATTGTAAGTCAGTTACTAAAATTTAGGTCTCTTTTCAGCGAAAAAGCAAGGCTAGCATCGGTGACATTTAGTACCTAGCACCGTCTGAAAAATTATGCGTACCTAACCCTATATTCTTAGCTACAAAATATTACCACAACACTGGATATTAGGTACAAATCTGTGAACTACTAACAAATCGATTTCAAACAACCGCCAAGATTTAGCGCGACCTTCGAAGAATCAATTGAAACGGTTTACGACTCCCAAAACACTGAGAACATAACTTTATAGCTGTTGGAAGATATTTGAAAGGGATACTATTTTCAGTCGAGACTGTTGAGAGTAACCTTGCCCCTAGTTACCTACTCATCTGGCATTGAACTCGATCTACGCTTGACGGAGGTTCAATCATATGAAAAAACCGACTCGTTCTTCATAAAGTTTATTGCGTTACTTTGACACTTATAATTACCAAACACACGACTCACAACACGGGGAAACATCAGCCGGTCTATTCTGTAAAAATCTCACCGTGAAAACTTAGGTGAAGTGATCTTAAAGTGAGCTGTCAATAGTGTCAACCCCTAGCATCAGGTGGAACGACGGTTCACTTCACGCTCACTTCATCTAAGTTATCACGGTGAGATGTTTACAGAATAGCACTACAGTACCGAAAAATAAGATTTTAATCCAAATCTATAGATGACATAGCAAATTAGCGGGAAAACTGAACCTGTCAGTAACATGTTTATGACAAGCTTAAATCTAGACCATTCTGTTGGTGTTGCCAACAGCATGTGGATCGTTACTTACGTTCGCCACAAGTTTTACTCGCTGGCTAGCCAAACTTTTGACCAACAGAATTAACACGAGATATTTCTTTCGGAGTGTAAAGGAAGACGTTTTAACTAAAGAAGAGTCTTAACCAATGATGCCCAGACTTGGTCTTTGACTAACATCCAGAAGTCCAAACTTAAGGTTTATTAACGAGCAATAGAGCGAAGTATTCTAGGTGTTAAATTAACAGATCGTGTTCGAAATTCAATACTGCGCTCCAAGACAAATATAGATGACGTGGCTCAAAAGTCTTCTCAACTCAAATGGGACCGGGCAGGACATGTCTGTCGCATACCGGACAACCTGCGGGCACAAATAGCTCTGAACCTGAGAAAGTAAGACGGGTTTGCAGCGGGCCACGTATGATATGGCGGGACGAACTGGATAGGTTCCATCCATACTGGAAGGAGGATGCGCGGGCTTGCGAAACATGGCAGGAGTGAAGGGAGGCCTTTGCCCATGAGTGGAATAGAGCAGGCTAAGAAAAAAAAGTAGATTTACTATCTAGGGTAATTATTTTTTTTTTTTTTTTTTTTTTTATTTCTTAAAAGTTAACAGAGGGTTTTTATCCACATGGATATGCCAACCGTATTGTACCTTATCCCTACTCTTACACCACTAAAGTTAACATTATAATAACATTATTCTTATAATCCTTATTATTTAACAAATTTAGCTATTCATTGATCAAGCTGTTGTACTAGATCACACAGTTTTTTTGCAACATTTGATTTAGGTTTCGCTAAAATAGTGAAAATAAGGCCAAGATCTAAAATATTTAAACCAAACTCCCTAATCAATGAATCTCTTTCATTTTTGCTTTTAACGCATTCCATGCATAAATAACCCCAAGCATGATAAACATTCTGCCCAATCCAATCTAAAGATGCTTATTCTCGGTCAAAGAGAAGCAACGACCCTCCTGGCCTCGAGAATGTCAAGGCAAAGTGCAATGGACTCGGCTTATAACTGAGACGATGTGGTAAAATCAATAGTCCACTTAAAGGTACACTGCAGTTACATAATACAGTTTTCTCGTAGAGATTATAGTACTATAAAGGACAGCAGTACGAGTATCCACATGTGAACTAACACGATCATACTGCCAACCAAGCGAGACGATGCGACAATATCCGATCAGAATTGTGCATTGTTGCACGGTATAGCGAAATGGACTAGACTATAAGGATCGGGAGATAGCTTATATTGGGTCACAGGGAAACTTCCAGTTTGCATAACGAGGCTTTGAAAGCCTGACAAGGTTCTGCTGGAATACAAATAAAGATAAAAAAAATACTACATAATTAGACAAAGGAATAAAAAAATTGTGCCCAGGGCACAGCATGGATGGCTTGTTCCACTGACATGGACAGTGATGTTCTTCTAGTATCCAACCTAGTTCGTACTAATATTAAAAATACGAAACTTTGGATGGATGGATGGATGTTTGTTACTCAATCACGCCAGAACGACTGAACGGATCTGCATGAAATTTGGCACAGTTGGAAGAACACATAAGTAGGCTACTTTTTATCCCGGTAGAACGTTCCCATGGGATAATGTCATCATCCATGCGGGCGAAACCGTGGTCAAAAGCTAGTATACCGCAAATTCCATATCGTATTACACAGTAACTGGGTTATGGGGGTTAGATTATGCAGTCGCTCTATGTAACATACTGGTATTCAGCTGTATCCGGTTTGACTTGAAGCCGACCCTGAAATAGTTGGGAAAAAGGCTAGGCAGATAGACGATGATGAGTACATCATGGCTAGGCTACCGTAGATGACAAGAATGAGAGATACTGACCTGATCCATCCTGATAACACCCTCAGCCAACGTCTTGTACCCCAGAATCGTGCGGTTCTTGTATTTCTTGCGACGCTGCAGCATTATCTGCAATCTGAAACATAAAAATATTCTTATTAAATATTATTCAAGAAGTAAACTTCTTCGGGTATATTATTTAAGAAACCTCTTGCTACCAAAATTGTCTAAAATCCACCGTAGTCATGTTCCCGTCCAACTCGA
The DNA here is from genome assembly GCA_946251885.1 of Cosmia pyralina. Classification (NCBI taxonomy): domain Eukaryota; kingdom Metazoa; phylum Arthropoda; class Insecta; order Lepidoptera; family Noctuidae; genus Cosmia; species Cosmia pyralina. The sequence continues at coordinate 20,737,292 of OX276360.1, forward strand.
GGTGTTAATCCTCCAAATTCTAACTGAGATACGTTTCTATTGCAATAAAACATATTTTTTCATCTAGACATTTTTTATTAGTGGGTACCGCTTCAAAACCTAGTAAAAGTAAATCCACTCATAAATTCAAACTGTAACACATAATCATTTAAGCAAACCCAAAATCGATTACAGCATCGATAAACATACAAACAAATCGATTACTCGTATTGTGAAACCGTTTATAAAGTTTGTTTGAACTGCGACGTTGGATCTTCAAACTGATTATAGTTTTATAGCCCATTTTATTGTCCAGAATGTTTATACCATGATGTTTAAGCTCGAGTGCTGGGATATATGCTAAAAAGACCAGAGTTTTATAAATAGTCGCTACTTTATAGCCGTTTTGGGAGTTGAAAGACATTTTGTGTTAGATATACAACCGCGTTTTGGTTTTATAAGAATTTGTTGTATTTCGGGAAAGGAATGCAGAAAGATGTTAATAATGTAAAATTGTATAGCTTGTTAAACTGTCCGTAATAAAAATTGAGATAAAGATAGAAGAATTAAATGGAAATAATGGAAGGCAGCTTGGGGCAGCATTTTTTTTTTATGGTGTAAAAAAAAATAGTAGTCCAATAACGTAACGTAATAATAAGGTAACGTTATTTAAGGCATATTGCCAGTCGTTTTACACGTGCAGTCTGTGGAACAACTTTACGCAGCGGGCGTAGGTATAGCGCACTGCGCGTGCAGTACAACAATGCTTTCAGGATACTGTTAGGGCTTCCGCGGTTTTGTAGTGCTTCGACTATGTTTGCTGAGGCGCGGACTGATGATTTTTTCGCGATCATACGGAAGCGGAGCGCCTCACTATTAAGTCGCCTACGAAGCAGCTCGAACAGTCTCCTGAGGGTATTGTCCGAGCGGTGGGACCTGTCCCTGTTACAGAGGTGGATGCAGCTTCATGTTAGCGCCTCTCCTCGTATTATTTGACATGTTTAATTATTTATTTAGATTGATGATTTTGTGTATGTTTAATTTTGTTTTTGATTTATTTTATTGTTTTAATTATTCTAATGTATTTTTATGTGGAATTATGGACTTGGTCTGAAATAAATGATTCAATTTAATAAATCAATCAAAGCTACATTTCTATAAATTACAATAATTTGGGCTATACAAATACTTCATGAATAGATAATTATTATTTATTATATGAATAAATTAATTAGAGGGGCTTGTGGCTAAGTAATAACAGCCGCACGGGTCGATGGATCAGGTTAAGCTACGCTTGCCGCGGTTGGTCCGTGGATGGGGATCTTTACATACCGACACCCCTCCGTACCTCGGAAAGCACGTTAAGCCGTTGGTCCCGGCTGTTATTCGTTGATCTTTGACAGTCGTTACGGGTCGTCAGCCAGTCTTACCAAGGGGTATCGTATTAACCAGCGACTGGGTTGTGAAGGTCAGATAGGTCGAGTAGGATAGGACAGGTTAGACTGGAAGCCGACCCCAACATAGTTGGGAAATGGCTAGGCAGATTGAGATTGAATTGACATTGGTTGCAAGTGTTGCAACTTACTTGGAAAACTGATCAAACAAAACGTGTTGTGCGATACATTTTTAACATCGACAGTTTTATTGAAACCATCCAATATTTTTTACTAGATACAAAGTTTTATAGCCAGTGCTCGTATTGCGCTCATACTTTTATTAAAAATACTTTATTCAATCCCGGCTGAAGTGAGTTGCAGTTAAATATTTTGTTAAAATAGTGCAAAACCGAACATGTCCTCTTAATTAAATCAGTGTTAGCCTTTTTTATTGCCTAAGGAATCCAAAAGGCTAAATACGTACTTAAAATAAAGCCTCATTTTTTTCGTGAGTGTTACAAGAGTCAAATAATGTAGAATATTAGGCGATAGCAAGATATGAACACTATATTTATTCATAGAGTACTCCCACATCACACACATTTAACATATTAAAAGAACAGTTCAGTAAAAAAGCACCTTTCAACCCTCATGGTAAGTGCCTTCTACTACCCTAAAATTATTGTGCTAATAACTTAGGGAGAATTTCACCAATAAAACTGAACACGATCAGCACATAAACCACGTTTAAGAGCTGTCAGTGTCATTATTTTCTTCAGAATATTGACACTGACAGTTCTTGAACTAGGTTTTGATGTGCTGATCGCGTTCAGTTTCATTGGTAAAATTTGCACTAAGTACACACCATTCATCAAACACAGAACCAAAACCCTGATAATTAGCTAGAAAGAAGAGTGAAGAAGATTAATTAATAACACAATCAACCTTGACCGTATAACATGATACTATACAAAATTCCTACATTAACGACCTGCATTAAAAACTACTAAATTAACTATAAAAAACATACGGCGCAAAAACTAGATTAATGTCTTCATAACGAGCGGAGATGGGAGACACGTGGGTTTACAGTTTGCTCAACTTCTATTAGAATTCAGATTCCTAGAGAAGTTGAGACCATAGGCATGGCGATTTTATTGTTAGTCTACTGGACGATAAAACTCACTTTAGTATACCATTATGACTATAATAACACCAGTAGGGATATCCCTACTAAACCATATGGTTTATGACTACATTAGGTAAGCTTAGGACTTCGAGAATAAGGAGTACTAGCGGCAGCATATGCTTTTTTTTTTTTTTTTTGTGGATGGGAAATCATCAAATGACTTCTCCCGCTCCGGGCAGAGCGGGAGGGCGTGTCAGACTTTTACTGACTAAAACCCACCCGTGTTCCTTCAGTTGCCCGTGCCAGGGCCACGGTATCTCTTTCGAACTACCCGCGACCCCGGCGGCATCGGCCCTATTGGACCCCGTCACTGCTGACATCTCTTTGAGGCGCGCGTGGAACACAACGCGCCGTCGACCCGGGCCTGGTCCTTACCGGACGGCGAGCTGCCCATTACTCGTCGTCCGCAAGCCCGCGCCTACGGTGGCCGGGAATCGGCGATAGATTCCCGCCGCCCAGGGCGTCTCCTGCGGCGGCTAGGGGCGCGAGGGCGCGGCTGTTGCCTCTCCCTCTCGCGTTCCGCCTCCTCCTTTGCGAGCATTACTGCTTCGCAGAAGGAGGTGACGGCCTCCCATGCACTCTCGCTCCGCACCATGGCCTGGACCAAGTTTGGACGCGAGAGATCGAGCGGCAGCATATGCTGCTGGCATAAGTACAGTCACGAGCATAAATATATTACTATGAACAGCTCGGCAATAATATACCGCATTTTGTCACCTCTCTCGCTCACACGGAACCAAATTTTTAAGATTGTTAAATGAAAAGATGCTTTTTTTGAATAATTAGACTAGTAAATAATCTTGTTTTAATAGGTAATTATTAAAAACACATTTCTATTGTGTTACATAATAAACTCAGCTCAAAAAGTATTATGATCTGTTTTTGAGATGAATTAAATAAACGCCACAATGAAAATGTGTTTTTAATAATTACCTATTAAATTAAGATTATTTACTAGTCCTACTTAATTGATTACATTTTTCAAAAAAGCATCTTTTCATTTAATAATTTGGTTCCATGTGAGCGAGAGAGGTGACAAAACGCGACAGCCCTCATCTGTCGTCAAGATGACGAGATGTACATATAACTATGTGATCATTTGAGGAATGCATATACAAGACGCAGCACAAATATGTGACATCGTAGGAACACCAAAACTATCTGACGAGACAAGTGACGTCAAAATACGAGTATACACATCTTTTTGAAGCCAATGCAGCTTCCTATATTTTGGCGTCACTTGTCTCGTTACTTCGTTTTGGTGTTCCTTCCATATTATATATTTGCGATGGATATTAATGAATAAATCATGAAATCAGATATTATTGCCGAGATGTCCATAGTAATATATTTATGCCCGTGACTGTACATTTTTTAGGCAAGAGATTTTCAATACTAAACGTAGCTATTCATGGTAGCCGCTGTCATAAAAAGACTGAGTGAGACTCGGAGAGATTTTCTTTTTCTATCGTTTTATGGACCGCCACTACTGTTTGTCCTACTCGCACGCTTTATAACCGTGACTGCCACAAGTCTTGGAATTTAGTAGGTATACTAGGTATAGTAGCATTTTATCCACTGGTGGAAGATATTATAATAATCGAACATTTTATTAGCACTAACCTGTTACCATCCCGCTTCACAAAATGAGGGTACTGCAGTGAGAAGCACAGGTCAAGCTCGACATCAAGCGGGGGCACCGCGATGTCGTTTGAGCGCAGGGTCCGCTTCGAGCTGTGCATGCGCGCCGCAAGGATCACGGCACCTGCGCCCGCGCCGCTTGCTGCCCCGCCGCCGGTCTCGCCCAGCGCGCCGCATACACGGAGGCGGGTTATCCGGAGTGTGCATAGCCTGGGGAGGAAAGAGAAAACTATTGTAAGTATGGGAAAGAACTTTAGATGCGAGGGCTCGTAAAAAGACAAGAACAGAACATTATGACACAACGTAATACATAGGAACTGTACAAACGGCGCCGGCGGCGGTCTTATCGCTAAGAGCATATTTACAAACGACCCTGGAAAGAAATCCTAACTCTAATATTATAAATGCGAAAGTGAGTTTTTTTATTACGTTTTCACGTTAAAACGGCTGAATTGATTTGGATGAGATTTGGCACATGGGTAGACCATGACCCGGAAAAGGACATAGGATATTTTTCATCCTGGATCGCAAACGAAGTCGCGGGCAAAATCTAGTAAATTATAAAGAAAGTATAAGTACCAAGGTATGAGATAGCCATTAAAGTTTTGCATTGATTCTTCTAGTTCGTAGAAGTGCTACGACTGCTACGAGTGCTACGACGTAGCTCTCATTCATAAACCTTTGTCTTGACTTTCTGTTTTATTTATTCGTAACTTTGCACTGTTTTTACGACTTGACAAAACATCGAGATTTCTTTATTAAAAAAATAAATAAAAAATACATAATAGAAATACTTACATAAATAAATAAATCTAATCTAAAAAAAATTAAGTTAAATATTAATGTATTTAACACCTAAACCTTGACCCTTCCGGAATAAATTCTGTAGATGATGGTGTAAACTGCAACAAAATCCGTTGCGTAGTTTAAAAGAACAACGCGGCCACACAGACAGACACGAAAAGCGACTTTGTTTTATAATAAAAGATATAGATGCATAGATATTTTGTTTTTTTTTTATTTTCATATATTTTATACATTTAGGTTGGTGCCAACATGAACTCATGAGAGTTTTACCGTGCACCAAAATCATCGATTACGTAATTTAGAGAATTAATAATAAATAATGAATATAGATAGACTATGTCCATGGGGCTCGTGGCTAACTTATAACAGCCGCACGGGTCGGTCGATCAGGTTAAGCTACGCTTTCCGCGGTTGCGTATCTTTACATACTGAGACTCTCCGCGCCTCGGAATGCACGTTAAGCCGTTGGTCCCGGCTGTCATTTGTAGATCTTTGACAGTGGTTCCAGGTAGTCAGAAGCCCGAAATTCTGACAACCAGTCTTACCGAGGGGTATCGTGTTACCCAGTAACTGGTTGTGGAGGTCAGATAGGCAGTCGCTTCACGTAAAATACTAGTATTCAGCTGCATCCAGTTAGACTAGAACCCGACCCCAACATAGTTCGGAAAAGGCTAGGCAGATGATGATGATAGATAGACTATGCCCTAGTATTTATGCAGTGATCCATTTCTTTATAACTGACTTCAAAAAAGGAGGTTCTGTATTTGACTCGTATGTATAGTATATATGTATGTATGTATGTTTGTTTGTCCGCGATTTTCTCAAAAACTAATGAACCGATTCTGATGATGTTTTCACTAACGTGATCTGCATGCTTTCAGGAAGGTTTTAGTATATAATAAATTATGTAATTATTCTTATGTCCGAAGTTATTTGCATATATGCACTGTATCTCCGGCATTTCTAAGCGGATTTTGATGATTCTTCTTTTGGTTCGACTTATGTATTTGTATATTCAAGTAAAAATGGAAAAATAAATTTACTTTAAAAAAAGTAAAAACCGACTTCAAAACCAAAAACGAATAAAATAACTTTCATAAAACACTTAACAGCATCTGAAGTCGGTGTCTTCAATTCCTCAATGCACTTTAGCTTGACACCGACTTCAGAAGCTGTTAAGGTTTTATGAAAGTTATTTTATTCGTTTTTGGTTTTGAAGTCGGTTCTTACTTTTTTTTAAAGTAAAATTACGAAGCCTCCTTAAAGGCAGAAAAGCAGTTCTAAAGATATCTCTTGTCGCTATAAATAAACGAAAATAGGTGAAAAATGTATGACATCGCTAAAACATGTCGACACGACTCGTTGCCGGCTCGCTACACAGAAAGATTACATGCTGTAACTGGGGCTATATGGGGTCCTGTTTGTCGTGATTGGCAAATATTTGGACCATCCTACGAACCTTTGGGGGTTCCGTTCATTATGAACATTTATTTATTTATTTATTCAATTCAAACATACAAATATCCGTAAGGACCCAATAAGACCCAATGCGATATTGTTGCACACTTAAAAATTAAATAGTTCCACTGCTTGTACAGTCAGCAAAAAAAGTCGATTAACAGTTGAGTTTCATAAATCTTAATTATTGAGAAAAATACTTCATGAAAATAGGAACAGGTGTAAATTTTAAAGAAAATGAACTCATCTAATAAATGAAATGCTAAAAAGCAGGTCATCATAATATAATTTTGTGTTAATTTAGATGATGTCAAAAAGTAGCAGTGTTAACCGACTTCTGTTGCTGACCGTACCATAACAAATTCTATGGGTAGCTATTCTTTGAAATTCACCCAAAGCGCAACGGAATATGTGGATGTCATCAGCAATTAGGTTGACGGAGCGCGCACGTCAGCGGCGCCTCACTTGCCGGTGCCTCACTTGCGCGCTTATCAAGGTTTTTTTTGGGCGAGAATTTTCACGTAAGAAATTTTTGGGGTCTGTTTAAGAGTGAACGCACACTTATCGGAGCCGAAGAAAGCGAAGGAGCCGAAAGAATAGGATTTTAGAATTACTTATATGAAATCCTATGAAACCTCACAAACTTATCCGCACCGAATCCGATGAATCGCCGGAAGAATTACTAGGAACTTAATTTCGTTCGGCGCGGACAAGTGTCCAGTTTGAAGAATCTTCCAGATAAATTAATAAATTTACTTTAATAAATAAAAACCGACTTCAAAACCAAAAACCAATAAAATAACTTTAATAAAAAACTTAAGAAAGCTTCTCAAGTCGGTGCCAAGCTAAGGTGCATTGATGAATTGAAGACACCGACTTCAGAAGCTGTTAAGTTTTTGATGAAAGTTATTTTATTCGTTTTTGGTTTTGAAGTCGGTTTTTTTTTTTAAGTAAATTTACATAATGTAATTTATACTAAAACCTTCCTGAAAATATGTAGATCACGTACTGACGTGACACTAGAAAGAATCATCAAAATTGGTTCATTCGTTTTTGAGAAAATCGCGATAAATACGGGTCGAATACAGAACCTTCTCTTTTGAAGTCGGTTATAAATTAAACAGAATTTACCGGAGCTTATGAAAAAGACCATCAGACAAAACATCATACTAAGTTATAGATATAGGTACTGTAGCTGTAAGGTACAGCTAAAGATAGACAAAGTAAATTGATATTTTCAAGTTACAATAAACAAAAAAGCCACGTCCTCACGTAAATAAATAAAAATAATTTGCTAGACATTCAAGACGTTTGTTCAAATCTAATATCCTGTGCGCAAAATGTTAATAAAGCCTTCGAGACCTTTAAGAGCAAATACGCCGAAACGACACAATATTATCTTATTATTTGCAAAGGACGGGATATTATTTTACCAAACAACGTACACTCACCGGAATATAGCAGAAGTTCTATTGTGAAAAAGAATCTATCGGTTGCAAAGGAGTCCGGAATTATAGTGCAAATTAATAATAAAATGGAGCTAATGTACCGCTCGCGTTAGCGGCTAAGCTGAATTTAGTGATACATCACACTAATATTATAAAAGCGAAAGTTTGTGAGTGTGTGTGTGTGTGTGTGTGGGTGTGTTTGTATGTTTGTTACTTCTTCACACTCAAACGGCTGGACCGATTTGGATGAAATTTGGTATACAGATAGCTTATACCCTGGATTAACACATAGGCTACTTTTTATCCCAGTCTACGCGGGTGACACCGCGGGGCGTAGCTAGTGCATACATAAAACTCACGCCCTCTTTCTATAGGGGTAGGCAGAACGCCACCTGCTACGATCCTTACATACTCCATTGATGTATCAGAAAGGTGTGGTACAGACCATCAAAACGAACAACTTTCTCCATGGGACCAACATCATATTCGAGAAAAAATTATCAGCCGTCCCATACATTTGGATTGAGTAGGTATTGAAGCTTTGTACGGGACAGCTGATAATTTTTTCTCGATTGTTGGTCCCATTCATTTTGTTTGTGTCTTAATATCTTAGTAGAAAGATGCGCCTCACGTTTTTCACGTTCGTTCGTTTCTTGTTCGTTTTTTCGTTATCTTGGGTCATCAAGACACCCGGAAGGTTATTTTATTATTTTTAAGGCGCATTTTTTTTTTCAATCTACATTACATATTCCTTTTGAGATACGGAAGTGTAAAAAACCGGCCAAGTGCGTGTCGGACCACGCACAATGAAGGGTTCCGTAGTTGGGATGAATTTATCTTAAGAACAAACTTAACATTGTAGTTGAAAAACATGTTCTTCCATACATTCCAACTGTAAATGTAAGTTTGTACTCACAATATTGATAGATTTACCATATTATTTTAAGACCACAGACTTCTTATAGGTTTTCCTGTAATCTACAGGTAAAGATCTAGTTTCCGTATTTTTTTCAAAATTTTAGGCTCAGTAGTTTCGGAGATAAGTGGGGGGGGGGGAGGGGAATGGTCAATTTTCGTCTATTTTCTTAAATAACTTCAAAACAATTTATTTTAAAATTATAAAAAATAAATATATTTGAGACCCTCATAGCCCTTTCATTAGCCCTTTCATTTGACATGCCACATGGTGTAGTTTGCAAAACTTTTTTTTTTAATTTTCTTATTTGCCCCCCAAAAGTGACCTCTATATTCAAAATTCATTTATTTACTTTACCCGTCCGTGTCTGGGTCACAGAAATTCATATGTGTACCAAATTTCAACTTAAGCGGTCCATTAGATTCGGAGCAAATTGGCTGTGACAGACGGACAGACAGACAGACACACGAGTGATCCTATAAGGGTTCCGTTTTTTCCTTTTGATGTACGGAACCCTAAAAAGTAAAGAAATATCGATGTATTGTCAAGACGTAAAAACCATGCGAAGCAGGGGCGGGTCGCTAGTTAAAAGAATATATATATAACACTTTAGTTACCTCAAGAAGTATGTAATTAGAACTCCTAAGTCAAACTCAACATTCAAGGTGAATATATTTACAGCGGTTTTTCAGGCCTTATTTCAATATTAATTATTACGATGCAGCGATGTGAAGAAAAACGTAAAGTAATAATCAATCAAGAAGCTTTTACATACATTTGCAAAGCTATTAAGAATTTCTGCACGTAATAAATTACAGGGCACTGGCGCCGAGACAAGTCATATGTGCAAAGAAAACGTATATACAAGGTGTAACTTAAACAACGCACAACCTCATAAGTGTCATTGTACTCATCATTACGAGTATGAACAACTTTTACTACTCTACATTTATGTTCGCATAACTCGTCAAAATGTAGGGAGCAGCTGACTTTTTTTTCACGAATTCAGGTTTGGTCCCATAGTAAAAGTTGTTTGATATCATGAGTACAATCATGTGTTTAAGTATCGGTCACTAATTACCAGTAACGTTTAATACGTAATTGTTTTTTGTGATTTGAGATAAATTAAATAAAGACATTGGCCTGGTTGGAGCCTCGGGCGAATACTTCGTGCCAAAAAACAGTAAGCAACAATGTCTATTATGTGTTAACAAAAATACTTCTTTGTACTCGCAATACATAATCAGCCTATAATGTTCCCACTGCTGGGACACAGGCCTCCTCTCTGAGAGGGAGTGGGCCATTCCACCACGCGGGCTCAGTGCGAGTTGGCGGATGTCACATGTCTTCAAATTTTTAATTCTAGGACATCTCGGTTTCCTAACGATGTTTTCCTTCATGGTTTTGAAAGCAGTGGTAATTAAATAATTTACAAAAAGTAATGTGTGCCTGCTTGGGATCGAACTCACGACCTACAACTCGTAAGTCGCGGCCGTTACCACTGGGACACCATGGCACTGCTCTATACTCGCAAATAATAAAGAAAAATTTTTCCTGTGATTTTATTTATTTTTGTTATTATTTTCCGAGTTTTGTTTTTAGGCGTTGTGATTTGATGATACAGGATATTAAATTAATAATAACATAGATACTGTGAATAAGCAATAAAATATAGAAATGGTTAACCATTTATGATAATAAGTAGGTTTGTGATTTTGCCTGTACATTTTCATGAATAGGTAGGAATCTTTTCTCTAAAATTATAAATCATAAATAATGTAACATATGTGAGGAGCTCGTGGCTTTAGTAATAAAAGCCTCAAGGATCGATCCATCAGGTTAAGCTACACTTGCCGGGGTTGGTCCGTGGATGGGTGACCATAATTATATACCGAGACTCCTCCGAGCCTCGAAAAGCACGTGAAGCCGTTGGTCCCGGCTGTCATCCGTGGATCTTTGACAGTCGTTACAAGTCGTCAGAAGCCTGAAACTCTGACATCCAGTCTTACCAAGGGGTTTCGTATTACCCAGTAACTGGGTTGTGGAGATCAGATAGGCAGTCGCTCCATACCAGTATTCAGCTGCACCTAATTAGACTGGAAGCCGACCCCAACAAAGTGGGGAAAAGGCTAGGCAAATTGATTGATAGTGTAAGAATTTAAGCTGACAGTGACAAGGGCTTGAATACACTTTCATCATAATTATACTTTTGAAACAGACCGAACATGCAGACGTACTATACAGATTCAGCTATTGGTGTTTACACTAATAGCTGAATCTGTATAGTACGTAGTCTGTGTAGTACGTAGTAGTTAGGTCATGTTGTATAATTTAGCTAATTGATATGCGTAATTCGCAAAATTGAGTAATTAGTTTTTTCTTCGAATTGTCGTGCATATTTGTTCATACATTAGGGGAATGTTTGCCTCGTATGAAATGGTTTCTCTGGTATTAGCTTGACACTACAAATAGGTACCTAAAATAGTACCAACTTTAGCATTTTAGGATTCATTCATTTTCCTATAAACTACCAACTTGATAACAGCATCAAATTGGGAACCTACATAGGAGGAGGAGTTTCTTGCCCGTTCTACTCCATAGGTACCTACTACGCTTTGGAATGGGCGACTAGCTTCATCTTTCGGACTGACCGACCCCTTGACAATTCAAAAGTGCCTGTAATTGGCTTATTTGAATAGATTTTGAGTTTGAGTTTGAACAGTCACATTAAATCATCCAAAAATTTCATAAGACTAATTTCCAAAATTTTAAGCCTCCAAATCATATATCGTGTAAACGATAGCAGCAGGGTTCCGTGTCATCGTGAAACTTTAACGAAGTCGCTCGTTCGCAAGCTAATCGTCCAGTCTGAACCAGTTTTTATCTAGCCAGAGCTTAACGCGACCACTGCAGGGCTGCTGGTCAACTTTTCCCATGGCTTAACGTGGATTAACTTTATGTTTCCTGTCTAGCGGCATTCACCTGGAAACTTATTGGTAGTGTTTAGCGATAGTATAGATGTAACAATACTGTTGTAGATCGTAGAAATGTAAACAAACAGTCGATCTATTGTGTAAAAATCTCACTATGAAAACAGCAGATAAAAGAGACACTGACTTCAAGCTCACTTTACCTAAGGTTTCACGGTTCGATTATTACGAATGAAAACAAATATACTTAAATCGCAAAGTTGTTGGATGATTGGCATACAGATTGAACCTTGGAGAACGCATAGAATATCATATCATTTGATATCACACGCAGTAGTAACTGATATTATACGATATAAAGAGAAGTCCTGACTGATTGACTCATCAATGCCCGGCCTAAACCCTTGAACCTGAAAGCTGAAATTTTTCATAGAGGTTCCCTTTATAACGTAGACAAGGAATCAATACGTTCCCGTGGGATATTTTCCGCCATCCATGCGGGCGAAGCCGCTGGCAAAAGGTAGTGTTATATTGGGTGACTGGTAATTAGTGACCGAAACTAAAACGCATGATTAGACTCATGATAACAAACAACTTTTACTATGGGACCAAACCTGAAATCGCGAAAAAAAAATCAGCTGCCCCATACATTCATGTTCGCATAACTCGTCAAAATGTAGGGAGCAGCTGATTTTTTTTTCGCGATTTCAGGTTTGGTACCATAGTAAAAGTTGTTTAGGTATCGGTCACTAATTACCAGTCACCCTATATACGAATCGTAAAGTATATACAAACGAAGACGCGGGCGAAGTTGGTGAGTAAAATAAATAACAATTAATTCAACTTTCAACATGCGATGATGTGATGCTTTCTAAGTTCAATAAAATATACTGTTACCATAACTAATGATTAAAACAAACTAAGATAATTAGATCATGCTGCTGTAAAAATAAAAAAATCTTCAGGGGTAATTAAGCAGGTGATGAATTTTCTAAGGTTGTCTTTGCATAACTTTAAGCTCTACTTGTCTTGTAAAGAAAATTGAGATGAAAAAGAAGCCATGATAAGTTTCATGGAAGATATTTTGTGGTTTCAAGTGAAACTTAATGACTTTAATCAATAAGGTAGGTACCCTATTGATTCTACAACACGATTCATGAAAGCCTAAAAGAGATGAAGATTCATCATCATCGTCATTTCAGCCGAAAGACAGCACCGCCATTTCGACCAGTTCTGTGCTTCCGCATCCAGTGGATTCCTGCGGCCTTTGCAAGGTTATCGGTCCACCTTGTGGGAGGCCTTCCAACGTTACGTCTTCTGGTACGCGGCCGCCACTCTAGAACCTTTCGGCCCCATCTGCCATCTGTTCTGCGAGCAATGTAAGCCCTGCCCACTGCCACTTAAGTTTGGCAATTCTTCGGGCTATGTCGGTTACCTTAGTTCTCCTGCGGATCTGTTCATTTTTTATTCGATCACTTAGGGAAACTCCAAGTATCGCCCTCTCCATTGCTCTTTGGGTGACTTTTAGCCTTCTAGTAAGGCCCATTGTAAGTGACCACGTTTCAGTGCCGTAGGTCACTGTGTCAGTGTGGTCACTTGCACTGTTCAAAGACTTTCGTCTTGAGACACATGCGGTATGGGAGACGAGAAAACATTGCGCGAAGCTTCCCGAACGCTGCCCAGCCGAGTCGGATTCGACGATTGACCTCTTACTCGAAGTTGGACCTAATTGGACAGTTTGTCCTAGGTAAACATACTCGTCCACAACTTCGAGTGTAGTGATGATGTTGATGAAGATTAAAGACTATTGAATGTTTAAGAGAAATGACGGAACACAAAGACACCAGGCGCCATGGGCGCTTTAGACATTTATTCATCTGTATCTCCCCGTACGTCCCGTATCCAATACACAGATGTATCAATTATTTTGACTGATTGAATCTCACCACACCGGACTCAAACAGCCTGTTCCAAGAGAGATGATTTACCATTTGAAAAAAATTGCAACATAAGAGCAAAATTAACAGCTTTTTCTTGCCAGCCCTACAGATGACAGTGGTCGGAGGAAGAGAAAGGCGACCGGAACGCGCATGTCCGTCGTTTATACCATAATATGGCGGGCCCTGGACACCTGCAACTAGATCACAACGAACGTTCTAGCCTTTCACCGATTTTAATACCACTAGAAATTATACTGAAAGTCTGAAAGCTAAGCTATGAAAGGAATATGAAGAATTATTCTAACTTCCAAAAAGGAGGAGGTTCTCAATGCGACTGTATGTTTATTTTTTTGTATGTTTGTTACGCGATTACTCCGTCAATAGTGGACCAATTTTGAAAATTCTTTTTTTATAAGATTTATAAGCTTTAGAGCCATTGTCACCAAGTCAGAATCTGATACGGTGATTCCATGGAAATCGAAGGAAACCCTCAATTTTTTTAGGCACACCTATAGCGACTTGGGTATTTTTTTATAGTAACTCGTGCAATTGCTCTCGGAAAGCACCATTTGGTGAAATGGAACTGATGATGAAGGCCATAGATGGCCATCGGAACTACTCAATTGTACCTAAGTATTTATTCGATTACTTTAATATGGTTGCTAAGTAATTTATGCTCGTCACAATGCTTATGGTGAAGTGCCGGTTTCGCGCCTACGCCTACGCAGCCAAGTGTGGGTTTTTATTAATATTAGGTACCACTTAGTTGGCATCAAGTCCTGTCACTCCGCAACGCCATAATATTTGATTGACGGGATTAACATTAGGGCATGAATATTGAATATCAATCTGCATCAAATGCAAATCTAATAGTAATATAATGGATGCAACGCTTTGAAATAGACAGGCTCCATCATTGATGAATACCCGTATTTGTGCACAGTTAAATGTTATGCGAATATATTGTGGGCTCTTTCTGATATTATGTTGCAAATGAATCCTAACTAATATTATAAATGCGAAAGTGAGTATGTTTGTTACGCTTTCACGCTAAAACGGCTGCACGGATTTGAATGAAATTTGGCTCATGGGGCCTACCCATGAACTGGATTAGGACATAGTATACTTTTTATCCCGGTATAGTACTTCCCGTGGGATAATTTCCGGCCTCCACGCGGGCGAAACCGCGGGCAAAAGTCGAAGAATAAAGAGAAGATCAAACTTACTACTAAACCATCATAAACTAAAACTTTATTAGAATGCTGAAACACGTAGAACTTTTAGTAGACTATCAAACTGAAATTGGAATCTCAGCAGTCTGGATGAACGATGACTATATAAGTAGGCATCCTAGACTCCTTTGGAAAATACCTGTACAAATAGTTAATTCAATTTCGAAAAATAGCAGACCATCAAGGAGTTTAGCCAACAATTCCCTAGTTCACAACACAAAACTCTCGATTTCCCAATTTCACAGCAATCCAATCAATTTGATGGCCATAGATCGCAGACCAAAAATTTATGAAGGACCTCATTGGACCGCGAGCGAACAGATAACCACAAAACTAAATTATTGGTTAGCTAACGGACGTAGATCTAACAATAAATCTCGTCAAACCGCGATTAGCTACGTTAAACCAGACCTGGTTTCACGTAGCTAATCTTTTTGCCGTTTCCTTGCCGCAGTAACCCTGTAGTTCGCGCACCTCTGCGTCGCATAGCTAAAAATTTCAATACTGTGTTCGGAAATTTGGATTTGTTTACATTGTCTGGTAATGAGATTAGAAGCTCGTTGATACTCGTAGAATTAATTACAGTCAGATTTTTAAAACAAGAATTGTAGTTTTGATTTGTTTAAAAAAAAACTTTTTTTCTCTTTCTCTTCATTTTAGAATTTTCTTAAGATTTAACCTTTTAAGTTTCACTCGTGTGCAAATAGTTCACTAATAATTCGTCAGGTTCGTGAATAAGCGCTGTCAGTGAAGGCTGGGCATACCTTAGCGGCCACGGCTTATTTTAATTTAATTTAAATATTTGAATTGTTTTTTTTTTTAAGGACGCTTTTAACGTTCTGCATCGTTCTCACATGTAAAATTTCAACATTAATGATGTAACCATTATTTTGTAACCATATCTTGATTTAAAAGAGTGTCCGAGGAGTTTATTGCCCGTTCTTCTCCATAGGTACCTACTATGCTTTGGAATGGGCGCCTAGCTTCATCTTTCTGACTGACCGACCCCTTGACAATTCAAAAGTGCCTGTAATTGGTTTAATTGAAAAAAAATGCTTTGAGTTTGAATTATGTAGTAAGTATTTAAGACGTGGATAACGCCGTGAGCTACACATAATTATATAATCTCCTTTTTTTCTCACTACTTGTTTGTTATGATATTTGTGTAGCTGTTTGTTTTCCCGAAATAAATAAATAAATAACGTGGTTCACGACTTCAGGACTGAGTGCTTATCGACTGCGTCCATAATTAAACAAGAAATAAAGGCAGGAAGACACGGAGTTTTTCCCAAAGGAAACATTTTTTTATTACTGGGGGCTGATGTTAAGGGGGAATGGGGGTTTCATGTTTGTAGGTCAGCACGTGGTTTAGAGGGGTGATAAAAGCTTAATTTTTGTATTTTTGCTTTGGTTAAAAACCTCGAACAAACTAAACCCACACAGAAGGGTTTCTGGGTGATTTCTATACATTAATGGGGTAAAATGGTGAGGAAATATAGCTATTATAGCCTGCAATTTCAATTTTAACGCAATGTATTTTTAAAAGCTATAATAATATATAATGTAATACTTTAAAAATAATGTGAGAACAAACAAACACAGTTTAAAATAATGGCTTTAATTTTGTTTGTTCAATAGGTATCTAACGGTTAGCTATAATCGTTTCGAAACGTTAATCTACGGATATTCAATTTGTTGGAACGGTATATTGTGAGAAAAAACACATTATGGGTTTCAGAATAAATGACTCTTACAAAAAGTAGTCTAAAAACGCTTTTTCAGGTTAATGGCTTTTCTCGTTGGATTTATTGCGACCCGAGGGTGTATATTTTGTACTGTGGTAAACGACAAAGACTGGAATATGGTGTTTTGAGCAGGCTGTGGGTGTCGTCAAAGACAACCAAGGGCCTATTTCACGATGTCCAATCAATCTGCCTAGCCTTTTCCCAACTATGTTGGGGTCGGCTTCCAGTCTAACCGGATGCAGCTGAATACCATTATTTTACATGGAGCGACTGCCTATCTGACCTCCACAACCCATTAACTGGGTAATACGATACCCCTTGGTAAGACTGATTGTCAGACTTTCGGGCTTCTGACGACCCGTAACGACTGTCAAAGATCCACGAATGACAGCCGGGACCAACGGCTTAACGTGCTTTCCGAGGCACGGAGGAGTCTCGGAAAAAAAAGATGGTCACCCATCCACGGACCAACCCCGGCAAGCGTAGCTTAACCTGATGGATCGACCCGTGCAGCTGTTACTTAGCCACGAGCTCCTCCATTTCACGATGTCCAAATAGCCACTAATTACCGAATAAATTCAAAAATGGAATATAGAATTTGTATGAAAGTATCTGCCAAGTAAGTTAATAGGAACTTAGTTGGTGGTGAAACAGGCCGTTAAGGTTCAGAGGGTAAAACAAAACAACAGCATACCCTCGGTCGGCTAGCAACAACAAACAGCAATAAGATAATGAAGAAACTATAGTCACCGTAACAAAATTAGTGGTTCCTAAGCATCAATCAAGTAGCTTCGTCAGTTAAGGTGAATGCGCAGTGGTAGCCCGCGAAATTCAAAATTTCTTACGTTTTTTGCAATGTGCAGGTCAGTGTCAGGTTGTATGTTGATCAAAATATGATTCGTAACCATAACAAATCTGTATTTACATAATTATAAACAAAAGAATCATCAATACATCTCTATAAGTTAGATTTGTTACAAAATGTCATGATTTCCGAAATCAAATTTACAAAACGAGGTTTTTCTTCTGTCATGGTTTAAACCATCGAACCAGTTTTTGTAATAAGAACCTAGCTTTGATAGAAATACAGTTCTTTATACAAAACTGACAACTTAATGTGTCGGAATAAAGTTCGAAATTCAAAAAAGGGTCCATGGTTTAAACCTGGGTTTGAAGATGAACCTTGTTTTGTAATAAGACGGAGGGAGACTAAAAACATGGCTTGTTCAAAATAACTTTTATACTATAAAATATTTTTTTGATTATAAGGGTAATTTACATTAGATTTATAATACAAATGTTGTTGTTGAGTTTTTATTGTATA
This sequence comes from Cosmia pyralina, assembly GCA_946251885.1. Lineage (NCBI taxonomy): Eukaryota > Metazoa > Arthropoda > Insecta > Lepidoptera > Noctuidae > Cosmia > Cosmia pyralina. The sequence goes on from OX276360.1 coordinate 20,755,277, forward strand.
ACAGAGTATAATTATGTCTCTAGTATAAGTGTTTTTGTATTGTTTCGTAGAGTACAGGATGAGTACAGGTATGTAGTTTAAAAGTTAGGTTTTATGCCCATGTGTAGATAAAAATTATTGTAAATATTTATATGCCGCTTTTAGTGGCGGATGTGTCATGGACATAATTAGTAAATATGTCAATTTTGTTGCTGTCATATCCGACTAATAAAAGTCTTTGTCTTTGAGAACAAATCTAACTTATTGAAATGTATTAATGATTGTTATGGTTCTAATTATGTAAATACTCGTACATATTTGTTAAAGTCGCGAATCATATTTTGATCAACATGCAACCTGACAGTGACCTGCAAATCGCAAAAAAACGAATCCACCTTAAGTGCTGGAAAAACTTAGTTTCCGCTCGGAAATTGAATATTTCCAAAATTCCAACAAGTTCAACACCAATCAATCTGCCTAGCCTTTTCCCAACTATTTTAGGGTCAGATTCCAGTCTAAAACCGGATGCAGCTGAATACCAGTATTTTACATGGAGCGACTGCCTATCTGACCTCCACAACCCAGTAACTTGGTAATACGATACCCCTTGCTAAGAGTGATTGTCAGACTTTCGGACTTCTGACGACCCGTAACGACTGTCAAAGATCCACGAATTACAGCCGGGACCAACGGCTTAACGTACTTTCCGAGGCACGGAGGAGTCTTGGTATGAAAAGACGGTCATCCATCCACGAACAACCCCGGCAAGCGTAGCTTTACCCGATGGATTGACCCGTGCGGCTGTTATTACTTAGCCACGAGCTCCTCCAACAAGTTCAACACCACTAAAAGGAAATCAACAACACACCTAATAAATCAAACTATTGCCACAAGATTTTTTTATAACCACCTCTATTCGGAAAAAACTGTAGCAATGAACTCATATAATGGTCCGGCAGTATAATATCTGAAAGAAGTGGCTTTCAAAAGGATTCATGGAATGGAAGGGCTCTACACAACGGAAAACTTTTTAATAATATAACTTTTTGTGCAGAAAAAAGGCTAGAAAGCCGCTGCGCGTGGTCAGGACTTTCAAGCCGACGGTTCTGAGCAAGAAGCGATTATGTTATACTTAGGTTGGACAAGATGGAATCTTTTTCGATGAGATTTAATTACGCCATGCTGTTAGTTGGGACATTGGAAGCTCGAAACTCGAAACGTCTGAGGGTTCGTACATTTCCTAAGGACTAGGAATCCCGAAGGTCCCGTGGCCAGAACCCAGACAATAGCCCAAAAACCTACAAGATGCTAAGAGGGCTGTAGCGTTTTGTGACCTCTCTCGCACACACGGAACCAAATTTTGAAGTGGATGCTTTTCTGAAAAATGTAATCAATTAGCGGACTACTAAATAATATTAATTTAATAGGTAATTATTAAAAACACATTTTTATTGTGGCATTTAGCTATCTCATCTCAAAAAACAAACAATACTTTTTGGGCTGAGTTTATTAAATAACAGAATAGAAATGTGTTTTTAATAATTAGGTACCTATTAAATTAATATTATTTACTAGGTCGCTAATCACACTAATATTAGGCGAATGTTTCTGTGTGTGTGTGTGTGTATGTTTGTTACTTCTTCACGCTCAACTGGCTGGACCGATGTGAATGAAATTTGCTACGTAGATAGCTTATACCCTGGATTAACACATAGGCTACTTTTTATCCCGGTCTACGCGGGTGAAACCGCGGGGCGCATCTAGTTGATTATAAGAATAAGAATATATTTATTTCACTAAAATTACATTCTGGTGATTACCTATATTTTTCAAAAAAGCATCTTTTCATTTAACAATCTTAAAAATTTGGTCCTATGTGAGTGAAAGAGGTGATAAAATGCGACAGCACTCTTAAGCAATGAGTTCTTCAATTCAGCCTGTCGCAGTCCCATTACTGGAAATGGGACTCTCCCAAGCTGTACGGTCAGCAACAGAAGTCGGTTAACACTACTTTTTGACATCATCTAAATTAACACAAAATGATTCGATAAACTGCTTTTTTTCGTTTAGCTGCTAAGAGCTAATGTTCTTAAAATGTTAAGTACTTCTGTTCCGATTTGAATTAAATATTTCGCTTAATAATTTAGATTAAAAAACTGCAAGTGTTAATCGAGTTTTGTTGCTGACTGTACCATAACACCCAGGTCCTCCACCAACCATAAGCACGTCAGGAATGTTTTCCTGAAGTTCAGTTACAATGAATAAGTATACGAGAAATCCATATCTAATTTCCATTTCTCGTTACGTGCTGAAATACATTTGCAAATGTGATTTCAAATACGTTTCCATTCGAAGACAATGTAATAACGATGAGATGAGAACAATATTGTGTCTTTCGCTCCATTTGTAAAATTCCTTCCACCTGCTTCCCGAGTTCAGTTACGTAATTTGTGTAGGTACAGTCAACAAAAGAGATATCTGGGCAGGGTATACTAACATATTTGAATTTGAATTGCTTCATGTTCAATTTCGTGAAAATATACAATTTTGTGTTGGTGTGTTACAATGTATTGCAAAAACAAAGTAATATATATAAAATTGAACATGAAGCAATTCACTTACAAATATGTTAGTATACCCTGCCTGTTAGATACCTCTTTTGTTGACTGTAGGTACATTGATCATGATGATGATTTTATGATTAAAGGTATTTGGAATTGAAGAGTCATCTCTTCAATTGCAAATACCTTTAATCAATCTGCCTAGCCTATTCCCAACTATGTTGGGACCGGATGCAGCTGAATACCATTATTTTATATGGAGCAACTGCCTATCTGACCTCCACAACCCAATTAATGGGTAATAAGAGACCCCTTGGTAAGACTGGTTGTCAGATTTTCGGGCTTCTGACGACCCGTAACGACTGTCAAAGATCTACGAATGACAGCCGGGACCAACGGCTTCACGTGCTTTCCGACGCACGGAGGAGTCTCGGTATGTAAAGATGGTCACCCATCCACGGACCAACCCCGGCAAGCGTAGATTAACCTGATGGATCGACCCGTATGGCTGTTATTACTTAGCCACGAGCTCTCAAATACCTTTACTGATCCCTAAAACTGCCACATTCTGTCATGTAATTCCGAATTCCGTACGCTCCCCGGACGCACGCAGTCCGAATTACAACAGCGAGTTTTCCAAATCTATATCTATACTAATATTTGTGTTTGTAAGTTTGTATGTAGGTGGTAATCTCCGAAAATACTCATCCGATTTAAATAATTATTTCATTAATAGAAAGCTATACTATTTAAATGTCATAGGATATGTTTATGGTAGGTTATTGTTGACTTCCACGCGGACGAAGTCGCGGGCAGGAGCTAGTAAATTATATTCGGTTTCCATCTCTATATCAACGCGACGTTTTATGAACAAATAGTAAAAGACATAAAGAATATGTAATAAGAAAAGTTTTTTCATTTACAAAGGATCGAAGGAAATGAGTTTGGAATTTCGCGTTACCAAATGAGATTTTCACGGGCGAATCTGTCATGTTCGCTTTAAAGACAAAAGTATATTAGGCTTCAGAAAATTCGTTATGCGTCAGTCATTCTTTGTCCTTTGAGAAGTTCTTGTTTCTCAGTAATTTACTGGTACTTAATATGATACGCATTATGATGACTATTTTTTGATCTTGTTTTCCCAGAGATTTTCATATAGTATTTCTAAACAACAACCTTCTTTCTCGTTACTAGGGAATGCAATCCGGCAAACGCGGGATCCCGCATGAAATTTACGGGATCCGCGGGATTTGGGGGACTGGATAAAAGTTTAATAAATTCGTCAAACCGCGCGTAACATCACGCACTCTACGACATAGCCCGCACCGCGCACGCAATATTGCCGATGACGTTGAGATTTCTGAAGTCCCACTCCTACCTTTTACACTAGAAGCACAACAGCGTGAACTTCGAGCTAATTGTGCAGGAAATTCTTCAGCTCGGATTTCTCCTCTTGAAACTCAAAATCTTAAAACGTGAGATGACCCTTATTGAATATAGCGGTAGTCGTGGAAAATACATAGAATCTGTGCACAATTACGTTAGATCGACACCACCTACAAATGTGGAGCACCTACAAAGCTGGATATTTATGCAGCAAGATACGATAAAATCTAAACGACGCACTAAACAATGAATACTCAAAAATGATTTTTCATATAAACCTAGAAATGAAATTGCAAAACTATTATTTGTACCTGGTCCCGCAAATCGCATGGATCCGCGGCACTGAGATTTTGATGCGAGATTTTTCATTTGCTATTCTTTCCATTCCCTACTCGTTACGATTTCTTTAACTATTACTAATGTTGACGATACATGTTTTATGTTAGACAGCGGGAGCTACGAACATGAATTACCAACTTATCTGTGAACTGAAAGAGGACGCCACCGTCGATGCGTCGACACAATCGAATGACATGCGTCGGCACAATCGAAGACATTTCAACATTACGGCCGTAGTTCCAATTTTCGCCATTTCACAGATAAGTTGGTAGGAGTGTAAATGGCCATACCCCCGACAGACACATTTCATTACAACACCATTGCCTTTTACTAAACTAAACTCGTATTTACTCAACGAATATCTATGAATGAGTCCTCCATTCATTTCATTCACATATCTCTCAAAGAACATGCCACAGACCATTCCGGCTAAGGAAGCCATTAGCTACCCGCACATGCCTGGCCCAGTTCCCGCCATGCATCGCCACGTCATCGGAGAACCCCATACCAGTCCGTTGCGGTAATTGCACCGACTGCAATCTATGTAGACTGGTCTTTAGGTCGACGACATTGCAGGCCTATCGTGTTAATGGGGGCGCCAAATACTGTGGTGTTTGAAACGTGTAGTTTAAATTCTGTTCAGGTAGTATTCGTGTGACTGTTGGATAATTGCGTTTTTAAACGCCTTTTGTGGTAGCTAACTTATTTTCTAAGCACAATGTTTAGCTTAGTAACATATTACTCCTAATAGTTTGTATGCAGGAGCCGCAAACTTAGATACCATCTTCATATACCAAGACCGCTCCGTGCCTCGGAAAGCACGTTAAGCCGTTGGTCCCGGCTGTCATTTGTAGATCTTTGACAGTCGTTACGGGTCGTCAGAAGCCCGAAAGTCTGACAACCAGTCTTACCGGTATCGGGTATCGTATTACCCAGTTACTGGGTTGTGGAGGTCAGATGCGCAGTCGCTCCATGTAAAATACTGGTATTCAGCTGCATCCGATTAGACTGGAAGCCGACCCCAAGTTATTTGGGAAAAGGCAAGGCAGATGATGATGATGCAGGAGCCGCAGTGTCCCAGTAACAGCTGAAAACACGAGTTCACAAAAATACTCCACTTTAAAACGAAATACCTACACGCATAAAACCTTTTCAAAATGAACTATATCACGTTTCGAATTCAGAACGAACGCTTTGCCGTCAATGTGTTGCCCGTCAACTTGTCAAATGCATATGAGTCAGTCGAACGGCTATATCGAAATAATTTTTGACTGAATTATTAGCTTGTAACTCTAAAAGTATGTTGCGTTTATATGGACACGCTTTCAGAGAAAATCTGTTAAGGTAACTATTGAACGTTGTGAATAATATAAGTTTTGGATTGGATGTTGGCAAAGAATTTGGTAACAGCCACCTCGGCAGGGCAGTTCCTGTAGATTTTAAAAGGAGATTAGGGAATCTGCCAAGAGACTGGCAGCAGCATCATCCCGTGCTTGCTCGAATGATCAGATATATTCGTACTGCACTGTGATTATCGGCACCATAAATCATCATCATCATCTGCCTAGACTTTTCCCAACTATGTCGGGGTCGGCTTCCAGTCTAACTGGATGCAGCTGTATACCAGTATTTTACATGGAGCGACTGCTTATCTGTACTCCACAACCCAGTTACTGGCTAATACGATACCCATTGCTAAGACTGGTCGTCAGACTTTCGGGCTTCTGACGACACGTAACGACCGTCAAAGATCCACGAATGACAGCCGGGACCAACGGATTAACGTGCTTTCCGAGGCACGGAGGGGTCTTGGTATGTAAAGATGCTCACCCATCCACGAACAAACCCCGGCAAGCTTAGCTTAACCTGAACGATGGCCCCGTGCGGCGGCTGTTATTACTTAGCCACAAGCCCCCACCATTATTATTATCTGCACCATTGATTGTAGTTACTTATTTTGTTATAATTTAGCAGCTGTGGTTCCCATACACGATTTAAATATAACACGAATTACAACAAACATCAATTTTCCCGGAAAATTAAATTAATTTCAATTCAGTATTAATTAAACATTCTGCGGTTGAACAAAGAGCCACATTTTGATATAATGAACCACAGGCCCACAGCGTTATCACAGTCAAATAATATTGCAGTAGTTAATTCATAGAATACGGCCGAAACGACGCGCTTCGAAATCTCAGTATAAACCAGTACGCAACAGTTCGAGTGCGCGGCAGTTACGCACGGACGGACGGACCAGTATTATCTACCGAGCGGCCGTAGGTAATTAATTTAAGGTTCACGGCCCATATAAACTACTGTAGCTTCATTATTCTGTGGCGTTATGCAATTTAATGACATATATTATATATGGCGTCAGTCTCATAACTGCGTCAGAACGCGCTTCTAGTCACGTTCTGCACCTAACGAGGGCACACTGAGTGCCAAGGATTCATGATCACTGACACTACATTCTTTATCTAGAATACAAAGAGAATTCAAAAAGTAGGGAACAGAACTCGAACAGTATTTTCTTTATCATAATCGGACAACGTTTACGGCGTAAGACCTGGATGAGACTCATAGAGTTCAGGGAAGCATGGCACAAAAGAGAGGAGCAGCAGCAGAGCAGTAGCTGGAACAAGGCTGCCTTTGGTCATAATCGTGGAGTTCCATTCCTTAGCAGTACGCACAATTAGTGTGTTGCTAAACGTTCTTGTTCCGCTTAATGGCAAACGACATCGCGGCAGGCCCAGACAGAGATGACGGGATGAGCTGGACTCCTTTAATAAACATTGGTCCTTGACAACTCTGGATATAGAGAGGTGGAAAGAGAGTAGGGAGGCCTTTGCCCAGCGGTGGGACAAACATTCTGTGCAGCATTTCGCAATTGTGGCATATCTGTATATATTGCATGTATACCGTATAATACACGACTATTTGCTGCAAAATGTGTGTTTGCTCCTAGCAAAACTGTTCCGATCCCTAGAGGGGCTATAGTTTAACAGAGCAAGCAAACAGTACCCAAAGGATGTGCTTAAACAACGGAGATGTTTTGCTGAAACTAAACAGCGAAGGCCTCTCAGAGAGGAGGCCTGTGTCCCAGCAGTGGGGATACTATAAGCTGATTATACTAGACTGCGAAGGCGAACTGGAGCTCCGTAATAATAGCTCGTATTCCCTAAACGCACTTGCTATCTTGAGTTTGAAAGCAAATCCCTGGCGAAGTAAACTCCCTCGTATAGTATTTTTCATACAGCAAGCATGGGGTCGTAGGTTTTTCGAAAGAGATACCGTGGCCCTGGCACGGGCAACTGAAGGAACACGGTGGGTTTTAGTCTGTAAAAGTCTGACAGGCCCTCCCGCTCCGCCCAGAGCGCGAGAAGTCATTGATGATATCCTGTCCCAAAAAAAAAAAATGTATGTTAAAGGTGCATTTACATAAATTTTAAAGTAGCTCAGATATTTATTAACTATTTAAATACACAATCAATACAACCTATCCCGACCTATATCACAGACCACTAATGATTATCCATAGTCTTACATAATATACAAGTTAAATTTTAAAAACTCCCGCTACATATTAACAAATTTAGAAGTTGGGTGTCTTGCAAATTTCAGATGATTCATGATGAACAGAATACCAAATTTCGACTCGATCAGACCTGTGGAAGATGCTCACTTCCATTCATCAATTAGAAAAGAGCTGATAATCTTCAAACGGCTGAATAGATTTGCTCATTTGAATCATAGCTAAGAACACTCTCGGTCAAGTCACCTTTAAAACAAAACAAAAAAAAAAATCTAAATCGGTTCAGTCGTTTGGGAGCTACGATGCCACAGACAGATACACTGATACACACGTTAAACTTATAACACCCCTCTGCTTCCGTCGTGGTTTAAAAATACCCTTCTACGCTTTTCAATCATAATTACGTTGAACGATTTTGATTTCGTTGAATTGTGTAATATTGGTATTAGACAAAATAATTATCCAAATAATTTCCTCCAATTATCCCTAATTTTCCACCTAATAAAACGACTCCTCGCTATATAATTTGTCTCACAGACGTCACCGCATTAAACAACTTATTGATATCTCGAGAGTCAATCGAAACTAATTAGGTACACTTGAGTTACAAGTAAGGTGTTGATGGATGTGTGAGCTTTCATGTTCACTAACAAGATGGAATTTACTTCTGATACGTCTAATGAACGTGATCATGACTGATTGTTGCTTCATTTGCTAGTAATGTTATTCAGAATTGAATTTGTGTGTTCTTGCATGTTTTGAAAGGCGTTGACTAAATTGAAAAGAAAGCAAAGCCAAAGCCTTTATATTTTTAACTCTTGTAGAATGTTGTCGATGGTAAATACAAACAAAGATAAGCAAACTTGTATTTCTTTATGATTTTTTTCTAAACAAAACTTTAACACATTTGTGGCTTGTTTAATAATTGATAATAATTATAATTTGACAGATTTCTTTATCTGAAGATGATATTCCTCAATTTATTTCTGAATTAAAAAGTATATCGTTTTTGTCAACAATATTTAGTTTTCAAATGTTATGGACATACAAGTTGTACTCATGTCTGGTTCATACTACGGTACCTAGTGTACCAGGCTCATAGGACTCATAGGAGTCAGGGTCAAGTGTGTCACGTTCGCGTATATACCACTAAATACCACATTGAAAGTGTATAAAGCATAGTATCTTTATAAATTCCATATTTAGAACCAAATGCAGTAATTACTTTGAATTCTCTTACGGTGTAAGCACATGTCATTTTATGTCAGTCACGTTTGCCCTAGCAACAGGGATTGTCAACTAAATTTGACCACAAAGTTACCGTCCCTGAATAAATCAGGAACATTTTACCCTTCGCTAAACTTTGATTACTAAAACCCCTTCCTTTAAAACAACCACTTCTTAGTAGCCTACATAATGAATAACTACGTCTTATTTTCGTATTACAGAGCCGAACACACAAGTATCAAATCCTTCGTGGTTCCTATACATCCTACCAAAAACAACATATGGGGAATGGTGACAACTCGCACGTTTCGTTGCAACGTCGTTGCCGGTAAGAATGCGAAAAATACCTGTGAGCCGCCGCCACCACCTCCCAAACCCAGCAAAGCTAGGAAGGTTCCCCCCATCTTTCCCCACGCGAGCAAAGCGTACAAGACGGAAGAAGTCCGAAGATATTCACCGTTCCACTTCCCCGGAGAGGTAATAGATTTAGAAATTGTTGGTGTCGCGGTAATTAAACAGATAATGTACTGATAATGGATTTTCTCTTGTTGTTATCTATATAAGGTTCCATCAAAATAGATGGACAAACTTTTAGAAATAATTCAGACCACCAAAACAAGGACAATAGTAAAAAAATAATAAGAAAAATGCATTAGATTCTTAAAAAAGCCTATCATTGCGATCTATAAGCTTATCGCCATAATGATGCATACCAAAGTTCTGTAACACCTGATGTTATCCTGTTTACAAAATGGTATTTCTTAGCGAGGTAACACGCTATGTTATCCAGAAAGACAGTAAGTAATTTCTTGATGATTTTTTTTCTTACTTTTTTTTTTCTTGTACGTGTTAAATGAAAAAAAAATCAGTTAACGAAAGTGCACTAAAAATGTTGGTTACCCAATGCATAAACACACACCCATGTGTCTTCGTTATCTCATATTTCTGATACTACAAATGTGTAGGCGCACGTGACTACGTCACCGCCCGCGCCCGCCGCGTTTTTTTTATTATTTTAGGTCAAAATAAAATTACTTTAATCAGTGTTTTTTATTTTGTTTGGAAATCTTTGCCTAGACGTACTAACCGCTGTGTTAAAATTTGTCCTTCTATTTTAATAGGACCTTATATATAGTGACTGCCTCGTTGGTCTAGTGTTCGCAAGCGCTACTGCTGAGCATGAGGTCCTGGGTTCGATTCCCGCGTCGGGCGGTGTAGTGTTATTGTGTTTTTCCATTTGGAATTTCTCAGTAGCAGGCCCGGAGCCTGGATTTGTGTCCGGTTGATGGCAATAAGCTCGCCCCCTATTACAATATCAATCTGCCTAGCCTTTTCCCAACTATGTTGGGATCGGCTTCCAGTCTAACCGGATGCAGCTGAATACCAGTATTTTACATGGAGCGACTGCCTGACCTCCACAACCCATTAACTGTGGGCACGCCACAATTGCGGCGATAAGTCCCCTCTTTGAGGAGTGGTTGGAGAGGCGCCATGGCGTCCTCACCTTCCGCCTGACGCAGGTCCTCACCGGACACGGTTGTTTCGGGAGGTTCCTGTTTCGGATAAGGCGGGAGGAAACGCCCGGGTGTCACCATTGTGTAGATCGCCCGGAGGACACGGTGGAGCATACAGTGGAGGTCTGCCCGGCTTGGGCGGAGCACCGCCGTGTTCTCACGGAGGCGATCGGCGGCGGCGATCTCTCGCGTCCAAACTTGGTCCAGGCCATGGTGCGGAGCGAGAGTGCATGGGAGGCCGTCACCTCCTTCTGCGAAGCAGTAATGCTCGCAAAGGAGGAGGCGGGACGCGAGAGGGAGAGGCAACAGCCGCGCCCTCGCGCCCCTAGCCGCCGCAGGAGACGCCCTGGGCGGCGGGAATCGATTGCCGATTCCCGGCCACCGTAGGCGCGGGCTTGCGGACGACGAGTAATGGGCAGCTCGCCGTCCGGTAAGGACCAGGCCCGGGTCGACGGCGCGTTGTGTTCCACGCGCGCCTCAAAGAGATGTCAGCAGTGACGGGGTCCAATAGGGCCGAAGCCGCCGGGGTCGCGGGTAGTTCGAAAGAGATACCGTGGCCCTGGCACGGGCAACTGAAGGAACACGGGTGGGTTTTAGTCAGTAAAAGTCTGACACACCCTCCCGCTCTGCCCGGAGCGGGAGAAGTCATTTGATGATTTCCCATCCACAAAAAAAAAAAAAAAAAAAAAAACCCATTAACTGGGTAATACCTCTTGGTAAGACTGGTTGTCAGACTTTCGGGCTTCTGACGACCCGTAACGACTGTCAAAGATCCACGAATGACAGCCGGGACCAACGGCTTAACGTGCTTTCCGAGGCACGGAGGAGTCTCGATATGTAAAGATGGTCATAATGCTCGCCCCCTATTACATGGGACTTACACATAACTGGCGAAATGTGGGTGTACCATAAGGGCAGTTCTTCCTAACCCTTCGGAGAATACAGGCGTATGTTATGTTATCTACATTTGCACGTGAGACTCCCGGGAGGAAGTTAAAAGCGTTGGCTCCGTACGGCATTTCATATATACAAACGTTCAAGTCCTTTTTACCCGACTGCGGCGAAGCCCAAAAGGAGGGTTATGTGTTTGACCTGTACGTATGTAAGTATATATGTATGTATGTCTGTTTCTTTGTTCCCTCGTAACTCCTAAACGAATGAACGGATTTGGATAAATTATTTGTCTTTAGATTTGTCTTGGTAGCGCAAGTGTCACTGGCTACATTCAAATCAAAAACATAATAAAATGACAGATTTGGGGTGCCATATTGTGGAGATCGAATTTTTTTTTTTTCTTCTAATACCATCGAGTGGGATATCAAAATGAAGGATTTTAAAAGGAGATTACAAAAATATATGCAACTTATATGGTTAAAAGTAATTCAAAGTGACAAATCGTAAAAAACACAAAAAAAAGGTTTGGCTATTTTTGCGCACTTGATCCAAAAAAACTACTCTCACGACCAAAACTCCTTGCAATTACTAAATCGTCTGCGAAGTCTTTCACATTTGTAAACTAAAAAGCTGGAAATAAAAAAAGTAATTAAAAAAAACTAAAAAACCCGACTGCGGTAAAAAACTGAAAGCTAAAAACAAGCCCATTTTAAATTAAATAAAAGTTGGAAGCAGGCGGGACCCATTTGAGTTAGAAAATATAAAAATGGAATGGGTCCCGCCTGCTTCCAACTTTTATTTAATTTAAAATGGGCTTGTTTTTAGCTTTTCAGTTTTTTACCGCAGTCGGGTTTTTTAGTTTTTTTAATTACTTTTTTTTTCATCGAAATGAATGAACCGATTTTAATGAAACTACATAAGCATAAGTAGGATACATAGGTCTAAAAAGATAGTTAAGAACATTTACTTTTAATTGTGTCGCATTAGACAAGACTTCACAGGTTTATCTTCTAAAATAGAAGACGTTAACAAATCTAGAATCTGCGTTATGACTACGAATGCCAGAATATCCGCTGCTCTCATGATTTTAGGAAGCAGAATTGTAAGAGTTTCCAAACATTTTTATATTCCTTTATGCTTTTATTCAAAAATCTGTGCTGCATTAAATCTGGGCACCCGTCTCTCGCAAAATTTTATATTGTCGCCGAACTAGGGCGATGGGTGCTTACCAAGATAAACTTTACGTTCAGAATTGAAAATATGAAAGAAGGAAATGGAAAACCATTTAGATGAGATTTAGGTAGGTACGTTTCATTTCCATCCTTTTTTGTTGGGAAACTTTCATTCAACTGATGGATTTGGGCAGGAATGCTTGACTGTGGCTGTTGCATTTCACGAGCGCAAGTCAATCATTGCATTTTAAACCTTATGTCAATGATAAAATACTATTTTTTTTTGGTCCGACTTACCTAGAACCAAAAGTAATAGTGATGGACGGTCAGGACCCAAATATTTTGTCAACACTTTCAACCAAGTCCCCAATAGGTACCTACATGTGTTTTGTGAAAATGGTGAAATAAGTGTTTGTGAAAAAAGATTGTATGGAGAGACTGAAAAAAGTCTGATATAGCACCATCTCTTGGGAATAGGGATGTATGCGGCGGGCTCGACTTGTCGGGTCAATTCAGTGTGAGTTGCCGCGCACCGGCCGGCTCGCAAGTTAGTACGATACTCACTCACGCGCCGCGTCGTAAATGAAGACAACCCTACGAGTCAGAAGGAATAAGAGTTACGCGATAGTAAGAGAGGCAACTTCTAGGTGAAAATAACTGTAGGTAATTAACTTGAATTGCGTTTTATTGTGTAGTAACAAGAGTCGCTATTTACATAAATGATTTTGCGGAGTGAATCTTCTGTAGGTACTTGTACTATTATGTATTCAAAAAAAGTTCGTCCGTCAGTCAGATAGAAAAAAATATTAGACACATATTTTTTGTTTTATCATATTAAATTTAAAAAAAAAACTTAGATAAAACGCATTAAAATTGGGGAGTGGGGGCTCGCTACGTCACAAATACATATAAAATCTAGCAAGGCGTGACGTCATGCCACATTTTAATTCAATGTATCGCCGTAATCTTTTGATTACGTAAAAAAAGAAAAAATACGTGTCCAATATTTTTTAATAATCTACATGACGGAAAAAAAAGAATTTAGTCATCATTATATTGTGCTATATCACTATTTATGAACAAACCGCGAAAACACTTATGTACACAGGAAGCTGAGCTCAACGTAGCAAAAGAGATAGTCTTGTCTCAAATAATGATGAATGGCCCTTGTAGAGCGTTGTACAGTGTACTACATGACCAGTACAACTAAGGCTGCATATTCAAAGTTGCTGTGTACCTACCTAATAATTCATGAAAGTGAGTTATGGCGCAACAGCGGTGATATATGAACCGGTGGAATATGCGACGAATTTTATTACCTACCTTGTGGAGATAAAAATAGATTAACGATTAGTATAGCCTTTCAAGTGGGGATTAGTCGTTTTTGAAATTATTATTCGCGATATAATCGCAACACAAATACAAATAGTTTATTTTCTTTAACAAGATTCACGAGATTTAAGAGATTTTTTTTTCTTCATAACAGTGATAAAGTGTCCTTTTAAGCAAATAAATGCCTGTATTAGGACACTCCACTCTTCCGCAAGTTAGATTCACGCCATCACAGAACTCAACCTTATAACCTTAGTAATAAGGTCGAAAAGCGACCCACCGCAAATGTCCGAGGCTGCACACTCACATACAAAAAGTATGCCATGCAATAAGGCCTTGTTCGTTGTATTCGCCTTTTTACTTTTCTCCTTGTCTTGTATCGCCTCATAGAGGTGAGGGGAGAGGAGACGAGAAGTGCAAGAATCAAACATTGGATATCTTAGTGTAGGAATGGTGTAAGAATGGGGCTCGTAGCTAAGTAATAACAGCCGCACGGGTTGATCGATCAGGTTAAGCTACGCTTGCTGCGGTTGGTCGATGAATGAGTGACCATCTTTACATACCGAGACTCCTCCGTGCCTCGGAAAGCACGTTAAGCCGTTGGTTCCGGCTGTCATTCTTGACAGTCGTTACGGGTCGTCAGATGCCCGAAAGTCTTATCTAGGGGTATTATGTTACCCAGTAAGTGGGTTGAGGAGGTCAAATAGGCATCCAGTTAGACTGGAAGCCGACCCCAACATAGTTGTGAAATGGCTAGGCAGATTGATTGATCTTAGTGTAAGAATCCTGACTCTTCCAAGGTTTTACAAACGGTTTGGTCAAAGTAGTCCAAGTCGTTGATAAAACCTCTTTGTATAAATCTCGTCCCGACAAAACATTCAGATTGGTCTTCTCCCCTTGTCTGCCCTTCAAAGCCATTCGCCGGATGACCAATAACGCCTATCTGAATGTCGAACTTTCTAAAATCTGGCCTAACCCCTTTTGTTAATCACATTGCCTGTCACAGAGCGTATAAACTTCTCACATTATACAGACATCACCGTTGATTATCGCGCTGAACGGCGATAACCGTAGGTGTAGCCACCACTTACGGCAATAATTTGACCGAATCTTGACCGAATTTAACTATCGCGATGTTTAAAGCGTTTATGGGCAATGACGTTGACGTTGTAGTGTGGCCGGGGCATCACGGATATAGATTGTGAGATTATGAACTCTCAGACTTGTACACAGTTCGAAACAAAGGGATTTCTTGGAAGCCGGGATGAAACAGAAGTAATAAATAGTCATAATTATAAACAAAAGGAACAAACTTTATGCATCAGCTATTAATTAATGCTTTATTCGCGATGCCCCCGGGTCAGTGACTTCGTCATAATTTTGGTTTGATAGCACATTTGATAAACATTTCTATATTGAAACCATTCTATTTATTGTATATGATATGCATTTGCTCCTCGTGGAGCTCGTGGCTAAGTAATAACAGCCGCACGGGTCGATCCATCAGATTAAGCTACGCTTGCCGGGGTCGGTCCGTGGATGGATGACCATATTTACATACTGAGACTCCTCCGTGCCTCGGAAAGCACGTTAAGCCGTTGGTCCCGGCTGTCATTCCTGGATCTTTGACAGTCGTTACGGGTCGTCAGTAGCCCGAAGGTCTGACAACCAGTCTTACAAAGGGGTATCGTATTACCCAGTTAATGGGTTGTGGAGGTCAGATAGGCAGTCGCTCCATGTAAAATACTGGTATTCAGCTGCATCCGGTTAGACTGGAAGCCGACCCCAACATAGTTGGGAAAGGGCTATAGGCAGACCTATATCTAAACTTTTAAACTAATATTATAAAAAGAAAATATTTTATTTTTTTTTGTATAATTGTTTGTAATGGATAAACTCAAAAAATACTTAACCGATTTTGAAAATTCTTTCACCTATAGAAAGCTACATTATCTATCAGTGAGTAACATGGACTTTATGCTGTCGATTTCCACGCGAACGAAGCCGCCGGCAGTAGCTAGTATCTTAATAAAGCTGTATTTAATTTATGTAAAAGCTAGAACACTGAAATCTTCTTTTTCTCCTAGACAGTGTGTCCCATTTAAGTACTTGGGGTCGGTCTTTCTTGTCCATCTTTTTCATTGTTTTTCTTTGCTTTTTTATCATACTAAGTATTTTATGTGATGTCCTATCTAGAACGATTATTTTGTTTCGTATACGAGGCATACTGCCGATCTATCCTGTTAAATCTCATCGTGAAAACTTGTGAAGTGAGCTGTCATCTTCCTGCCCTTGTCCCATTATACGTGGGGTCGGTGCAACACGTTTTCTTCTTCCATTCTCCCCTGTCAATCGTCACGCTATCATTCACTCCCTTCTCTTTCATATTATTCCTGACACAATCCATCCATCTCTTCTTTGGCCTTCCTCTCCCTCTCCATACATCAACATGTTTAATCATCATTATTTTAGTCGCATGCGTTTCGTTTGTCTTGTGAAGTGAGATGTCAACATGCATCAGGTGGAATGACAGCTCACTTCACCTGTTTTCACGGTGAGATTTTTACAGGATAGACAGCTCGTTAGAGGAATCTCACTTAGATTAAAGTCTCTCTCATGAGCTTTATAATAACCCTAGAATAGCACACAACGTAGTCCCATAATCATTAAGTACATTTGCGGTGCACCACTTTTTGACCTTATTTCTAAGGTAATAAGATTCAAAAGTGGTTCACCGCAAATGTCCGCGATGGTACAACCTTAATCTTCCTAACAGCATGACGTCTAAACAAAAAAAAAAACAACAAAAAAAGTTTATTTCAATTACAAAGTGCTTTGTCATAAATGTATTGGAGATCTCCTTACAAAAACACCATACTCTTTCGAACCTTTTTACTTTTGACATAAGAAACACGTCTATGAAGTTCCTTATTTAATGACAGGTAAGCATAGACGAAAAATGCATTATTTCACGGACGCTAAAGTAAAATAAATGATGGAAAGATTATAGTGTATGTGCGGGGATAATAACCGGTACAAAACGGCAGTAATCCCGGATTAACGTTGCCGGACTAAGAGAGAAATTAAACGAGGAGCCGGGATCCGGGACGTAATTCCTACCTACGTTTCTGGAACACACCCATCGGATAGTGTTGTTTTTGTTTGATCGAAACAGGTATTTAACTTTACATAAGGCTGCTACTTTTTTACAGACTTCAAAAAAACGAGAAGGAGTATAAGACGAGTTTTTTGGTTTTATATTTTTTGTTGATGAAGTGCTAGAAATGTTAATTAGTTCATTGAGATATTGATACAAATCTGATGATATATCTAACGCTAAAAACCCACAAATATCTTGATATTTTCTCACCAAGAGTATTCCCAGTTCGCTAGCTTGAATTAAAAACTATGTACTAGCTGGGTCGAAAAACATCGCATTAAATTTATATACCTAATTTTACAAAAAAAAGTTCTTAACGAATGAATTTTAAAGAAATTTTGATGAAGCAGAAGACGATTTCCCGTAGTAAAAAACGTTCAAAATCTCATCTTATCAATGTCAGAAACTTGACAAAAATGTAGGTAAAAATAGTAGCGGTATTTTTGACAGATTGAGACTGATTGCGAACGTTCTTAAAAACAAGGGATTTGTCCCTCTGGTTTTTCCACAGGCCAACCCTACGGACATTCCAATTACAGTACCTACAGGATTGAGCGTTATCTGGATCCGGATATCCGGCGACGTGTTCGTCTCTTATCAGGTCCCCAGATTGCAATACAGGAGTATGTGAACCGAAATAACAGACACAATACGACACGTTCCCTAAATTCCAGGGATATACACCCTGAGCAATCAATCAATCTGCCTAGCCTTATCCCAACTATGTTGAGGTCATCTTCCAGCTACATATCATGAGCAATATAAATAAAGAATTATGGATCGTAATGTAGAGACTTTGTTTATTTACATAAATAAACACTTTCTATCTGGCAAAGTTTGACAGTGTTTTGTAATGGATGGAAGCCATTTTTTTAATCATGATTTTCTTTCGGCCCTAGGTAGACGAAGGCATTTGACAGGCTCTTCGGCCTTATTACAAAACTTCTTTAGACCCAGATGGGTCGCCATTTTAGAATTTCGATCTTTATACTGACAAAGTCAACGTTCCAATTACAATAACTGATTTTAAAACCGAGTTGTCAATTTTGTATTAAGAACTAGAAAATCGTCATTCGAAATACAAAAACTGACTCGAAGACAACGCCCTTTTTACCGCTTACCGCTGTGGTTTCACGAAACACGATATTTTCCGTATAATTTGACAAGTTATTGCCAGGGTTTCGCTTAGTATAAGGCATCGGTGTGAAAAAGGCGTAAGCTCGGGATAAAGTATGATCTGTAAACCACACAGTGTTCCTGCAACTTCCCTCGGCCGGACCTCGCTAACGTATATCCACGCGCAGGAAGTGTAGGCGGGCAACGTCACCCTACATAGATTCTCTGGACTTCCCTGTTTATTGATAACAGATCTCCGCTGGTATTACATCTATTATTGGATTACCTAAACTTTGTTATTTCCTTTGCTAAGCTTTAAATAGGAGAATTAATTGGAACTCACGCCTTCTGTCCACTGGGGTGGGTAGGCAGAAACTACAGAATACCACCTCCTACGATCCTTTTGCTTCGTTTACGTTCATACATCTGGTCATATACGCGCGCATTTTTAATTAATTGGAAGATTGGGTACAAATTGAATTAGATTGGGTTACTAACTATTAGGTTTGACATGCTAATGACCGAATAAATTTCACCTTCAATTTAATCCTAACTTCCTAACTAATATTACCTATCAATGCGAAAGTGAGTTTGTTTGTAACGCTTTCACGCTAAAACGGCCGAACGGATTTGGATGAAATTTGGCACACGGGTAGACCATGACCTGGAAAAGGACATAGGCTACTTTTCCCGACATATCACGTGGGCGAAGCCGCGGCGGACCCTAGTTGGCTATAAAGGGGATAAACGAGCCAAGGGATTAAGGTTACACGTGTATCAGATTATTGCGAAGTTACTTAGAAAAGCAATTTAGTTGTTGATATCATTATAAACAGGAAAGTTATTTTCCAAACTGTTACACAAACCCTGAAACTTTCTCCTATTAACGATGGTCCTTTGTTCCGCATCGTTGGAATCAGATGAAACTTATTGTAAATAATTAGAAATTCCTTCCAAATCCCTGTTACGAATCAGCCAGGAATCTCTTACGTCACTGCGAACTTGTTACTAATAGCAGGTTACTCACCATTCTCTCATTATAATGTTGGCAAAAAATTGGCCCACAGTTTTGAGTCCCGAAGTAACAAATATTGGCCCAGTCTTTTGCCCAGGAGTTAATAAAATTGGCCCAACGTCTATGTCTTCTTGTCCATTCTTTAAATATTAAATACTCCCAAGTCGGAATGCCCGAAATATTTATTGGATGACTCGTGGGTTCAATTTCGGTCAAATTCTTCGTCATCAACCCATCACGCACGGAGTAGAATGTCAATGTCAAATGATAATTCGGTGAAACTGTGACGTCAATGATGCAATAGTAATGTAATAAATGTGAAATGTCAGGGCATACACGAAATGTAAACTATATATAAACTAACTGTACCTACTGTACTGTAGCTGTAAGTATATTATATAATATATACACTTTGATAATTATTACAGTGAGGAGCTCAGCACTATCACTAACAGCGTCGATCGAAGGTTAAGCAACGCTTGCCGCGGTCATTTTGTGGATGGGTGACGATCCATTGCATATCGAGACCCCACCGTGCCTCGGAAGGCACGTAAAGCCGTTGGTCCCGGCTGTCATTCATAGATCTTTGACAGTCGTTACGGGTAGTCAGAAGCCCAAAAGTCTGGCAACCAGTCCTACCAAGGGTTATCGTGTTACCCAGTAACTGGGTTGTGTAAAATACTGGTACCTGCACCCGGTTAGACTGGAAGCCGACTCTACATAGTTGGGGAAAAATTAGGCAGATTGATTGATTTTTAATTATTATAGTGCTTCGATAGATGAACAACACGACAGCATAATAATCAAGTTTCAATCAGATTGGTACCCTTTGAGAGTTCTTATTTAA
This sequence comes from Cosmia pyralina, assembly GCA_946251885.1. NCBI lineage: Eukaryota > Metazoa > Arthropoda > Insecta > Lepidoptera > Noctuidae > Cosmia > Cosmia pyralina. Next base: position 20,775,354 of record OX276360.1, read on the forward strand.
TTTCCTTTAAAATAAATATTATTCAAAGTCAATTCTCAGTGTTGATTGAGTTTTAATTTAAAATTCAGTACGCAGGTTTCAGAAATATTCATAATAATCATATTTGCAATGATTAAATCGGCGGCAGGCCGCGCGCCGCGAGTAAATAAATTATATCTCAGTAATTGATGTCCAATATTCCTAGTAATCATTTATTTTAAGTATTCATTATAATGCATTTAATTTGACATTACAAAGGCTGATACATTTACACACTTAAATTGTATATAGGATCCAACGTTTTCGATGTTTATTATATATATACACTACTATTTTTAATTAGTACAAAAAAAATGGGGCTTTATCCGTACCCGCTACTGATCATATTTGTGTAGTCAAAAGTCAAAAAAATGAAATCCCAAAATTGTCCACGAAAATTTGTCATGATTGGTAAATTAATAATTAAATCATTAATTCATAACAATTGTTACTAGAAAATACTACGCGCAGTGCTTTTCCATGATTAATGAATACCTACTACTATGTAGCCTGTACAATATTTCCATAAACTGAGTGACATTTTGGGATATAAACAAACGCTAATAACTTTGCTGTTTATCAATATTATTTATTGAGACTTTACATATATAATAACAAGACCTTCTCTAATAAGCCCTTTAAGTATTTGTACTAATTAAAAATTAGTGGTGTATAAGTATATATATATCAGAAAAAAAAACACGGTACAATAAATACAAATTCTCTGGACCCCACACTAGGATTCCCTGTGTCGTGGGGTCCAGTCCCTTCCCAAGTAAAGTACACATTTCCATTAATTTAATTTAATTTAATATTGACAAAATCAAACCATAGGGTGTGTGCATAGAGGTGTGTGTGGGGTTTGTGTGGTGTGTGGGGGGTGTATGTGGTGATAATGGGTGAGTTGGTGTGTGATTGTTATTTTTTTTTTATTTAATTCATACTTATATGTCAGATATTACGACTATACGTGCAAAAGTTCTTCCGTTTGGTCATAATTTTTGGGGTGAAGCCATTTAAAAATAGCATTTTTTCAGTTGGTGTACGTTAAGTTGAGTATAGTAGGTACTGTGTTTATTATAGCTATTCAATATTTCCTAATCATTTCTGATTGCAGTCAATGGTGGAATGGACCGTGGCCCGTGCAGACGACATCCTCAACTGGGGCCGTAGGAACTCTTTGTGGCCCGTGACCTTCGGGCTGGCTTGCTGTGCCCTCGAGATGATGCATTATGCTGGGCCTAGGTTACTGATTTACCTTTATTTTCTTATTCTTTTATGACGATGAATCGTTGTTTTATTACCAAAAATACCATGAAATACTAAAACTCATACTTCTACATGTATAAGAACAAAGACTAAACAAGACGTGTAAGTTTTTTTTTTTTTTTGAAAGCAAGCTTTTCTGTCTTTATATCATCTAGGACCAGAGTCCTTGACTCAAGACGAATCAAACGAGCCCAAACTCGATAGGATTGCGTCGCTTTATTATTAGGTTCCCATGGTCACCTTCCGGCTTCATCATCAGATTAGCTCCATGTCATAATAATATTGCGTTGTCAACCGATTTCCATATGCATGTAAAATTTCAGCTCAATCAAAAACCGGGAAATGGGTCAAATTTAACTTGCAAGATTTGATTACAGGCGTCAGAAACCGGGAAAAGGTGAAACTAAAAATAAAAGCTTGTAAAATAGACGCAAAACTAACATAATGCGTTTAAAAACCCACCAACACTTCCAACACTTCCGGAAAACCTGAACAAAAAACGATAATAAAACCCGTTTCAATAGTAAACAATTATAAACCCGTTCCAGGCCAACCGATCAAGTAATTAAACAAGAGCCCTGCAGGCGAGTATAAAACAATATCGCATCGTGACCGCGTAACCGATATGAGGAGATCGTTTCAGGGAGCCGAGGCGCGGTTATCGACTCGCTCCACTGCACCTCGTTATTATATGTACTTGGTGCATAATTGACGAACAACCTCTGATAAGTAGAGCACTGGAAAATTTATACAACGTGCTCACTAACAAATTAGAATTAATTTCTCATAGCGAGCTTGCCACCGGTGCTAATTTAAAAACACTTCAAGCCGAAAACATGAATTTGTTTTCACAAAAAAGTATTTACACAAAGGCCACCTTAAATAGGAGCAAAAAAAAAAGGAAGCGCGACAATTTATATCACTCTCCCTTTCATTATATTAAAGGAAAAGCTTAATAATTCAAATGCTTTGTAAACTTTTCCGTGCCATTGAACTCTGTAAGTTCCCATCGCGAATTCGCACCAACAATACCATTGTTCTGGAACGAAGCTCAGATTCTCGATATCCACGACTCGACCCCTAAAGGTTGAGACATGACATTTCCCATCAAATGTCATTGTAAAGCAACGTCAATGGGTTCAGCCTGCGATGAAGCTCTTGTTAAAGCTTGGGGTCGTTTGAAATTCTATTCAATTTCTTAAGTCAGTCGTGACAATGCACGTTGACCCTCAGATATTAATGTACGTCCAGACATTGTGAAGCATATGCTTGGAATGGTAAGCCACGCATTTGACGCTTGTCTTAGGAATACTCAAGATGCATACGGCGCATGCCTCGCACTGTCTGAACGTACCTATAGGTGCGTTCAGACAGTGCGAGGCATGCGAAATAAAACTATTGAAAAATTAGAGAACTCTATAGAGTTCTCTAATTTTTCAATAGTTTTATTCCTGCACTGATACAGTAGGTAGATGATGCAGTAGATACTTAAAACTGAACGCTCTTTCCAGATACGACATGGATCGATTCGGCATGGTCTTCCGAGGCACACCTCGACAGACCGACGTTATCATAGTCGCCGGCACAGTCACCAACAAGATGGCGCCGATTCTGCGCAAGACTTACGACCTGATGCCGGAGCCTAAGTGGGTGTTGTCCATGGGAAGCTGCGCCAACGGCGGAGGCTATTACCACTACACTTATTCAACGTGTCGAGGCGCCGATAGAGTTATACCGGTAATTTTTTTTTTTTTTACACCAGCGCAGCCAGTAATTCTTTTTTTTTACACCAGCGCTCTAATAAGGTTCATGTTTATAAGAGTTCTTTTTTTTTTGTCTTGGAGAGTATATTAACGACAAATCTTGGCAAAAATCACATTCGCACTTAGGAAATGCAATGAAATGTCTATTTCTGTAAGTAGATCTTTTGAGACACTATTACACGTCAATATTTTTGGTCAATATATTAAAACTTAATGGCATTTCCTAGCTGACTGGTCCCCGAGAAGTAATGTCGAAACAAACTCAGAGGTCATGGTCTCTTTTAAAGTACAAAAATTATATTATTAGGATTTTATGAGAGTCCAACAATGCAGGGCCATGTCTGGAAGGGCCTTTTGAAGAAAGAGCCATAGCAGCTTTGAGATGACATTTCCTAACATGCATGCATCAGTCATCGTGTAGTTCAACCCTATTTAATGGAGCTCAGCTTATTAGCAAGCAGCTAGCATTCAATTTGTCTGGACCTAAAAGAGACCTCTGTTTCAGTGTTTTTCTCAGTGAAGTGCGATAAAAAACACCGACCCCATCTAGTTTCTAAAATATTATTGACTTGTAAAAATGTTTGTTTAAACCTACTTACAGAAATATCTCATTTAAAAGAGCAAGAATGGACTAACATTTTGACTTCGGTTAAAATGATGCGCGTGTACAGTATGTTTTAGTTGTATTCTGGCAAAAAAATGTGTAAATGTTTACTTTATTTTTCCAGGTGGACATATACGTGCCTGGCTGTCCACCGACGGCCGAAGCCCTTCTGTACTCCATGCTGGTTCTGCAGAAGAAGGTCAAACGTATGAGGATCTGCCAGATTTGGTATCGCAACTAGCTGGTCCAACGTTACTTTTATTTACTTTGTCTGATAATGGTTTAGAGTAAAGTTATTTGGTTTTGGTTATTTTCGCCTTCTCATTTCTATCACAATATTAATTTTAGTTCAGCATATTTCAGATATTCCTACAACCCTAATTAATTAACAGAGAAAACGAGGCTCGTCACTTGTAATTTGTGTCCTACTCAAACAGAACCAGAAAATCCGAAATAATCCTAGTTATTAATGATGCGGTCTTCACCCGAGATGTTACTAACAGAACTTGGAGAACCGTACGACGGTACTGTATTTAGTCCTTCTTTATCAAAGGATAAAAATAACAAAGATATATACTGTAAGGAAGCCTGGTGGTTGATAAAAAGATTCGAGCATGCAACGTTGCAGGTGAGACGCCAGAAACCGCAGGATAATACAACGTGTCGTTTTGCATCCTCATCAAATTTAAGGGTGCAGTATAAAACCATCAAACCGAACAGCTTTTTCCAAGGCACCAACATCGTAATCGCGAAAAAATAATCAGCCGTCCCATACATTTGTGACAAGTAGGTATTGAAGTTTTATAAGGGACAGTTGAAAATTTTTTCGCGATTACTATGTTGGTCCCATGGAGAAAGTTGTTCGGTTTGATGTTCTGTATCACATCCTGAAATTTGACGAGGATGCAAAACTATACAAGATATACCTATAACTAATATTATAAATGCGAAAGTGAGTTTGTTTGCTTGTTTGGTGTCGCTTTCACGCTAAAACAGCTAAACGGATTTGGATGAAATTTGGTACACGGGTAGATCATGACCTGGAATAGGACATAGGATACTTTGTATCTCGGTAGTATGTTCCCGTGGGATGATTTCCGAAATGCACGCGGTCGAAGCCGCTGGCGAAAGCTACTTAATAAAAATCATAAATTCGTTTATTCAATCACTCACTCTATATGCGAAATCCCATCGGGCGCACGGCTTCATAATCATAAATTCATTACAAAATCCTGCATTTATATCGAATCCTGTATGAAGTCTACCAACCTATACAAGGTAAAAAAAATAATCAGCTGTTCCCTACATCTTGAACAATTAGGTATGCGAACATAAATGTAGGGAACAGCTGTTTCTTTTTTCGTGATTTCAGGTTTGGCCCCATAGTAAAAGTTGTTCATAATGATGAGTACAATGACCCCTTAGAGGTTGTGCGATATTTAATTTACACATTGTACAGACGCCACCCGAAACTGACAATTTTTTCCAATCAACCTTGAACCTAATGATTTAGCGATAAAGATGAAAATCTATTAAATAAAGACAGATTGTAGTAGCTTGATGTGCTGGCGTCCGTACACAAAACACAACCCGTTAAAAATTCCTGAACATGCAGCGTGCAACGATATTGAACGAGGCGGTAGTTTTTTTACATGTGTCTGAGGTGTATGGTGGTCTGTACTCCGGGTCACGTTCAGACACGTGCCCCAGTTTGCCGACGGTCTCTGTAGAGTAGAGGAAGCGGGTAGTACGTATATTTATTTATGTCAGGATACGCCATGGTTTTACGAGCTTTTTCGTTTTTGGGAGATAAGTAATGGTGTCGTTTCAGGGTTTTTGTCTGTGTGTTTTATGATAGCTGAGGGTGGGATGATAAGGCTTTTTCATGGAAATATGTGTTCAAGGTTTCAGTTTAAGAAAAAGTATTAACAAAAAAGAAAATTGAAGCCTAATAGAACATCCAGAGATCGGATAATCGGATGCATATTTATTCATTAGAAAAAGCACAGCCACGTTACATATATTAAACATATAGTATGTTAGAAATAATTTTAATAACTAGGCATATTTACCTAAAGTAATTTTTTTGTTAAGAAATGAAATTCTAGAAAATTGAATTCTAGAAAATCCGGAATTGCATAAATAACTAATCGCATACATGGTAACCACAGAAATTTAAATAATCTATTATTTAGATTTCTGTGATGGTAACCAACGACTTCTTACCTAAAAATATGTGATATTATTTATTTAAAAAATACCGGGACACCGGCGCGGGATCACGTAAAGCGTATGCATAAATGCTTGAAATATTTTTTTCCCTAGACGATGGCGCCACCCCCAGCATTTTTACGTTGAAATGAAACTAATGCCGAATATTATGGTTTACAAATATTCGGCATAGATTTACTTACATTTCTACGCAACAAAGGGTGGCGAAACGCGGCGCTTCCGGGCAACACTGGTGCTTGAGATGCTTGAGGGGAGATGTTTTGTAAACTTAACAAGACCAAAGAATTTTTTTACTCTATTTACTGTCTTTTGTTAAATCTCGATAGTTTTTCCAGGCGCTGTCTATTGATGTGAATAATAAATATTAATTGTCATAGAAAGGCCTCATTGCTGTCTCCCAATACTCGTAAATTATTTATAAAAGTTAAACGTATATGAATGTCGATTGCTATAAGAGTAGGGGAAGACCAAAGAAACGATGGATGGACTGTGTGAAAGATGACATGGCTAGAAAGGGGGTGACTACCGAGATGACGAATAATAGAGAAGTATGGAAAAAAAGGACATGTTGCGCCGACCCCAAATAGATTGGGATAAGGGCAGGAGAATGATGAAACGGTACTGGTTTTTAAAAGGTACTGGTTAATGAGTTTTTGTACATTTGGTGGTTTGATGAGAAATTAGAACTGATGACAAACAGGCATCGTTCTTTTGCCTCTCCACTGACATGAACCGAACCAACGTTTGTGGCACCAACAAAAACGTTAACGTATTGATAACTACTAACAGTTAAACTCTTCTTGATCGTAATTTATAGTTTAAGCAGTAACAAACAGTTATTTCGCTACGCTGATATATATATTTTTTTAAATAAGTAGGTACATTTTAGTAAATAGATCTAGGTACTATGGACAAAACTTATGCTCATTTAAGAAAATATTCCTGTGAGAGCGCAGCTAGTGACAAACGAACATTGTGCGATCGAGTCGTGAGCCGTGCATGCGATTATCGCCTTTGAGGTGATCATGCGGAACTTTGGCCCATAGTACCTATATCTATTTCTAGGAAAATTGGTTTTCTCTATTTTTACCCGAGCAGAGCTCGGTCGCTCAGATACTATATTATATTAGTACATTCGGTATGTCCTTCCACCTCTAGTTTAAATATTTAGGTGACTGTACCATAAACTAAGCCCGATAGCAGCTGTCACTAAGTCGTGAGGCTTTGTCATTTCACGACTCCCTCATGAATATCGGGCCGTGAAGCGAATTTATTGAGATAGACTCTCTCTCTCACACACACCCACACACACACACTCATCTAATGGAATTTAAAGCTTAACGTAACGTTGGAAGAGAAAGAACGAATACACATGCCTGTAGCTTGTACAAAACTATGCAAGTAGCTGACATGCCATTGTGACATTCACCAATCAGAAGTTGTTATGGCACACGGCATGCATGCAAGCTACTTGCATACATTTGTGCAAGTTACGGGCATCTTAATACCATTATCAATGCGAAAGTTTGATGGATGGATGTTTGTTACTCAATCACGCCAGAACGGCTGAACGGATTTGGATGAAATTTGGCAGAGAGATAGATTATAGTCTGGAATAGCAGATAGGCTACTTTTTATCGCGGAAAAATGTACGGTTCCGACATCTACGCGGGCGAAGCCGCTGGCAAAGCTAGTGTGTAATAGTGTATTCTCGCCTAGGGCGTAAATACACGTGCCTGTAGCTGGTACAAAACTATGCAAGTAGCTGGCATGCCATTGTGACATTCATTTATATGAACACGGCATGCTAGCTACTTGCATACATTTGTGCATGTTAAAGGCATGTGTAATATGTGTATTCTCGCCCTGGGCGAAAATTCACATTCAAAGAAAGAAAAAAGCGACGTAAGTAGACTGACATGCCGTATGCTAACAACTACTGATTGGTGAAAGTCACAATGGCATGCCAGCTACAGGCACGTCTATTTTCGCCGTAAAGATACTGTCGCGGAGAAAGAGGGCGAAAAACTACGCATGAGTGGTGTCATGTTTTTGGAAGTCTAAAGGAAAGATACCCAGGTAATAAGGTACCGCATGCCTGATAAAGAAAATAAAAGAAAGATAAAATTGAAAAACCGAGTAGTGACAAATAAAAATGACACGTCTGATAGAAAAATGAAAAAAAAATAGTAGAATATAAAACATGAAACAAATTCTAGTTAGTAAGAGTAGGACTGATGAAGTGCTGAAAACAAGCAGACTACTTTTCGTGAGAATCCCGTAGGTGTTACCAACTACTTGGTTCAAACCTTAGTTAGGGCTCCCGCAGAAAGGCGCGACGCGACGCGACGGTGCGACGCAATTCTGGTTGAACAATCTTCATAAAGTTTTCATAGAAATTGTACGTACTACCAGGCGCACTCCACATTTTAGGTATGAAGCTAGCAAGTAAGCGGCGGGCTCGACCTGTCGGGCTAATTCAGTGTGGGTTGCGGCGCACCGGTCAGCTCGCACGTTAGTTCGATACTCGCTCAAGCGCCGCGTCGTAAAAGAAGACAACCCTAAGGAGTCAGAAGGTATAACGCGATAGAAAGAGAGGCAACTTCTAGGTGAATGTAACTGTCTGTGCGACTTGAATTGCACTTTATTGTGTCGTAGCAAGAGTCGCTATTTATTTAAATGATTTTGCGGAGTGAATCTTCTGTACTTGTACTGTTATGTATTCTGTGGTACTACTAGAGTCACGCTGCGCCTGTTTGCGGGAGCCTTTACTTTAAACATCTCCGACACGGCTGGACCGATTTTGATGGGACTTTCAATAGCAGATAGCTGATGATATAAGGAGTAGGTAACTTAGGCTACTTTTATTTTAATTCTATTAATTAGGATTTCGCGCAAAAAATTAAAATCCATGAAATTGTGAACAAAATCCGATTCAACTATTGGAGTATTGACATGCACGCGGGCGAAGTAGCGGGCAACAGTTAGTTAATTATATACCAGTGATACTTACGGAATATTCAAGGGCAATATTCTTCTAACCGCATCGAAAGTCCGAAAGCACACTAGACATTATTCTTTCACATAAATCTAACCTTTTTGTGCCTAAATTCTTTATGGAAAACAATGGGACGGGACGGTACTAACTTTTTATTGTTTTGGGTCCGACTTTCGTGGTCGCCTTAAAGGCTGTTCGAAAATTAAGGGTGTGGTACAGATCATCAAACTGAACCACTTTCTCCCGAGGACCAACATCGTAATCGCAAAAAAAAATATCAGTCATCCATTATTAGTCTCGACATTTGGTCGAGTAGGTATTGGAAGTTTTGTATGGGAGAGTTGATAAATTTTTCTCGAATACGATATGATTACAATGTTGATCCCAAGGAGAAAATTGTTCAGTTTGATGGCTGTACCACTTTTAAATTTGACGATACTTTTCTGGTACACCCTATATAGCAAATATCTCGATGTTTCGATATGTCGCCGTTGCACCCTTAAGGGGGGCACGCTAGTCGCTTATTCTTCCATACAAACGTCATTATCTAGCCCTATATGGAAGCAGTATTGTAAAAAAAATATTTGTTTGGAAGATAAGAGCGTTGAAACTTCCATATTTTAACACAAATTTTAACGCATCTGGGCGTAAATAAATAGCTCCCGGAGAATGAACATGGCAAAATTGTTACCGTACAGGGATAGATAATTTATTCAAAAATTCAAATAACATTATTTTGAATAAATACATCCAGTAGTTTTTTTTTATATAATATTTTATCTATACGCCCAAAGGTTTGTTCATTAAATTTTACGCGCTGGTTTTCGCTATATATCATCGTCTATTTCACTAAATACATAAAAACTAATTAAATAAATAAAGTAACTAAATAGCGTGCATATAATATATTTATAATTTTATACATAAGTAAGTAGTACCTATACTAGCACTACAAAGTACAATGAAGGGTTCGCTAAAATCTAAAGCTGAAATCTCCTTATCTTTTTTGAGTGATAAACTGAATTCGATGCTTGAGTAAAAAAACTTTTTTACAAAAAAATACAACCGACTTCCAAAAACAACACTACAAAGTGAAAAATAATTTTAATTTCGGAAGTCGGTGTCTAGTTAAATGTATTTTCGTTTTTTGCCACCGACTTCCGAAATTAGTTATTTTTCACTTTGTAGTGTAGTTTTTGGAAGTCGGTTGTATTTTTTTTGTAAAAAAGTTTTTATTTTTCACTTTTTAGTTGTGTACCTACCCCACACAAATTCTAATACCACTACCGGCAAAACAAACTAGAACATCATCCATATAAAACTGGGGAAAAAATACGTATTATTGAAGCTAACTCAAAAACTACCGCAGTAAAGTTAATCAATTTTATACCCTCTCGAATAAAACAAAAAAAATCCAAATCGGTCCAGCCATCTTCGAGTAATCGGGGAACATACATAAAAAAAATAAAGGTTCCGACGAATTGAGAACCTCCTCCTTTTTGAAGTCGGTTAAAAATGCCTAGTTACTTACAAGTTGTAGGTTAGTAACAAACCATTTTTTACTCAAGCATCGATTTCGGTTGAGTGGGTCGTCAGGGCCTGAGGCTTTTTGTACTTCAAAAGGAAAAGCTCGGGACCCTTACAAGTTACAAGTTAAGTTAAGTTAGTCGACGTTCGCACGGACGTAAAGATGTCGCGGCGATTTTCTTTAGCACAGTGAGTTTTCAACGCTCTGCTTAGCGCCAAAAATTGAAAATCCAACAGTGTGTTTTTTCGACGCGCTAGAATGCGCTCTGTTGTTGTTAAGTTGGATTCTCAATGCTCGGCTCAACAACGAGAGTTGAAAATCCAGTGCGCGATAAAATCCCGCCGCAATTTTTGTACGTCCGCGTTCGTGCGGACGTCGGCTTACGGGTCTCTTCAACTTGTCTGTTACAGGTTTTCGTTTTGTACAAAAGAAACATTGCAACATCAATAACATCTTCGAAATAATTATTAGTAGTATCGTAAGTCACGATTTCAGATAGCATCAGAAGTACAGTGTTTTGAATTTTGATTTATCAAACAATCATAATCGGATTTGGAATTGAAGCTTCTTAACAATAAACAAATCAACATTCCATAAGTCAGTAATACGGCTGATTTTCAAAAGTCATTCCATAGACTTTGAAATCGAAAATGTTAGTTACTACTGACCCTGTTAAGAGAGAGAGAGAGAGAGAGATATTTTTATTATGGTTTTTTTTAACACGCTTATAGGAACTTCACCTGTATGTATGTTTGTATGTAACGGAATCTTTGAACTCGATTTTGCACACATAACAGAGCCCGATGACAATACAATAATTTAAAACTTTTGTCCCATTATCCTGATCAGGATCATCAGGATAAACGATTTATCTCTAAAAAATTTAAAAATAAATTATAGTTTAAAAAACTAAAAACACGTTTTAATACCATTCAACTGAACTAAAAAGCTTTAACTCTGTAATTCGAAAGCGGGCACGCTTTTTTTTTCTCCTTAGGTACCTACTCACTTTATTCATAAATTGAAAAAAATATTTTTTACTTTTTAGTTCAGTTTAATGGTATTGAAGTGTGTTTTTAGTTTTATGAACTATAATTTTTTACTGTTTAGTTCAGTTTAATGGTATTAAAGCGTGTTTTTAGTTTAATGAACTACAATTTTTTACTGTTTAGTTCAGTTTAATGGTATTAAAGTGTGTTTTTAGTTTTATGAACTATAATTTTTTAGATAAGGATGAAACGTTTGGATATATTATCACATCACACCAGTATACCCCGAAGGCTTAGGCAGAGATGTACATAGATATATCTAGTATAGATACACCCACATGCATATTTCGCCAGTTATGTTTAAGTTCTAAGTATGTAATAGGGGGTGAGCTTATTGTCATCAGCCGGGCACAAATCTAGACTCCGAGCTGCTACTAAGTAATTCCAGATAGAAAAACCCAATAACGCTTTGCCCGACCTGGGAATCGAACCCTAGACCTCAGACTCAGCAGTAGTACTTGCGACCACTAGACCAACGAGACAGGCACGTTCAGACATAATTTTCTCAATTTATAATGCTATCCAAAATTCACGTTCCCAGCCGCCAGATATGAAAACGTGAAACCAAAAACCTTTTCTTAATTTTATGATAAACGAAAATATGAGGAGGAGAGATTACAGCTGTAATGTATCATTAAAATGAGGATCATATATATTCGTGGTATCGCTCCCGAACATATGACAGCCTTGTCGTATGCATGTGAAGACAATGATTATGAATAATGACTTAGTACATAAGAAACACCCATGTTTTAAGGATTATGTTGATAAATGTTCCAAAAAACATTTTTTTTTCTTTTCAAAATGGAGCCATAGTGCCGCCATTTTGTTTTTTTTTTTTTTTAAATAGCCTATGTCACTCGGGATGATGTAAGGATTCTAAAGATACCTCATACATCCAAATCTGTTGAGGCATTTCGAAGTTATGGTGGAATAAAGAAATTCATCAACCCCGAAAACATTACACTCCTTTGGGCAGTCCTATAATAAAGTACCTATTCCTACATTTTACGTGCAAAAAGTAAAATAAAATAAATAAAAAATATTTCGGAGAATAAATAGGTACGTAAGGTAATCCATTTGGTTAGTATAACACAAGGTTTAGAAACTAGTATAGTACTTACATTTACTAGACAGAAAAAACACAAACTATTCATTACTTCGACACACAGTGCATGTAGGCGTATCCAATGCCCCAGTATGGGACTGTCCCACCTATCAGCTGTAGTCTTCAGGGTGCTGTTGGGGCTGGAGCGTACCCTGCGCATAATAGAAGCGCAGCGCGGATGGGAAATCATCAATGACTTCTTCCGTTCTGGGCGGAGCGCGAGGGCGTGTCAGACTTTAACTGACTAAAACCCACCCGTGTTCCTTCAGTTGCCTGTGCCAGGGCCAGCCCGCAACCCAAGACAGAATCAATAAACACCCTGAAAGCATTATCGTATTGTACGCGCAGAGCGCTATATGCCCTCTACGTGTACTTAGTTCACCCACAGACTAAAGAAAGAAGATTTTATTACCTTAAGTGAATATAAATAAACCTATGAACAAGGTTATATGTATGAAGATGTAAAGAAATAACAATTCCAGCTTCCATTTATTTATTCAAACCCAAGAAAATATCCAGCTGTCTACATCCACATTATTCCCTCGTTCGAGATCTTTGTGGAACACTAGACATATGAACAAAAGAACTGTTTTATATTCGATCTGAAATCAATAGCTGGCAGCACCTTAAAAGGATGCTGAGAACGGTAAATACATCTGCTACATAGCGTGGGTAGAGAACTAACAGATGGAAACATCAGTAGCAACATATTGTGAAAATTTAGGGATGATAAACTTAAATATTATTTTAATGTAAAACAGGCAGTGGAAGAAACATTGACAGCACTGCTAGATGGAGAGGTGACCTACAAAAGACCGTGGTTGTGATCCGGATGAGACAAGCACAGACCAGGGAAACGTGATACTACAGTGTGGAGCCTATACTCGCTGTCAATGATGATACTGATGAAGATAAGTGTCAACGATCATCGACCGGTCGTGATCGTAACCCACCCACCGAAAATTACAACTAATCAACTCTCCAAAATATTCAATCCGAATGGCAAGCTTGTTGATTGTGAGTTCCCTCGCATATAATTATGTACAATTTTTAAACGTGTATAAATAAATAACACCAGCATGCTTAGCATGCCCACCATAGAAACGGGTTTTATCGACGGAAGAATAGACCCAAATGATAGATTGTAGAAATATTTCAACGCATTCTACGCGTCTAAGCATGGCAATGTGTCATTTTGTCTATTCTTCCGTCGAGAAAACGTCGTCATGCTACGCGTGCTGTACAGTGTACACGCCACCACAACCATTCATTACTACAACAACTAACCTTACTACAAGGTGTAAACACACAAAAGATCTTGCCCAGGTTATTTATACACAGCACAGCTCACTGTAGTCTGATTACAACAAAGTTTAATTGGCGCACGCAATCGATACTGGGCGGCTGGGCTAAACGCTCGGTTAACGCACTCGGTTTATTGTGTAACATGTCAAGGAGATAAGGGGCAGAAGATCCACTACATAAGAGCGAGGAGAAAGGTCACAAATCCAACTTTCCAACTTTAAGGCTTATGTGGCACCCCGCTGCTCCTTAACATTGATTAATGAGGCTTATATTATAGGAAGACAAATGAAGGGTCATATAATTTTCCCTCCCACATGCTGGTGACTGATGTTAAATACTCGCAAATGGTCTGCTCTGCTGACAGTTTTTAATTATAATTTCACCGATACCGCTGTACCGCGCCTTAGGTACGTGCGCGGCGATACGGGGGGCAGTGCAGGCCGCTAATTTGTCAACGCTCACGGCACCCGCCCCCCGCGGTACAGCGGTATCGGTCAGACTATAGTAACTTGTTTTACAAAAATCCTTCAAAGATCTTAACTCTCTTTTGTTTATTACAGTTGAACTGAGAAGTAATTAGTTTCCTACTAAAACTTTAATGTGACTAGTCTCTGCAATGTAGGATGACATGATGATATGCGTAGACTATTTGTCATGTGATGTGATTAGACTTATGTAGGTAACCCGTTTTGCGACTGGATCTTCTGTCCTATCCCGTGTTAATATCTCGATTGATCGGGACGCTACAGAATCGATTATGTTGAACAATGGCTGTTCTGTTGCCATGCGGGCCGGCTTTGCTCACGTAATTCACATAACACGATGTAGTCGATTCGCACGATGTCATTGTTTTGTTTTTTCTAATCGATTCGATTGAATAACTTGCGGCTGTCACGAACTGAAAGATGTTTGTAATGGAAGACTTTGCGGTGTCGTGTCGGCTTCTCGGAATGTTTAGGAGAAACACATCTACATTTTTGTTAAGTGATGAGTGGAATGATTGAGGTATCACTTTCAACGGAATAAAAATACGAGAAAATATATTAATTTAATGGCAGATGCCTCGTTGAAGTATATTGGATTCAACTCTTACAAAATACTTAGTATAATCTATCCAACTATTTATGAAGTATTCCATGACGTATTGCATTTTTTCTTCAATGGTTGCCTGTCAATAAATAAGAAACTTCATAGGAGTGCTTATGACAAAAAAAAACAAATGGTTGGAAAGAGTATAGCTTGTCGGAGTCTATAGACAGTCAGTTATAGGAGTCATTGGCAGTAAGCTCACCCCTCTAATTCATGGGGCTCATAATCGTAATATAGCTGGCGACTCTATCTACACACATGCGTGAATTCTTTATAAGCGTTATGTAAAGTTAGTTATTTGGGAATACACGACTCAGCTACCGAAAAACTACTGGTGAATATTGTTTTAAACGTTGTATCTGCTGTATAATATGTAAATATCAACATCTCCCTCGTCGCTACTAATATTCCAGTTCAGACAATAAGACCCGAGAGTGTAATCCAGCTTTATTATGATAGTTGAGCTGTAAAAACGAACGTTCAACTCTAATGAGCTTTGTGCTATTACCATTACTATTGGTTGGACTGGATAACAGGGACGATGACAATTTTTTTTTTCTCCTTCACGTAGATTATTAAAAAAATTTTGAACACGTATTTTTTCTTTTTTTACGTAATCAAAAGACTACGGCGATACATTGAGTTACAAGTGTGGCATGACGTCACTCCTTGCTAGAGTTGGGACATAACGAGCCCCCACTCCCAAACTTTAATGCGTTTTATTTAAGTATTTTTTTATAAATGTGATAAAGCAAAAAATACGTGTCATATTTTTTTATTATCTGACTGACGACTAAATATATTTTTTTTACCCAGGCATCATCCTTATCACTAGACGGTTTATAGAAAAGACGCTTTAATTAAAGCAATGAATAAATTGTAGAATAATTGAAGTAACTAGGGTTGGGAATAAAGACATGTTTAGATTTTGATTGGAAAAGCACTTAAGAAAATAATTACGTACCACCTAGCGTTGCCAGACAGTAATATTCCGATGTATTCCCTTCGTATTATTCGCAGAAGCATTCGGAAGTTTTGAGTAGTATTCGCAATTATTCGCCGAGCTAAGTAAATTGAAAACTTCTGAATACTTCCGAATATTTCTTTTCATCTACTTAGATTAGTACCTACTTACGTAATAAGTTTTTGTATACGGTTTAGGTGTGAGAGTGATAGAGAGATAAATACATAGGTAGATTACTGAGTTTATAAAATTGTTTTTATTTTCTTTTGCTTATATCTCGAAAACGGTGTGTCCTATCGCAAAAATAATGAAAATTTGGCCCCCCTTTATAAACTCATAAACCCCTAAACCTCAACATGTAGGTACTAAAAAAAAAATAAGATTTATGAATGAACGCATTACGCGTTCATATAGAAATCTGTATCATCAGTATTATTCGATTTGAAACTTCCGAATATTTCTTTTCATCTACTTAGATAAGTACTTACGTAATAAGTTTTTACTAGTAGTATTCCTTCAAATCGAATTCTTTTGAATAATTGCGAATTATTGCGAATACTTCCGAAGCTTTGCAACGCTAGTACCACCTACCTGTGCTAAATTGATGATTGAAAACATTCTGTAATTTTTAATACCTACGTGCATCTGATTAAATAAATCAGAAAGGTACAATAAAAGGGAGTATTGGTAAACAGGTACCTTCACTGGCTGAAGAGTAACAATGGGAATAATTAAGAAGTAATATTTTATTAAATATTTTTGCCAATTGAAAACAACTACAATCTAACAGACTCGTATCAGTGTCTATCCACGGTCAAACCATTAACGTAATTGCTGAAACATATCACGTTCATACAAAATCAACAATCAGATAAAAAGCATTTCATTTTTATCAACCCTCGCCTTCATTAAACTAAAAATATACATTTCCATTGAAAACGAGTACTAGGTTCACATGAGTTGAAAGAATTGAAATGACGTCATCTGATGTCTCGTCGGAATTCCTGTGCTACCGGTCTGTAATTATCGACGAATCGAGGGGTCACGCCCCGTGGGTTTAGTAAGGATGTCCTTTTTAGTATTTTGTAATTATATTGTAGTATTGAAGCAGCAATTGAGGAGCTCGTGGCTAAGTAATAACAGCCGCACAGGTCGATCCATCAGGTTAAGCTACGCTTGCCGGGGTTGGTCAGTGGATGGGTGACCATCTTTACATAACGAGACTCCTCCGTGCCTCGGAAAGCACGTTAAGCCGTTGGTCCCGGCTGCCATTCGTGGATCTTTGACAGTCGTTACGGGTCGTCAGAAGCCCGAAAGTCTGACAACCAGGGGGTATCGTATTACCCAATTACTGGGTTGTGGAGGTCAGATAGGCATTCGCTCCATGTAAAATACTGGTATTCAGCTGCATCCGGTTAGACTGGAAGCCGACCCCAACGTAGTTGGGAAAAGGCTAGGCAGATGATGATGATTGTAGCATTGAAGCATTTGATTTTCGACGTTTTCGCTGGCTTCGATGCAAGCAATATTGTCAGAGCAACAAACTGATGGCAAATCACTGGAACTCTTTTGAACTGTTCAACAAACAGTGTTGGAAATAGTATTTTCTCGGAAAAGTAAGATTAAAATTGTAAAACACACTGCACCAAGAACTGTGCATTTAAAGCCCTACCCGCTTTCCGCTTGAATTAATTAATACTTGGCCAGCCCCCCGACAATTCAATTTTCTCGGGGAAACCTCAAGCGTTTCTCCTGTTGACTTTTCTTTAACTTGTAAATTCTTACTAGAAAATTACTGTAAGTAATTTGTTAGAGTGAGGTATTTAAGTCTAATTTAATTTTCATTTTATTTGTTCTCTCTTTCAGTGAAGAAAAGGTATTCTTGGAAGAAAATCTTTGGAAACCCTGGAAATAAAAGTTTCTTCTTCTGTGACAATATTTAATTATTTAAGTGGGGCCGCCGTTGCCTGGGCAGTCAGCTAAGCTACCATTTAACTAAATGACTATCTTTGTACCACCTTATGAGCTTTTGATCATAGCTCGCTTCATCACTAGACAAGAAGAATAAAAAGTAAAATGGCCGATGTTTCTGACAACGCAATCGTAATTAAGGCTCGGGACAGCCCTACCGAGTTCGACAAGTCGCACAGACACGCGGCCAGACGAAGTAACAAAGTGACTCATGTCGAAGAAGGCGCGGGCGCCGCCACGCTCTACCTGCCGTGGGAACTTCCCTAACAATTGTGTCTTTGTCATAATAAAATTATAAGTCCTAGATTTTAGGTAATAACGGTGTATAGATACACAGGATAATACTTAATTGTTAAGAGTCTACCTGGTGATGAAGATGAGTCATTACTTCAAATTAGCGATGTCAGCCTCTAATGTTCCCACTGCTGGGATACAGGCCTCTTCTCTGTGAAAGGGAATGGGCTGTATATGGCTGTAATCTACCACGCGGGCCTAGTGCGGGTTGGAAGATGTCACATGTCTTTGAATTTT
This sequence comes from Cosmia pyralina, assembly GCA_946251885.1. NCBI lineage: Eukaryota > Metazoa > Arthropoda > Insecta > Lepidoptera > Noctuidae > Cosmia > Cosmia pyralina. The sequence continues at coordinate 20,793,783 of OX276360.1, forward strand.
TCGGTTCTACGACATGCCGGTTTCCTCACGATGTTTTCCTCCACCGTTTTCAGAGCAGTAGTGACTGATGATAAAATTATTTATTATTTACACAAAGAAAAGCGCTTGCCTGGGTTCGGACCAGAACCCACGACCTACAACTCGTAAGTCGAGGCAGTTACCACTGAGCTACCACTGCTATACCTACTTACATAATTATTATTAGCAAGTACGCTGCTCACGGTATCCAAATGGATACCAAAACTGAATTACCCTGGAGCGTATCGAAGATTATAATTCAATCATCTTGCCTGGCCTTTTCTCAACTATGTTGGGGTCGGCTTCCAGTCTAACCAGATGCAGCTGAATACCAGCTCTTTACATAGAGCGACTGCCTACCTTACCTCCACAACCCAGTTACTGGGTATAACACGATACCCCTTGGTAAGACTGGTTATCAGACTTTCGGGCTTCTGACCAACGGCTTAACGTGCTTTCTGAAACACGGACAGGTCTCCGTATGTAAAGATGGTCACCCATCCACGGACTGATAACGGCAAGCGTAGCTTAACCTGATCGATCAACGCGTGCGACTGTTATTACTTAGCCGTTATTACTTATCCAAGATAATACTAATAATACTATTAATACTATTAATTTTCGAAGCGGACTTGAGGAGTGGATTTTTCCTTTTGCATGGGTGGATGGAGGGAACTTGTTACGTAGATGTAAATCCTGCATAATGCTTTTGAAATTCATTCGAAAGAGTCTTTTCAAAAGATGCTGTTATAAATCTTCCTTTATCGTTTTAAAGCCAACGTGCCATATTTATGTACTTGTGTACTCTCACTTGAGATTGATATAACGATATGCCCCACAGACGTACAGTCAGACGCTATGACGCGTCGGTGACTCACGTCACGATTGCTGACGCTACCTGCGGGGGTTATTAGTTACACTATTTTTGGAAAGGCTATTTTTAGCAGCGAAGGGTTGTCGAGAATTTACGTAATAGAATGACTTAACGGAATAAAGTAGGGTTATTTTATTAGTGGATTTGAATGTTGGGAAGGTTAATAGGGGTAAATTATAGACTACGCAGTTTCTTTACGTAGGCTTTTTTTTTTTCTTGAAAAATTTGTTTATTTCTTTGGAAGTCGTTAATTAACTTCACGGCTATATACTACATCAGTTTTAGTATATGCGAAACCCGAAACACGTGTCTAGTATTTTTATGTAAAGAATCTATGTACAAAATTTCAAAACTGTATCATGAATAATCATAAAGTTATAAGCTTGTTATGTTACCTGGTTGTACAAAAACATGATCACCACGCGGCGCCCGCTGTGCGCCCGTGCCTAGTGCCGCTATGACCTGCAGTGACTTGTGTTCGTCGCGCGGTGTCCATATTGTAACCTTTTTTTAAAGATTTTTGGGTTAAAATATAACACGGGATAAAAATTATTGGAATCGATTCAGTTATTTATTCTGAACTAACTATATTCAGTTTACGCATATACTAAAAATAATGTTGTATAGAGGAAAACTTCAAAAGAGGGCTCTTACAAAATCATGCTCACATAAAACCCAAAATTATTATAGAAAATACGAGTATTTACATTCAATATTTTTATCTTTCATAAATATTGCACGAAGCACGAACACATTCGATTATATATAGAAAAAAAAATACTAAAAGTCACGCACTCTGACTTTATTGACAGCAAGCAAGTGCTTTGCGATTAATCGGCTGTTCATCGATGTTATCACTATCGAGTTTGATTAATCGATACATAATTCGAAAGCTTAATATTTTATTGATCGGTGTTATTTTAGTTTCGTTTTGAAGAGCGATTGGACATTTAGATTAAATTAATTAAATATAATATAACATCACACCTGTAATCCCCAAAGAGTTATGCAGAAGTTTACGTTTAGTAACACCCATATTTAGCCATCCTATGTAATAGCCCGCGAGCCTATTGCCAACCGGGCACAAATCCAGACTCCGGGCTGCTACTGACAAGTTCCTGATGGAAAAACCCAATAGCACTTTGCCCGACATGGGAATCGAACCCAGGACCTCATGCACAGCAGTAGCGCTAGCGACCACTAGACCAACGAGCCAGTATTATATTAATTAAGTCACTTTTGCCACCAGGTTTGTTTTACTTTAGTTTATAATTATCCATTTTTATTTATTCATTTTTGTTATTACTAATTTGTATTATTATTTCATTATGTACAACCTGTATGTTAATTTAATGCAGTCATAGGCCGTTAGTGACTGGTCCGATGGAGGGTAAGCCTGGTGATCTGTAATACAGGTTTTACCTACAACAGACACCAGTCTCTATTAAGTGTTACCTTGACTTTGTATTGTGTTTGTGATTATGAGAGAACAATAAAGAATATTATATTATATTATAGGTTTCAGACGTGTGTGGATTTTGGTTTACAATAAGGATTTTGTGACTGAAGAAGTATAAGTATCTTAAAAATGAAAAAAAAAGAAAAAAGAAATCGTAATAAGTTGAGAAAATACTACCAAAACTGTATTTTTTATTAAAAAGGTAAGTATTTATTGTAAACGAGAACGGTAATAAAAAATAAAAGTAACAGTAATTAATGTAAATGTTCACGTTTGAATGTTAAGTTTTATTACCACATCCGTACCCAGCCATTTTAAAGTTTGGTCATTACAACAAACAGAACCTTTATAATTATATTATGAATTATGATAATAATTGTAATTAGAAGGCCTTAATTGTTTTAAAAGATAATATATTATATTGCAACTTTTTTTTTGTAATTAGGAAGAATTATTTTGTAACCATATGCACCGTGCAGCGACAAATTTTTCACAATATCACCTTTGTCCTCAAGCATCAGTCAATGTATATTGTATGTCATCACTATGACTGAACATTGTTTCCCAAAATACAAGCCCTAGCTTAGTTTGGGAATCAATATCAGCATGTATTGTACTATACATTTCAATTGTTACCCGCTTTAGCCTGCAAATTTTTGAATGTATCTGGTATCAATAAACAATTTTTTTTTTTTTTTTTAATTAAAAATCGATTTAGGTCAGTAATTTTTTTTAAAGAAAATAATAATAAAGAATAAAATTACTGACCTAACTCGATTTTTCATTACAAAAAAAAAAAACACTTTATTTTTCGTTAAAATGGTGAAAAGAGGATTTAATTAAAAGTACCTACAGTTACGAGTATGCTAACCAACAAAGGGTAGAATTTTGAAGTCATGTTTTCACGCGAAATAATTAGTAAATGTCGATAAAACGTAACCCTTCCCTGCAGTCGGGTAAAAATTACGTTGCTAGATTTTCTAATACTTTACGAAGGAATTCTTAAGCTCCATAAATTTCACATTTCACATAAACTCAGCCTTCTTCCCATGGGGTTAGGCAGAAACTACAGAACGCCACCTGCTACGGTACGGTGTATAATTTTCTCATTAACGATCTGATTATAATACAAAACACATTGAATAACAAACCACCAAACCATAATACTGCTAGAAATAACATTTCAAAAACATACAGGCTCAGACAGGCGCGACGCAACTCCGAGAGAACAATTTCCATGAATTTTCATAGAAATTATTCCACCGGAATCGCGTCGCAGCTGTCTACGAAAGCCTAATTACAAAAAAAATTGTATACACGTTACACGCACGGAAACTTTATCAAATAACATCTACATAACAATACATAAGCAGAAAACGTAAAAATAACAATGTTTATAAATAACTGAAGCGGTTAACGTAAACGTAAAGTGAAACAAAACATATGAGGTATAATTAAAAATAATATTTGGATATTAGCATACCGCGTTTAGACGCGGGCCACGAGGGCATGTGATGGGCACAGAACACACCGCGAGCCATAACTTTACAAATTAATTACGCTATATAATACATAATAAACATAAACTAAAATGTTCATATATTATTATTATTTCGTTTATTAATTTTTTTTTTCTTATAAAATACATTTTTAAATATTTCTTAAAAAATATATAAAAAACATTTAAAAATATAAAAAATAGTAGCCCACCGGTATCGGGAACAGGGTCCAAGCTACCGGCGGTCAGGGCTCCAGAGAGAGGAACCTCCTAACAATGCGGGCCGTGTCCAGAAGTACTGCTTTCTGAATCAAGGCCTTGATCCAGCTTCCCAACGAGAGCCTCCTTAGGTGTTGGTTGAGGCTCTTGGCAATTAAGCCATTGGCTGATACGACTATCGGCACATCCCACATGTCGACAACCTCGCGAGCCAAGTCAAGATACTTGATTTGTTTATCTTTCTCAGCTTTCACGAGGTTCTCGTCATGCGGGACTGTTATGTCAATAATCATTGCGCGCCGCTCTATTCGATCCACCACCACTATATCAGGCTTATTGGCAACAATAGTCCTGTCAGTGATGATGGATCGATTTATTATTATTATTATTTTCCATTTATTTCGGACAAAATCCATATGTGTTAGTAACAATTTTCTTACAAACTATGTTAGTAGGTAGGTATGCAGTCCTATCTTCCCGTAACGATTCCCACCCAGTGAGCCTGAATGGGACAGTCGTGGCGGGACGCAATCATTTTATTTTTTTTATTTTTTTTTTATTAAGAAGATGTTCTAATTTAACATGTTTTTTTTTTCCAAATCATTACTACTCGTTTAGACGTGATTTTCAGTTTAAACCAACGCCTAACTTAATTTAGCTTAGCTTAGCTTACGGCGTAGTCTGCACCTAAGTTTCGGTCATGTAAGAAAGAAAGAAAGAAAGAAAAATGCGTTTAATTGGCATTACAGCAAAAAAAAATACACCTTAAAATTATAAAAACATAAAATGTGCGTGTGAGTTTCGGCAAGAGGGTGAGTACACTCGTATACGTGTTTTAATTAACTAAGATTGTACGTTTATGACCTATTGAAAAAAGTGTTGAGTACCTTGCTTCTATAAAAGTATGTTCGTTCGGAAGTGCTATATAAATCAACGTTGAATAGGAAATTATTCGAAATGGTTTCTTTAAGTTAATTAGGCGAGCGCCTGAAAGCCGGGATTACTCGCGTCACGCGGAAGACAAAAGACGTTAAAAGATAAGTAATTATTTATAGTACTTCTCAGCTGAAATAACTGATAATTAATCGTTCTATGGTTATCATTTGGCCCCTTGTGGAAAACAAAGAGTCATACTCATCAAGGATAGACCACAAATCAATCTGCCTAACCTTTTCCCAACTACGTTGGGGTCGGCTTCCAGTCTAACCGCTTGCAGGTGAATAACAGTATTTTACATGGAGCGACTGCCTATCTGACCTCAACAATCCAGTTACTGGATAATACGATACCCCTTGGTAAAACTGGTTGCCAGACTTTTGAGCTTCTGACTACCCGTAACGACTGTCAAAGATCCAAACGGAGAGCAAAACGGCCTAAGGCTCCTACAAACAAGCGCGACACGCGGTACCTTTGTGTCGCGCGTGATTATATCGCGTGTACCTGTTTTCCGAGGCACGGAGCAGTCTCGGTACGTAAAGATGTTCACCCATACACGGACCACCCCGGCAAGCGTAGCTTAACCTGATGGATCGACCCGCGCGGCTTTTTAACCGACGAAAAAAAAGGAGGAGGTTCTCAATTCGACACGTATATTTTTTTTTTAATGTGTGACCACGCGTAACTTTTTATAGTCGTCCGATTTGAAAATTTTTTGTTTTATTCGAGAGGGTATACATCAAAGTTGGTCCCATATAAAATTGATTAACTTTGCTTGGGTAGTTTTTGAGTTAGCTTCAATAATACATATTTTTCCCCCACTTTTATATGGATGATGTTCTAGTTTGTTTTCAGGTAGTGGTATTAGAATTTGTGTGGGGTGGGTACCACAACTAAAAAGTGAAAAATAAAAACTTTATTACAAAAAAATACAACCGACTTCCAAAAACAACACTACAAAGTGAAAAATAACTTTAATTTCGGAAGTCGGTGGCAAAAAACGAAAATACATTTAACCAGACACCGACTTCCGAAATTAATGTAATTTTTTACTTTGTAGTGTTGTTTTTGGAAGTCGGTTGTATTTTTTTGTAAAAAAGTTTTTATTACTTTGGCAGGAGTTCATCAAGGCTAGACAACAAAAACCGATTTCAATACTTATATTCCAAAAAGTTATGCCGGAACATACACTAAATACCAGTTAAATTCCATAATTTTCTCAGTCTGTATGAACAGCTGTTCCCCGAACGACGAAGACGTTTCGATAAGATATGCGCATGAAGTATTCGGATGCGTACACTCGGCGGTGATCCAATAATGAGAGTGTGTGTGATGTGAGTTGACAAACTATTTCTGTTATCACTGTACAAACCTGCGGACAACTGTACGCAATGTACTCGTTTGCTGTGATTAATAGCCGGGAAGTCTTTCAGATTTAACTAAAATGGAGGAGTGTGGCAGTAACAAATTAAAATTGACACCTCATTTAGTTGTCTTACAGCCAGTAGCAGAAACGAACTTTAGTATAATAGAGACTTTAAATTCATGCCATCCCTTATACTATGTATCAAAAATAAAAACTTTTTTAGAAAAAAATACAAGCGACTTCCAAAAACAACACTACAAAGTAAAAAATAACTTTAATTTCGGAAGTCGGTGTCTGGTTAAATGTATTTTCGTTCATTGGCACCGACTTCCGAAATTAAAGTTATTTTTTACTTTGTAGTGTTGTTTTTGGAAGTCGGTTGTATTTTTTTGTAAAAAAGTTTTTATTTTTCAGTTTTTAGTTGTGGTACCCACCCCACACAAATTCTAATACCTGCAAAACAAACTAGAACATCATCCATATAAAAGTGAGGAAAAAATACGTATTATTGAAGCTAACTCAAAAACTACCCAAGCAAAGTTAATCAATTTTATATGGGACCAACTTTGATGTACAGTCACGAGCACCAATATGTATACACTTAGCAACATTGAAAAGCGATTTTCTCGTGTAATAGCGACTGGAACTTTGAGATAACACCTATTTCATAATACTATGGGTTCGTTCCAAAATATTATTGTTGGTAACAACATAAAATTACAATCAACACAGTAGGAGAAAATCACTTTTAAAAGTTGCTTAGTGTATACATATTGGTGCTCGTGACTGTATGTTACCCTCTCGAATAAAACAAATTTTTTTCAAATCGGACGACTATAAAAAGTTACGCGTGGTCACACAAAAAAAAAATATACGTGTCGAATTGAGAACCTCCTCCTTTTTTTCGTCGGTTAAAAAACCGCGCGGGTTGATCCATCAGGTTAAGCTAAAAATTAAATCGGACGACTCTGTAAAAAGTTATGCGTGGTCAAAAAAAAAAAAAAAAAAAAAAAAAAAGTGACAGCATCAATTTAAAGTCTCCATTAAACTAAAGTTCGTTTCTGCAACTCACCGTATGTCTTCACAAAGGCTCGCGGCAAGTTGCAGCGACAGGCGTCACATGAGCGTGCACAAACCGCCCTAATGTGTGCAGCGCTTTTCAATTTCCCTTTAAAACAGAAAAGCGCTGCACAATTAAGCTGCAAATCGAATGTCAAGACGCAGAGAGAGAGCCAAGTTTTGAAACGTATCAAACAGTCATTATTAAAGCTGCCAGCAGCACTCGCTGCAAATTAACGAAGTTACTGCCGCCAGCGACAGCCATGAGCCAAGTTCGCGACCTTCACCTCTGTTATAAATTATAATAATTATACTGCAATGTTTCGCAAACGAATTAATTAAGCACCTATTACTCGGCTAGTTATGAGAAATTTTTGCGGGTACACGTGAAATATAATGGTTTCTAATTAATTTTACGGGTAGTTAAGTATATTGCTGGCAGTAGAATGATAATGAGTAAAGAAATTTATTTATCCTAATATAAATTATCTATACATTGTTGTTGCAAAGGCTTTCGAGATAATAAGATTCTGCATCTGCATGATTAAAACTAATCAATAAACAAAGAGAAACTGATTTCTAAAGCCGCAGTTACACGGTTGTCGAGGCCTGGCGCGCGGCCACGCCTTTCGAGGCCTTTCGCTGCCCGTGCCGAGCATTCCTACCATAGGCCTCATCGGATCAACGGTTCCCACGGCCTGTCGGCCTAGCCTGGCGCGATCAGGCCTGTAAGAAAGCGGGCCGTGGGACCGCAGCATAACTGAACCCTGCTAATTCGTCGTATGGAAAATAAAGTAGCTCGCAAGGTCAACACAAATTAGGTTGACATTACATGCATGGATGCGTCGAACGACCTCTGTGAGCTTCACTTAAACTACCTAATGCCCTAATTTATCCACTAGGAGTACCTACCGCCAAAATATATGATTCAAACCTGACAAAAATCGCTGCATAAATGTTTTCGCTGCATAAATGTTTTTCCTAACGCTTCTCTCTTGAACTTGGCCGTGAATTACTACTGCCAAGTTAGAATCCGCTAATTATGAGTTAAATAACCCCATGGTTGAGGTTGATATGTCTTAGTATAAATCTGAGACTGAAATGCAACTTGAAAGTTTAATTAATATGATCATGAGCCTACCATTGCCGTGATTTAAACAATTACTAAAAAAAAACGAACTTGAAACTAGCCTATAAAGGCCACGGTTGAAATTGAGAACAATCTATCAAATTCCAAATTAATGAAATTCACAGAATTGGTAACAGCTGTTCGAAGAAAATTAATCTCCCAAGTTCCCCTAGGGTTTGTACTAAGAAGCATTTAAGTAGAAAACTTCCATAAGAAAAAGTTTAGGGTTACAAAGTTTAATACACGACAAGCGTAAATAAAGACAGCTTCGCTGGGAGATTTACGTGCTTTATCCTTAAAGTGACATAATTTATTGTTAAATATTCCGTGATGAATATTATGCCTAGAAACATTAGCTGGGACGTTAGGCAGACCTGAAAATACATCAACCTTATTACCAAAATCGTCTCAAGTCTCGCCGTCTGAGTTAAGCTCAACGACTCGGTCCGGGCAACGCCCGTCAGCGACACCTAGTCTATTATTAGCGGCGCCATACTTATCACAAGATAAATTCGAGTACACGGTCTAGGTCAAATTATACTGTTTTTAGGTGCAAGGTTGTCCATTGGTGCACCATAAAACAAACCTTTATGAGGTACCGTAATTCGTTCCAGAAGGTCATGTCTTTTCGGGTGACATAACCGGGGAAAGAAATGACATATTTTATTATCAGACACTGGTTTTACTGCAGACATTTATTATGATGATCCGCGTCTAGATTGACACTGAAGGCTGAAAGAACGAAATAAAAATAATCCACTAATCCCGTCCGGTAGGTACACACGGACTCGATCCTCAAAATAAAATTCTGGTCATGTCTTCGGGCGTGGGTAATAGAAAATTTCACGGCTTTAAAATTTGATGGATGAAAGTACGAAATTCTTTGTAGATTACTTTCCTCGTCGAATGATCTGGATTATCCTGATTCACATCTCCGACTACTATTATTTGTAATTTTCTCCTGGACTAACCGATGACCAATCTGTAAATCAGTACGCGATGACTAACTTCTCGACATGACTTTATCCTCGTAGCTCGTTTTTGTGCTATATTAAAATAGCTAATTATTCAGTACTTAGTCATTTTTGCTAGTGTTATGCCGAACTAATATACCGAATACTGTAACAATTTCAGCCGTGCGAACATCAACGATTTCCTGTATCCATATTATAAGGATTCCTGTGGTACTGATTTACATAACAATTTACAATCTTTTTCTCAAAAGTCGCAATGTTTCTAGAATATCTCAAATTGTGGATTGTCTCTGTCTACTGCTACGAAATTCTGGGAAGAGAAAGCTACTTATTTAGAGACTATATTCTTTTGTTTTACCTCTCGACCTCAGTTTGACCTTTCGTCCTCACAGTCAACGCACGTAAATGTCCCACAGATATTTTTCCATCATTAATCTCCACTTTCTATTTTATTGTACCTACTTTTTGCTAAAACGTCATTTAATACTAACGAGGGTCCAATAAAAATAAATCAACCGAGAGTTTCTCTTTGGCAACTTGACATTGTGTGCCCTTCTGAAACAAATATTACCAGATGTAGACCTACGTTAAGCCCCACGTCATTATTCATTTATATTAAAACAGTTAAAAAAAAGTGAAATAAAATATCAGAATGATATAAAAGTCATGAACATAATCTTGGGCTCGTATAAGAAATCCCTGTATTTATTAGTGACGATTTATACTTCATAAATTTTGATCTTGTATATAATAATTATTATTCCGAACTGTCAAATGAAAGTTAATCCAACAACATTCACTCTTAATATCAATTGACTACAAATTGACAAAATCGTGAATAAATTAAAACCGAAATACTTACCGTACAGAATTCTGAAGTAATTGGCGTACCGAGCCTAGTTTTTTATTTAAACCAAGTAACACCCAGAAAATTGTTCCTATAAGAATGTTTCTACTGCGCTATTTTTACACGAGTGGAATAAATTAATCGTGCTAGAACCTTTAAGGGGATGTGAATGTCAGGGACGAGAAGCGGTCCCACACATGGTGATTGAGGATCCGCAGTAACTGCTGCAGAGGATAACCTTGACCTAATTTCATTATAAGATAACATTGCTAATGGGTTTCTGAAAGCTAATGCAGATCAAGTATTTTTTTGCCTTTGAATCAAATGGAATTGTTATTACTTTTAAAAGCCGGGCTGAATTCAAAACAATCTGGAGTATCGTTGATATCTATATTTTGTGAAACCATAATGTATGTATTGATTTTTTGCGTAAATTATGGGACAATTCTTATCAAAAAGGTGCCCGAATTCAGTTAGTTATTCTATTTGATCTTGCTCCAAATTTTTATATCCCGTTCACTGCATCCATAAATAATATTCGTCTAATCCGTGACCAGAATGTCAGGGGCAAGGAGCCGCGTGATAGAACGAGGATACACGAGCGGGAACCCGAACTTAACCTAATTTGGTTTGGAGATTATGTGTAACGGTTCATGTCACTTTTAAGACCACATTTCAATATTTTCTATATTAGGAACTGGAAGTTTTATTTTTAGAGTTTATTGATCACACAGTTGCTACAAAACTTGATTCATATACTGTTGTATTTCCAGGAAGTAAGGTTCACTCAATACTGTTATTAATGACTTCGGTATACAGAATAAATAAGACATCAACGTAAACTGCACTCAATTTCTTGAAAATCAAAGACACGGCCTTAATCGATTCTTGAACATCATAATTTACGGTTATGAGGCCGTCACCATAATGCCACAGCTAATACATAAACATACATCAATCATACAGCAAAGTAGTGAATTAAATATCAAGTTGGAGCCAAAACAAAAACAATGTCAGAACCAAGAACTATTAATGAAGCAACATTACGTAAAAGATTCTAAGTTATTAATCATCCCTTTCTACCCCCGAGAGAATGTGATTCGTAGGTCGCCATCAATCATGAAATATGAACAATAGCTACATTATCGGTGTACTAAATGTTTTATGCTTCTGGATCTATTTGAAATTATCTTCAAAATCCACTTTCATTTTATTATCGGTTATAATTTTTTTTATAGATTTCTTATCAAAATGTGCCTAATCCTCTGTATTGTCTTCAGATTAATTAAAATTATACCAAAACGTGCTAAAAACAGAACATAAAGTCTAGATGAAGTTACATCATTAGCACAAAATCCTTTCTTAATAGTTATTTATTTATAATAGTTATCGTCATCTGGTGAAAACCTTCTGCTGAGTCCAAATTCTGTTTACTCAGATATCTTTCATTTTCAGTTAAACTAGTTTTCTAACTTGGGAGTTATAAATACGGATCCTGTGCCCTCGAGTCTGTCAGTCTGTCGCAGAGTTATCTAATTTAAAGTTCTTGTACGAAACTATGAAAATGGATAATGGGAGCTGTGCTTTAGCAGTACGTGAAAACCAAGCAAACCTAAAACCACGATAATATTTGATAAAAAAGTTAGACCTATTAAATATTTAATGAGTCAACCGAGCGTGGGCAAACACTAGACCCGGTAGTCACGTTCTGTCACACGAGCCTAAATGGCAGTGAATGCACTCAAAAACAGAAGATGTCTCCTATAATTTGGATGATATCCAGTCGTTTTATTACTAAGCACGGATAGATAGAGTTTGGCACAGCCTGAGTGTTTGTATGCCCCGCTAGCCAACATATTTGAATACCGCAACACAACTTCTATTGCCAAAATGTACCATGACCTTTAACACAATCCATTAAGGTTCAAATTCGAAGAAATGCGGAAGACATGCTGGCATTTTAAGTTCAAGAGCGTGCCAATTTTGCTGAATGGACTCTGCAGCTGTTGTCTTTCGATATAATAGATCAACACTATTATATAAACAAAGTTTGTCGTATTTTGGCAACGCGGTAACATTATTAATCTGTTTAACATTTTCGCGCTGTTCCATAATGGGTCGCATTAGCAACTTTTAGTCTGTCGGGTAAAACTTAGTAACCTTGATCGTTTTGATGACACAATATTTTGAAATTACGCGTTATATTGATTACGTCTGTTACATTATAATGCTCAAGATGTTTTCACTAACACATGTTTACATGTCAACACCGCATGTGGAAACGCCGGGAGGGGACGCCCTAGGAAAACATATAGTGACCTTATTGGTGATGAACTTCAGAACAGTAAGGTGCAACCGGCGTGCGTGTATAACCAGATACGAGACAATAGGAGTACGTAAGGATCGTAGCAGGTGGCGTTCTGTAGTTTCTGCCTACCCCCATGGGAAGGCGTCAGATTACGTGTATGTATGTTTTGTAAGTATTGATAAGCTAATCAGAAGTTTTCCACTTAGAGCTTGCGATCAAGACGAACTTTCGATTATTGCGATTAGCGAAAGGTCAAGCGTTGCTGGGAAATTGATGATTAACTGGTATTTTTAAAGGTTACGTAAAACACAGATATAGTCCGGTATAGACAGATACATGGCGTGCTGTTTTTGCTATAATAAGGAAAGCTATGCGCACGCATTGTGCTGACTTACGTGAAATTAACAAATCTGTAGAAAAGTGCAGGTTATTAAGGTGTAGGTTATTAAGCAATTGTAAATGATGTTTTGATTTAAAAGAGTGTCCGTGGAGTTTCTTGCCCGTTCTTCTCCATAGGAAACTACTACGCTTTGGAATGGGCAACTAGCTTCATCTGTCAGACTGACCGACCCCTTGACAATTCAAAAGTGCCTGTAATTGGTTTATCTATACAAATAAAATGAGAAGTCCTGACTGACTGATTTACTGACTCATCAATACCCAGCCCAAACCCTTGGACCTAGATAGCTGAAATTTTGCACAGAGGTTCTCTTTATAATGTAGACAAGGGATAAGGAAGGAATTCCCGGTAGTACACACGTCTACACATCAAGCTATACATTTTCAGTTTACCCTTACCTCTCATTGTAAGGTAATCCTATACAATGCGAGATCAGCATATACTGGAAATACTTTATTAAGAACTACTATACTTTTTTTAAGAAACCCGATAAAAATGAGAATTAAAAATAAATGAAAGCAATGCCCTTTGCTATAAAATTCGAGGCTCAAATTATCAAAAAGTTTCAGCTGTCGCGCCTGAATTTAATAAAGCTGTATAAATTAATACGTTTACGTAAAAAGCTGCAGCACCTGACGACGGCGATGGTAACGATGTTATCACCATGATCGTCTGGAACACCTGCCACAGCTGAGAGTGGGCAGATGCGGCTGTTTTATTGCGAACAACGTGTGTGATTTATGTAATGTGCTAATTATACGGGAGCACCTTTTCACGGACTACGCAAAAAATAATATTTCCTTTTAGATAAGTTGGGCTTACCTAATGTGTTACTTTTAAGCGTGAGAATTTAGGAAATCTATTTCTTAGAAAGGTTTTAAACATCTATTTATTTTATAGGAACACTTTACTAACGACCCCGTCGGATCTAATATTATCCTAAATTGGGATATTATTAGATGGGCTTGGATCGTTTTGGATTCCGAATCATCTGGTCTAATTATCTTAATAGTGGATAGCTGGTACTAAATATTCAGAGCTTTACAAATCATCGTAAGATTTCTAAATATTATTAAAATTATGTGACTACAAGTGCAAAAATATGCGTTGTACAGTGCAGTGATTATTAAATTCAAAACGAAATTCCGCTCACCACATTACGACAAAGCGAGTCGATACGATAATAAATTCTAAATCAATTTGTAGGCGACTGTCCGCGTACAACTTAACTGCACGAATGGTATGCGAACCTGGTGTATGTACAGTGCGACACAGACAGTACGAAACACATAAATTACGAGCATTTACATAATTATGCACTCGCAACTCGCATACACGACGTCTGTCATACGAAGTATACGAAAGTGTGTGCATATTATGTTGATGAAAATTAGCGAATGGCTAAGCGAATACACGCATCGGTAAAACGCATTTCTAGTAGGGGTAGGGATTTTAATAAGGAAGTTTAATTCTCATTTGATTAAAAGTTTGAAGTATACTTCAAACTTTAAAGTAATGCAATAATGGATAAAGTAAAGAAGAGGACTTTGTGTACATAATTCCAACATGTATGGTACCTATAAATAAAATTAACACGTATTCGTCTACTTTACCAAATCCCGGACCACTCGCGTCGCGCAATGGAACAGATGTTTACCTGAAACGGAAAAAATATAAATTAAATATGAGATACGAAAAAATCTCATGTTTAGTCATATAGCGCTGAAGAAATATCCGTGTTAAATATTAAGTAGCTCTCAACTAATTTGGAACTTAGCAGCACGCTAAAGTTTTACTCTAACGATCCATGTTTCGGCGAATTCCTGAAACCTTAATGCGAACAGGCTAAAGGAGATAGCATACTAGAATAGAATAGAATAGAATACTCTTTATTATGCACACCATTTAAATTACAGGTTACAATGTTGAAATTTTACATAGAGTGACACAATGGTCAATCAAAGGTCAATGGTGGTACTAAACAGTAGTCAAGGCATGCAAACATATCGCAAAGCTGCACCCGTCTTATTAACACGTGGCAAAGACGCTAAGCTACCTGGTGTATAGTCTCCCTAACACTTATGTAAGATTAGTCGAACGTTCCTTACTTACACAGTTTCCTCTCCCGAGAACTCGATAACGTTATCACGCTCCAAATTCTAGTTCGTATAACAATGTAAATTTCGACTATGCAGTATGACGATAGTGCACAAGTTTTACTTCTTAGCGTATCGATGGCAAATAAGTTTGTGAAAATTCAAATATTATGTTTAGCCCAAAATTCTGCCACTCAAACTCCCTTCACTGACGCAGTCATAAGATCCTCAAGTGCACAGGTGACAGGGCATACGGCGCAAAATGGAAGGTCTGCGGAGTGCATAGTTGAAACACGTAATTAACCCGAGCAAATATATGATAATAGAATAGATAAGGTGTAATGCAAGCTATTATTTGAGACCGATCGTGCGAGCTACTGGCACCAGTTCTACGATTGCTTGTTCAACAATACCTGGTAATTACCGCTGCGAATGTTACTATTTCCATTGCATTACTTTGTGATAGCATCAGTGTAAGGTTATAAAGATCGTTTACTCATTATATCATCATACGTGGTGGTGGCGTAGATTTGCATAATTATCTTAAGGTCACTGTTTTGACCGTAAAATTAATTTTAATAATCTAATATGTACCCAATTAACATTAAGTAGGTATCCTCTTAGTAAAGCAACATATTTTCGGAGCAACTGAAACCAATTTCGGGTTTCCCTTAGCACATATTCGGAACAGATGGCTTATTCACTCATGTAAGAGACTCATGCCCAATTTCTGAGGTTTCTAAACGGAGTTTATCCATTCGATAGTGATTATCGGTTCGATATCGTGGTTCGGAACACTTCTTTAAGGAAGAATTTAGCTTAAAAGTCGAGTGAACTATCAAGGATTTATCTGAAGACCTCAAAAACCGAGCATAAGGAAGGAATTGGAAAGGAATAGATAAAGTTGTCGAATCAATAGCTATTAAGTTTATCTGAGGAGACGGAGGATCTCAGAAACAGGGCACATATTGGATAAACGCAATAACTGACAGGGAAAGGGACTTTATGGCAACATAATAATTCACAATCACAGGATATAGAAATATCGGAAGAGGAAATATGAAGTCATCATAATTATCTTTATGGACGAGAGTTTCATAACTTCTGAGCTGTTTTACTTCGAACAGTGGATTCGATTACATTTTTACTACTAATTCAATCCGGTCTACTGTGAGTACCATAGATATAAGAAAGAATTATATTTCTATGGTGAGTACTGTGACGCCACGGCGTTGAAATTCTACAAATGGAAAATAAATACAACATCCAAATACCTACATACAAAGTAAGTTTATGATTTTTGTAGGAACATCTTTCCATCTGTAACTTAACCAAAAGTATATTTTCAGATGACACTTTATTCAACACCGTTCCCTAATTCGATGACCTAAAACCGTCCATCAAAAAGATGGAAGGCGTTCCATTAAAATAAACGCACTCGGCGATTATGGAAAGCTTCCGGTAGGCCAAACCGATATCCAGCCCTTAATAACAGCACCACATCAATTTACGTTACCCTTTGCGTCAGGGCAGCAGTATCTCACGCGAACGAATTAATTCCTGTCTCTATTGTTTTGTTTTGTTGCATGAGTAAAAAAAGTAACGTTTCACTGGCGAGGTTCGTTTATGGAATTTTCTAGATTCTACCAGAAAATATTGTATAGAACGTTCCTTTCATCAATCAAATCCTTGTTCAGGTTAATAGAAAAACACGTTTTTGAGAATGACTTCAATATACCTTTTTTAGTAGCTTTTTAAAGTTCAGAACCCATCTCATTTAAGAAGTTAAATGTCAATATCATACGACACAGTATCTGATTCCGTACAAAAATAGTCTTATCCAATCTTATCACAAACATATTAAGGAAAAACAAGGAGAAAAGACGTGACATAGGCCGTGTTTCAGCTCCGTATCAAATAACTAGAGGAATTAATCTCTGAAAGTGCCTGCGCACCCTCTCACATCACTGCCTTCGAAAGGAGGAAACTCGCATCAGATATTCTTACACTAATATGTCAGAACCTACCCTCTTATGTTGATAATATTACATTATCATAAAAGAAGATTATGCATGACTATGCAGGTATCTCTCCAACAAAGACAAAGACAGAGTATGTCAAAGACTGTACAAAATTGGAACTTGGCACCTGGTTTACCAAAATGAAGTCAAGTCATTTGAGCATTAAAACTTGCGACAGCAACGCTAATTGCTTTGGCACCGCTCATAAGCATGTGTGTAACTAGATGTTTATTACAGCGCTAAATTATTAACAAGGTAGATTTTAGCCAGTTTGTGGACATTAGTCAGTGACTAGGAAAGGTCTATGAAGTACTTATCCAATACCTATAAATCACCATGTAATGCCATAATGTCATATTTAAATGCATATCAAATTCCGTATGACGCTTTTTTCAAACCACTCATTTAGACGAGTTATCCAAGAAATGGTGATGACGACGCCAATATAGAATAAATCGACATAGTTATCGAATCACATAAACGGTCAATACATTACCGAAATAAGTCAACTTGCTCGATCGAGATAAGATGGACGATTCGAAGCACCGACCAGCAAGTTCTTCAGAGCGTTCATATGAAAGGGCACTCGGCGAAGAAACCGTTCGTTAAGGATTTAGTATATCATGTGACAAAGTGATCGTGTCGAAGAAGTGTTATTTTCTTTTGTGCGCCCCATTCTTATTTATATCGTCGTAATAAGTTGTGCCGTTGTAAAAAGTTATACTTTCAACGCTGTAGGTTCAATATACGTTCTGTGTTTTATGAACTGGTTAGGCATTTTAGTTTATGTTGGTATTTTTAACTACATACCATAGAACAGCTATTTTGTAGGTTTTCTGACATTTTTACGTGATATATTGTCATATTATTTTATGGCATTCAAGTCAAGGTCGACCCTTTGACACAAAGCTAATATTATTAGAGATCCACTCAACACGCATCTTTTAAAATTATGAAATATAAATTCCTTTCTGGTCAATTATTACAAAAGCAATTTAATAGCAAGCAATTTTTTACAAACTCAAAGTTATAAAATGAACAAACCAGGAACTGTTTGTGACATACACTGTTGCACCAAAGCAATTCACAAAAGACGAAACAAAGACGCTACCAATATCTCCTGTGAAGAAGTTAAGTAATCAAAGGCAAAATAGGACATTGTTGCAAATGAAATGAAGCTAAACACTTTTGTGCAACAATGAGAAGCTAGTGGGAGGGGCCAGACGGAAACAGCTCCAAAACTCGAGCAAGCCAGACAAACCAAAGGCCTTAAGGGGAAAGCTTTGGCTTGGCAACTCTGCCAAGTTGAATTAATTTATTCTTGGAGGAACGTGTGTAACTTAGAAGCTTCAGTGTTGTTACTATTCATCTGAATTGAGATGACACTGACTTTGTTTGGTTGAAACCGCAACCGAAATTCGCAGTGGAGGATTTAATATTTAATGTAAGTTCGTTAGATGATTTATCTGGGTAACTATTTCTCGGTAATTCTGAGCATCTGTTTCCTCCCGTGGTCATAGGTAAATTAAAAGTGGAATTAAGTTAATCACAGCATTCGATTGCTGGTTATTGGACTTGGTGGAGCTTTGGAATAGCTTTAACATTAGATCAAATGATCTCAATGATCGATGATGATGATGACTAAATTTTTTTTCCTACTATTCTTTAACTAAGATAAGTTAATCTCACCAAAAGTTCTTCGTTCATCTTGGAGTTTACCAAATGATGATACGGACCCTGGGTACCCTGACTCTAGGAAGATACAGACAAAATCCCCAAGCAACTTCGTATTCCAGATAACAATTATTGTAGTAGGTGTATTTACCTACTAACAAGAATGTTAAGTACAAATACCAGCAGGCACGTAGGAGTTAAGCCAACACATAATAATCAAACAGGCGACATCATTAGAACCCCGAACATGCGCGTCCTCGGGTTGATTAAAACGTAAATACATATTTAAGCAGCACGTGGGTATGCGACCTTCGCAGGGCTACCGGTGCCCTTAAAGGATCGCCTTTGTCTTCACGCACGATCGGATTCAATCCAATGATCCCTTCTGCCTTTGTATGTTAAGATTTCTTGAGCTTTGTGGATGAGTTGGTGAGTGTGTTTGGAGGATTTTGTGTTTTCTTAATTACTGTTACGAGAGTATTCGGTAATGCTGTTGGCATTTTGTTATTGAGCTGAATGTCTCATCTTTCTAACACGTGTCGGCATTTGACCTTCGCAGGGCTACCGGTGCCTGGATCACCTTTGTCATCTTGCACAATCGGATTCTATCCAATAAGCCCTGCTGCCTTTGTATGTTAAGATTTCTTGGGCTTTGTGCATGAATTGGTGAGTGTGTGGAGAATTTGTGCTTTTATAATTACTATTTTGGTAATTTGTCATTGTGCTGAATGTCATCCGGTTTCTATTTTAGCACGTGTTGGTATTTGACCTTCGCAGGGCTACAGGTGCCCTTAAAGGATCTATATATCTCGTCTTTACGCACGATCAGCACCCTAATTGCGTAACACACTATCAATCGCAATCGATTTAATTTTAACAGTTCAACAACATTCATTGCGTTATTTACGGTGTTGAGAAGACAAATTTTTCGAACATTTGCTTCATAAGCAATGGATTAGCAATTTGCTCCAAAATGATTCAGATTCCAATCGATAGTGTGTTACGCAATTAGGGAGCGGATTCAATCCAATAATTCCTGCTGCCTTTGTATGTTAAGATTTCTTGAGCTTTATGCATGAATTGGTGAGTGTGTGGAGGATTTTGTGTTTTCTTAATTATTATTATAGGAGTATTCGGAAGTGCTGTTTGTATTTTGTCATTGGGCTGAATATCCTCATCTCTCTAGCACATGTCGGCATTTGACCTTCGCACTTTGCAGGGCTACCGGTGCCCTGAAAGGATCGCCTCTGTTTTTTCGCACGATCGGATTCAATCCAATGATCCCTGCTACCTTTGTTTCTGATTTTCAGATTTAATGAGCTTTGAGGTTAAGAGTCACTAGGAAATCATGTTATGGGTTTTTGGATCAGTTTATACAGAAAACTTTAAAGGTAGTAGCCACGAAAAAAAACGTCTGGCTAGCTTCAGAGTTACAACAGTCAGTGATAAAATCGGACTGAGGATAAATCTTGCAGATGATTGTAAAAAATATTTAATATCACTAAAAACGTACAAAAAGCACTTCCGTATTTTGATAACTTTGGCGCAAATAAGAAGTCACCTAATTTCCGTTTTTTCCACCACCTACTTTTGCCAACAACCTATTTTTTCTGTTATCCATAATATTAATTATGTTTTGCGTAAAAAGTTCGCAAATTTTCAGAATTTTCACGCCCGAAATCTCCGTACTGTGGCGAACATTCAGAAAATTTCCGAATTTTTTAAGGCGAGTAGTGCTGCCAACTAGCGCCACCATTGAGAAAAAAATAATAAGCATAGCAGTTAACGCCAAAAACGGCCGTTTTTGGCGTTGACTGCTAAGACTTCGAACCTAGGAGGTTTAGAGTTGATTTTTTTTATACAAGAAATTAAACAGAACTAAAAATCAGAGCATAGGAAATTTAAAAATATTCATATCAGAAAAATCATAAGACTGGAGGTCTTATGATTTTTCCTCTATGGTTTTCCATAACATTACTTCTGTTTTGATTAAGGCGAGTAGTGTTGCCAACTGGCGCCCTAGTTGGCAAATAAAACACTACTCGCCTTAATCAAAACAGAAGTAATGTTATGGAAAACAGCAAAAATCATTGGGTTCACGTATAATATTAATTAGGTGACATCTTATTTACGCCAAAGTTATCAAAATACGGTGGTTCTTTTTAGAGGTTAGATATTCAATTTTTTTTTACAATGATCTACAGGGTTTATCGTCAATCCGATTTTTTCAGTGACTGGTGAAACTCTTGAGATAGCCAAACGTTTTTTTTTCGTAGCTTCTATTTTAAATTTTCTATATGAACTTATCCAAAACCCGTAATACGATTTCCTAGTACCAACCATTAAATTGAAAATTGATAATTTTGTTTGTGTAGGTACTTAAAGGATCTGTGTTTCCTTAATTACTATTGAGGCCAGATTGGAATGTATAATTTGATTTGTGACTCTGAAGGATTTGTGTTTAATTAACATTCGTAGACAGAATATACTTAGCACACATATTGAAAAACTAAATATTTGCAGACTTAATGCCGTTAATATCGCTCTAGCTCGTGGCTAAGTAATAACAGCCGCACGGGACGATCCATCAGGGTAAGCTACGCTTGCCGGGGTTGGTTCGTGGATGGATGACCATCTTTACATACCGAGACTCCTCCGTGCTTCGGAAAGCACGTTAAGCCGTTAATCCCGGCTGTCATTCGTGGATCTTTGACAGTTGTTACGGGTCATCAGAAGCCCGAAAATCTGACAACCAGTCTTTCCAAGGGATATCGCATTACCCAGTTACCGGGTTTTGGAAGTCAGATAGGCAGTCGCTCCATGTAAAATACTGGTATTCAGCTGCATTCGGTTAGACTGGAAGCCGACCCCAACATAGTTGGGAAAAGGCTAGGCAGATTGATTGATTGAATATCGCTCTAGCTAAGTAGCAGAGCAAGGCACCATTTGTTTCTTAAACCTTGAACCTATCGATAACATTTAAGCCAAAATTCATAATTCTCATCCGACCAACATGTAAAATCTACTAGAGAAGCCACAACAGCGCAATCGCAATAATAAAAAAAAGGTTATATGACCCTCACACTCATAATTATTCGAGCACTTGCCAATTTGACCTTCATAGGGCTACCGGAGTACCAGTACCATTAAAAGACCGCTTTTGTCTTCATGCATGAATAAATCTGATCCCAGATTCCTTTGTGTTTATTCAGAATTCGGTAATTTGAGCATAGCCTATTGATATTGACGGTTAATTGGGATTCAATTAGAATTCTAATTCGAAGGAGCTGTTTGTGTATTTTGGATTTGTATTTAATTACATTAATCTTTTGAGGTGGATACGAATATAAAGACTGAAGCGATTTATCTGTTTAATCTGCTACTGAGAAAAGGCATTTGAGTATGTCACTGGCAACTTTTACACCAATCCTCGCCCACATTCCAAATGAATCCAATAATGAATTTTGGCAAAAATATTAACATGTCTAGATCATTTAAATGCATAAATGTGAAACTGTGCCTAGGCTCATTTCTAGTCAAGCTAGCAGAAAACAGGAAACTTATAAACCCATCCTGTCGTAAACCATAGCCAAGGCTATTTTACGACAAATAAAGCTCAAAGCAACCAACCTAATGTACCGTAGGCACGTCGAGACTGGATAACTGCGCTGCGGTCACCGTATTAGCCGACGCGCATGATTGCCCAATACGTTGTCAGCCTAATAGAGGCACTTCATCAATATGGGACCGAAGCTAGGGCCCTATTAACTCTATATCAAAGATCTTTATGCCATCAATTTTGAGATTAATCTTAATTAAGATCAAACAAATTCGTCCAGAGAAGATGATGATGATGTCCATTCTATGGTTGCCTGGAAGAGATTGCAGAAAGCGATAAGGCCGCCCATTGTATATTTTGTAGTTTGTGTCTTTTTTTTTGTTATGTATTTTTGTGGTGTACAATAAAGTATATATAAATAAATAAATAAATAAATGAATATTGCACTGAATTAAACAAGCCTCAAGACGTAATTGGACAAAGTAAAACTAGAGTAAGACTTCGCTTGTAAAGTTGATCTAGAGATTTTTCTCCCATTGTTTATTCGGGACTTTAAATGAAAATAAAAAGAAGCCCTGTTGAAATATTAAAATTGATGGTACCTCAGCAGCAGTGAGTAATGAAATAAAATAATCAAATAACTTCGCAGTCATATTCGACGTTGATGATTTCAGCTGAGCTGGGGAGGCGAGAAAAACTTTTACTGACTTTGAATATTCACCAGCGATCAAGTTTGATAAAAGTCAAATGAAAATTGAGAGAATGGTGTTAAGAAATCTGCTTGTTATTCTGAATTATTTTTCTTTCCGAGTTTTACTTCGACGTCTTTATTTTAAACAGAAAATCTGTAATAAGGACCCCAGCTAATTAATAGACAGGTGATGCACCTTCCACCATACTTTAACTTTAAAAACTCAATCTGCCTAGCCTTTTCCCAACTATGTTGGAGTCGGCTTCCAGTCTAACCGGATGCAGCTGAATACCAGAATTTTACATGGAACGACTGCCTATCTAACCTCCACAATCCAATTACTGGGTAACACGATACCCCTTGGTAAGGCTGGTTGTCAAACTTTCTGGCGTCTGACTACCCGTAACGACCGTCAAAGATCTAAGAATGACAGCCGAGACCAAAAGCCGGGCAAGCGTAACTTAGCGTGCGGCTGTTATTACTTAGCTACGAGATTGCAGCATCCCCTTGTTGGCTATCTTCTGATTCTTTAAAAGTCCATTCATATCAATATTCCGTAAGTAGTGTGTTCGCATAAATATAAAGTAACAACCACACACCCAATATCACCGCCCATGAGGAGAGAAACATCACACTCTACGACGTCCATATTAATTTCGTAGGCCATTTCCGCCGAAGACGAGGATCCCCGAACGTTAGCACCGGCAAATGTGAAGGCAACAGCGTCGTAAAAGTACTGATTAAAGTTCACTGCTTATATGCACTTAGCTGATTATACACGCATGTTATAAGCTGTAAGGGCTTATGGATGAATGGTACGCGTCAGATTAGTTTCCAGAACAGTAATGGCTTTGTTTTCGCGTTGAGCCGTAGTTTCTGTTTGCTGGTGGATGTATTGATTCTCAGGCTTAGCACTACGTAACAACAAAGAATACCTCCATTAACTGGTTCACCCTTGATAAATGAAGCTTAGGATGATCTTGCGGAAAACTTTTACCTAGAGCTGGATGGTAATGATTAGGTACTCGTATGTGTCCGAACCAAATTAACTATTTTCGGACTTTTTCCTTTACTTGTGCTGTGAGACCTTGCTTCTTGCCAAATTTCATGATTCTAAGTCCACGGTAAGTACCCTATACATTGACTTATATATTACTTAGTTTTTATATCAATGACCCTATAGGTTTTGATTTACTTGCGAGTATCGGAAAATGTCGCATAGAAATCCGTATTTTTTTATTGCATTGACTTAGAAGCTTGATTTTTTTAGAGCTCCAGGAGACCATAGACCTACGTATATACGGTAACAATTTCAACTTGATACCTCCACGGGTTCCTGAGAAAAAGGGTCTTGACAGACAGACAAACGAACAACGAAGTGATCCTTTAAGGGTTCCGTTTTTTCCTTTTGAGGTACGGAACCCTAAAAACGGTTAGCCAATACTAAATCGGCTCTGCTGATCGAATTAGAATTAATTTGTTATTAATAACAACGGAAGACGCAAAATCGTCAACAGTGTCGAATGCGTAGGTAAGTTCCAAACTATCTCCAACATTCATCAACAACATAAAATAAAACCGACGTAAAAGAAAAACTTCCTCATAAACTCAAAACGAACACAGAATTCTTATAACTGCTGCTAACTTATTGACACACCCTAATTCTGTGTCAAGACAGTCATTTAAGTCATGAATACATAATATAGTAATACAAACTATACTTCCTAGGAACAGAAATAGACTTGCGTACGAGTACGTGTGCTCTGAATATTTATTAGTTTCTCGACACTACACTCCATGGCTATCTATACCAACCGGTTTCCTTAAAGATGTTGAATTATGCACTGAACTGTTGCGATATTGAACTGGATGGCTTTGTACTACGGGCACGCCACAATTGCGGCGATAAGTCGTCTTTGAGGAGTGGTTAGAGAGGCGTCACGGCGTCCTCACCTTCCGCCTGACGCCGGTCCTCACAGGACACAGTTGTTTCGGGAGGTTCCTGTTTCGGATAAGGCGGGAGGAAACGCCAGGGTGTCACCATCGTGTGGATCGCTCGGAGGACACGGTGGAGCATACAGTGGAGGTCTGCCCGGCTTGGGCGGAGCACCGCCGTGTTCTCACGGAGGCGATCGGCGGCGGCGATCTCTCGCGTCCAAACCTGGTCCAGGCCATGGTGCGGAGCGAGAGTGGATGGGAGGCCGTCACCTCCTTCTGCGAAGCAGTAATGCTCGCGAAGGAGGAAGCGGAACGCGTGAGGGAGGCAACAGCCGCGCCCTCGCGCCCATAGCCGTCGCAGGAGTCTCCTGCGGCGTCTGCCCTGGGCGACGGGAATATATCGCCGATTCCCGGCCACCGTAGGCGCGGGCTTGCGGACGACGAGTAATAGGCAGCTCGCCGTCCGGTAAGGACCAGGTCCGGGTCAACGGCGCGTTGTGTTCGACGCGCGCCTCAAAGAGATGTCAGCAGTGACGGGGTCAATTGGGCCGATGCCGCCGGGGTCGCGGGTAGTTCGAAAGAGATACCGTGGCCCTGGCACGGGCAGCTGAAGGAACATGGGTGGGTTTTAGTCAGTAAAAGTCTGACACGCCCTCCCGCTCTGCCCAGACCGGGAGAAGTCATTTGATGATTTCCCATCCACAAAAAAAAAAAGGTATATTTGCTAAATACTACTTTAGAATAATTAATTGTAATGAAAAACCGAGTTTGAAAGTTGGAGGAGCTCGTGGCTAAGTAATAACAGCCGCATGGGTCGATCCATCAGGTTAAGCTACGCTTGCCGGGATTGTTCCGTGGATGGGTGACCATCTTTACCTAACGAGACTCCTCCGTGCCTCGGAAAGCGCGTTAAGCCGTTGGTCCCGACTGTCATTCGTGGGTCTTTGACAGTCGTTACGGGTCGTCAGAAGCCCTAAAGTCTGACAACCAGTCTTACCAAGGGGTATCGTGTTACCCAGTAACTGGGTTGTGGAGGTCAGACAGGCAGTTGCTCCATTTAAAATACTGGTATTCAGCTGCATCCAGTTAGACTGGACGCCGACCCCAACATAGTTGGGAAAAGGCTAGGCAGATTGATTGATTGAAAGACATTTTGAAGAGATGAAAGAAAAACATTCGCCATCTCGTTACTATTATCCTCTACTTCATCTAATAATACATCAATATAGGGTAGTATAACAATATTACTTTTCAACCTATACAGGGTCAAATTAAATTAGCTAGCGAAACTCCACAGACGTGTGTATCGAATATTTAAA
The DNA here is from genome assembly GCA_946251885.1 of Cosmia pyralina. NCBI lineage: Eukaryota > Metazoa > Arthropoda > Insecta > Lepidoptera > Noctuidae > Cosmia > Cosmia pyralina. The sequence continues at coordinate 20,820,168 of OX276360.1, forward strand.
ACACGACGAAATAAAAATAAAAAGATTTGATGATTTTTTTTTACGCTCAACGACCGCTGGTATTGTTGTTACTTGAAGTATGAGTTGAGAAATCTGTTATTTTTTTTTTTTTGTTTTATCGTGTTTAGATATCGATACCCGTCACGTCTGTGAAGTTTACACAAAAACACGGATTTTTTTCAATAGATATTTCAATCAACTATAATGCGGGTTGATAACCCAAAAAAAATCATCAAATTTATTTATTTTTAGCTGTATCATGTTTAGATGTCCACCTAGCCATCACGTTTGCGGAGTTTTACTAGCTAATTTAAATTGACCCTGTATACTTCATCAATTAATTACCTCATCTCTTTTTCACAAAGAAACTATTCTCACAAACGCTGGCTTACCGTTCCCGCCGATCTTCCATCTCTTGGTCCACCACACCTCAACAACGCAATGATAAACATTCTAGCCGAACACGTAAACATTCTATGTACGGAACTCGCGAGGAATGAAGATACGCATTTAGATTTAATTACACGAGCCTTGTTTACGCTGAGACCGAAGCGGTGGGCGCACCGCCTAATTTGAATAAGAATTCCTGTTTCCTTGACTTTAGGAAGTATGTATAGTGCGCGCGCAAGTGCTAGTCACTGCCTGAGGTATGTGAGCTGTGAGACGGGGGAGGTAAACAAATTGTGAATGATATTGCAAATGATTAAATTAGGAATTTGTTGTTTATGCAAGTGAAACACCAAATTCAGTTAATATCATAAAATTCTTGCCTTGACTATCAAAGCGGCCTTTAAGCTAGTGCTAGCCACTACAATGCTTCAACTAACTTGGGTAAGTTCTGAAATCTTACAAAGCTGAAATTGTTGGAATAATTTCTAGGCTGTTCTCTGTTAAACGTAGATCTCATAACTATTAATATTAATAAACACAAAACGAAAATGATCCATCGTATCAAAATAACCCATGAATCATTTAAGACTAACCACTCATTCAAATTCCTCTACCGACCACAAAGCTGTATTCATCATCCTGCAGTACAGAACAACAAACAATACTACATTCTAAGAAGCTCATTGCGTAAGTATTGGTTCCCATCAATTAGAAGATAATGCACACTTGATTGATTCACTGGCGCAACAAAGGGTGCGTTTACGCCGTCAGAACAGATAACCCCTGCATGTTCAAGTTATCTCTTGTATAATTATAGTGACTTATGAGTTCGGGAGACTCCACTTATGTAAGTTTATCTGTGAACATTAAGAGTTTATTCATGCTTGTTTTCGCTTTTGGAGTCAGCAGTATCAAACACCCATGCATTCAAAATGATCGTGGTTCAAAAGACACCCCAAAATCACGCACTCTCCATAAAGATATCTTAGCACTGTAAGACAATGATGAAGAATCACTAACGGAACGGAACAAAGTTCCATGCGCGCCTCAAAGAGACGTCAGCAGTGACGAGGTCCAATAGGGCCGATACCGCCGGGGTCGCGGGTTGTTCATATTCATATTTATTTATTTGCGTTCCACAAGGTAAAATAAGGTGTTAACAAAAGGCTTAGAGCTAAGAGCCGTTGTAGACCCTGTCAGGGCACAGCAAAAATTATTGTTTGATACATATAATACTAATGTTACAGATCTAAATCATAGAAACTAAAATTAAAATAAAATAAGAAAGAGATACCGATAGAGTTCGAAAGAGATACCGTGGCGCTGGCACAGGCAACTGAAGGAACACGGGTGGGTTTTATTCAGTAAGTCTGACACCCTCCCGCTCCGCCCAGAGCGCGAGAAATCAATTGATGATTTCCCATCCACAAAAAAAAAAAACATTAAAAACTTAATCATTTTAGATCAGAGTAATAATGGGTCGAGAGAATATTCTCCCACGGAGAATGTTCTCCAATCGACAATATTCTGCAATATTCTTTCGACGGAGAATATGCAAGAATTTAAAATTGACGATTGATTTTGGTGTGCATAATAAAGAGTATTCTATTCTATTCTATTCTAAAATTGAAATAATTTAAAAATAATAGTTAATTGTGATGGACAGGAGGCAATAAATGTAATTCCCAATACCAAGTAATGACCGAAAACGTTTTATACTACGTGTCTGTTCCAAAGAAATCGTGATTATTATTCTGTTTTTAATTATTTATCTTCTCTATATTTTTTTTTTCATGTTATTACCTATTGCTAATTTGTGTGAATCATAAAGTTTGTTATAATGCAGAATTCCTAATTTAACATCAATATCATACGAAATTTTAAGAGAATTTACGAGAACTTATGAGAATTTTATCGGAAATATTCTAGAGAATATTATATCTATTTAGAGAATTGACTGAGTATTTAAGTTGTGGAGTATATTATCTTGACGTAAACTTTGTAAAACGTTCAAATGCACTCAAAACTATTAGGTAGGTACTCTAAAAATTGATCGATACAATTCGAATTACGAGTCATACAATTTTAAAATTTTCGTAAATTCTCTTCCAAAAGAATATTTTGGAGAATTTAACAGCAAAGTTCTCGCAACGAAAATATTCTTGGGAATTTACCATCACTAGATCAGAGGCATCAGAAATGGAGGATAGTCTACAGTGCTGAAAGACGGTTGAAAGAAAAAGGCTAGTTGACAAACGAACCAGAAATAAATGTTCATTTTACGAGTATATGTCTCAAAAACTGGTCAAGATTGTAAGAAGCTTATGTCGCTTTCAGTAAAGGAAGCCCTTTGTGTGCCAAGGACCATTAACAAAAGGCAACTACATAATATTTAGCTGGATTATGTGATTATACGACTTCAGGAATCTTAAAAAGTTAAAATATCACCTCACATACACACGTTAGTATGTCAGATGAAACCAGCATTTCAATTTCATTAAAACATAGAAGAGAAACTGTGAAATACGAATAAATAAAAAAAAACAGTATTTTATTTTTCAGCCAGACGTAGCCGGAATCGCATCGACCGAACGAATCTGATTAACGGGTGTCGGCTCAATATGGCGATACCGAATCCAATAATAATAATAACGAGAATCTCGTGAAAGCTGAGAAAGATGAAAAAATCAAGTATCTTGACTTAGCACACGAGGTTGTCGACATGTGGGACGTGGACTCTGCAATCATTGTACCGATAATCGTTACGGTTAATGGCCTAATAGCGAAGAGCCTCGACCTCAGGAGGCTCTCATTGCGCGGCTGGGTCAAGGGATTTATTCAGAAAGCAGTACTCCTGGACACGGCACGCATAATGAGGAGGTTCCTCTCTCTAGAGCCGTGACCACCGGTAGCTAGGACCCTGTTCCCGATACCGGTGGGCTACTATTTTTTATATTTTTAAATGTTTTTTTTATTTTATGTTTTTATAAAAATATTTAAAAATGTAATTAATATGTATGTAAATGAAATAAAGGAAATAATAATAAACCATTTATTTCAGGCGACACTGGCCCATAGATAAATACCTTAACCTAAACATACATATTTGAAAATAAAAAAACTCCGGTTGAAAAATAATACTAAACAATACATTCATCATCACATCAGTTGGTATCCTGATGAACAAGTCTCTCATGGAGTTAGACTTAAAGAAATCTTGTCAGAATCAACACCTTTGATCGAAGGTCAGTAGGAATTTATTGCTTGGGAAGAATACTACAGAACACTCTTGACTTTTTAATATCCACGAAAAGAAATGAGGTGTCCCATTAATTTCCGAATACCACACAGACAAGGCATTTGATTTACTACAATTAAATAATGGATTGATAGTGAATGAACATCAATCAAATGAAATCGTAAATCGGAAGCAACTCGATTACCGAGCTACTGAAACTTTTCATAGTCATGGTCTATATTAGTTTTTCAAACAAAGTGAGTAGGTAAGCATAATAACGTTGAATCGATAGCCTCGTTTTAGTTTTACGCTTTAACCTACAAATGTGAGTTTAAATCATTGTTTGTTTGTTTTTATTGTCATGGTGTTTGGCTTGCATGGTAAACATAATTTTAAAGGGGTTTGTGTAGATGTTATTTATGTTTACTTCCGTTCTAAACCATGTGTTGGGTGGTTGGTTCATCATATCATTCCATCACGCCCACGATTCTTCAAGGAAAAGGTGGGTGTACTGCCGTATACAGAGACGGTGCTATAATCGTTATGCAAGAGGAACCTAAGGGATCAGATATGGAAAATTTTTAAATTTTTATGCTCACATTTTTAGTCAGATGAGGTAGAATATTTTATATAATTAAAAAAATCAACAACAAAACCTCCTAGGTTCGAAGCCTTAGCAGTTAACGTCAAAAAGGTTCTATTTCAATACCTGGCAACAAAAAAACATGGTAGGTACAGAAAAAAAGAAAACATTCGAAAAAAGAACGAGTCAACGCGCCTTAGAACTCCATAAAAAGTTTTTGTAAGGAACAGGATGCCGCGTAACTAAATCAACGAGGCAGTTCTTTAAAATACTTGCGCTACATAAAGAGGGGTTTGTGGCTAAGTAATAACAGCCGCACGGGTCGATCAATCAGGTTAAGCTACGCTTGCCGGGGTTGGTCTGTGGATGGGTGACCATCTTTACATACCTCCATGCCTCGGAAAGCGCGTTAAGCCGTTGGTCCCGGCTGTCATTCGTGGAACTTTGACAGTCATTACGGGTCGTCAGAAGCCCGAAAATCTGACAACCAGTCTTACCAAGGGGTACCATTGTTACCCAGTTACCCGGTTTTGGACGTCACATAGGCAGTCGCTCTATGTAAAATACTGGTATTCAGTTGCATCCGGTTAGACTGGAAGCCGACTCCAACATAGTTCCAAAAAGGTAGATAGACTTGCGCAACATAAACAAGTCGAACTTTTTCTTACAATCCAAATAAAGAGTTGAAAGTCTGAAGAAATGTGCTAAATAAATTAAAGTGAAAGCCACGCGATCTAGAATCTATGTATTAGAATGTTGGACTGCCTCCAACCCACCCTGTAGTAAGTAAGAGCTTATTGAATGCCGTTCAGAATACAAAACTGGTTCAGGGTTACTGGAACACGAGTAAGATAAATTGGAATGGCACAAAACATCTCTTAGTTTCAAGGTTTGTCTTCGTAAAACAGCAATTGGAATCGATGAAAAACATTTCAGAAGGACCATTTGGCTTTAATCCTTGGACCTTGGCGACACATATATACTACTGTACTGTACTGACATTTGCGTTGAACCACTTTTCTACATTATTCCCATGCTGATAAGGTTTAAAACGCAAATGTCCGCGATGGTACTTAGTTGATTTCCGTATTCTACTTTCATGTACTCTGAATAGGAACGACATTTTTAACGGAGATTAAAGAGGAATTCATAAAACCAATATGTGTCAAACACCATCATAATCAGCGCAGTTACAATCTGCTTTACAAACTCAAGACGGTTCTGAACAAGGCCATGGCAAACCTGAGTTATCAAACAAACTTGAGAGTTCACCAATCGCTAGTTTCAATATGCAACACTATAAACTGCTCTGGAACTTCGCACCAAAGTAATGGCACCCACACACTGCCAAAGCTCTTCGGATGCACTTGAAACAAGCATTAAATGCAAGACCGGAGGTACTAAGACTGCAAAAGTCATTTGGACTTCACTTAAACGATTATTGCGAGCCGTTTGCGTCCCGTAGAGTAACTAAGTATCCATTATGTGTTTTTTGCTTGCATAGTAAGGCTTTATTTACATTGGGCTAATCCGAGGTGGGGCTTGGACTTTATAGTGATAAGCCGATGGGTTGAAAAAGTGCAATGGTGTAGAAAGGAAAGTACTATATACGCTGGAGTTTTAGTGATTTAAATAAAAGCGCTAGTTTAGATAGTAGGGCGGGGTGGTCAATATGTACTAGGGGTGCATCCGATACCGATACCAATGCCGAAATATCGGCGATACTTCGGGTTTGCCGATATATCAGCATCGGCGATATTTTTATTGCCGGTACAACGATTCGCGCTTGAAAAAAGTAATGTAAACGCGCGTGCTGTTTCGTCTATTTCGTTGTAAACGAGGCACAAACAATGACGTCATATACCCAAACTTGAAAAAAAGAATTTCTCCTGTCGCATCTGACATACTATAAAATAGTATTTTCCAGCACAGGTCTCATTCAAACAGACTTGCAAAATCGCCTATAATCTCCGCAAAACTTGAGAATACCTACTTTGTTTTTTAAACAAAAATCTTATTAATGTTAATTTTAATTACTAACACTATTAGCCTTAATTATTAATTTTGATAACTGATAATCTCATTCTAAGTCTGTATTTTTTTATATTAATCTAAAAAAATTAACCCAACTTGTGTTTTATTTATTTTACCTTCACTTACTCGTAAATTCAATAAGCGATCGGCATCAGTATCGCCGAAATTTTTATAAGAGTATCGGTATCGGATCGGTAAAAAGGCGTTCACCCCTACACACACACACACACACATCCCTAGTAGGGAAGTTAAAAGCAAGAGCTGAACAGGGAATTTTTTTTTTAATTAAAAATTATGAAATGATACTGTATCTTCCAATGCGTTGTAAGGTGTAATTAAGAAACGCGAGATGGTCGACAGCGGAAATAAGGAATTTGTTAACACAGGGATAAAATTACAGTGCAATAATCTGGTTTCCCATAGCAACTGCGCAGACTGACGGCAATTACTTCAAGCCAAGCTAAGAAATAATGGTTCGCTTTACAACGGATGCAAAACCAGCTCTTAAAAGAATGCGGGCTTCGGATTTATGATCAGGAAGATCTTACAAAGTCCCTCTTCTCTCTCTTACAAAGTCTCAAAACGCAGAATAAAGGAAATATTTCCTTTAATAATATTCAACCACACACACACACACCACACCACACCACACCACATCACACACCACACACACCACACACACACACACACCACACACACCACACACACCACACACACCACATATAGCACAGAAATGTTTGATGACGCAGAAACTAAACCAAGACAATCATGAATAAATAATAAATCTAAGCAAAGTCAATAATACAACTTAATGACTCTAATTATATACCGGAGTGTCGGTGTGTGTGGAGTGTGGAGCAGAGATCGGAATATGTAGAGTGGATAATACCTGCTCTAAAATCCTGGAATAATGATAAAGACGTTTGAATCGAGGGATTTAAAAATCACGAATTATTTATTGGACTTTATTATATAGTTACAAATGATTGATTTTAAAAATCATATTACATTTTTTAGGGTTCCGTAATAAAATTGTGTGAAAATTCAATGTTTCGTTTTAAGTAGGTAAAATAAAATTAAGTTGGCTGGTTTTATGTACTTACTTGTTTAACTGGATATAGTAGAAAAATTATCAGCTGTCCCATTGAAAACTTCAATACCTAGTCGACGCAAATGACGGCTGATTATTTTTTCGCGATTACGATGTTGTTCCCATGGAAAGTTGTTCAGTTTGATGGTCTGTACCACACCTTTCTGATACACCCTGTTTCATAGAATTTAGCTCACGTTGTTCTGATTAAATAATTTACAATTAGGGTTTTTGCTAATTAGGAATGTTTTAGGTTTCTTGTATTTTATGTAGGCGTGTTGTACTTAGTTTCATTAGCTACATTGTTCAGGCATGTTCATGATAAGGTTTCTTTAATTAATAATTTCGACGGCCTAATTCGTTAACCTGCCAAGTAAAGCTGGTTATATATGTTTTCCTAATTTTCCTGATATGTGTGATCTAGTTATGATTTTGAAATATCAAGGAAATATTAGAACTAACGGAATTTTCAGAATTTCGATTGCTAAAGCGATAAATATATTAAGTATTCGGCTTTTTATTCATCCTATAAACTATGCAAAAATGGACTTAGCACGTTAAAAAATTAGGCTGACGATTGGTACTTTTTATAGTTTTTCAATGTGTCGTGTTTATTATATTTCACTTAGGCTTTCCGAATCCCAACAATTTTCAATTCGTTATATTCAATGAATGGTAAACAAAATGTACGTCACAACATATAAGGTCTGTTCAACTGAAACTAAATACACTGCGCGTCCAATATAATAATGTTTTCAGGATGATGTTGAAACTCCCTCGTTTCTGTAGTGCCTCGGGGATGTTTGCCCAATCGAGTACAGATGGTTTCCATGCTATCATCAGGAAAAAGGTGGCATCGCTTGTGGGGAGGATTCGAGGGAGTAGCAATAGCATCCTGAAAGTCGTGGCTGAGGACCCGAGAGCTCCTGTGCTGGGGCATCTCATGCGGATTCACTGTCCGCATGAAGTGCCTCCAAGGTACATGACTCACTAACTTGGTTTTTTATTTATAAGTTTGTTACTAATCCTAGTGTATAAGTATGATGTTTACTAACAAAAATGGTTCCTATGTTGTCCCAAATAAAAGAATTTTGAATTTTGAATTTGAATTTGAAAGATTATAATAAGCTTGCTTCCCGGTTTTAGCTGCATCTAGAAATTGAGCTGCCCTGAAAATGAAAGCATATAATATCTAATAGTTAGCTGCGCAGAAAACCACAAACCTATAACTGTGTTTAAGTAGGATAGGTTTCTCTTGTAATGAAATTCTGTTGCACTGCAAACTCGTCTTTTAGGGCTGCCTTCAGTACGGTAGAACGGGGTTACTTCGATTACAACTTCGACTTACGAAAAACTAATTGTATTCGGTGTACGAATAAGGTTTTTGTTGGTGTACCGGTTACTGGGCATTTTTAGGGTAAGTGAAAACTTTTGATGCCTCAAAAAATGTATACCTACCTAAAGATTTTTTCATAAGATGAATGTTGTTTCCATTCTACCCGAATTTAGTTTTCAAGACATTGCACTTATTTTTTAAAGGAGTCAAGACTTCTACGAATTCTGAATTATGTTTGTTGGCACTTTACTGTTAGGTATCATTTTCGTAGCAGTCATAGCTAAATAAGCAGAAATAAGATTCCTGTAAGCACAACGACCGGATTATGTGTCTCACTTAAAATGAAGCAAATTCTGCAAGTTTTATAAAATGTTTGGAGTTTTCAATTGGTTTTTGTTTGGTCTGTCAACCCTAACCTCTCGACGCTTTCCCGGCATTTTATTTTATACCTACAGCTTTTAGATCTAGCTCTGTGTCGTGCCTCTTTGAACTGTGCAAATGTCGATGTTTTTTTAACTGCTGTCAGATTCTACATAAACCGAATGGAGGATTGCAGGTGGTATTTTTTTAGAATGGTATCTGTGTAGCCTTTTCGCAACTATGTTGGGGTCGGCATCCAGCCTAACCGGATGCAGCTGAGTACCAGTATTTTACATGGAGCGACTGCCTATCTGACCTCCATAAGCCAGTTACTTGGTAATACGATACCCCATGGTAAGACTGGCTGTCAGACTTTCGGGCTTCTGACGACCCGTAACGACTGTCAAAGATCCACGAATGACAGCCGCAATCAACGGCTTAACGTGCTTTCCGAGGCACGGAGGAGTCTCGTTAAGTAAAGATGGTCACCCATCCACGGACAGCCCCGGCAAGCTTAGCTGAATTTGATGGATCGAACCGTGCGGCTGTTATTACTTAGCCACGAGCTTCACTTTTTTAGAATGGAAGCTAAATAGTTACCTTTTCTACTTTTTCACTCATATTTTAATAGACCGCCGTTAAAGTTGGTATTTTGAGTTTTTTTATAATTAAATTTTAAACTTTTAAAGCAAATAAACGGGGCAAAAACACCTAATACGGCTGCTTACTTATAAGATCGCGCTTAACTAGTAATGACTTAGAGAAGCCTTCTAAAAAACTCAAGCCAAACAAATTATGCGACGTTGCAAAGAGACGAACTAATTACAGTCTAGTACGCAGAGTAGAGAGCTTAGGCTAAGTAAACTACTCTAAGTTACGTAGCAGCTGTTAAGTAAAACACGCTCAAAGTGCTATCAGCAGTGACAATGTAACATAATAATGTAATCTTCACATGTTCACACCATACGGCAGAAGTACCAGATGATCATGAGAATGTCATAATACACATCATTCACACACCTCTATTAAACTAATTAAATAATGATACTAAAGCCAATAGAGCCACAAATAATGAAGCAGTAACCATAGCATTCACACGCTGGACACCTACGCCAACCGCCAAATGACTCATTTAAATATAATAGCAAATTAAAGGGTTTAATACGCTCATTTTAAACGTGAAAATCATTCACTTTGTGAGAACAAGATTGACAGTGAGAGAGAAATAGATTTTATTGGGTGTGATGAAGCAAATGGCAGATCTTCTGATAACCGTTTCTTTGAATTTGACGAGGATGATTTGTACCTGAAACAAAAGAATTCGTTTGTTAATAAAAACATAAGAGAGCTGACTAATACGTGGGATGAGATATTTATAAAAATTGGGACAAGACCTAAAGAAAGTGTTGTTCGTTTGGTTTTTTAGTAAACATAATGTGGCAAGCCATAACGTAAGAAAGGATGACAATAAAAAGTTTTACTGCTGCTACCATTTTAAATCCTCAACATCAGCCACGAGACAGAATATACGACGGTACTAAGACTTTGGTTGACAAGAAATAACAAGAACGTATTAAGAGGTTAACCCAACAATGTCGATTAATCCCTGGAGCAGCTTGCGTTTAATTGCTTTAAGCAATTAAAACAACTGTAACCCTTAATTGCTACAGACCGTAGACTGGCTCACAATCTGTGTAAACTCAGTTTAAGAAAACAGGCCCTCTCCATCACACTTGACGTTGGCACACGTGAAATGCAAATATTATTGCTGGCATCTCGCCCCGATTTGTAATCGATTCTATAATCGCACTTATCGAGTGATATCGATGTTTACATGCCAGGTATCTATTAAATTAGCGCTCTGCAAGATATTCTTGCATTTCAATTCAAAAACTAAACAAAAGACAAAAAAATAACAAAATCATTTATTTTTAACTTTCTTTCTTTCTTTTTTTTCTTTCTTTTTTTTTACTTTATTTTTTTTCCATTTTGTTTTCTTATATCTTTGGAAAACTGGTTTGCGTATTAAAATTTATAGTTTTCGAACTTTTTGTACTTTTTGCTTTCTTTCATTTGGAACGTCCGTCGAAGACAATGTTCGTGAATCAATTTCATAGCTTGGAAAATTTTTCAACAGTCGTAGCTTTTCAATCATCGCGGTACTATAAACTACTACATAAAATTCAATATGAAGCCACACGCATAAAAGCCCCAATGTTCATAGCAACCTAGGTAAATTTGTTTACTACGATAGTTCCAGAGAGCACATAAAATTCTCCAAACAGAATAATAAAAGAGATCATAAAAAAGAATACTTTGTGTTATATAATCCAGAGTAAGATGCAGACATAAAGCCTAAAATAGTCCAAATAGTTTTATTTTAAACGGTTAGTGCTTCCACAGAAACAATGAATTTTAGAAAGGATAAATTACCTAAAGCTAAAATTCTTCAGAGGGTAGTGTAGTGACATGTGAGATTATTTCCAGCTCGATTACGCAAACTGCTTCCATATACTCGTAATATCGTTAGTAGAAGCTCGCTAGTATAATACTCGTACGGAATAACAATGAGAACATCTAAGTAATAGTTTTAGTCTAGCAAAATAAAGCAGAATAATAATATATAACATGAGGTATATTTTGCTTTAAGATATATTTATATTATTTTTTTACGAAAGCAATATGACAGTCGAAATAAGACGGCAAGAGTTATATGAGATACCGTTCTTCATAAGTACTGTGATAGGAGCTTTCGTCTTTTAGAATGGAGTATAAGGGCCATATTTTTAAAACCAAAAAAGATTTAATAATATGAGTAAGAATGAAATGAAACTCTTTTCGGACGACATTACAATGTTCAATTAATGTAAAAAGTATCATCTCACACAGGGGTTCTCGTTTACGTGGGTGTAACAACGAACGTCGCTTCGTATTATTACAATTCTAATTGAGAATTCGTGTAGCTTTGTACTTCTAATCTGTAACATGAAAGGGCACGGCGAGGTTTGGCGGATGGAACTAATTCCATCCGCCAAACCTCGCCGCGCCGTGTCCTAAGACATATCCGAGTGAAAAGGGAAAAGTAAATGGAGACATCAGCAGTGAATACATTATTATGTGGTGATGATGAAAATGGTAAACGCAGAAAAGACTAAGATGCAAAATTGGATCATGATCACTTTATTTCAATATTCAAGAGTGAGTGAAGAGAAAAATAAATTGCTACGGTTTTCCGCTTCGCACGAAAAAAATAAAGCTATAGTCAACATCCAATACCTCTCGAAGTCCTCAATTAAGTATCCCGCAGATTGCATGCCTCACGACGGATCACGACCGAGCGAACCGAACCGCTTGCGAACACAATGTCGTGATCATTGATTTTATAATAAGCCTTTGTTCTTCACTTACAATATGTTAACAAGTATTGTTCCCTTTTGGGATGGTTTCATTGTAGGCCGAAATCGATGAACGCGTTGGAACGCCCATTTGTATGCAAAATTTTATACATGTATGTAAATATAAAAACTGTTACAATGTCTTTATCGTTATTATCATTCGCAGTGGGTACAAAAATACTCTGTACTAAACGCTTCAGTTTATTTGGTTCTGGAATTCTGTTTTCCAAGACATCGATTTGGACAATCCCTACATCATCATCCTTATTACTTGGCTTTGTATGTACACTAGTGTCAATGTGCTCGTCCACAATTAATGTTTTAAACAAGCACATGGATTCCACACGTGTAGAACTTCCAACCGTGATAATGAACATGGAACTGAATTCACCCGACTGAAGCGAAAACATATAAATCAACGCTAATGTTCCCGAACCAAAACAATTTTCCAAATGAAACCATTTTATATTTTGAGTGTCATCAGATGTACGGTGCGGTGGTAAATACTGCAAAAAGTTTGAAGAGTATCATTCCTCCTAATGAAGGTAATAAATATTTTATGGGTTCGAATGAAACTGTCTTTTTCGCTTTTATAACAGAAAAATGCGTAGATTTTTAAAGCAGTCAAACATCCAAGCAATGTTTTGGAGGATGTTGAGATTCCTCACGGTATTGACGTTAAATTAAATTATTTCAAAGCCAACTTGTTTTAATAAACTGTAGCAAAGCTATTTGTGTTCAAGAAGAAAGCAGTGCGTGAAAAACTAACAAGAATTTATATTAGTTCTACTAACTTTGACGGCAAAAGCGTGGACGGTTTTAAATGCGTAACGTATGCATCTTTGGTATTTTCACTAATTAGTCAGGGTGTTTTGAAGGTTGGACTAATTTGCTCAAACCACCCATAAAAGATTTTTATGTGTGTACCTGAAAAACTTCGCGCCCTAAGCGTGTGACCGTTAATTTTACTACGTGAACGAATTCTTTAAATATAGAAAGTGTTTTTGTGTTTATATTTACACATAATTTCTATTTCGGAATTTATGTAGGTACTTAGCTTTCAGGTATATTTTTAGTAAATATGTAATTACTATTTCGAGCTTTATAGAATTATAATAATTAAAAGAAAAGTAAGCATTAACACAGGGTACTATACTCGGCCCAATTATTAAAGACAATATAATGCTTTATGAATGAATGAAGTAATGAAATGCACCGATTCCAGCGTGGTTTGATCAGACTCGATTACTCGAATGAAGACAAAGATTCACACTCGCCTTTGCTGCCTCCTGTTACATGGTGCAACAAAGACCTTTGCACATCAAGGAGTAGACCCCGGGGCGCGATAATAGCAGGGAAGACGTGCCTTTAGGATATGGATAAGGAGTATAGAGCCTACCCAGTGTGCACAATTAAAAACAATATAAAGGCAATATAAAGCTTTATAGCAATATATTCTATTCGTCTTTGCATATCACCTTACAGGGAGAGAAGTCTAGGTGCCCTAAGTTCTAATCCCACACTTGACTCTGGCCATGAACTTGTAAGTAGACGAGTGAGGCCGGGTTTCACAAGCCCTTTCACTTATGAGGTAAACCTCATTTTTATGTATGTATACTAAACAAATTACTGATCCTTAACCAGTTGAAATTTACTATGCTTAAATCCCGAGAAAAGTCACGATTTAAGTCATAAAGAAAATTGAGACTAAACCATAAAAAAACTTGCGTTTAAAATAAAATCTTGAGAAAACGTCCAACACAACATTTCTAAAGAATAAAGAAAAACTGCGAACGCTCCAAGAATAATGCGCAGTACCTAGCAGGAGGTAGTGTAGGTAGTAGGTACTTGCATTGTTAAAAGTTTACACATTAGCCTCCAACCTTTAAAGAAGAAAACAATTACTTTAGTTAAAAAAGCGAGTATTTTACTTGAACTTGGCAGAATGGATGTAGCATTGAGTTAACGCGCAGCTGGCACGCTAGGGGGCGCGGTGGAAAAGGGGACTACTCGAGAAATTTACACTATATAGTGCCCACTCGACTCTCTTGGCCCAGTTTAAGTAGCATACGTTCTGAGACAATGGGTTCGCCTATTGTCACTGATTTCCATATTTAAGAGCATTTAAGAGTTTTATTGTTACCTACGAATTAATTAAGTAAGTATTGAAAATCTTTTAAACACCGAAATAGAAGTAATGTATGTTGGGCATTAGATAGTACCATTATCGTTCATTTTCTACGACAACACTTGAACAATACTAAAACCAATTCACGGTTAAAATATAATTTGACCTAATTACAGATTAAAGTAAACCAAGCTATTGGGTTCCAACAAGAAAGCAAACTTCTAGGCGCACCCACAGTCCAGGCAAATCGCTAAAACTTTTAAGTAATTGGACTGTCTCGTACATTATGTCTACAGTTACACTGGTCTTTAGGTGCTTTTAATATTTACAGCATTAGTCCTTTTCGTAAAGATATGCAAATGACTTAAATGTTTGGCATGACCCTTGGCATTCCTGTCCAACAATAAAATGTTTTAATTAAAACTATATTCATTTCATAGAAAATCTCAAACCTGCTCAGACATCCGTTAAAGATGAAACATCCAAAGAAAAAAATAAACGTTACGACTCCTTTAACAATTTTAGTGAAGAAAAAGAAAACAACAATGGAATTGTCTGCAACCTTCCACGTTTCATTCCGGTTGGATTCAGAGATTACGTTAAAGCAATAGTCAATAATATTATTGCCATCTGCGATCATAATGCAGCATCCCATTGTGTACACATGAATGCCTTCAATGCTTATTGCATTATATGAATCCGATAAAAGGATTGGGATTAAATTAAGCTTAACAAGATCGATGATATTCGTAAGTTTCTGATTAATTTTCATTGATATTTCTTCTTCAATCTGTTTTAGCTTAGAAGAGATTTATTGCAGGGGTTAGGTTTGGTGATTTCGTTTCTTATGTGACTGGCTGTCGCCATTACTTAGATTTTGTTCTTGAGTTGTTTGAATTCAGCTGAATCATCTCTAAATGTATGGGACATATCCTATTCAATTCTAGCTAAAGAAAAATCTAGAAAGTCATTACTATTTTAGATAGGTTCAACACTGAAAAATCTTTTCTTCTTTGCCATCTAATCTAAACCAATATCAGATTACTTACAGACGTGACTATTGTCACCGCTGCGACATTCTCTTGAGGGACCAGCTGAGAAATATTATCGCTCTCACGCAGTTTACAAATTGTTACAAGAACTTTGTCAGTAAAATAGTAATCTCCAATCCCCCCCCCCCCCCCGTACCCCTATCTTATTGGTTGTTATGTTAAGTTAACAATAATTTAAATTTATGATGATACTGTTTTTGTTTGTATTATAACCTTAAATGAGTGTAAATAGATTGTGCCGATCATTTGATACGATACCAAGAAAAACCATAAAGACTTTTGGTATCAACCCTAGTAGTAACAAAATCTCGAGAACACTAAAGAAACCTCAAAATCACCTCAAAGATAACGTTTCACAATCTCGTTACAGACCCCATTTAATTTTCATTTACAAAGACGTCTTTATCTTTTGCAATTTCCTTCAACCTACAGTGAACAGTCATTAATTTTAATGACAATACGAATATCATCATATTTTAAATTAATATCAACGTTACATAATATTCACGTTTTCATTCACTCTTGCGACGTTTGTCAGCTGACGAAGGCGTTGCTCTCTTGTAAAGCAAAATTGCTAAATTTGCATGATGGGAGAAGAAACCTGCATCGTTTGTCAAATACCAGTTTTGTAAATAATGTAATGCCAAATGAGTTGGCATGACTATATGGAATCTTATGTTTTTCTGCATTGCGTTATTTTGGCTTTAGTGCCAAATGCCAGTGACCATGTCCTTGACCATGTAATGAGAAGCTTTTCTTTGAGTCACGAACTACTCTGGGAGAATTTGATCGAACATTAGAAACTGCTTCGGAAAAATTCTCTTCTTTCCACTTCACTTTTCTCTAGGACGAGGTTACAATTAAGTTTCAGTAACCATCGGAAACACATTTACGGAATACATATGTACTATATACGGCCAAAATATTAGCGAGTACGAACTTCGCGCAGAAGGCTGCGCAGTAAAATTTTTTAGGATCCATATGGTGACATGAGGCGAGTGTGAACGAACATACCCGAAAGACTTGCCAAGATATTTCGGCCGTAGTGTACCGGTAACTTGTGATTTGTTTAAAAAAATTTACTAGCATTCCATCGGCTGTCGCAATATCACATATTATGTAGTTCCCGGCTAAAATAACACCATGAAATATAAATTGAATACCTTGCATATTTGTTTTTGGAAACTAACTGTGTTTATTTAAGGCCAGGTTATTCGGGCTTGTAGGCCTTTGAAACGCTACCTCCGCCTCCCCCAAATGCAGCGCGACGTGTTTATTTACGACGCGCCGCCGACGATTTCACAGAAAATCCATGCCACAGTGTAAAATATTTGCAGTTGATCAACTTAATTAGTTTTTCTTAGGTCGATTTTTTTCCTTATGTTTACTTTTTATGGTGTCTACGGTGGCGTAAACTAAGATTATTACATAAAATGTCGTTTTGTTTTCACATTATCAGATAACGATACCAACACGATTCGATAGCGATAGGTACAATTATTACCGGCTCCATGATATTGGTGAATATCGATGACCATCGCGACGCGACAAACAAGCACACCAATAAGTATAAATATAAATATGTTTGGACATATCACACAACGCCATCTAGCCCCAAGCTAAGCAACCTAATGCTTGTGTTATGGTAACGAGATGGCTGATAAACTACTTATATACATTATTTTTTTTTTGTAAATACATACATATTATAGATAGAAAAACACCCAGACTCGGAACAAATACTTGTAGGTCGTACAAATATTTGTTCCGTGCGGGAATCGAACCCGCGACATGCTGCGCAGCAGTCAATCGCTCAACCACTGCGCCAACCGTGTCGCCAACAGTATCGACGTCTCGAAGTCGGCAGTGTGATAAAGTTTGCTCAAGTGAAAGAATGCCCGCTACTCTCACCCCGCACTGTCTTCGCTGGTAGATATCGTGCCGATATCGGTGTCAGTGTGTGAATTATTCCATTACTTCATTGGGCTGAGTAAGAAATGCATATAGCAGATAGTTACAGATTTAACCTTTAAATGATTATCATCGCGCTAAATCTTTGTTTGAGTTAAGGCTTAGCGGAAGGATGTCAATTATGACATAATAATAACATAAGAACGTCTGTTTTAGTCAACTTTCATCAAAGTAAACCACAAACGTTCGATTCTCAACTGTTGATATTTTTTTTCGATTCTTTTTTTTTCATTTTGATATACTGTTATTTGATAGTTCGTAGAACGTACACAGAATACATGAAGTTTATTCCTCTTAATATCATCTATGTTTATAATATAAATAAATATCAATGGTTAGCTGACAGTATTAATGAGAAATCCCGTGTGTACAATCCACTGTTATATTTTTTAGCGATAGCCGGGTTCATCAGGAACAATCTGTAAGAATCACTCAGTGTATCAGTGTTGTGCCATTGGGTATTATATGCTGTTAAGGCTGCGGGTTTCGACCTCAGGACAAGCTGCTCCTTAAACGGACAACTCTCTGTATATTTAGGCTGCTGATACCACAACTACTAACGTACTGTACAGGAAAGTTTTTTATAATGTGTCTGTTGTTTTAGAATATTGTGAACGAAGTCGCGGGCAGAAGCTAGTTAGAGAAAAACATGATTTTGCGGTACTAAGGTGAAATTTCAAAATTGCAACGGTTTTTTAAATTACAATTTTAATAGAAATTTAATTACTTTCCTTACAAAAAGAACTCTTTTGCAAAATTTCATGCTTCTAGATCCAGCGGTTTAGGCTGTGCATTGTCTGTCAGTGAATATAAGAATTTTATCAAGTAAACAAGCCGTGTGCCCGATGGTATTCCATCGACATAAATGGTGAATTTCCATACAAACTTTCATCCCCTATTATTATTTTTAATGAGTATGGGCTAAAAATGGTCGTACTATTTTGCTTATGCTGTAACCATATTCTTTTGTTTTTGATGTTGACCACTGCTCATGAAGATCAGTAAATATCGACAACTACATATGAAGGAAGAATTGCCGTACTTTATTATCAAGGGACGTACCTACTGCTACACCTATAATTTATCGAATCTACTATTACAAGGGCAAATTTTTAAATCGGCAGATCGAAATCGGAAATCGAAATCGAATCGAATCGGGAATCGGGAATCGGGGATCGAATCGGGATCGGGACTCGGGGGGGGGGGGGAATCGGGGGGGGATCGGGGGGGGGGGGAATCGGGGGGGGGGAATCGGGAGTTTTATTTATGTTATTTATTGTTATTATTGTTTTTTATTTATTGTTATTTAGTTTTACCGACAACCGGACACATTGTATTTATATTATGTGTGATTATTGTAGGATATGGTAGGGTATGGTAGCGAAGACAGTTCGATGAAGAGTGAAAATAGTAATATGGATGAATCTGATGAAAAAATCTTAGAAAAATGTGTTTTAAAACTTCTTCATAAAGGACCACGATAAAAAATTATAAACTACTCGCGCTTGACTATAAATTTACCGATAATAATTTGCAATGTGTCTTAACACTATCGTAAGATGACAATTAAACGTCATCATACCACATAGAAATAATCACATTTTCGAAAACGATATTATGAATTAAAACTATAATATAATTACGAGATATTTTTTCTGAGCTATCGCAATTTCATATCTAATACGTTCTTCGTTTATTCGATTTTTTTTGAACAACTGCAGGGAGAGCGAATTTTCAAAAATTTTGACACAGGTCCAACCTTGATGAAGTCCCGCAGGACTCTGAGCGCGAGCCGATTTAGCCCGATTTACTATTTTTGTGTTTATTTAGAAAAAATGTATTACACTTAAAAATCCAACCGTAGAATTTCCTCTGAAATACTATTACCTCATGGTACATGCAATTTTCATATAATTTTGTGCTATAACTAGGAAATGAAACAAAAAATAGTTTTGAAATCGACCCCATTTCGGATTTTTTTTTTATCGAGCAAATTACAATTTATCGTGTTTTGAACCGTAGATTTACCTAAAGCAAGGATGTATCTATGACATATTTTTTTTTCAGGATCTAAATACCCTAATGTGACTATTTAAAATTGATTCTAAAAACAGGAATATTCAAATAGTGTGCCCTTAAATAAGTGGTAATGACCGTGGCATTCTCAGGACGGCTACAAAGGTTATAGTAAGAGCAGCCTTGGTTCCGGCTGCAGTGTCCTTGTCATGTCGACTACATTTTATCCAGCAGTGCAGCGTAAAAGCATGGTGCAATTTAATTTCGTCACTATTTACTGCAGTGTCTACGTCACTGTTAATAAATTAGCTTGATATTGGAGCCGCTGCAAATTCCATCTGACACTAACTAGCCATTTAATTTATTAGAGACACGTTACTCGTTTGAAATGAGAACTTCACGGTGACAGCTATCGGAAGTAACTAATGTAGCATTAACAAATTAATCTTAACAAGCTGTTGTTCAGGAAATGAAAATAGATGTCGGCGAAGTGGGAAGTTTGAAAATTTCATACAAAATTTATATAGAGATTGTATTTGATTGTAATCATTATAATCTTGGAACAAAATGCTCGATTAAAGACAACATTAACCATTTTACAAGGCAGGTGCTCGCACTTACGAGTGCTTATAACATTATGTACTTCAGTTCCTTAGGACTACAGGCAAATTACGTCCCCTCATTTGTCTTTTACTCAAACTCAAACTCAAACTCAAAGCATTTATTTCAATTAAACCAATTACATGCACTTTTGAATTGTCAAGGGGTCGGTCAGTCAAAAAGATGAAGCTAGGCGCCCATTCCAAAGCATAGTAGGTACCTATGGAGAAGAACGGGCAAGAAACTCCACGGACACTCTTTTAAATCAAGATATGGTTACAAAATAATGGTTACATCATTCATGTTGAAATTTCACATGTGAGAACGATGCAGAATGTTAAAAGCGTCCTTTAAAAAAAAAAACAATTCAAATATT
Source organism: Cosmia pyralina (assembly GCA_946251885.1). Taxonomy (NCBI): domain Eukaryota; kingdom Metazoa; phylum Arthropoda; class Insecta; order Lepidoptera; family Noctuidae; genus Cosmia; species Cosmia pyralina. The sequence continues at coordinate 20,840,737 of OX276360.1, forward strand.
TAAATTAAATTAAAATAAGCGAGCTGCGTAGGACGAAACACAACTGACAGCATTACACTAACCCCACCAACCGTAACATTTTAGTACCAGTTTTACATTTTTAAGCCACGTGCTTCATTCATAACAAGCTAAACGGATCCGAAGAGAAGAATAGACAAGCGGCCTGCACAATTGTGCGGTCAAGTGTACTCAGCCACGATATTAGTACGATGTGGGGTATTTTAATGAACTGAAAACTGAGGGAATCCAGGTCACATGGACGCTCGGATCCGTTGAATGGAGAAGTAAATAAACGCATCTATGTTACAAAAGGGCGGGAGACTGCAAAGTTCTGGTAAAATGTTCGTGTTTTGTGTTGATGCTGGAAGTGTTTTGTGTGTATGCAAATTGGGTTTCTTTGATAAAATGCTGCTTGGTTGTGAAGCTAGTGGACTGAGGAATCGTTTATTCAGCAGCTTTTTCGTCTCTGTGAAATAGTTCTGAAGTAAGGAATTATTTCACAAGCAAGCAGTTTTAAACTCTGCTAAACCGCAGACCCAGATAATTTAAGGGGGTCTAATGTGAGGGTCTAAGCTTAGGAGGATAGTTATCTGAAGCCCTTACTCTATTTTGTTTTTTATTTCAACACCAAGCTTCCATTCCAGTTCACGCGACTGGATACATTATGAAACAAAGCTCTGAGTAATTCAGTTGAACTAATAAGTGTGAAGTTCTGTATTTATTGAGCCACTTGTAATGAATGATGTAGTTTTATTCCCTGGCAATTAGGGTGTGTTATAAATACTACTTACTAGCTTTACAGCTCCGTGCCTCGGAAAGCACGTTAAGCCGTTGGTCCCGGCTGTCATTCGTGGATCTTTGACAGTCGTTACGGGTCGTCAGAAGCCCGAAAGTCTGACAACCAGTCTTACCAAGGGGTATCGTATTACTCAGTAATTAGGTTGTGAAGGTCAGTTAGGTAGTCGGTCCATGTAAAATACTGGTATTCACCTGCATCCGGTTATACTTGAAGCCGACCCCAACATAGTTAGGAAAGGGCTAGGCAGATGATAGGTATAGACTAACAGCTTCTGCCCGCGACTTCGTCCGCGTGAAATTTCTTGTCCCCCCGACCCAGCCCGTCGCATCGCATCGCCTGCCCGCGCTATTACCACGTTTTCGCTTAGCGTTCTTTCTGATTTTTTTCTTTTTTGCTCGGCTCCTAAGAGTCCTATCGTGATGTTATAGCCTATAAGCCTTCCTCAAGAATTGGGCTATCAAATGTAAATAATTTTTCAAATCCGAGTGGTCGTTCCAGAGATAAGCGCGTTCAAACAGCCATACAAAAATAAAGTCCTAAGCTTTATTATTAGTACATAATATAGTTAATTATACAGATGTTACCGTTAGCCTATATCTTCCCACTGCTGGGCAAGGCCTATCCCCATGACTTCCAATGCCTGCGATCCAGGGCTATATGCAGGATAATATGCAGCTATGGTCTATTTTTTATTTTATTTCGCTCAATGTACTAACAGTAGTACGCCCAGTTAAACGTATATTATGCTGTCATAATGTTTTATTCCGCTACTGCAGTAAGTATGTGATTGGCAACTTATAAGTAGTGTTATTTGCTTACAAATAAACGGTAGCTACACTGTAATTTGTCTTGATTTTCTTATAAACAAACTAAAATGCCAAATCAAACAATTCAAAGAATCCAGTAACTTCACACATGTAGTGGAAGAGCTAACATTAAAAATTAATAAAATAAATAAAATATCTGGCACTGATTTTTTTTATAAAACAATAGACAGAATGTCATGATGACTCATGCTTCGAATAAAACAGGTACGCCGCCATTCTAATCAATTCAAATTTATTCGAATTTGGAATTTAATCAAACCGTTTGGGAAGGCTCGTCAGTTATTTTTTTTTTTTTTTCACTTAAAAGATTTTACTCTGTCATTCAAAGTCGAGTAGGCTAATGTATTTACCCGCAAGCGAACATCTCATTATCCATTAGATAGCCTGACGCAATTTATTAGGTTTACAGTCAGTATGATTACGTCACAAATATTTTTATCGTCAAGCCCCTTGTTTTGAATTGCAAAAAGCTTTTACAATGTTTTTAATTAACTTTTGTTTGTCTACATCTGCAAAGCATTATTTTTGTGGTTGATTTTTAATGGACGTCTTGTCAATTAGCATAGTTAAATTATTGGATCAAAAATACATTGTTTAATTAACTTTTAAGATTGAAAAAGCTTTTATTCTAAAATAACAAAAAGCGTGCATGCCTGTGCGTGTTTACTTTGGGTAATACGATGGTGCAGCGGTGATCATTAGTACACGATAGCGCTTGTTAAACGATAATTTAAAACAGCGATACCATCTGCTTCTGTAGGAATCGGTAATTAGGAAAAAAAAAACACTATATTCTACTACAGTACAGATTCACGAGACACAGTCTGATAAAGATGCTGTTTTCACTCTACAAATAGTCCAATCATATCTCAAACTGATAAGAAAAAAGCGTGCATAAAACACGCATATTTAAAAGAAGTTTACGATGTAGAAAAAGCTTTACAGCTACATAAACAACGTGTTAACATCGTATAATTTAAACGTAAGTGACAGCAGCTAGCACTAATCACGCTAATCTACCTCTTTTTTTTCACAAGGCGTAAGTTAAATACAGTTTTAAAGCTACGAAGTTCGTTGCTGAAATATGGAATGACCATAATTTCAGCAACGAATTTTAAAACATCAATCTTTTTATTTAATTTAATATTGGGATAGTATTAATATTTTAGTCTAAAAAAAGCGGCCAAGTGTGAATCACAGTCGCACACGAAGGGTTCCATAGCTCAAAAGGAAAAAACGGAACCCTTATAGGATCACTTCGTTGTCAGTGTCAGGCCCTTTTTCTCAGGAACGCGTGAAGTCACGTGGAGGTATCAAGTTGAAATTAGTATCAAATACGTAGGTGTACGGTCCTTTGGAGCTCTAAAGCAAGCGTCTAAGTCAACGCAATAAAAAAATACGGCCATATAAGCGACATATTTTGATACTCGCTAATAAATCAAAACCTATACCGTACTTCCCGTTAGCCTAGAATCATGAAATTTGGCAAGAAGCAAGGTCTCACAGCACAAGTAAAGGAAAAAGTCCGAAAATCGTTGATTTGTAGTTTTATCACTTTTTTTTTTTTTTGCGATTCATTGCAGTCGGAGAATTGACCGCGATATTATTATTTGTTGTTACAGCGGCCGTAGTACACACTGTGAAAATTTCAAGTATCCTATCTATTACGGGTAAAAAGACAGCCTTGTGACAGACGGGCAGTGGAGCTTTAGTAATACGAGACTCGTAGACTCCCCATAAAAGTAATTTAGGAAAACCATTTTCAGAATAATATTAATATAAGAACTTTCAGGGACGTTCATTAAATGCCTTCATAATTTTAATAAAAACACTTTATTTGTAATTTTAGCAGGAACAAGGACACATTTATTTAGCAAAAACCGTTGAAAGGAAGAAAAGAAACGACGGTCTGTTTATGAAAGCAAATAGAATTGTTCAGACTAAAGAATTTCATTTTGTTGGAAGCTATTTCTAATATTATTACAATAATGTAATGCCTATTTGATCACAGTTTATTTCTGAATCCATTCGGTATTACTAGCACTTTCTACTAAATAGGTATTCAACTAGATACTAAAATAACTTTTGTACTAAGTTTTGATACCTACTACATCTACTACTATTCGATCAATCTATACCGTCTGCTGTCGATCATTGAAATTTTAATAAGCATGGTTGTTTTAAATAAATCTTTCAACTACTTTCAAGACATAAAAATACTAAAAGCAAAATCACTGACAGAATTATAAATGACGCCTGATATTTTAAAAATATTTGAAATGGCTCCTAATGCTATTCGAAAACTACGTCAACATTAAAAATTTAAATACTATTTTTTAATCTGGCAATCTGGCTCGTGATGTTTAGATTAATAATGAAGTAAACGAGCCTTTACGATGCGATGATAAATTACTGTGAGCCTCTCCATTACCTACTGTTAGTACATTACCGTAACCATAATTCAATCTGGCTCCCGGCCTATTGTAAATTGCACATTTTCAAACTATTCGCCGTAATTTTTATATTACAATTTTGTGTAGATTTATCGCAAGAAGACATTTATATTATAGAGAACAGTGTACTCAATGATATTATCTAGGGCTCTATGGGGCTCGTGACTAAATAAAAACAGCCGCACGCGTCGATCGAAGGTTAAGCTACGCTTGCTGCGTTTGGTTCGTGGATGGATGACCATCCATTACATATCGAGAGAAAGACTGGTTGTCAGACTTTTGGGTTTCTGACGACCCGTAATGACTGTCAAAGATCTACGAATGACAGACGGAACCAACTTCTTAACGTGCTTTCCGAGGCACAGGCCTCAAAAAGCACGTAGCAGGATAGTTAGAAGCCAAAAAGTCTGACAACCACTCTTGCCAAGGGGTATCGTGTTACGGTGCTACTCAGTTACTGGGCTGTGCAGGTCACATAGGCAGTCGCTACGTGTAAAATACTAGTATTCAGCTGCATCCGATTAGATTGGAAGCCGACCCAACATAGTTGGGAAAAGGCTAGGCAGATTGTTGTCTAGGGCTCCAGGATGATACAAAATGGATTTACCTTCTGTGCCAAGGCTTTAGATGTCCTAGTCTACAACGAGGTGTATTTACCATACACTTTTACGACTCCGCAACTCGTCTAAAATTTTCCTAGATGTAACCTCATGGGAAATTCAACTACGATCGTCTTAGAACTCCTAAAACCCTGGTACCTTCTGTAGACATTATTCCTAATCTAACATTCTTTTACTCTCTATTTGTGTATGTTATCGCATTTTTAACCGACTTCAAAAAGGAGGAGGTTATCAATTCGTCGGAACCTTTTTTTTTTATTTTTTTTTTTATGTATGTTCCCCGATTACTCGAAGATGGCTGGACCGATTTGGATTATTTTTTTTTTTGTTTGAAAGGGTATACTTCCCAGGTGGTCCCATGATCATCAAGTCAGGATCTGATGATGGGATCCTGGAGAAATAGAGAACTCTTCCAATTTTATAGGCACACTTGAAGCGATTTGGATAGTTTTTGGAAGAGTACTTTCTTGAAGTGGTCCCATTTCAATTTGGTGAAGATCTGATGAAGGACTTCTGAGATAGGCAACGGAACTCCTCAATAAATGATAGCAAATGGACTGGGATTGCTGAAATCTCATGTCTGTTTGTTGTTCACACCAGTTTATAACACAACATCACGCCAGTACGCTGTGAAGAGGTAAGCACATGTGAACCACTAAAAAGTGAAAAATAAAAACTTTTTTACAAAAAAATACAACCTACTTCCAAAAACAACACTATAAAGTAAAAAATAACTTTAATTTCGGAAGTCGGTGGCAAAAACGAAAATACATTTAATCAGACACCGACTTCCGAAATTAAAGTTATTTTTTACTTTATAGTGTTGTTTTTGGAAGTCGGTTGTATTTTTTTGTAAAAAAGTTTTTCTCTTATCAACAGATTATCGAATAATTCTTAATTTAACAATAGTGTTGATTATTCATTCGCAGTTGGTGGAGTATGTCGTGATAATAACGATTGATCTTCGATAGAAGACGATGACTCACAATGACTGAGTTTTATGTATGTGAATAACCATATACATAGCAATCGCATTGAAAACATTGCAAACTTGCATTTATTAACATTAATAAGCAATCTTTGTAATTTGTATAAACCTTAAAAGGATTATTACGTTCAAATTCAAATTCAAATTCTTTATTGCAATCCATAATGTAAAAACACAAACACAGGTGTTAAAATACAATTAGAAGAAACAATTATGGACCCTGTCGGGCACAGCAAAATTATAAAAATAGGTAGGAGAGGGGAAGAGCGCTTTTATCAACTTTCCATAACACTAAAACAATTAAAATAGGTAGACTTTATTCGTTGTAATCATATCATTAATTTATATAGAAATTAATTATTATATTTGATTTTATCATTGGTTTTTTTTATTTATTTTTTTTAATTCTATCTATTTATAATTTGTAATATTATTATATTCCAGTTATATTAATTTTATTTAATGGGTGCATTTTTGTTATTTAAACCGTTTAATTCCGTAAGACTAAAGTAAATTGGAAATTAGTAGATTATTTTATTATATTTATATCGTTGCTTTTTATTAAAATAAATTATTTATTATTATATTTAGTATATATCTCTCAATTATTTATTTTATGTATTTATAATTGTGCGTTGTGTGCTATGTAAATATTATGTTGGTATAGAAGTTATTGCTAAAAGAAGCTTATAAGAATAACTGTTAAAAAGAGACAGTGTTTTCGAAAGTGAAAAAAAAAACGTGATAAATGATATCAGAGATGTTATGTAAGTCAAGGATTCGCAAAACAAACAAAAGCCAACTTTCACTACGTGCTTTGCCAATACCTACTCATATTTCTTCCTATAACGGCCTCTATTTATAGTCAGACCCGTTTTAAGCCCAAGTATTATTTTAAAAACCATTAATATTCATAGAACTTCGGAAAATCTTTAAGCCAATATAACTTGCTAAACTAGAATAAGATTCGATTCTTGAGAACTCTCACTCGATTAACAATAACATCGATGTGGTTACAAAGGAATGCGAGTTAGGGTCAATCAATCCTATGTCGCTATCAATAGAAGATATGAATCAATTGACGCCAATTGACATAGCCCTAAGTTCACCGACACCGTACCTTACCTCATTCATCATTCACTTTCAATCGAGCACTTTGTGGCTATTGAATGCGATGTGTACAATTGTCTGATATGCAACACGGAGCCAGCGAACGCCAGAATGAGTGCCTGACTCACGGGTGGACAGATAATGCATAATGTAAGCTGAAGGTGGTCTATTGCGTGTCAATTTTTACGCAATAGCTGCTGGAACAGTTAACGCTTGAATGACTCAAGATGACTATCAATCATGTAATGGAAGAAGAGGACACATAAATAAAGAAAAGGATAAAACTAGAACACCAAAACGAACGAACGACCATGAAAAAAACTTTTTTACAAAAAAATACAACCGACTTCCAAAAACAACACTACAAAGTGAAAAATAGCTTTAATTTCGGAAGTTGGTGTCTAGTTAAATGTATTTTCGTTTTTTGCCATCGACTTCCGAAATTAAAGTTATTTTTCACTTTGTAGTGTTGTTTTTGGAAGTCGGTTGTAATTTTTTGTAAAAAAAAGTTTTTATTTTTCACTTTGTAGTTGTGTACCTACCCCACACAAATTCTAATACCACTATCTGCAAAACAAACTAGAACATCATCCATATAAAAGTGGGGAAAAAATACGTATTATTGAAGCTAACTCAAAAACTACCGAAGCAAAGTTAATCAAAAGGTTCCGACGAATTGAGAACCTCCTCCTTTTTGAAGTCGGTTAAAAATAAAACTAACTGCAGAAAGGGATCATACAATAAATTCAATAACTTATTCAGGACAAATATGGATTTACATAGACTGCACGCGGCGCAGAAGTCAGGTCAATAAACTACGTAGGTTTGCAAGAGGACCACGTCTGGGCTCTCTATTAAAATGAAAAAAATAAGCGAATCGCCCACTTACAGCAATATGGACATTTGAAATGCGTAGGCGGAGAACTGCAGGCGTTATAAAATGGACATGACTGTGGGGATTGCAAAAGTAATCACATTAGAGTCAGGGCTAGTATAAATAACGATGTTTTAAAGCTAACATACGACAAAATTAATGGACGCTAAACTTTGTGTAAAGTTCAAACTAAAAGTAAACAGTAGAGCCATATTGCTTTGAAGCAATAATTACCTGAAACAAGACATACAATTAAATCAACAAATGCATCAAACATTAACGATTCTAATCAATCATTATTAACGAAACCTACTTTAATAATAGCACCCGACTGAACACCAGTTCCATTCCCACGGCAGTCGCCACATAGGAAATCAAATAAGCTGGGGCAAGCGAACTATTCCGGTATCTGTAATGCCTTTGATATCACAAGTGGCTGCGACGGCCGAGAGTGCAGCATATGGGATGGGAGCTCCCTGATAACAACCTAATGGATCACTGGTTTAATGTCAAGGATTAGCTGGATAAAGTTAATGCATTTCATTACTAACACTTTTTGGTAATAGCAGACGAGAAAATTTGATTGCAGCGAAGCCTTGCAAAAATAAATACTTTTAAACTAATCGCATTAAAATCCGATTCGTAGTTTAGAAGAACAACGCGGTCATATAGAATGACTCCAAAAGCGACTTCAATCTATAATATGTATATAACCTAACAGTTACATCGTTCGCTCCATTTGAACTGATTTAATTTAATTTATCGAATAAACTTGCAAAACTATGCTAACATCGTTACAGGTAAATGTCACATTGAACAAACTTAGCGAATCTATAAAACTTTTGCCATTTTCCAAGCGTTGTATAACAATACCGAACATTGCAAACTTCAAGAAAATGTTTTAGGGAATTTAAGATGACTTCTGATCTAGGTAGATATGTTTTTGAGCTGCTTTTTATTGACTTTGTAGGTTGTCTGGCCTGAGTCCAGGTTAGATTACCGTCAGTCAAAATATGTAATGTGTCAACGTGCCGCCGATTTTAACATTGAAACATGATTTTCACGATAGCTCGCATGCGGAGTGGACTGAACGGATACAGCGCCAAAGAGTAATATTTAAAAACTTCATGATGTATCTTATAGGCAATTCCAAAGCAATATCGCTGTCTATAAAATATACTTACTTATAGCTGTATATGATTTAAAATTCCAATTGCTTCTTGGAAGCATATCACACGCACGGGGAATGGACGACACAATAAGTCACAATTCTATCGCTATACTTATTCAACCAGCCTTAATTTATTCAAAATATCGATATTTTATATTTCAATATATCGATATTAAAAATCGAGTATCGAAAACGTTTTAAAAACGATAGATCATAATGAAGCCTTACGTGGTGAATTGAAAACTTCTTTAGAACTCGGTAAAATAACAATATTTTTTTTTAATTTTTACGAAAAGTACCTATATCGATTTTTTTTTTTTTTTAATAAATCTAAAGCGATATCGATACTTTTTACACTTCCGACATGATAAACCAGCCTGGAAACACCCATCCATAAAGGACGTGTTCTAACATTAAAAATGTTAGCAAACAGGCAGTTGGGATGCCAAGCCGGTTACTCACGACCGCCCCCCGTAATTGTGCCGCTATTTTAGGGCTAGAAGTTGTGCGCGTGAGTCACCCACTATACTAGGTACTTACCTACTACCGACCGACCGGACAATACCAACTAGCGCATCGTTATGCAACTTGCGAGTGCGTCCACAATTTGTTGTTCGGTTTTCACAGGATGTGATGACAGGGGTGATAGTATATCTGATTGTGGGTGCAGGGTGATTAATAATAATTATTAATTGGAAGGATTAAGGTGTGGTGTGTTTTATTACACAAAATGAAGGTCATTATCGAGCTTACAATAATTTTGTGAAACATGGATGTATGTTTAAAACCATTTGTAGAAAAAAAAAATTGCTTGTATTCCTTTTCTTTCTTTTGATTAACTCTGAAATCAACAAAAATATAATGCCACCATACTAACAAGTCAATCACAAGAACTCGTCACACTAAATCACAATGCAACCAACAAATAAAACCGAACCCAATCCGAATAAAACCGAACATAAATTGAATCAAAATAAACCGAATGAATTGCTTTCCACCATGCCACCGTTTAATTGCAATAAAAACCTATACAATCAATCTGCCTAGCCTTTTCCCAATTATGTTGGGGTCGACTTCCAGTCTAACCAGATGCAGCTGAATACCAGTATTTTACATGGAGCGACTGCCTATCTGACCTCCGCAACCCATTAACTGGGTAATACGATACCCCTTGGTAAGGCTGGTTGTCAGACTTTCGGGCTTCTGACGACCCGTAACAACTGTCAAAGATCCACGAATAACAGCCGGGACCAACGGCTTAACGTGCTTTCCGAGGCACGGAGGAATCTCGGTATGTAAAGATCCACGGACCGACCCCGCGAAGCGTAGCTTAACCTGATGGATCGACCCGTGCGGCTGTTATTACTTAGCCACGAGCTCCTGTTAGCAATAAAAGAACCCATACAACATGGTGAATAATTTAAAAGCACGGTGGTCGCCACGTGCCTGAGATAAAGGACGCGAGTGCGATACCGACACTGTTGCACAATCAAATTAACCTAATTGATTTTATTGATTATGTTCTGAGAGCTCGAACTTTTACGTGGCCATAAAATAAGTGATTAAAACTTGATGATTGGATAATTACAAGATAATATGGAGTTATGTTTCCTATTCCTAAGTACGCGGCGCATGAGGTTTCGATCGAACAATTACATTGCTTGGCTCTGCAGCCAAAATTCGTTCCATATTCGATTTGAAATCCTACGATTTGGATTTGAAGTCGAATATTTTGATTTTTATTATATAGAATCAAGTTTTTCTAACTGAACAGACAGCCGTGCTGCTGGGGAGTTTGTTGCGGCAGCGCCACTTCTTCCCACCTAAAGCACTAGGAAGTGGTGAAGGGGCGGCCGTATTGTGGGACTGTCTTAAGTAATTTTGACGTTGGAAAAGTGCTGACTCTCAGCCTAGTTTGATTTTGAATATGGAACGAATTTATATTGGTTATCTTGGACATTACTGACATCAGTGAAGGAAAATCTGGAAACCTGGACTTATACTTAAGTTAATATAAGTCTGAATCGCCAATCCATCTTGAGCAAGTGTGGTGGTCAATGCTCGTGCCTTCTCTGTATGAGAAGAGGCATTTGCCCAGCAATGGGACAATAATAGGCTGGTATTATTATGGAATTTGTCAGTAGTCTGAAAATACTGCTGGCGATATGTACGTATCAGATGCATGTAGTTTTTGCCTTTCACGTTGATTGGGGTTCATAGTATAGCATAACCAGCCTATAATGTTCCCACTGCTGGGACACAGGCCTCCTCTCTTCGAGAGGGAGTGGGCTGTAATCCACCACGAGGGCCCAGTGCGGGTTGGTAGATGTCACATGTCTTCAAATTTTTGTTTCTAGGACATGCCGGTTTCCTCATAGTATAGCAGTGACATAAAACTAAAAGGTATCATTAAGTTAATTCAATCAACCAAGCCCATGCATCTTCGTTATCTATATCACGTCATAAATCATAATTGTAATTAGATTAATTGGAGGCACTGTTGGAGGTTAACAAAGGTATTGTTGTTACAAATCGAATAATCACCCACATCCCATTAGCTCGAACACGAAAACACACAGGAAACACCACGTGCAGTAAAAATAGATCAGCCGGTCTATTCTGTAAAATCTCACAGTGAAAACTCAGGTAAAGTGAACTTGAAGTGAGTTGTCAATAGTGTCAATCCCTAGCATCAGGTGGTTGACAGCTCACCTGAGTTTATTAAAAACTTATTTTACCGAGATTTTTACAGGATATCATTTAATGTACCTATGAAAGGTATTCAGCATTTATATCTTTCATAAGTACACATCTAAGTATACCTAATACTCGTAACTAACTTTTGCTTGCGACTTCGTCTGCGTGAAATTTCTTGTTCCCCCGGCAGACGATGTGATGCGACGGGGTGGGTAAACCGTCGCATCGCATCGCCTGCCCGTGCTATTACTAACTTCGTTTTTGCTTAGCGTTATTTCTGACTTTTTTTTTTTTGCTCGGCTCCTATGGGTCCTAGCGTGCTAGCGTGAAGAATTTTTCAAATTCGACTGGTAGTTCCAGAGATTAGCGCGTTCAAACATACAAACAAAAAAACAAACTCTAGCTTTACCTATTATTAGTACAATAAAGAAGATAGATTAAGTGCGGATGTCAAATTGAAAGCGATCAGCACTTCTAAACCGCGTTCAAGAGCTGTCAGTATCAATATTCCATACCAATTTTGACACTGATAACTCTTGAACACGGTTTAGTTGTGGTTGTCTGAGTGACCGCTTTGTTTTTCTACACCATGAAACGATTTTTGATGCGGTCTTCAGCTTCACCATCATTTAGAGAATTTATTCCGGAAGGTTTACGTGTACAAAACACTAATATTTAACTTACACAAAATAAATAAATCACGGTCTTTTACCAAGTCGTAAATACCGTGCGAAGCGCGGGTCGCTAACTATAGTATAGTTAAAATCTCGCTGCAGACTTGGTCATAAATCATAAACGGAGTAGGGATGTGCGCTAGTTGCGCGCGCTCAAGGCTATTATCGATAACAGAATCATTAAGGTTATCACAAATAATTTTAATTTTCTATTTTTAGTTTTATATATACGTTCTTTTGTTTATATATTTAATATGCTTTGTAGTAAATTTGGTAATAAAATAAAAAAAAATGTGTATTTATTTCTATCACCCATTTATAAATATATAAAACTATCGATATCACTCATCGACTGCAGTAATGCACAGGACTACGTGTGGGCGTGGCCTGCCCATAAGGCCCGTGAGTGGGAAAGAGAGCGAAACACTCGAATGATTTATGACCGAGTCTGCAGCGAGATTTTAACTATACTATAGGTATATTTTTGTATAGAAGAGACTAGCCAAATAAAAATATTATCCTCTTCCGTAAAAGAGGGGTTCAAATCATGTTTGGAACTCGAATTCAATTTGATAAAAACTTTTTCCGAATCGTCTACCAGGTTTTGATGTTATTACCAAATCGAAAGTTGAAGTTATTTTTGGAGGAAGTTCTGCGTTTGAACCGAAAAATTCAATAAATATTTTGCAAGGAATGAACGAAACTTTTCTTCAGAATATTTTGTTCGATGAGGCAAATAAAACTCCAAAGATTTACTTCTAAATAACTTTTTATTGGAACATCTTTAGGGACATAAGGAAGATCGCTAGACATGCTTGCGTTATATAATATACTTTTTTTTTTTTTTGTTAGCCACTGTCCCACTCCTGGGCAAAGAGCTCACTCCACCGTTCGCGAGCCCGTGCGTCCTCCTTCCAGTTTTGGGGGAATCTGTCCAGTTCATCCCGCCATCTTCTACGTGGCCTGTCGCGGTCTCGCCTGTCTGTCTCAGGGCACCAGTTCTGTGCTATCTGCCCAGTCTCATTTATGTTGGGCAGCCTTTTGAGCCGCATCACCTATTATATTATATTATGTGTGTATATTTTTAGTCTGCACCACTACACTACTATTTCTTATTTACGTTATGCTATTCACAGTTAGTGCCAAACTATGAACTGCTGAAACAATCTGTATTCCACTATCGTCCACACATTAACATGAATATTCATTAACACCGTAGTTAAACAAGATCTGCATAATATAACAAACATACCGTAACTGATTCATGTCTGTTTTCGGTATGTTTCTACACCTGGACCGCTCGTCAATCAATCAAGCTGACAATCCACCACTTTAATGTAACAAGTGGCTACAACTACGCAGTTTTACTCAAATATATGCGTACAGTACTGCTTTGGTTCAAACCTATTAATATTCAAATGTGAACCTGAACAGCCTGTGGGTAGATAAGGCAGGCTTTGATAATCACTTAGACAGATGACAACCAAAACAAAAACCAGTCTTATTGAACTTCAAACTTATAATATTATATAGGCTCAGTGAGAAAAATATTTTCTATGAAAACTCTTCGAAATCAGTTCATTTCTCGTAGAGTTACGACCATCTTTAAGTGACAAACGCAAAATGAACTCGTGCCTGAACAAAAAACCAGCATTTCAGGAATTATATATTGGGAGCAGAGATTGTGGGCGGAAAATATTAACAGCTTGGTAGAGTTAATGTTATAAAAGTTGAAATATTGGTATTAGATGTAGGACCCAATCCAAGCACTACCACCGAATCTGCCCCAAAGAGGGAAGGTGGTGATGCTGTGCAGCAAGAAGAAGCAGCAAGGAATTTCGATGTAATTTCTTATCGAGCAAGATGAGATATAATGCGACGCTGATGTTCCATAGTCACACAAAAACACAAATGACATACAAAATATGTCGGAACAAAACACTTAACTCCGAAGAGGGGAAAGCAACGAAATTGAAATGAAGAGACATTGTTGTTCACAAAGTAACGTAACCGGGAACCGGGCCGTGTCCCGCTCTGTTAATCCGAGTAACCGATCGACGTTCCAAGGGCAGAACACAAAGGAACCGTGGGTTACTTTGAATACTAAATGTTACATCAAAAATTGCGTCGACAATGAGCAGTGAGCATTGCAGGAGCTTAATGAGAATTCGTGCATCGTGAGAGGCTGCGAAGGGTTAGAACTACTAACCCTTCGTAGCCAAGTTGGAAGCTTACCTGTATTAGAATCCATAAAATAAAGTCAAACTGTTTCTCATATAGTTCGTGCCTAATCTAAAGAAGATGTAAAGAGCGAGAAGACGAGAAAGCATTTATACATAAAATAGCACTATAATTCTTTGTAAGGATGATAAATGTATTGCACAAATCATAGTAGAAACTATCCAAGCGAGAAAAGTAAAACTTATTATGTCAATTACTTATCGCGTGGCTCACGTTGCATCCCTTGGCAGAGAGAAATTAGCGAATTAATAATACTCGCGTGAGAAGACCACTCCTATAATAATTACGAGGTTAGATACTGCTTTGTTTGATATTCCATCCTGCAACACTTGTATTATGGCCCTTTTAGGCGTTAAATGTGGTTTATATTCAAGACCCCTTGTCATTGTCGAAAACAAACCAGTTCCGATTTCGGAAGGTTCTGGTTTACCAAAAAGTAGCTGTCAAACTCCTCTAAATCGGGGCACCCTTGTGCCCTAATATATCTGATAACCAAAAACGAAATATACTTAATAGCACAACTCGGGTTAATTTCTAAAATTATCGAATATATATATGAAGTCATTAGATAAGTTAAACCATATCATTAAAACTAAATTTAAAGTGAAAAATCACCGGACAGCCATTAATAGACCAATCAATCGTCAAATTAAAATAAATATTTGATTCCTCACTTATAAAAATATTAATGTTTATTATTTAGACAAAGCGATGATGTAATAAGGAAACAATATTTAATATGTAGTTATTGTTTTAGGAAATGAGAAGGAAATCACAGGTGTTGTTATAAAAGCTATTAGAATGTTAAAAGGTAGACAAGTAGCGCAGGTGGTGTCCGGCACCAAATTACAAACAATTTTCGCTAAAAGCTTCAACACTTTATTTTAGAGGACACGGCAGGTCAGGCAGAAGTAATAATTCATGACATTCTCATTCGTTAACATATAAAGCACCTATGCATTATTGAAACGTGCAGGATGTCAAAACAATATTTGGATGCACGACACGTCTTTGCGTCAAGACCCTTGCAGAATTTCGAATTCGCTAAAAGAACTGCGACTTTCGACAGGTTTGCCAAATGGAGTGATCACTCACATACAGCATGACTAGATATTACCAGTAATCCCGCGACTTTCATAGTTATAGCACGTTCATGTACATTCTGGTTATTTCACGACTAATTTGCATCATTCTATTAGCATAACAACAGAAGCATACGAGTACGCATAATGATGTTAATCCAGAAATTTTCAAAGACCGACAGGTTTTAAGCCAAGTCAGAGGCCCATGGGCGGCATAAAACTCTGACACCAGAAGGCCTATTCTCGTACTTATTAACGTTCAAATTCAAGTCGCAATCTCATGCCAGCGACAATCAAATGACAAAAATGTAGGTAAAAGTTATAAAAATTTTGACAAATTGCGACTGAGATGAGATTGTCAAAAATATGGGAATTGTCCCTCAGGTTAGTCACTAACCACACGAAAAATAAAGACCAACAGGTTTTTAAATCTTACAACTTTGTTGAACAACGGTTCACAAAGGAATCGATAAAGCCCTTAAGGGCAAACAAGATCCGGTCCTCCCAAACATTTTGCAGAACCGAGAGAGATGAGGATTAATAAAATAAAATAGACGTAGGAATAAAATCATTCGTAGCGTTTTATCTGAAAACGACGGAATAGACGGCAAATTTTTTTTCAATAATAATAAAGGTATGGTAATAGCAATCGACCTCTGTAATAAAATTCAGCATTTTGTCGCTACGCGAAACTTTAATTAGAGCTTAATTTGTACGTAAATACAAGTTACTTTTGAATTTGATGAAAATTCTATCGTTCTTATTTGCTCTTGGCTCAAATGATTATTTTTTTTAAAGAGACCTAGTAAAGCGTGTTACGAGAACTGACTTCAAGAATAAAATTTAACTTCGGATCTAGATCATAACGCTCAAATTATCGTCCCTAGTCGATCAAGCCGACGACGGCGACAGATAAAATCGAATTTCCATAGTCTGTCTGTAGCTACACCAATCAGCAGATAGACGGTTCGCTAATTTTACCGGTTACGGCTGAAACATTCGAAAGCGCGTTCTGCAATTGAATTTTGCTCAGCCCAATGATTTTGTGGAGAAATACTGTGTACCTTGATGATTCACTTCCACTCCAAATGTACTGACGAGTTTAGAAAATGTTCTTAATTTTTAACAGAAAAAAGTAATAAGTATGTGTAATTGCGTATTAAAGTAATCAATTCGTGTTATCGTGCACTGGGTAAGTACGTCTGCGTAACATTTAATTGTATTTGTTTTGATATATTATATGTTAAAGGATGTTGACATGCAGTAATTGATTAAACAGTCTAATTATAAGTTGTTATCTCTATATTTGTTCCTATTCCAGTTTATTAAAGGCATTGAACGAATCATAGCAACTAACAGCTACCCGACCACTTAAGAAAAATTAAACAATAAATAGAAGCTATTAATATGACTGACACATTTGATAAATAATTTCAAATTGTAACAAACAATATTGGGGGTAATAATCAAACAGTCATACCAAAGAACAGCATTGTCAAAAACTCTACAACTCGCAAAAACGAGAACCATGAATGGCGCCCAAAACATACCAACAGCTACCTAACCGTACGATGCGTAACTGAACTATGTACCGAGTAGCACGCCAAACTTCGGACACGCTCACCTCAAAGTGTGCCACAAGTTCAAGGATCATCATGACGAATGTGTCCTAAAACACCGACCGGTATTCGGCGCTGCCGGTAAACGACCTGCAGTACTAACGGTGCGGTTGTTTATGATTATACTTTAGGAAGATTTAGTGATTTCGCCCGAGGATGAATTTAGGACCCCAACTGCAAATTGTGAGTGAATGGATGAATCCAAATGGCTTTTCCTGGTTTCGCGTTCATCAATGCTGCACACCATATCGTCATCGTCATCGTCATCGTTATCGTCATCTAATGAGAACTTAATTGTAAACAGTGGTTTACAATTAAGTGGTTTACAGTGGCGTTTGTATGCAGTTCAATCTTCGACTTTAGCAGAAGTTATATTCCATATTTAGATAATTATCCTGAACCGTTATATTTTTGCCCGCCTTGCAAGTTTCTTATATTTATCAAAGTCAGTTGTGATTATAGGTTCCATATTTCAGTCCCGATACAATTATATCTTAATTTAATTTCTATTGTATTGGCTTTCTATATCGCAATAACCATTATTCGATTATTTCGAAGGAGCAGATATGACTAGTTAAATGAAACCCTTGTAACTTGATAATGTGGGTTAATGTTATTCAATTTTAGGGTTCATTGGCATGGTTCGTTACTCCACTTTATCAGAGATTTCAATTTAATTTTAAGGGAGAATGATCTGCTCCACGAGGATAATCTTGAAGGAAATTGCTTTTAGTCTTACAATGTGTCCTAAAACGTTTTCGAGTAAGTTCATTGGCACCCGGAAGGAAAATCTTAATGGATTTTGTTTTTGCTGTTTCAATGCTTTTCGGATTATCTGCTCCATTTTCGGATCAAAGAAACAACTCAACGAATAGTAAATTGTGAAAACGATGTGAGTCTATCACGCACTTAACCAATATTTCTTCTACGTAACCCATGCCGATGACCGTTAATTTATTATAACCGCTCAAAAATGATCTTCACTTCTTGTGTTTATACGACCTCGATTTTTTCGACTTTATGACTATAGAAGAACATTTATGATTTTGTTAGTAATCACCGATTACTCAGGTTTTATCTATATTAAGAAAACCTGTTTAGGTGTAGCTATATTAGGAACTCTATTTTAAGCCTAGCGGTCTATCAATAATGGCGAAATAGTATAACATCGAAATGCTCCATTCAAAACTTAAATCCAGTTTGCATTTGCCTCGGTTATTTATCAAGATTAGGTAACGTAATAAAACTGTTTTAACAATTGCAGCAAAACGAAGCACAACTCACTAAAACGCTCCGAAACATAAAATTTGCAACTTCTTTCTGGGTGAAGGTCAGTGTGGTAATTATAATATGTTTTTAAATACATGAATAAAAGACTGGATTAGAATTCTTCATTGTCTAACGTATTCAAATCAGTTTCTCTTTCCACTTTCCTTGCTATGCCAGCTTGTATGATTTGAATATTGAAATCAGTGCATTGATTTCTAGTTTCAAGTTCATTGCATCATGTTTTCGTTTTGTTTTTATTTCTAACTATTTCTGTTTTGTAACGTGTCTATGTTTGTAACATGTACGTTGGCCCAGCCAAATTGATTTCTGATTGACTTCGTATCCCTGATGGCATTTTCTACTTCACAGGGCTTGTTGCAAATTGCCAATAAACTATCACTAACTGGGATATTCTCTGCCTTTTCAAAATATACCTGTTTGTATATAATGGCGAGTTACATCATAATCATCCAATATGGTAGATACTAGTGTACTTTTTATCGCAGCAATAAAAACAATGAAAAGTATCATTAACGTAGCTTTTTATGTATTTTTCCAAGCATTAGTCGGTGTTTTTCTTTTGAGCTTAATTACTTAAAGGCGTATAATGAATTAAATACTAAAATAATCCCGTGATGGATTACCTCTAACAAGTTTAGGAGATTAGAAAAATGTTTTTGGCAGAAACTATGAGACAATAATGGGCAAACCTACCGAGAAAAAAAAATTGTTTTGTTGAACTACAATTATGTACATAATGACAAAATAACTTTAGAACATAGGTAGGGTTGAATTTCTTAAATACGAGGTGCATTCAATAAGTACCTAGCCTCATCGCCAGAGGGCGCTGTAGTTTCAAAAGAGTTTTACCACAGTGTAGCACATTCTTTTTTAATTCTTTTTTCAAATTTTCATTCCAATCCCTTCATTTGTTTTAATTTGACAACTTATGGAAGCGAACGTGTCGATCGGTTTTACAAAAATGGAAAAAGAGCAATATCGTTCGGTGATTCGATTCCTATTTTTGGAAGGGAAAACGCGCATCGAAATCAAAGAGCGCTTGGATGCTGTGTACGGTGACTCTTCTCCATCGATGGCCACCGTCAAGAATTAGTTCAACGAGTTTGCACGTGGCCGTACGTCGGTTTTTGATGAACCACGTCCAGGTGCACCGAAAACAGCTGCTACGGAGGAAAACATTAAAAAAATCCATGATCTCGTATTGGCAGATCGCCGATTGAAGGTTCGGGAGCTAGCTGAGACTGTAGGCATTTCAGAAGGAACAGTGCATCATATTCTTCACGAGGAACTCGGCATGAGAAAGCTGTCGGCGCGATGGGTGCCGCGTTTACTCACACCAGAAAACAAGCGCAACCGTGAGACCACATCGGAGACGTGTTTGGCGCTGTTTAAGCGGAATCCAGCGGAGTTTTTGCGTCGTTTTGTGACCGTCGATGAAACCTGGATCCACTGGTACACACCAGAGACCAAGGAGCAATCAAAACAATGGATCCAGACCGGGGAACGTGCTCCAAAGAAGGCGAAAACTGTAAAATCGGCCGGAAAAGTTATGGCCACCGTTTTCTGGGATTCACAAGGTGTGATCTACATCGATTACCTCGAGAAGGGTAAAACAATTACAGGGCTTTACTATGCCGATTTATTGGGCCGATTCGACGCCGAATTAAAGAAAAAACGACCCCATCTGGCGAAGAAAAAAGTGCTGTTTCACCACGACAACGCACCGGTTCACACGTCTGCCGTTGCCATGGCCAAATTGGTCGAATTACGCTACGAATTGCTGCCCCATCCACCGTATTCTCCAGATTTGGCCCCTTGTGACTTCTTTCTGTTTCCTAATCTGAAAAAATCACTCGCCGGGAATAGATATGGATCGAATGAGGAGGTCATCGCCGCCACGGAGGCCTATTTTGCAGAGTTTGACAAAAACTATTTTTCGGACTGGTTAAAAAAGTTGGAGCATCGCTGGGCTAAGTGTATCGAACTAAAAGGAGACTATGTTGAAAAATAAATTGCCACTTTTCCAAAATTTTCGTTTACTTTTTGTAGGCTAAGTATTTATTGAATGACCCTCGTAGTCTAGAAAAACAACTAACTGCTTTAACGAAGCTGACCTAAATTTATCCTGACATAAAAGCCTTTGTTAAAATTAATTTAAATATTAAACGAAAACTGTAGCTATGTGAGAGTTTTAACAAAAAAAAGTCGAGTTAATTAACAAAAACAAGTCAAAACAATAGTTAATAATTTATCCAGTTGTATGAAAGAAATTACAGTTGTTCACACATGACGTATCTTAAAACAATTAACATAATGCAAAGAACGACCAACAAATACATAATAATTATTGTATTAGTGTAATAAACTGACTCTGAACACTATTTAAGGCGAGTAGTGTCGCCAACTAGCGCAACCATTGACAAAAATCATAAGTCTGGAGATATGGAACATTCTGAAATTTCCTATGCTCTATTTCCAGACTTATGATTTTTTTCGCAATGGTGGCGCTAGTTGTCAGCACTACTCGGCTTAATCCTACTAATATTATAAATGTGAAAGTTTGTGAAGATGTTTGGATGTTTGTTACTAAATCACGCAAAAACGGATGAACGGATTTGGATGAAATTTGGCACACAGATAGTTTATCCTTGATTTACACATAGGATACTTTTTATTCCGGTAATAGGTTCCCGTGGGATAATTTTCGACATACTCGCAGGCGAAGCCGCGGGCAACGGCTAGTACTTAAAATAGTTAATTTAGTCTTAAATACAAAAAACAGAAATAAAGTTTTGGCGCCGAATGGAGGCGGCAGTTGCGTTCGAGAACATTGTTTAATAATATGATCATCATGCTCTAATGTTGAATAATAAGAACAACAAAGCCCTAGTAACTTACCGTGCAAGTTGAGAAACGACAGTAGATTCAATAAGATGGACAGAAGTAGTAAGTTTGAAACAGTTTGACAAACTCGATTGGTTTTGGGAGTTAAGATATTGAGGTTTCGCAGTCAAGTGTGAAGATAGACTAGAATTCACGTTAGTGAAGGTGATGCTTCTGGAGAATATTTTATTATTTATAAGTAAGTGCTAAGTTCATGTACACGTAACTTCAATATTACACTAAGAGTTGGACGAATAATATATCGTCGACATATAAAAAATCTTACAGTCAAATGGTTTATTATGGACAAGCAAGTGGCCTAAAGAGCTTTATTAATTCTCAGAATGGATAAAATATGAATGTGCACATTAGTATGCGAAAGATGTAGTACATGAAGCCAAAACAATATTGAGAATGTCTTTTAATGAGATTGAACTACTTAAATTACTAATTCATTATTTATCGAAAGACTAATTAAGCTCAGATACAAATTGAAATGTTTAAAAGCTTACAAATTGTTTCTTAATCAGGTACGAGACGGACAACAAAATATTCATAAATTAAAGTAAAGAGCTTCTCAACATAATAACACTTAAATGTAGTGCTGTTCGTTTAAGACGTGGAGGTTAATGACGATAAACAAATACATACCAGTGAAAGTGGCGCGAAAAGTGAAAAAATCCCAAAAATTCGTCAACAATTTGAGGTTGGGTAATTCGTAAACATCGGCGAAGACGCCCATTAACGTTAAAAGCTTTATTGATTTGGCGAACGAACTGGGAGGGGGAGTCCAGTGGACAAAAGGGCACTAAGAGAAATATAATAATAACGTAGGCTCCCACCAAAATTGTTTTCTGAGTACATAGCGAATGTACTGACCACTCAGCCGATGCTTCCTCGATAAATTACCGATCTTAAAAGACAAAGGTAACTTTGGTTTGTTCTATATAAATAAAAATAAATTTATTTTTTGCGATAATGCATAAAGGTGAACTTGCTTTTTGTGATAACATGAAGATTGCTTAACATAATTATTTTGTTATTCAGTATAATTGTAAAACTGATAAGAGTACCAGCCCACATTTTCATACTAACGACTTCATTAGCTACATTTTTCCAACGGCCAAAGGCCAACCCTAACAATACTATCATCTACGACCATTCCACTATCAGTTCGCTTACGTTATTAGGTAAATCGCTGGACGGTGGCCTTCCACCAGCATTAGTAATGCTCTTACATAAACAAAAGCAAGTTAATTCTGGACCGTATACCTTTGTAATAGAGGCCACAACATTGTTTGCTTGACATTTTAGCAAGCAATTAACTTAGGTTTTCCAAGCCGGTATCGGTAGGGCAAACATAGCTAAGTTCACCGACCCCGGTAAACGCGAAAGTGAAATCCGTCACTTGTTGCTACGATACGAATTGGACGGAAACGTGTTATGGGTGAGAATAAGTGGTTCTGCACGAAATAAGGTCGGAATTTGTATGCCAGTGTAGCTTATTGAACCTAATTTAGAATTTGATTAGCTATGCAAATAGGAATTTAGTTTGGAATCGGATTAGATTTGCAGTCCGGGGTGTCATAGGCTTCATTGCTATTTATATGAGCAGCGCGAAAAATCACGCATCGCAAAATCCGGAAGCAAACAGAGGTTCGATTGTAATTTAAATAAGATATACCATCCGGTCATCCAAGTAACTTCTCTAGGTCCATTACTGTTTTTTGAACGAAACTGTTCTTCAGCATACAAACAATGATTACCTGAAACAAAAAGATTACAAATAAGTATAATATTGTAATACGTATTTACAAATTCGACGATATCTGAATGCGATAAGATGACATTCAGACCTTGTTGTCTTAATATCACATTATGAATGCAACATCAACAAAGAAGGACAATGAACTGATTTCAACCAGTTTGTAGAGATTAAAAATACTTTCCCAGTGAAAGGAAAATACCAAATATTAATGTCACACAACTGCGTATTACAGTGGAGAACACATATCAGCAGATATCAGATACCCTGGAAACCATTGTTAAAGGCATAAGTACTAACGTAGATATAAAATTACAGTTATTACATTACAATAACTACGACTCAAGGCCCGTAATGACCAACACCTACATAGATTACCGCGAAACTAACCACAAATATGCAAATCGTGAACTTTAAGCCCACGCCGAAGCTCAAAGGACTAAAGCGTCACAAGTTATAATAGGAATGATACAAAATGCTCCAAATTCCAAGAATTGTGAACAAAAGCTGGCTTCAAACAATGGGGGCGACGTAAATACATATGCGATATGTAACCAACACGTTATTCTAATTCACACAAGCGCTAATTATTTGAAAAACAAAACGTAATTAAGTACAGCTGGATAACGCCACTTATGGGACAAGCGATCAAGCAAATGGGATATAAATAGATTCACAGTTGCAGAAACGTATGGCGATGGATGTACAGAGATTAAGATTTGAAATCTCTTGGCTGCAGGTTCATCCAGATGTATATTGGATCTTTAAACGGATAAAAGGATCATGATTCGTGGTAAATAAAAAACATTTATTGCCTTTATCGATACGGATTGAGGCTTTATTTGTAATCACTTTAATCGTTTTCAAAATCAGAAATTGATTTCGGTACTACGAAATATTCGCAATGCTTATCTTGTTTACTTAAGAAAACCATTACTTTTTTTATTGATCATGGCGACATATGGCAATCGGAATGGACGGGGTCACGAACACGATATAAGTTCAAGATATCTTCGTACCGCAAATGGGACGCAAAGATATTAACGGTTTCAACTTCAACATATTAGAGAAAGAAAAAATTCTATAACATTAGGTGTAAGCGAGGCAGCCCATAAAACTTATAGCAATCATACTTTCCACAATCTTCTTTCTCTATCAAACAGATTGTTTGTTTTGTTGTTACTCTCGGATAGCATACATTTGACGTAATTTTACTGCAAAATTGTTTATACGAGATATCTCACATTTTCGCCGACGGTTTCAAGCGGTATACGTGCCATGTCCTCCATCAACATTCTGACAGTTTCAGGAGTGAGAAGATAATGTTTCAAAGCGGTTGTCGCGTCTACGTAATTTATAACGTTGGTATTTGAAGCGTCGCAGCTCGCAGCACCACATGGCGTGTTTGAATTAATGGCTCTTGTTTAATATGCAAACAAATATATTGTACCGTGAATGCGAACCGTGCAATCTTCGAACACGTGTACCAGTTCAATGCAAGCGAAATATTTACATATAATTTCGTGCAATTTTTCCAAAGAACTTTTAGTAGAACAGCTTTTATAACTCTCCCTAGTTTTGTTAGCAACATTGTAAGCAAAATAACCAGAGGCGAATAGTTGGAAACAACAAAATGGAGGGTCATGAGTAACATACGATTTTATAGCCACCCAAAAAAAGGGATGAGGCATAGAATTCCTGAACAAAAGAAATTTATTATATCACAAACAAAGTCCTATTATCCCTAACATAAAAGGTCCTTATTCTACAATAAAGTTTACTCTACTTATTACAGACATACTGGGTTAGATAGCAGAGGTCAGGACGTCGCTGACTGATAAAACTCCAACTGCGGGGGGTGGTGAATGCCAGATAGTAGATATGTGCCTGATGCGGCGTATCGTGAGACCTACATGCGTCGAGAATATAAATGGATGCTCTAAACATACAAGATAGAGATAACACTAAACCCTTATAAATTAAACTCCGAAATTGCTGGATAAAGTGAAATAGTAGATTTATTTTACGCATCAATTTCCAATCAAAAAGCGATTTGTTTCTCTATTCAAAATTTCAGATACGAAAACAAATAAGATGGATTCCGAATATTCATTCTAAAATCGCTTTAAATTCCACGTTTCAATTTCATTGAATATTCTTTGATCCTATATTTTATCGAAAAAGAAACATAATAATGGATTGATGTAACAGAAAAGAGTATATGTAAGTCATTGCAAGGCTATGAATAATCCCGATGGCGTAACGTAACAAATTGTACAATTGAAAACAATTTGGCAAGTTGAACGGCGAAAAAAATACTCGCGAGGTTTTTCCTCCCGCGCTTCTGAAGATCATGACTAGTTTCAAGTGATAGGTCACGATTGGATTCTGTAATGGTAGTTGTGTTGTTAGATATGTAGATAGAATGAAGAATATTCAGATCAGACAGGCTTTTAAACTAAGGAACGTAGATTTTTAAACATGGAATGCCAGACTGCTAATCATCAGTATCCAGATATCTAGTAATGGATTGTTTCAGGCAGACACATCATTAAAGCTACTTTTTGATCAGAAGTTTTAACACTCTGTCAAACAAACAGACAGACACCACTGCTACACCTACTGGCTTCAAACAAGCAACATCGTTTAGACTTAGAGCATTCTGTTAATCCAATGGATTAGTTTGCTAGTGTAGTCCTAACAGAAGTATTTTTTCTGATAATCATGATCATGATATCGTGCGTTTCTTAGTTTACTCGAATATTTCCAAAATACTGGACTATTTTTGACAAGGTGACTACGTAGTTAAAGTTTTCAAAATATGACCTAATTCTATCATTTCTAAAACAGCACGGTCATCAATATAATCGTAAGCATTGCCATCAGCTTTTATAACGTACAAAAAATTTGTAATAGCACGAAGTCTAAATTCATCTCATACCGTTTCTATTTAAGCCTAGATTGTATCTCCATATCCAACCGGCTCAGCTCTCAAAGCAATCTAATCGAACTAGAACACTTTACCGACAGCATACAGCATTCAATATAGGTTTTCCGGGCTTTGGAATTATCCTACATATAGCACAAGTGAGCGTGGAGTTTCCTCTGAATAGCATAGCATATTAAAATCGTTCGTTCCAATTTCGAGGCAGTATAATTTCGCAGTTAAAATTATGATAATTGGTGCAATAAATTTAAAAAATACTTGCAAATCACTGCAGTGAGGTAAACCTAGTTTTCATGATAGGTTTAATGGGTGCAATCAGAGGCACGCATTGTGCAACAGTATTAGATATCCAAACAAATCTCGTTACTAGTAGGCTTGTAGTCACGCCACACACCACGCACAATATCAGCTCACGTGCTACTGAATCGCTAATTGAATAAACTGAACTAATCCAAGTACAAATGGCCATATGCGTCACATCGACGCTAACAATGAAAATTGCACGCATTTTGCATAAGCAACAATGTTCATGCGTACTTTTTAATGGACAGTTCCATTAATTAAAGTAATTAAAAATTACAAGCTTGCTATGCTCGTCATGTCGGAAAAGTTAATTGATGGAACGTCATTTTCGCGCGAGGAACGCTAGGACATCGAGATAAGGAAACATGCAAGCTCATAAAAATAATGATATAATGACAGAGGAGGAAAATTCAAGGGAAAAGAAAATAACTCTTCTACAAAATGTGCTAATCCATTTTTCAGCAGATTTTGTAAAAGCACGCTCCGATAATAGTAACAACGTAACGAGTGCTAAATCTATAACCAATATTATAGACAGACACTATCTAACAGTGAAAATGTGAAATGATAAACAAATATTACAGTAGCATAACATTTGGGAGACGTGATCCGCGGTTTCCGCGAATCAGTTATACCTACTAGAAAATATTGCCAGACGCCCAAAGAAATCATTATTGCTAATGGAATATTAAACACATTTATGTATAACGTACCGGCAATATACACGACCACACGATATCCGATATGTATAAAAGTAACAAACGTAAGCACATCGTAGAGTTATGTAAAGCATTTACAATCTGTTGCGATTAATAAATACAAGACAATTAAACAATTTTTCTACATAACTCGTAGTCTAGAGATTTAATATTCTAAAGAATATAGAACTATCTCACTAAACACAAGAAGCTGCATATTGTTTCGATTCTCCCACGATATCCGATAAGATGAATTAAATTAATGGCCATAAGCCGACTGCTTCATTGTTCAAAAGAGGTTGAATACAGAAATATGGAGATTGGATTATCTCACCCATAATTCAACCGTGTTGTTAAAATAATTAGTTAATAGTTTCAGAGATCTTTCTAAAATTATTTTTAAAGAAGCTTAGGATAACCTGATGGAAAGTTACGATGTGATCGTAACGTTTTGCAACCATCATTGTTTTGTATAAAATGCAAGCAGCAATCAATAAGAACATTCTTGAAAAATCAGCATCTAAATCATTCTCCACTATCAACATCAACGCTGCGATTTTCTGGAAACATTTACGAAGTTTATTATTAATTATCGCATGCCTGCTGCATAATATCCAATTAATAGAACTCCATCCCTCATTTCGAAAACTCTGTGCGCGAAAGGCAATTACGCAAACTGTCCATCATCCAAGAAATAAATCTCGGTGGAACAGCGAACAATGGCCAGAATCTGGCGAGTAGCGGTCGTTCGAATGACCCGATATAACTGGAGTAATGAACGATGACAGAAACATAATAGAGAAAGTGACTGTTAATACCAATATGCGCTACCGTGTGTTTATAAACTGCTTTGCACGCGAGTTCGACGATCGGAATCGATTGATCGGTTTCCAAGATAATATCGATTGAATTGTACATGTAAGCGGTATATCTGCAAAAGTGACTGTTTGTTTGATTAGAATTGTAATATCAATGTTAATCTTAATTAGTTATCAAAATCCGCCATTTTATCATTTTCGAGTAATGTAATAGCAAACAACAGGATAAAGGGCTGTAATGAGGTGTCTCCTTCGTGCCAAAACACTTAGAAGCTACCTACTTTCCTTTTTGCGAAGGAAAATTATAAACAAACACCTAACCACAATCTAATTTATTATAATAATGAGTTGTTACTAGCCAAGCTTTATTATATTAGAGAGATACTTTAGAGGACTTTACAGCTTTGTGGGTCCCAACTTGAGCAAAAGGATCCACATCACCCTAAGGTTTTGGATGTTGAAAGGATTGTCGGTAACAGTTACCCATGCATAAAAAACAGTGAAAATTTGTTTGTTTTCGTGGTAAATTAGCACTCTTTTGAACTTATTTTACGTCTTCATGATGTCATTTGTCATTGTCACTAGATAAGTAGAATATTCGAATCGAATCGGGTGATAAATTAATCCGTGACACAAAATCGTATTCAAAACCACTTTTACTTGAAATCGATCCGTGCTAATATTTTAACGATAAATGGAGAGGCATAGATGATAATTGAATGACCATAGATAATTTATTTTATATTGATGATAGCAGGTGGATATCTGCAGATTGTAACTAAAACAGATCGTAAATCGATTACACTACGGTAATTTGACGTCTGCTTAGTTTTCTTTGAAATCTAATGTACCCAAGTCACGTTGTATCCTAGACCATAGATTGGCTCAACAACCCATCATTTTCGATTTTATACACCTCATAAACACTTTCAACGTTGCAGCCTCTTATTACGGAGAAATTGTTATTCCCAACGCGCACAATCATATTATTCTTGGTTCCCCACGGATTTTATCATGACGATGTTCCGTAAGCAAATCTAATTTTCTATAATAGAGGCGTAGCGAAAGCTCGGTAAATAAATTCATAAATAAATCTCTTGGCTAATTCCTTGGTCAGCTCGACTTTAATCTTGCGGTGTGTATGTGAACAATGGTGCTTTAAAATACAGCCTCATATGAGGCAATATTTTTCTCATTGGCATATTCATGGACCAAATATTTTTCGCAGTCATAACTCAATTACAAACAATGTAGTCCATATATCTGTAACAGCACCGTTTCTGCATACCGTAAGCTGTCTTGGTGCTGGAGTTAGTTTCCATGACATACGATAGTCCATATTGTTTTGTCACTGGTTCACATGAAGGGGCAAGTTTGCGATTGCAGCCAGTCACCCGCTCGATTGAGCAACGGATTTTGTCGAGCGTATCGGAGAAAGTGTCGTGCTCAGTGCCCGATTTTATTACTGCCATCCTACGTTCAGAGAAACTCAGGATGTGAACGGTACCGAAAGGTGACTCGAATATACAAGCGAATGACATTTAAATTGCAAACGCAAAATTGATCTCAACTTGGGTACTGTTTGAATTTTGTATGTCTAGGGAAAAGCTTTTGCCCTTTCGTTTATGTAAACATCGGGTTTTGCGGTAAATACTTTAGTGCTTCAGTTTGTCGTCACTCACGGGACATTGCAGATGATAATTGCGAAGAAGCTTGTGGAAAGTTGTTTATTAACTTATTTATTTACGATTTTAATGTTAACGTGCTTAGAGTAAAAATAAACATATCTACAAGTCAAAGGAAGGATATCTTGAGATTAAAAACATATCTTTAGTATATCAGTGTGGTAATGCAGGGCTCAGGCTTTTAATCCACAGAAACCAAATGCTGCACCCCAGCATACCGGTTAAAATTAAATATTATCGAAATTCTCACTGTTTAGGTGCGAGTGTACTTATTATATTATACCTATCAGTACACACACAATCAGACCGATAAACATACAAGTGTGTCGACGCAGATACAAACTTAGATCTAATAAAGTATGAATCACTTTTACAGAAGATAAGGCAATAAAGAACAAAGTTTACAACAATGATATCGTTTAGGAAATAAAAATATTAGCTATGGTATACAAGAACAATATTATCAGACTGATAAGAGAGCAAGCGTAGAATGTGCATTGTATTGAAGTTGATAAAGCTTTAGCATTTACGACGGTTGATAACGCAATCGATAATGCCGTTTCTTGGGAAATAAAAGAGGAAAATCCGATTTTGTTAATAAAACACGAGATGATTTTATCTCTCCAACAGATTTTGACATCTCAAATCAAAATAGTAGATCTGATAAAATGCAAAGTTTAGTGAATTTACCTTGTAGAGACAAGAAATATCTGAAGTGCTTTGTGTGTCAAAGCACTTCAGATATTTCTTGTATACAAAATTAGAGGAAACTTGTGATGATTGGAATATTTTCTGGGCTTTATAGACTCATCAATATCAAACTGTCAATTTGTTTCCATATGAATATTACTCCTTAATCGCTTTCTTCCATCATCTCACCTATAATTGCAAGCATAAATCAAAAACAAACAAGTTTTAGAAGAAGCTATAACTCATTCACCCAGTACTCGTCGGGTTATCTGATGCACATTTATTTACGACAAACTCTCACGAAAGCTGTAATGTTGGTTTTATATGTTACTTTCTAAAATGCACATATACTCCATATAAGCACATATGGCTTGGCTATAAGCATAACTCCTACGATAGATGCCTGCAGACTTGGTGTATTTTCAGATAGATGATTATGTAGCTAAAGTAATCCAACTGATGATAAAGATCTACTCAAGGATCCTAAAGACGACCCAATTTTCGGAGACCTTATCAGATTGGCTGAATATATTGGGTGTGAAACTGTTATCCTTTTAAATACTCTTACTGATCAGTTTAATTCTTAATGGAAACTGAAAGGTAACGTAAAGAGGGAAGACATAATTATTTAGAGAGGACAAATCCTCTAATATCCAATATAGTCTTTTCAATGCATCATCTGACAGTATCGACAACCGAATTAGCTTCATCTATCGTCTACACATAACAAGGCACTTCAACCTTCCACTAACCACGGTCATTGTCCGAACTAGCACGTTACGTAAACCAAACGCACGCGGTTACGTAAACGTTAAAGTGCTATCTTTGAGTGCGTTTGCTCAAAGAGTTAACAAGCTCAAGTCCCTTACCGTTTGGAGAGCCATTTTATAGACTTGAAGGTTTGCGTTTTCTAGATTGACAGCTAAGGTTGAAGTACACATCGGTTTGGTTGTGAAGATGATATTGATGTCAAGGTTGAGTAAGGCGGGGAGTGTTCTAAATATGCGCGCTAAAACACTTCTCTTGTTACTCGTGTATACATCTTGAATCATAGTAGAAAATCCTTTGGCACAAAATTTGTCAAAGTCTTAGCGAGTTCGAAACTTTTTACATCAGCTTGAAAACTTGAGTTCCATCCGATTAACTTTTTCAAGATTTCTCTAGATCGTCGATAAAAAAGATTACCAATATTAATTTGGTAGAACACTTTGCATTGAAACTCTTACAACGTAGTTTGAACAAGAATGTGTTCTGTGTAACGAAGTTGAAGGACTTAGAACAAAAACTCTTCAAGTCCGTATTCAATGCAAAATGCCCACGAAAAGATTAGATAAACGATTACCACTAGGTGGTAGTATCTATCATACAAGTGCTAACAACCGCCATGATATTTTTGCTAGCATAATCAGCCTATAACGTTCCCACTGGTGGGACACAGGCCTCCTCTCTTCGAGAGGGAGTGGACTGTGTAGATTACATTGAAAGACTGGAAACCTTTCAAATCTTGGGCATCCGAAACTCACTTTAAGCACAGGAATGGGCGAATAAATGCTAAAATGAACACCATTCAAAATCCCGAGCGCCTTACAAACATAATTAATTTTCTCCGAAAGAAACCCCGGGACTTCGACGCTTCGAGAATGATCCAGAGCCCTTCGGAATGTGACTGGCATAATTTTTAATTCAGAATTCATCATTCTAGGCTTAGGGTCCTATAAAGACCATAATAATAATAATATTGCATAATATTAGTATATTGTGTTTTGTTCTTGTCCTACTCAAATATACGAGGGGGCGTTTTTAAGTTCGCGGAATGGGGGGGAAGGGATAACAATAGGTCATTATCGGGATGGCCACAACTTCAGCCACTTAATATTAGTATAAATACCAGGTTTTATCTTAATTGGATCATTAGTCCTTGAACTATCGTCAAGCAAACAACTCAATTGGGAAGAAAGTGTGAATTATGGAAAAAATCGAGTACCGTGCCGTAATAAAGTTCCTTACCAAGCAAGGAAAGTCAGTTCAAAATATACTGGAAGAGATGGAATCCGTTTACGTGGACTCTTGCCCGGGTAAAACCATGGTTTACAAGTGGCACAGTCTCTTTAAACAAGGCAGGACCTCACTTGAAGATGACCCACGGCCCGGACGGTCGATCGAGGTGACTACTCCGGAAATCATTAAAAAAGTCGAAAAAATAATATTGCAAGATGCCAGACTAAAGAAGAAACAGCTTGCAGAAATGGTTGGAGTATCGGACACGACAATTTTCAAAATTCTACACGATCATCTTGGCATGACAATGGTCAGTGCAAGATGGGTGCCAAGAATGCCCACGCCGCCTCAAAAACAACACCGCGTGGAGTGTTCTCGCACGTTTTTAGACTCTGTAACGAAGATAAGGATGGACTATTAAGTCGAATTGTTACTGGAGATGAAACTTGGGTTCATCATTATGAACCTGAGTCGAAACAAGACTCTATGCAGTGGCACAAAAAAGGCACACCACCACCCAAGAAGTTGAAAGTGTCACAATCGGCTGGAAAAATCATGGCAACAGTGTTTTGGGATTCAGAAGGGATCCTGTTGACCGATTATAAAGATAAAGGCGTTTCTATAACCGGAGAATACTATGCTTCTATCCTCGAGAGGTTGAAAGAAAGCATTAAAGAAAAAAGGAGGGGTAAATTGACCAAAGGTGTCCTTCTTCACGACAACGCGCCTGTTCACAAGAGCCGTGTTGCGTTGGCAGCCCTGCATAAGGTGGGCTTCGATATTTTAGACCATCCACCCTACAGCCCAGACCTGGCTCCCAGTGATTATTACCTCTTCCCAAAACTGAAAAAAAAACTTCGTGGGAAGAAATTTTCAACTGATGAAGAAGCTAAGGACGCGGTTTCAGTTTATTTTTCGGACAAAGACAAAGCATTTTTTTATGAAGGTATACATAAGCTAATTGAAAGATCTGAAAAATGTATAAGGGTAGCAGGTGAATACATTGAAAAAGAAAAATAATTTAGTATTTTTATTTTCACTTCTCACCCTCCATTCCGCGAACTTAAAAATGTACCTACGTACTTACTAGGTTAATTAAACATTATTGATGAAACTACGCAAATGGTAGGAATCTTAGGGAAACTATACATTGTGTTCGGGTGTTATAGAATACGCGAGGAAAAATAAATAGTTTACATAAACAACCTAGTTTGAAAACCAGCTATACTTAATGAGAGAAGAAAACTGCATATACATCAACCTTAATTTTATATACAACCAAACACATACCCAAGTTTTGGATACAACAACAAAGACCGTAAGGAAACATTATTACAACATGAAACTAAGGATAATACTGCTACATGCGACTGTCGATGTCAAGAGCAGACACACGAAGTCCAATGTTTATCTATACCTAGGAGCGTGTGCATCACAACAGGAAAGCCGCTTTCCGGCTGTATCAATAACACAACTAATGTTTAGAATAATAACATGGTGTTTACACAGGTTGCGCTTCATCGTTCCTCTCTGACTTTGAACTTGTATAAAAATAAAAAGGTATCATCCTGAAGTTGGATATCAACACCACATGTTAAATCGAAGATTGGTTTTCACAGTGTATTTTTGTTTTTTACCCAATTTAGCTTTCTACTGACAATAAACAAGATACTCCTAATCCAAATCCGTGAATCCTAATCCTAGTCGGAAAACATCAGACCCCAATATTTTTCTATCAACTTGAATTCAATTCCAGCCTATATTCGCTCCATCTCTACAAGGAAATAAATTGATGCTCAGCAAATACAATTATGCGATTCTATTGACACAACCAAACTGGCGAAAATCTAATCCGGATCGTTGGAATCCCTAAATAGCTTGATTGTTGATAGGTTGTGCCACAGTAAGCACTTGAGCATTAAAATCGATAAGTCAGCTAATTACAATTTTATTTATCACTGTGATGGTTACTGGTTCTTTAATAAGATTACCGATATTGCACATTATTTCATTACTTATTATACTCAACAAGAATTTGTCACCATCTATAAACTTCCAAAACCTTCACAAGGTGACCAAACTCTTCAAAGTCACCTCAAAACTTTCGCTTGGACCTTAGTCCGAAAAGTATAAGCTGGAAACTTTTCATCTCTTACTAAAAAGGACAAGTTCGTTCCAAAGGAATATTAAATGGCAATTTGCTATCAACGAAACTTTATTTACATGAAACCGTGAGCGACAAAAAATCAAGAAAGTTGGCAAAAGCACAGACTTCGACGGAATTACTAATGAAGCCTTTGACTTTTGGAGTAACTCTGGGAATTGCGCTTCAGATGTCAGGATTAATCAGGACGGTTCCAAATAAAATTGTATTAAAAGTAAAGGACCTACACGTACATACCAATCGGAAGGTTAGTGAGAATACTTGCCAAATCGTTCAATTAATTCCTAAAACAGAACCTAAAATGTTTTTATAATGTAAGTAGCTTTTGCCAGTGGCTTCGCCCGCGTGGATGTCGGAAAATATCCCACGGGAACGTACTACCAGGAATTCCTTCCTTACTCCTTGTCAACATTATAAAGTGAAACTCTGTGCAAAATTTCAGCTTTCTAGGTTCTAGGGCAGGGCGTTGATGATTTAGTATATCAGTCAGTCAGTCAGTGACTTATCTTTTTTATTTATATAGATGTTGCCTCTGCACTCACAATCTCCAGAAGATTCTACTTATTGGGCAAGAGACAAAAGGCAATCGTTTTAATAACACCTATCAAAAAAGCCAATTTCCAATTTACTTTCATGTGTTAAGTAATTCCAAGAGACATAACTTTCTTTATATTATACCTTATAAGAACTGAAAACTGATTGATAGAGAAAGCGAAAGCATCAAGAACTGCATAATGGACGCACAATGAATTAAATCTTCTATTGTGTTGTCATTTATAATTTGGATGGAAGCTTTCAATACGTAATTATGCAACTCGGTTATTAAGTTCGATCGTGTGATGACGAATATCGATCGAAGGCACTTTCACCCGAAGTTATCTTGTTTCCCTTGAAAAAACAAGTTACATTGGTAAGATACTTCCTTATTTAGATGCGAGTAGCATTCCTTTTTAAGTCATGAACGTAAGAAGTAGTGATGTTGGTAAATAGAGCAAAAATGCTGTTTATTGTTTGTTTACATTAAAATTACGATTTTTCTTCAGAGTAGTTTTAATCAAAATAAACTAACCTCGTCGCCGTAAGGCACAGTTAATGAAACTTTAGCTTTTCCTTTCCGACTTTACGTGCCTTGAATTGACCTAGATACAAGTTCCTTTCAATATACTTCGGAGAAAAGTACTTAAAAGATTCAAGTAAAAGTACATTTTCCAGATTTAGAATTTCTAGAAACAACTAACATAAAATTGCAATGCAATCAAGTTTAGAAACCTGCAACTCAAGATCTAGTCAGTACGAAGATAGTCATCTTCGTAGATTTCACCCACCGATCGGAAAACGAAGTTTTCTAGTCTTTATTTCGCTACAAGTTTAAACTTTATTACAAGTTTATTTCCATGTCATAAGGAAAGAGAATATGGCGGCAATATGGTGCAATTCGAATCAGTTTTACTACTCCCGGTAAAGTTAGCTGTTT
Organism: Cosmia pyralina; assembly: GCA_946251885.1. Classification (NCBI taxonomy): domain Eukaryota; kingdom Metazoa; phylum Arthropoda; class Insecta; order Lepidoptera; family Noctuidae; genus Cosmia; species Cosmia pyralina. The sequence continues at coordinate 20,876,607 of OX276360.1, forward strand.
TTAATGTTTATGCCATGTTGATTGCAGGGCACGTGCATGGGCAATCTAACTGAACATTAAGTCAAGCTCATGATATAGTGGGTGAAATTATACAAGCTTATTTTCTCTACATTGCTTTCAAAATTAACTTCAAAAACAGTTGCAGGTAAAGAAGTTCTTTGTTAAACTTGATACATATAGTTTGAAGCTCAAAGAGAAGCTTTTAGAGAAAAGGCCATAGTTGAAACAAGTTCGCTTAAAGCAAAAACTTCTGCCGTTGAAGTTCATAGTAAAAATAAATAGTAAATATAACGTAAATTATAAAGCACTAGCTTTTGCCAGTGGCTTCGCCCGCGTGGATGTCGGAAATTGTCCCACGGGAACCGTACATTATTCCGGAATAAAAAGAAGCCTATGTGCTATTCCAGATTATAATCAATATCTGTGCCAAATTTGATCCAGATCCGGTCAGCCGTTCTGGCGTTATTGAGTAACAAACATCCATCCATCCAAACTTATAATTAAATAGTAGTAAGATTCTGACTTGACGACTAACACATCATTGATATGATAAAGATTATGCTTGCAATACTTGATGAAGCAAGTGGTATCATCATTGATGAGATTTAGAACTGTCCTCACTTTCAACTGAGAAAAAAATACACAAAGAAACAAATAGGACAAATGGAGCAGAAGATTAACAGTCTGATATCCGAGAAATGGCAAACGACACAGAGGAAGGCATAGAAAGCGCTGGAGCGTCGAGCTAGAAAACACAGGAAGAAATTTATGGGCTCGAATAGCAGTCGATAGGGAAAGATTTAAGGAAATGGACGAGGCAATTTCCAATTGGCACACAGACCAAGACAGCCGGTACCAATAACAGATTTATTTTTTATTTTACTTTTATAACTTTTATGTACAACTTGTACAATTTTACTTTAGTAGCATACGTTTTAAATGGAGTGATGAGTGACTCTTACATTGGGTAGTATTTAAACGCACATCAAAAATTACCAATTTTTCACAACAGAATACGTACATGAAACACTGTTCGCACATCAAAATTTGCATGTCTAAATAATTTAAACTTAACGTCAGTTCGAAGGAGCCCCGCTGCGCGGGGCTCTTAATTCTGTCTACAGGGTTTAAAGGAACCTAATCAAACCGAACCTCGGGGTGCCCAGTAATTATAATTTGTACTAGTTTTGATATTCAATTAGTTAATTAGTAGTGCAATAATTGATTTGGTGTACATGTAGATTATTAGATGTAAAGTATTTGATGTAAGAATAATTTTCTGGTGTGCGATTAATAATTTCCCTATTACATTCATCTCAATCCAACTAATCCAAGAAATTGAGAATTCCCGACTGGCCACAAGTGTACATATGCAAATATGTACTTAAAATTTGAAATGATGATTGCCTTGTACTGTACCTATTTAATTGATATTTAAAGACTTTCTCATTAACACAATCAGTGAGGTAACTGCTGTCACTAATGTCATCTGTGAGTCACAACGTATGTGAAAGTGACGCAGGCCGGGGCGAGGGGCTACGGAGTCCACAGGACTCTACAACGGTATTAATACAAACATGCATCAAGGGAGTGATGAAAGTGACGTCTTTATAACTAGGAAATTCACCAATGACGTCACGTGTCACGAAGAGGCTTACATTGCTATTGTTTAATCTTCACGTCTGTTCAATGTTATTTCGTAATTGTTAGGGCGCTTTCAATTTAGACGTTTCGTATCGGACCGCTGCGGTGCCGAAGCGGCGCGTTTGTCGTACTGCGCACGGACGGTCGTTTGTTTTCATACAAAGCGCGCGGTGCGGCAACAGTGCGGCGTCGATATCGCGAACGCTCGACAACCGGACGGCAACGCCGCAAACTCCACGTGTATGAAAACAAACGACCGTCCGTGCGCAGTACGACAAACGCATAGCTTCGGCACCGCAGCGGTCCGACACGATACGTCTAAATTGAAAGCGCCCTTAGGGTATTATGACTCTGGTAGAACAATGAGTTTAATAGCAAATATATGATAGTAATTAGGAGTACCTATAATGTAACATGTTCCGTACACGGAATACCGATACGAAACATGATACTGCGCTCTAGCACAAATCGCCGTCGTCACCCAAAAAGCAGCCAAGCTCAAGTGGGACTGGGTCGGACACTTTGCCGCATGTCGGATCAGATACATCCGACTCGGATGTATTTTGGGCTAAGACCGCTACAACATGGGTTCCTGAAAATGTCCAACAGTATCGCGGAAGACCCAGGCGCAGATCATCATCTGCCTAGCCTTTTACCAACTATGTTGCGGTCGGCTTCCAGTCTAACCGGATGCAGCTGAATACCAGTATTTTACATGGAGCGACTGCCTATCTGACCTCCACAACCCAGTTACTGGGTAATACGATACCTCTTGGTAAGACTGGTTGTCAGACTTTCGGGCTTCTGACGACCCGTAACGACTGTTAAAGATCCACGAATGACAGCCGGGACCAACGGCTTAACGTGTTTTCCGAGGCACGGAGGAGTCTCGATATGTAAAGATGGTCACCCATCCACGGACCAACCGCGGCAAGCGTAGCTTAACCTGATGGATCGTCCCGTGCGGCTGTTATTACTTAGCCACGAGCTCCTCCACAAGACCCAGGCGCAGACGCCGGGACGAATTTGATACTTATAGGAGGGATTGGTCCATATTGGCTCAGGGTCGAGTTGAGTGGAATAAGGACAGGGACTTTTTTAGTGGGACAATACAGGCAGATTATTATTATAATGTTTAATGTTTGAATGATAATGGGGAAGTTATGGTTCTAAGTGATTCAGTCTTGAGTGTTACTTGGGATATTCCCACTGGTAGATTATTTGACGAATTTATGATATAGAATAGGTATCGTCCCAAGACTCATGTACGGTTTTAGACGTTTTCGAATGTTACCCATTAACGTAACTAAAACAATAGTGTTATTCCTTAAAATTGAATTATTTTCAATGGTAGGTATTCTTGTAATTTCTCGGACCGAAATGCCGACTGCGATCTGTTAGAAAATACTTACACTACAAATCCTTATAACTCACTAAATATAAACTAATAAAATTACAAAGGCACTCATTCTCACTCTCTTCTATTTAGAAAACTAATAACGAAAAATAATAAAATATTAACATTGATACAAAGAAGTTTTTATTCTATTAGAATTTGTTTAGTACACAAGACGCGACTTTCGTGAGAACCTTTATAAAATAAAATAGCTTTAGCCAGCAGCTTCGCCCGCGTGGATGTCTGAATATATCCCACGGGAACATACTACTGGGAATTCCTTCCTTATTCCTTGTCTACATTAAAACCGCTGTGCAAAATTTCAGTTTTCTAGGTCCAAGGGTTTGGGCTGGGCGTTGATGAGTCAGTCAGTCAGTCAGTCTCAGACAGGACTTCTGTTTTTATTTATATAGATTAAAGCAAAAGTATATTGACGACACGGTTGGCGCAGTGGTTGAGCGATTGACTGCTGCGCAGCATGTCGCGGGTTCGATTCCCGCACGGAACAAATATTTGTACGACCTACAAGTATTTGTTCCGAGTCTGGGTGTTTTTCTATCTATAATATGTATGTATTTACAAAAAAAAAAAATGTATATAAGTAGTTTATCAGCCATCTCGTTACCATAACACAAGCATTAGGTTGCTTAGCTTGGGGCTAGATGGCGTTGTGTGATATGTCCAAACATATTTATTTATTTATTTATTATTATTATTATATGTGGACTTGGTGTCTACAGACAAAGACAAGAAGATAGGTATAGGTCCATATACGTAACTAAATTGGTAAGTGATCATTCCATTAACTAAAGCTTACACAATATACATTACAAAATTATTAAAACATGAACCGTTGAAATATAAAACACTTAATATTATGTTAATGACATGAAAACAATGCGTTAACAGGAAACATGGCGTCGTCCACAAATAACAAGTGACAATACGCACGGAATTGTTGGAATCGTCCATTGTTCGCGCATTAAGGTGGGTGTCCAATAGACGCGACAGTACGACTTTACTGTAGCACACCCGCGCCATTTGTCAACCGGTAGCTCCAATCGACACTTTGAAATGTCTCTTCCATATTTATTACCTCTAACCTCTGTTTGCTTGAGATATGTTGCTACTGCAGCATCATTAGATCTAACAAGATCCTTATTAGTCATAATAAGATTAAGTACAATTGGTTTCTTGTTTGTGATCATTAATACGGAAACACCTTTAATTAAATTAGACATCGTAGACGAGAGTAATGCAGTGGCTTTTGCCTGCAAATATGATTTACGTTAATATGATGAAATAAAACAAGCTAATAAAGAAAATATCATTAAAGCTCGTAATCATTCGACTAAAGTAAAGCCTCAAAGCAATCAAAGCGAGGAATCGCACGTTTATCGCATTATATGCACGACAATCCCATAAAACTCCGGAGCCCACAATGTCAGAGTTGAATAAACTATTACTTTGAGTCATGGTCATTAGCAGGCACTGACAATTAACACGATGTATTGACCTTTGCATGATTTATAAAACATTCTTGAATTAATTAAAACTTGCTGATGGATGAAGCAGATGTTAAATTGGCAGTGACGAACTTATTGAAACTGCAGTTGTAAATGATATTGTTGTCGTGGACTAAAAGGATGTCAACAATTTACTAGATGGTTGCCAGTCTATACTTTCTCTTAGATGTGATTTATGTCTTGCGTTGACACACACAAGGAGTTGATAGCACACTTTATTTTATTGTGTTTGAGTGCCTTACAGCTAAGAATACAAAAGTACTAGTGAGGTATTTAACAATAAGCCATTTGCGCCATTTACTCTATTGCTAATTGTGGAGGCTTCTCCACAGTGCCGCCGGGGTCGCGGATAGTTCGAAAGAGATACCGTGGCCCTGACACGGGCAACTGAAGGAACACGGGTGGGTTTTAGTCAGTAAAAGTCTGACACGCCCTCCAGCTCCGCCCAGAGCGGGAGAAGTCATTTGATGATTTCCCATCCACAAAAAAAAAAAAGGCTTCGCCACAGTTAGCAATTCAAAACCTGGCTCGATCTAAGGATACACAAATAGAACCTCCCAATCGGACCTGTACCTCCAACACAAACGGAAATTGCAACTTGTGATATTACAGTTGCTTTTAAACTTTTGAAATAAAGAAATACTGTACGAGTGCTGTCTCCAATGAACCATTAATCAAAATAACAGTAAACTACAAAAAGGGAACCGTTCATGACAAAGCCATGGAACAGAACACTAATTGCAGTATTGCAGAATCGCAGCCGGGTATACAAAAAGCGGTTTCACAATGTTTTCGGATGTGTCACGTAGAGAAAATTACCTGAAGTAAATAATAGTAGAGGCATCGTGATTGTGACATCAGCAAATTGCGCGACAATGTTCATCGTGACGAGGACACGATGGTTGTGAAAAATTAAATAATGGTGTATTTCTTAAACTGGTCAGAACTGGGACACGAAGCACACGACTGGCCGCAATGTAGCTATGTGAGACTGAAATGCACGATGCACGTATCAAATGGGAAGGAAAACTAAATAACTATACAATAACGGATAAGGAAGTGGTTAATTCATCAGAGAGTTGTAACGGAAGAACGTGTAAGAGATGTAACGGAAGTAATAATTAAAAGCATGAAATCACTACAAGAAAATTCAAAAGATAATTGTAATCGCCAAACAGTATGACACGATGGAGTACTAATAAACAAAGACTTACTTAAAGACGCATTTGATGGAGGTTCTTTAAGCAATTCGCGGCTTAAGAAGACGCAAGTGCACTTGAGGTAATCATCGCAATCTGTTCATGTTCATGCTACATTTGTTTAAGGTATGATGATTCTTGGCCTTTTTATTCCAGTCTTTGAATAAAAGGACGGTTGGTCCTGTCCTTAACCAATGACGATTTGCGCATTAAAATACACACAACGCATACATCCCATATGCATGATTGCATGTATTTAAATATCAACAAATAAGATGATTCAGACCCATTTACTCGGTCATTGATGAATCATTTACTTAACTTAAGGGAACAGTCACGCACGTATCAATAAAATAACACGATGTAACACCTTTGTCCGATCTCAATTTATTTTTCAATCATACAAAAAATTACGTGTTTCCATTCCACCGAAGACTGCGCTGATTTGATTAAAATTTCAAAATCTATCAGCCGTAAACTGTCACTACCAACGTGGTACATCAAGCATCAAGCCATCAACACTGACTGACTCCGACATTCGATTAACTCTGCGTAATTACAGGAGATCTATTCCGACCATGATGGCACTTTTTGTTCTAATATCCCGAAAATTGATTGCTTCCATGCGTTTAAAATAACTAGCTGTCAGAACCAAACTGACGTCAATCTAACTGTTCAATAATTAACACGCTAATAAATGAACTGAAAACCGTTGTAATAAAATCGTAATGCCATGTAAACACACGTAAACTACAGAATTCTTAACTAATGAGTCAATCGTCAGTCTAAATTGTACCAAATGTACGGAAAACATTAACAGTAATCTAACAACTGCCAGAGCTAAAATTGCTTAAGATTAGGAAAACTGTTACGCTCCAAACAATTTTAATTTCAAAGCCTTTTCAAATTCTATTCATGAAAAAATATACCGCAACAAGTTAAGAAAAAGTATCGCCTATTATTCGCCGAAAAAACCTTGATTTAAAACCTGTATTAAACCCTAGACTAGACTGAGATGAGGAAATAAATCACGTAGATTCGGTGTTTTCTTCTATTGGTGAAATCTAATCAGCCGCCACCGGTCTGACTGGATAAAAAAAGTCCGCAGTTTTGAAGCAACTACTCTTTGTAAAAAATTCCAGGTGCATTCGAAGACATTCTCGATGGACAGAATAAAAAACAGAGATTTCGCAAACAATGGGCTTTTCAGATAAAAACGGTACAGCCTGATTAAAGTTTTTGTAATTGTAGGATGATTTACTTGCGCAGTTCTCAGAAAAAACTGGAAATAAGAATAGATATTACACTTCGTCTGGGAATCTTCAGATATCTCGGTTCTTAAGCATGACGCAGTAAAGCAATCTAGATCATGATTTTTAATAAACGAAAAATGAATTTGGTTAAACTGACCTAGTTTATTCCAAAAAGCAGAGAGAGAGAGGCAAGTTCAGCGTTCATTCCGCTCCCTAAATTCTGATCAAAGCGGTTGTAAAAAGTAATAAGCCAAATATGAAGTACCTCACGATTAGACGGAGTGTGAAGTAGACGGGTCATCGACCAGTTCACAAAAAGTGTACCAATCTGACTGGGCTGTTCACACTCATTGCAGTTAACGGTATCGAGATATGGGGCCGACGCGAAAATTACTGTATAGATTTACCGAGCCAATTGTAAGTGTAGAGTAATTGTGTTTTACAAGCATCGTATCCAATTAATGTTGTAAATATGAGCTCTGGCAGTTAAGAAGTGGGACAGCGACGTATCACAGGTACGCAATATGCTCGCTCCGCGCAGGTTTATAATTCTATCGCTAAACAAATTGCTATCACGAGTTCACGACATGGGGTCCTGATTGGCACGTGTTTTCGTGTGTCTGTTGTGTTGACAATTCTTTTGTGCCAACCTGAATAATAGAGCAAGCAGCACTTATGAATATGATCGAAGGCTATGGGGTTTATGCTGATTTTGTCATGAATGCAGGATTTATTCGAATAACTTTTTATTATAGATTTGATAACGTAATAATAACATTAATAACCGCCTAAATTAATATTAAGTTAAGTACCATGTAATACAATATTGTCAATCAAACATCAATCGAAGCAATAATATGAGTTCAGTGTTCGACATGGCACAAACATAGTTGATATACCACCACTACAGAACTAATTAATTACAGTCAGAACAACTAAAACTAAAGAGTTAAAACTTCTCTACTGATCAATTCAATTCAATTCAAATTCTTTATTGCAATCCATAATGTACATATGCAGGTGTTAAAATACAATTGGAAGAAACAATTATGGACCCTGTCGGGCACAGCAAAATTATAAAAATAGGTAGGAGAGAGGAAGAGCGCTTTTATCCATAACACTAAAACAATTAAAATAGGTGGACTTTTCTAAAATAGGTAGATCCTCAAGACAATGCTCAAAGTATCGGCTGTGAAGGTTCGTGGCGAATAACAACTTCATAACAATGGAGCCTTCCAATAAATATTGTACGTAAACCGATACAAAGCATGTGGTCGACATCTGGGGAATATAACGTTTTACTACAAAGATTTTTGCCAACAATTTATTGGTAAATATTTGAAGTATCAATATTGGATGATGGATCGTCGATAAGCTTCTTCAATCGAATTCTTTCTGAATTTTTCTGCTCCGTTGTCACCGATTGTAAACCCTCAAGACAAGGTACGGTAATACATAAAAAAACTTTTTTACAAAATAATACAACCGTCTTCCAAAAACAACACTACAAAGTGAAAAATAACTTTAATTTCGGAAGTCGGTGGCAAAAAACGAAAATACATTTAACTAGACACCGACTTCCGAAATTAAAGTTATTTTTCACTTTGTAGTGTTGTTTTTGGAAGTCGGTTGTATTTTTTTGTATAAAAGTTTTTATTTTTCACTTTTTAGTTGTGGTAGGTACCTACCCCATACAAATTCTAATACCACAAAACAAACTAGAACATCATCCAGATAAAAGTGGGGAAAAAATACGTATTATTGAAGCTAACTCAAAAACTACCTAAGCAAAGTTAATCAATTTTATATGGGACCAACTGTGGTGACCCTCTCGAATAAAACAAAAAAATCCAAATCCGTCTAGCCATCTTCGAGTAATCGGGGACCATACATAAAAAAAAAAATTTAAAAAAAGGTTCCGACGAATTGACAACCTCCTCCTTTTTGAAGTCGGTTAAAAATATTCTGCTACGTTAACATTGTTAACATAGGATATTTAATTAAGAAACCTCCTCACTAAATTTCCAAGAAAGGTTATTAGATGAGGAAAATTCAAACTTACAATATTTTATTACGACGTACAATAATAATAAAATTCCGCTTTTCCTCAATATCTTTACAAAATTTAACAATTTTCCTAATATTGCTTTTCCTTTACAAAATTTAAATACATTTCACTGTTTCTGTGCCGTAAGAATTTGCTTAGAGAGACTTTGGCAGCATTTATTATCGTCAAAAGATATATTAGGTATCGCGTTGAATGATCGGGTCTCGAGCAGACTCGGTGACTCGGTCACGGATGAGCGGTTACTATGGCTCGGAATTTGGAACATGCATTGTACCGAGGAACAAGGTCAACTTGTAGAATCTTTAAGATTTTCTTTTAAAAATATGCTAAAAATGGATGACACAGGATCCACAAATGAGGATGGAAATCAATTCATAGAGAACGAAGAACTGTCTGAACTAGAAGATGATATCATAAATGGAAGAAATAGTTTAGCCTTAGTGTTTGCTAAAGGTAAAGAGAATACTACGATGAATGCGATTTAAATAAAAATAGATACATTCCAAACTCCAATTGCTTAGTGACGTGTATCTTAGAATAGTAAATACAACCGTTTTTACTTTCTTAGCGTTATCTATCTGTTTATCTGAATCAGTTTTAGATACACCTAAACTAGATCGATGATTGTACCGCTAATTTTAACTCAGTTTTCTTTTTATATCGGCTTTATTTTTACAGATTGCTTTTAATACTGTTGGAATATTTACAGACAGCAACATAGTGACTTTATTCCTCAAGATATTATTGTGGTCTTCAATACGTCTTCTGTCTGAAAGAGGAGCTATGAATAATGAACAAAACAATAGGTTTTCATATTATATTTGCACGGCTGATTTCCACCTTTGAGTTGACATTGACAACCACTTAGGTAACGCGTACATTGGCCAGTTTAGTCAAGCTTCTAACTACATTGTATATTTGGATATGCCATGGTCATAAACTTAACATATTTAGTATTTAAGAGTGATTCATTTTAGAAAATTATGAGCAAAAACATATAGGGATAAACAACATTGAATTTATGTGGTTCGTGGGCATCATTGGTCATTCATCAGTTTCATGACAACGTTTAATTCTCTAATTATGATGCTTCTACTGCAGTACTTACAATTCAATAATATCACCATCATAATATTATGAACGGAATAATTACATAATTTATGCTAATTAACCCGTCGCGCGCCAATTAGCAGACACAATTGAAATTCTATTGTTATCTGTACACATGGTGTACAATCGACATTTTAAGAGTTAATAGGTATTGTATAATGCATTAAATTATGTTGTATAATCTTGTTTGTTACTACGAGCTATACGTTGCATAACTAGGAAGGCCGCTTCTTGACAGTAACAAGTAAGTACATTAATATCACATTTTTCATGTTTTTCTATGGTCTTCTTTGTCTAAGTACATAGTTTAAGATTGTCCTTCATCTCTCCATCTATTTTAAATCCTTTACAATACTTTCCGCTTCTGGTTTATAATTTCCTATTTTTGGCGTTCTGTACAGACTTCATGCACTTTCTTGTATCTTTCTCAATATCTAAAAAATCTTAGGTCTTACCTAAAAAACTTAGACACTTGTTCAACGCGTGTCTAATGTCAGTCTTACGTCAAACTCCATAAACGTCGTGTTAAACAGTTGTTTAACCTAAACAACTGATAAATACAGTTTTGTGGTAATACGGCTTGGGTCCTTCACTTGTTCTTTTGCTATTCTTTTATGAGGAGCCCCACATTCTTTTTTCAAAGACTTAAGGACCACATCCTCTATTACATCGTTACTAATAGAGCCTTATATACAAATATACATAGTATTTGGTCTACTAAATTATTTTCTAGATGTTTTGGCGAATCTAATCCTTTATGCATCATTCTGCTTTCAAGGGCAGACGTGTGTTTTTTTTTGCATTTGTATTTTTTTGCTAAATTGCATGATCTGATATCATGAAATTCAGCAAAAAAAATACACAAACTTAACATAACTTTGTTATTTTTTGTTGAAATGATTAATAGACAATAATAACACACATAACACTAGTAATCATAAATAATACGTCTAGAATTCAACATGCACTGTTTATTAATAAGGCGTTGCACTTGCAACAAAAACCGACGACCTTGCCAGGCCAGCAATAACGTGCTAATTAGTAATTATGTAGATTAGATTGAGACAGCCATGACCTCGATGCTTTCGTTAATTACTGTTTTCCTTTATTTTTCTGTAATAAATTATTCGATAATCCATTGCCGATTAATTTCAGGGTTTTGAGTTCGAATAAGAAATTAGAACCTGAATATTTTAAGACAAATTGCATTATTTATTAGCTGAAGCGGGCATTACTCGTATTTTTAAATATATAGTATTGTATTGAGTATTGAAGCAGCATTAGTTTGTTAATTTATTGCCATTTGAATTTATTATAATTATATTTATATTATTATTATTTATTTTTATTTTTTAGAATTTTTGTAAGTAGATCTTTGCACGTAAAGAGGTTTCTTATGGCCGATTCCTATAATTTACGGACCGTTATTGGTTAAAATTATGACTCTTGTATCTTTACCAATAATGAAGCAAAGACCTCATAGCTTTGCATAGTAGCATAGTAGCATACGGAAGTAGCTATCACACGTAAAATTAGCTTACGAATCTATTTGTATGTCCAGCAATAAAATAATGCTACCATGGATAAGCAACGCGTTTTTGTTTATAATAGGAACCGATTATGTAGGACAACAAGAGAAAAGAAACTCTCGAATCTCAACTCAAGTTCAATTAACCGTTTCATACAACGGGACACTATGAAGACACGACACTCCAAATCGACATCCATCACGAAAAACGGCATCCGTGCGAAACCAGGGACCGCTAATTGTTAATAAAGACACTAAACAAAAGAGTACCGTAGCGTCTTTAGCCTGTAATACAGTACCCGCGCGTGAGTATGACAAATCCAGCTACACAGGTATGAGTGGCAGAGCCGCAGAGGCGATGCTCTCATCATCTGCCTAGCCTTCCCAACTATGTTAGGGTCGGCTTACAGTCTACCGGATGCAGCTGAATACCAGTATTTTCCGTGGAGAGACTGCCTATCTGACAACCACAACAAAGTTACTGGGTAATATGATACCCCTTGATAAGACTAGTTACCAGACCTTCGGGCTTGTGTCTGACGAATTGTAACGACTGTCAAAGAATCAATGAATGACAGCCGGGAACTGAGTATAGTCATCGACATCGACCCGTAGTCCCATACAGTAGTCGCACGAACCCGCTAGCGAGTACTTCTTTTGTAAAATTTGATTATTATTTTAAAATAAAAAATCCACAGTTGTAAGTGATTGAAATTTGAAATCATACTCAATCAAAAAAAAAAATTGCATGGTATGCTCAGATTGGAGTATTACTATTCATAGTTTCATATCATCGATCACTAGTGATTTATTATATTTTTCACGGAGGGGTCTCGGTATGAAAAGATGGTCACTTATTCACGGACCGGCCGTGGCAATCGTCCCGTGCAGCTGTTATTACCTAGCGACGAGCCCCTAGAGACGACGCTCTACACAGTCGTTTTTTTTTCTAAAACTGGGAGTTTCAATATTTATGGCCAGGTATGAAATATGAGTACATGCATACTGTATTTCTAGTTCTCAGAATCTTGTACATAGGATCTCGAATATCTTGTAAAAGGAGTCGTATCTCGTAAGTGGGCACCGACCACAGTGACTCAATCGATCACCCACTCTGTGTCACCCTCCGGTAACGACGACCTTGCGGTCACCCTCGGCGCGGGCGGCGCAAGCGCATCAATTACGTGCGCGGTGCGCGTGGACAAGGCAGTTGTAACGGGCGTTGTTTCATGTTCTTTATTTAAATTTTAAATGGAATATGGCAATGAATGGTCACGATATTTCACTTTATCCATTCTCGTCACTCCACACATCCATCTCAACATTCTCATCTCCGCTTCATGCAATTTTTTTTTCATCCGTCTTTTTCACTGCCCAGCATTCATAGTATTACCGGGAATTCCGTGAACTGTCAACTGTCAACAAGTAAATCATCAAATGACATCTCCCGCTCTAGGCAGAGCGGGAGGGCGTGTCAGACTTTTACTGACTAAAACCCACCCATGCTCCTTCAGCTGCCCGTGCCAGGGCCACAGTATCTCTTTCGAACTACCCGCGACCCCGGCGGCATCGGCCCAATTGACCCCGTCACTGCTGACATCTCTTTGAGGCGCGCGTGGAACACAACGCGCCGTTGACCCGGGCCTGGTCCTTACCGGACGGCGAGCTGCCCATTACTCGTCGTCCGCAAGCCCGCGCCTACGGTGGCCGGGAATCGGCAATCGATTCCCGCCGCCCAGGGCGTCTCCTACGGCGGCTAGGGGCGCGAGGGCGCGGCTGTTGCCTCTCCCTCACGCGTTCCGCTTCCTCCTTCGCGAGCATTACTGCTTCGCAGAAGGAGGTGACGGCCTCCCATGCACTCTCGCTCCGCACCATGGCCTGGACCAGGTTTGAACGCGAGAGATCGCCGCCGCCGATCGCCTCCGTGAGAACACGGCGGTGCTCCGCCCAAGCCGGGCAGACCTCCACTGTATGCTCCACCGTGTCCTCCGGGCGATCCACACAATGGTGACACCCGGGCGTTTCCTCCCGCCTTATCCGAAACAGGAACCTCCCGAAACAACCGTGTCCGGTGAGGACCTGCGTCAGGCGGAAGGTGAGGACGCCGTGGCGCCTCTCCAACCACTCCTCAAAGAGGGGACTACTTATCGCCGCAATTGTGGCGTGCCCAGCGCTGGGTTGCGACAATCGCACTCTCCATGTCGCCATGAGATCCCGCCGGAGCTCTGTCCGCTGTACCGTGATTTCTCGCGGCAGCGGAGTTACGCCCCGGCGTTTCACCTCCTCGCGCCACTCCCACACGTGCGCGAGGACTTTTGCCTCCAGATCCCATGGCGGTAATCCGGCAAGGAGGCACGCCGCCTCACAGGATAATGTAGGGCTTAGCCTAAAAGGAAAATAATACAACATCCAACATTGACACTCGGGTTTTTCATAATTTACCCCATGATAATATCGAAGTGTAATATTTATTAACAGCTTCTCAAACAAAATTCCTATAATAACTGACACGATTTACCGACCACACATAGAGTAATGTCGCTTACCTCTGACATAGAAATATCGGGAGGTCGTCAACCGCTGAAACTATGATCTCTAATGTTCGATCTTCTTTTTTTTTTTGTAGGTATTTCCCACAGTTCATCTATTAAAGTGAATTATCGCCTGTTACATTTGACAGGATTTGACAAGTGACAACATTATGACGTCTAAATTAAGCGCCAGTTTGGGACATGGGCCCTTCAACCCACATGATTACTTTGCACAAAGGCTCGAATTGACCGACTGACGCAGATATATGCGAATGGCCTTGAGCGGTTAGCTTGCGTGTTCTGTGCTGAACTTACGCAACGCGTCGTACGTCCAGCCAGTAATAGGACTCGCCCATCAAGGAAATAAACATTATAAAAAAATATCTTTAAAATGGTGAAGGTCTCATAAAAATAATTTATTATTTATTTATTTTGCGTGATTCTCAGTTTTTTATCTGCGTTATGCAGCGGTTCCACGGACTGCTTCCTCACAGGTCAGAGCGCGCCAGGCTAGGCTGACAGGCCGTGGGAACTGGCCAGCGGTGGCCTGTCGTAGCCCGTCCGATCGAATGTATGGGATGATCCGCGGGAATGTTCGGCAAGGGCCGCGACAGGCCTCATCGGGCCATGGGAACATAATAATTTAAAATATTCGCATATTAAGGCTCTAATTTAACATAGGATATTTTTCCCTAATCATGAACACTACTCGTTTAGACGTGATCTTCAGTTTAAAATCATTAAAAGACATTTATCGTCGCCTTAAGATAGACTGTGGAAAATAATACTGAGTTTACTTGTACCCAATATAACATTAGCGCGACGTGGTGAAGAAGAACTGATATCGCACTGTGTGTGCCAATGCCAATACTGACATTTGCATTTGCATAACTTGTATTTGCATATAGAATGACTCATCGCTCTCACTCTTTGTGACTACGTCTTGAAGCTCCTGGAAAATATATTTTCATCTAGTTAGATACTTACAAGTCATTGATATACTATATACAAAGATATCAATGTTACAAGTAGATAGTTAGAAGACTGGGATATTATTCGTAAGCATATTCCATTTTACATGTGGAGTTACAGACTTCTTGGTTTCCTATGATTTTGCAACATCAGTTCTTATCAGATAATTATACAGAATCAATCTGCCTAGTCTTTTCCCAACTATGTTGGGGTCGGCTTCCAGTCTAACCGGATGCAGCTGAATACCATTATTTTACATGGAGTGACTGCCTATCTGACCTCCACAACCCATTAACTGGGTAATACGATACCCCTTGGTAAGACTGATTGTCAGACTTTGGGGCTTCTGACCACCCGTAACGACTGTCAAAGATCCACGAATGACAGCCGGGACCAACGGCTTAACGTGCTTTCCGAGGCACGGAGGAGTCTCCGTATGTAAAGATGGTCACCTATCCACGGACCAACCCCGGCAAGCGTAGCTTAACCTGATGGATCGACCCGTGCGGCTGTTATTACTTAGCCACGAGCTCCTCAGTAATTAGTCAGAATGTACCGTAAATAATGGATCAAACGTAATGGGTAGGTAGCTCACCCGATTTCTAACCACTAATTTGAAAAGTTTTTTAATTATTTTCAATTTTGGTCTTTTCATCGTAAAAAAAAAAACTTTCAGTTCAAGATTTTTTTTCTTAGGCAAATAAATCGTTATTTACAAAAAATTGTATCTTATCAAGTAGGTATTTAACAAAAATCATACCAAAAAATGTTATCATTTGCAGCGAAGCATTAAACAATCTGAATTCTGGTAGAGAAAAAGGTAAAATTCGAAAAAAAAAATGTCGAATAAAAAATATATAAGTACCGGTAGTGGCTTTTTAAAACTATTCAAGTTAGTTGTTGGAAATCAAGTGAGCTACCTACCCGCTACATTTGATCCATTATTTACGGGACATCTGTAGAGTAGCATGTTATTATCCCAGCTATATTGTTATTACATAACAATGCAAAGAGGCATTACAATATCAATTATTACAAAGGAATTACAATTATTGTACTGTTGTTTTTTAATTTATTTATGCACAGGTTTATGTTTGTAATGGTACTCACATGTTCAGATCATAGGTATGACTGAAGATGATACGCGATGGCCGATGACGCATCGCTTGCGCTGGCACTTGAAGCTCGAACCTTATGAAAATGAATCGCATCTGGATTCCAGGATATTTTTCGTATATATTCGACTCACTGGATATTCAAGAGCCAAACGAAGTCTCCTTTTGCAAAGTAACGGTCTTTGATAGGCATTCCACGTACTTCTAAATTAGATTCTTTATTTTAGTCCTTTGATACAAAGGATGGAGGACACGGCAAAACCTTTAAACCTTTTTTTTATTAATGTAATAAAATAGAAAGAATTAATGAAACGAATTACCAATTAATATTTGAGATACAAAGAATGAAAAATCTTATTGATCTAGCTAGTGGAATCCTAGAGAAAATAAACCGGCCAAGTGCGTGTCGGCCTTCGCACATATCTGTTAGTAAAATATACGTAATAATAAACATTATCACCAATTTTCCAGTTCCAGGTCAATGGGAAGTTAAAAAAATCTTCGGAACAAAATTTTGTAAAAAAAAAACTGACTGGTGGCTTCTCATTCCTTTGTTTTCCAAAATTTTTTAAAACAAAAATACTATATTTTATCTACTCAACAAGCTCTAAACAATGATACCCGACTCGATGGGGTAGGTCAATTTTTTTTTTCGCGCCCCCCTTTAGCTGTATGGGAGGCCCCCTTAAAAACATTTAAAAATATTTTTTGACAATTTGTATGGCTTTGGGTCAACAAGATGCTTATACTGTGAAAATTTGTATACTGTAGCTCCAACCGTTTGGCTGTAAAACCTGTGTAACAGATGACGGACAGACCTGTCATGTGAGTGACAGCAATAAGGCTCCGTTTGGACCCTTCGAGTACGGAAACATAAAAAAACTTTTTTACAAAAAAATACAACCGACTTCCAAAAACAACACTACAAAGTGAAAAATAACTTTAATTTCGGAAGTCGGTGTCTAGTTCTTTAGTAGTCTAGTATTTTCGTTTTTTGCCACCGACTTCCGAAATTAGTTATTTTTCACTTTGTAGTGTTGTTTTTGGAAGTCGGTTGTATTTTTTTGTAAAAAAGTTTTTATTTTTCTCTTTTTAGTTGTGTACCTACCCCACACAAATTCTAATGCCACTATCTGCAAACTAGAACATCATCCATATAAAAGTGGGGGAAAAATACGTATTATTGAAGCTAACTCAAAAACTACCAAAGCAAAGTTAATCAATTTTATATGGGACCAACTGTGATGTATACCCTCTCGAACAAAACAAAAAAAATCCAAATCGGTCCAGCCATCTTCGAGTAATCGGGCAACATACATAAAAAAAAAAAAAAAGGTTCCGACGAATTGAGAACCTCCTCCTTTTTGAAGTCGGTTAAAAATACTCAAAGCAACGTTCACTGATGAACGAGTATCTAGGCAACTGGTTAATTACTCCATGGTATGTATGTCCCCGACTCCCCGGCAGCTGTGCACTCAATTGTTACGTAACAAATTAATTTAATACCAAGATCTTGTTTACTATAACACGCCAAACAAAAATGGATGGCTTACTTAATAAGGTTTTTTCCCCGACAAACTTTTATTTCGTCAAAAAAGGTTTTCATCTTGGCTGAACATTTCTTGTCTAACAGAGACTGTTTCTTACAGACGATAATAATCTTTCCAAAGGCAAGGATAAGCGGCTCTTTGGTAAATATTGTATACAGGGTGAAAAACATTTTAGATAATAGAAGTTGGGTAAAGTAAATTGGACGAAGGTAGGAATTAGATTTCTTCTAAAATTACAGCTGCTGAGGTGGAAAGTTTGTTTACTCGTTGTTATGTAAGTTGTTGTACTTGATACCACTTATTTATATAATAAGTATGTATTACTTACATATTTATTGTTATCTAACTCATGTTTACGGGCTCTGATATAGGTACTAGAGTGGAAAAATGTCGGCACTCGATATAATTACAATGTAAAAACGTGTTGGAAAACTGTTTCTGCATAGAAAAGTATTTGTAGGTACATAAATCTAGCGTTAAGACCTTATTTCCTAGTTTTTTTTTCTCCATTTAGAGTCGGTCCGCGAGGCATGCTCACGACCTTAAGGCGTGTACGCACGAGCGAACAAAACATGGTGAACACGACCATCGAACACGGATCATCTGAAGAAATTTAATTTAATTTAAATATTTGAATTGTTTTTTTTTTTTTTTTAAGGACGCTTTTAACGTTCTGCATCGTTCTCACATGTAAAATTTCACCATGAATGATGTAACCATTATTTTGTAACCATATCTTGATTTAAAAGAGTGTCCGTGGAGTTTCTTGCCCGTTCTTCTCCATAGGTACCTACTATGCTTTGGAATGGGCGCCTAGCTTCATCTTTTTGACTGACCGACCCCTTGACAATTCAAAAGTGCCTGTAATTGGTTTAATTGAAATAAATGCTTTGAGTTTGAGTTTGAGTTTGAAACTCAGGACCCTGTTGAACATTTAAAGTGTTCGATGTTCGTGTTCACCATGTTTTTGTTCGTTCGTGCGTACACGCCTTTACAAACGGGTTCGTGTTGCACTTCCTTGATCGACACACGAACTTGAGACTTAACTATTCAAATGTAAATAGTTAATGAGTGCAGCTTGCTTCAATTAAACTGTAGGTAGGTACATGCCATTGGCGGAAATTGCGGTGAACCACTTTTCAACCTTATCACCATAGAAAAGGTCGAAAAGTGGTTCACCGCAAATGTCCGCGATGGTACATGAACGAGCGAAAATAGCCTTTGATGTATTGTTAATATGAAAACAGTCAGGTATCTGCGTCGTTGGATTAGTGTTCATTCGTTATCGTAAATTCTCATTCTCACCCAATCTCACCCTCCATTACATGGGACAAATTTCTCTGTAAATACGTTAGTTCTGTATACTTAATATATATTCTTGTTCTCAAGCTCTCACAGAAAAAGGCGTGATACTATTTCTTAGTGAGTAAATCAAGTATTGTTTAATAGAGCACCAAAGAACATGAACCCGAGGGCCTAAAGGAATAAATGCTTGCATCCAATAGAAAGCTGTTGTTGCTAAGATGCCAATTTCCTAAGTCCGCTCTTGCGTTGCGACACCGAAAAATCGAGAGTTTCCTAAGACACAACATCATGCACACGTTGCAAACATGCGGACACATCTAAGACTAGAATAAAAATTTCAATTGAATAATACCGTCGGCCTTGTGTTAAAAACGTAATCAAACAGTGACAATTTATTGTGAATCAACGGCATCCTGAGGTCGACACCCACATGCCAATCGTATCGGGACTGTTTCCTACGGGGTCCCAGCATTGTCGTGTGAATGGAGGGACGCTACTACTGTAGATAGCTACTGCTATCTCTGGCAATAAAAGCTCATTCAGACAGGCGCGACGCGACGACGCGACTGTGCGGCGCGATTCTGGTAGAATAATTTCCATGAAGTTTTCATAGAAATTGTTATACTAGAGTCGCGTCGCGCTGTATCGTTGTGCCTGTCTGCGAGAGCCTTAATGGCACATGCATTTAGTCGAGCATAGCTGCTTGCGCCTTATTACGCTAGGGCGAAGAGGCTGCCCTTCCCGTAGCACCGGAGAAGATGCGATTCTCAATGTGCTATCGCGGATTTTTTTTTCAGCTCCTATGATTTTGCGCACTTTGGGGTATTCAATTATACACTAAAAAGGGTCTATTCTACTAAAAAAAAAAATATCTAATAAAAAAGCGACGTCTTAGGTCAACTGAAGTGGTTCCACTAAAAGTCATGTATATTTTAGCAAAGACATTCAATAGGTAGGGTACCTAATTCTATCATGATAATAATATGTTCAGTGTTAGGTATTGTTATGACAATAAGATTAATAAAATTACATCATTAACAAAATGTAAGAGATAATGCAACATAATTTGATACTGTGGAGATAATGTTAAGTTACAACTAATAACCTTAACAAAATACAATCAAATTAGTTAGTTACTGTGACTATCTTATCTCTTTACAGTTGCTCACATAAGTTAACTGGGAGACCACACCACATGGCACTAAGACTGCTTTATTAGTCCACTATTGAACATGAAGTATCTTCACCATATAAGTAATAATCCTTAGGCGTCGTCCTAATTGGCTTCGATCGTACGAGCAAACAATGCGATTTCGTCACACGAGATTAAACACACACATTTCTTTAGAGTGTCCTAATTGAAGCTTGCAAGTCATCGCGCGAGCACAGGGACACATTTTCATCGCGCGTCGTAATCTCATCGTTTGCTTGTACGATTGTTAGCCAATTAGGACGACACCTTATAATACATACTTTTGTAGTAATTACAACCAAACAATCCAGTGATTCCTAGCTCATTAAATAATTGTAATTAATCTACATACTTAAATAAAAATCAATTTCCGAATGTATGTACGCACATCACTTCAGAATGGTTGAACCTGTTTGGCTAATTCTTTTTTGTTGTGTTTATTGTAACTGTCAGGACAAGGTTTGTGTGAAAGATTTGTTTTGGAAAAGTCAGAAATTTGGATGGTATTTTTGTATGAAAACAGACAATACACAGCCTAAACCACTGGATTTAGAGACATGAAGTTCACCCGGGCGACGCCGGGCATGAACAGCTAGTAGTATTAATTTACTTAAAACTTATAATACTAATTAGGTTTTATGTTTAAAAATCAATTAGTAATTAGTTTACTGTTTAAGTTTTTAATGTGCTTGTTGTTATTTTACTTTTTAGGGAAGTAATGTTTTAGCTGCAATGAGGTAAATGATTTATTAATTACAGGAATACAAAAGATATTTTATTGGTGATAGATTTCATCAAATACCTATGTATGTACTGCAAATGGTGGATACTAGAATCTCACAGCTGAGCAATGAGCATGCATGCACCAATTAAGGGTTTGACTATATATGTACTAGCCATGAAATAGACTGTATTTTTAGTACCTAGGTCAGTGGGTTGTCTTTCTAGACAGAACTGTTCATTATCTGGAAAAGTCAATGTGCTCCTGTTCTGTATAATATTTATATTGTAATCTAACTAGATTACAAAAAATGGCCAGTGGGTTGTCTTAGGGGCGGAGTTAAAAAAAACTTCAATAACCTTGAATAATATCCTTCAATTTATTATCTCCTACATACTGAACTCGGATAACTATGTATAAATATTTTCTACAAAACAAAATGATTTAAAAAAAAGAGAGAATGAAGTTGAATATGATTATTCTAATAAGTATGGTAATCGAACTTAGACCGTTTCAATGCCATAGACCAACTATAAACAATAATTAAGCGTGAAAGTACGAATCAAATTATCAATACAATAACTCCAGTTTTAGACGAACCAAACGATGTGGCATCGCACAGATAAGCCGGCGAGCCGATTACGAGCGACGCCCCACGAAAACATCGTTTTAAACAACATAATACTACACACACGCATCGAACGTTACAATCGTCAACCAATACAAAGGCATGCAAATCGTAATATTCGTCGGAATGTGAAACTCAAAACTTAACATAAACATCGTACTTTTTTAACTTTTACAACAATAATATTACCTGGGAATGCAGTTGGAAGGCGTCCTGTCCACTTCCCAGGCCGCAAAAAGTTTCATGGGAACAGGTTTCGATGCATTAGTCATCTTTTCCGATTTATTTTTCTCGGTCATCTTAAACAGCACCAAACAACGGTTTCACAGCACAACACTAATGTACATTACAATTGGCATTGTTATTTAATCACTAAACACGACACTATATTCATTTTTATAACACAGTTCATACACGAAGCCGATGCCGACGCAATCACAACAATACTCACTAATTTTATAGCACGGTCGACTGGAGAATCGCAACGGGCCAACCGTGTTGAACCGTGGGCCGCGAGGGCGTTCGATACGTTTGACAGCCAGCTGCCCAGTGTTGCCGCACTTTGAACAAACACTCCACAACTCCACGTGAAAATGTGCATAAAAATAAATATATTTTATTTTTAACCGACTTCAAAATAAGGCTTAGCTTGTGCATTCGGATTCGGAGGATCTTTTTTGCATGTATACGGGGTCTTCCGTTATTATTGGATAATTAAAACTCTTAATGGGTCATTGTACTCATCATTATGAACAACTTTTATCATGGGACCGAAACCTGAAATCACAAAAAAACAGCTGTTCCCTACATTTTGACGAGTTGTGCGAACATAAATGTAGGGAACAGCTGATTTTTTTTCGCGATTTCTCGCTAAGTCCTATAATAAAAGTTATTCATAATGATGAATACAATGACCCCCTTTTTTTTTTGGATGAGAATTCATCAAATTACTTCTCCCGCTCGCGTGTCAGACTTTTACTGACTAAAACCCACCAGTGTTCCTTCAGTTGCCTGTGCCAGGGCCACGGTATCTCTTTCGAACAACCCGCGATCCCGGCGGCATCGACCCTATTGGACTCCGTCACTGCTGACAGTACAATGACCCCTTACGAAGTTATCCATTCATTACGCCTGCCTGCATTTTGCATTGTGCCTGTATACACCAATTTCTCGATTACTACAAATCCGATTTACGTGATTCTTTTTTCTTCTGGTAGAGGAAGCCCATGCGCATAATATAAATTACTCATAATATTAATTTTATTTACTTTGTTTTGAATTCCTAAGCTACAATGATACGTATTTAATCTACTTTGATTATGTTGACGATGTTAATATTATTATCTTCCTGTCACTCTTATTTACATAGCAAGTATTCGTATAAGAATTTATGTGGCAAAGGTATTATATAAGTGCCAAAACTAAGAAGTGAAAAATAAAAACTGTTTTTCTCATGAAGAAAGTAAGTTCTCCCAACTGCAACACATGCAATGTATGCAATACATACAATGCATACACATACAATATGCAATATATACATGCAATGTGTATGTATGTAATACATAATGCGTCAAGAATCAAGAGAAATTTATTCAATGAGTTTAATTTAAATAAATCACAGGTTGGTTTAATTCAATCAATTTTAGCACAACCGAAGTTAGATGTAGCGAAAAGATTTTGCTAGTTGATATACTATATTGATTAAGATTCTCCTTATAATTTAATTAAAAATTAAAGCATTGTATCATAGTAATCTGTATAAGGCATGATGGGGTTGACGTATCCATTGGGATAAAAACCCCAATCAAATCAATAAAGATTATTAAAAAAAAAACTGTTTTTCAATAAAAAAAAACAACTGAATTGTGACAAATAATGATAAATAACTCTAATTTTGGAATAATTCAATTGTTTTAATAAAAATAATCATTACCTTTGTACAGGTTTAATTTGTTTGGCGGTTATTTAATTTTCCACTAAACTAGGCAGTTTCTATTAGTCTTGCTACACCATAAGTTGTCAAAAATCAACGACAGATGACACTTTATGGATGCGTTCTAAAATAAACAAATTCGATGTACAGTAATACAGCTTATTAAAATATTTTCAAGTTCTAACTGTATAACATG
This sequence comes from Cosmia pyralina, assembly GCA_946251885.1. Taxonomy (NCBI): domain Eukaryota; kingdom Metazoa; phylum Arthropoda; class Insecta; order Lepidoptera; family Noctuidae; genus Cosmia; species Cosmia pyralina. The sequence goes on from OX276360.1 coordinate 20,900,474, forward strand.
TAGCTAATAATAGTAGTATATGGTACTATTACATAATGAGGGGTATTTAAGCACGAGTGTTTTAATACCTAGTTATGTGCAGTTTCATGAACAAAAAAACAAAGTAAGCAAAAATTAAACAAACGAATGGCTCCGAAACCATCACAGACAGAGATGCACACAGAGATGGAAAAGGGAAAGAAAACCATCGTGTTCGTGATGTGGATTACGTTACTATGGTTACGGCATAGACTAGTATAAAATGGTTACGGAACTGTCAGGATCATAGGAACCATGTGGGAACCATATAACACTTCCATATATTACTATACATTACATACATTACATTCATATATTACTTTAGATAGTGTATTATCTATGAACACTTCCATAGTGTAGCCAGCTTAGATAATATACATAGGTAAAGGTAAATAGTCTAAGGTAGCCAGTACCTATACTATAGTAGTCTTTGATAGAGTGACAGATTCGGGGGCATTTTTTCAAAATGTGACATCTGTTATCGCCATCCTAAACAATTAGTTACTTTATTTCACAGATAAGATTAACACTGGATGGATGAAATGGCGGCAGTTCACGGGAACAATCTGCGACTCCCGCATTCCGCTTAAACTTAAGGGGAAGATGTATAAAACAATGGTTAGACCTGCTGTCTTGTATGGATCAGAATGTTGGGCCACAAAAGGGATGAATGAAAAGCAGTTGCATGCAGCTGAGATGAGAATGCTAAGAGGGATGTGTGGTGTTACACGAATGGATAGAATAAGAAATGAGTACTTATGAGGAAGTCTGAAAGTGGCACCGGTGACTGAAAAGTTGTGCGGAAATCGGCTGTCATGGTATGGGCATGTGATGCGGAGGAGTGGGGAAAATGTCGTGAGGAAAGTTTTGAGTATGAATGTCGATGGCTATAAGAGTAGGGGAAGACCAAAGAAACGATGGATGGATTGTGTGAAAGATGACATGGCTAGAAAGGGGGTGACTACCGAGATGACGAATAATATAGAAGTATGGAAAAAAAACTTTTTTACAAAAAAATACAACCGACTTCCAAAAACAACACTAAGTACAAAGTGAAAAATAACTTTAATTTCGGAAGTCGGTGTCTTGTTAAATGTATTTTCGTTTTTTGCCACCGACTTCCGAAATTAAAGTTATTTTTCACTTTGTAGTGTTGTTTTTGGAAGTCGGTTGTATTTTTTTGTAAAAAAGTTTTTATTTTTCACTTTTTAGTTGTGAACCTACCCCACACAAATTCTAATAACACTACCTGCAAAACAAACTAGAACATCATCCATATAAAAAAGTGGAAAAAATACGTATTATTGCAGCTAACTCAAAAACTACCAAAGCAAAGTTAATCAATTTTAAATGGGACCAACTGTGATGTATAATACCCTCTCCAATAAAACAAAAAAAAATAAAATCGGTCCAGCCAATCGGGTTAAAAACTGAAAGCTTGCTCGTGCGGTGGCAGCACTGTTGAGTGTTCTGTCAGTGCCATTATAGTGTTTCTGTTGATGTTTAGTTTTAATCACAAACTAAAATGAAACGATAGAAATGTTTGCGACTGAAAGAATCCCATCATAAGACTTACATTACATTAGGAATGAACATAAATGTTAACACATGATAATTGTTTTGCAGGTAGCGGTATTTGAATTTGTGTGGGGTAGGTACACAACTAAAAAGTGAAAAATAAAAACTTTTTTACAAAAAATACAACGACTTCCAAAAACAACTCTACAAAGTGAAAAATAACTTTAATTTCGGAAGTCGGTGTCTAGTTAAATGTATTTTCGATTTTTGCCACCGACTTCCGAAATTAAAGTTATTTTTCACTTTGTAGAGTTGTTTTTGGAAGTCGTTGTATTTTTTGTAAAAAAGTTTTTATTTTTCACTTTTTAGTTGTGTACCTACCCCACACAAATTCAAATACCACTACCTGCAAAACAAACTAGAACATCATCTTTAGAAAAACTTTTTTACAAAAAAATATAACCGACTTCCAAAAACAACACTACAAAGTGAAAAATAACTTTAATTTCGGAAGTCGGTGTCTAGTTAAATGTATTTTCGTTTTTTGCCACCCACTTCCGAAATTAAAGTTATTTTTCACTTTATTTTCGTTTTTTGCCACCGACTTCCGAAATTAAAGTTATTTTTCACTTTGTAGTGTTGTTTTTGGAAGTCGGTTATATTTTTTTGTAAAAAAGTTTTTATTTTCACTTTTTAGTTGTGTACCTACCCCACACAAATTCAAATACCACTACCTGCAAAACAAACTAGAACATCATCCATATAAAAGTGGGGAAAAAATACGTATTATTGAAGCTAACTCAAAAACTACCAAAGCAAAGTTAATCAATTTTATATGGGACCAACTGTGATGTATACACTCTCGAACAAAATAAAAAAAATCCAAATCGGTCCAGCCATCTTCGAGTAATCGGGGACCATACATAGGTTCCGACGAATTGAGAACCTCCTCCTTTTTGAAGTCGGTTAATAAAGGAATTGAATTACGAGATGTTTAAAAATCTGTTTCAAGGTTTTTCAATATTTCGGAAAATTTTGTAAAACTGTAAATCCGTAAGATTTTGCTGAACATATATTGTGTTGTTTTGGATAGGTATTGACCCAAGCTATCACCTCCTGCAGTATGTCGTGCTATTCACTAGACACCCTGTATATATTTTGAAATGTGCTAATTAAGCCCTTTCATATTTGGATACCAAATACGGCATCATTAAAAAAAAAATTTTAGGTCACGACTTTGTCCGCTATAGGGTGCCATATTGTCACAGTTTACAACCAGCGGACGATCAAGATCAAGACGCTTCCAAAGATACCTCATTTGTCTAATTATGGCACAAGCAGTTTATAAGTTATGTGGGAACAGGAACAGATGAACATACATACATACATACTGGTCAAAATCATAACCCTCCTTTTTGCTTCGCCGTAGTCGGGTAAAAATGAGCAAGTGGCAGTTTTTATCCCCATTTGGGTAATCATTTCTAGTCCTGGAATTCAATCAAATAAGGGTTTTGAACAAAAAATAATTTATTTATAATAAAAATACAAAACTTAAACAGTAAAAGTCACTAAACAATAATAAGTAATTAAAATAGTACCTATCCAATGCCTAACACAATAATCAGATACAGATGGATCAATTTGAAGTCTTTATTCTTAAACCTATACCTAAATAATTTCAAATGGACAAAAAATTAAGATAAAAACATATTATTACATGTTATATTAAAATTTATCTAATACCCAAAACCTTATAAAATGGCTTAAAATTAGTTATCAGACTAGATTAGAATTAAAGCTTACGACTATGTTCAGTAAACTAAAAGAGCGACTTTTGTATAAAATTGCAAAAATCTTGAGAAAAGAAAGTAACTACTCAAGTTACTCTACCATGTCCACAAATTGGTTACACATAATTTATGATATTATTTTAAATACAGAAGCGGTATTTCTGTTATGCCTGCCTAATTAACAATATTTTTGATCAATTTATAATGGCACTGACATTTACTAAAATTCGATCCTGCTTCTTTGTTCTAATTTTCCGAAATTCAATTGGCAACACCTTTCGGAGGCCAAAATTCGTACCTAGCGTTCGTAATTCAGTCTTCAGACATAGCGCTGTAAAAGCGAAGTCGAAGATGTGTGCGGCCAATATGTGGACGTGGCATCATTTTGGGTTCATTTGGCGACTTCCGGCGGGCAATCCGGCTGCGAAGATGGGTGGGCCGCGCGGAATGCTGGGTGGTTCTCAAGCTCGCGGTCGATGCGAAGAATGATGGGAAACGGGCGTAGGTCCACGTGAAACCTGGGAAAAAAATAAAAAAACATCGTTTAGGAAGGTTTTGAATAGGAAAGCATTTCCACTCAACCTAATCTAACTGCACAAAAAAACATGACTAATGTTTGTTATTACTTTTTTCCAGCTATCTGCTCTACTTGATTCAGTAATTTTTCTATACTTAGTCAAAGCTACTAAAAGACAATGCTCCTAAATTGCCCATTCTTCAGTCACCCTTCACCATCACTTTCTAGTATTTCAGCAGTCATTCAAGTACCACCAGGTGAAACAAAACAAAATGTTGCAGGTTTATCAAAATATTCTCCTAAATCACATACCTTCTGGCATTAAAAACTTGAGGCACCAGACAGCAGTCAGCCAGTGTGATCTCATCACCTACACAATACTTCCCAGCACACCCTGACAGTAGCTTCTCCACAGCTCTGAACCCTCGGGTGATCCAGTGCTGTGCCCATTCCTTCTTCTTCTCCTCTCCTACATGGATGAGGACTATCAGGTTCTGGAGAGGCTGGATGCCTGAGGATATCACCTGGAATATTGAACATAACATACATTTATTTTTTTGTTATTTTCTGATTAGAATTAGTTTATTTTAGGAAAACCTGGGCTTTGCCATATTTTCTTATTTATCTTTACAAAAATTATTTGACATACCTCACATATTTCACGAACTTTCGCCCGTTTGAAGCAATCCTGAGGCATAAGAGGCCTCTGATTTGGTCTTGTCTCTTCCAAGTAATGCATGATGTTCAGTGACTCAACTAGAGTGTGCCCATCTGTGTGCAAAAATAAACATTATTGTAGAAAAAATATTCAAATTAGGAATTTTCTATTCAAATATTATATAGATTTGAAAGGAAAAATGGAAAAAATACCTATACACAGCGATGGGACTTGCTCCATGGGGTTGACTTCCCGGTACTCATTGCAGTGTTGTTCCCCGCCTCCCTTGATCAGGCTGACTGCCTTGATGTCATAAGGAATCTCCTTCAAATTAAGCGCAATGCGCACCCGCCAGGAACATGAGCTTCGCCAGTATGAATATAATACTGGCTGTAAAAGAAAGAAAAAAATATTTTTGGAATTAGAACTTTTATTTGTTTAATTTTTTATTCTAACTTTACTGTAATTTTTTGCGCACTAAAATTGTGGTCATTGTGGATAAGAACGCGAACGTGATGAACTCAGATGTGATGAAAATATGGAAGAAAATTTTGTAATAAAAATAATTGGAAGCATGGTTTCCCAAGATTACTTCTTGTATGAAGACGTCTATAATACCATTAGCTAACTTGTTGCGTACTTTTTGCAGGATAGCACAGTAATCAACAGGTTTGTATTTATTCATGATTCTGTGTTATTTACCTTAGTTTCAACGATATCGCCCATTGTAGGAATAATATTTTAAACACGACACGACTCGATTTCAAATGCAGTCTCACTCAAAACTAATACTTCCTGATTTTTAATCGTAGTAACTCGGTAGGTATTCAACAACAAGTTAAACCAGATATTTATAACATGTTTAAACATAGCAAGATTGTCCAGTATGCAAATATCTCGCTAAAATAAAAAAGATAGATCGCAAGTTGGAAACAGGTGGGCAAAATTTCATACCTTAGCCATGGCGGAAATATTCCCGTTGTATTTGGAGTAGTAAGTAATTTTGACGGTGTTTATGTACTTCTTCACAAATAAAACCAATTACCTAGTGAATGTTTTATTTGGTAAAAACAAATAATCAGCCCCTTTATCACTGAAATAGCAAAGTGTTGCACAGAGTTCATTCGCAATTTATCAATTTTACGTTCGGATACAAGTATGACGCAGGCTGTTCGGAAGTAAAGTAAAAATAACGAAATAATTAAGTATGAAAATTAATTTTAATTTCAATCATTGCAACTTTTGTAAGTGACCTGTGACATAAGTAAAACATCTGAAAACATCCACAAGACAAAAAAAAAAATTGTGATTTTCGTTCCAAAACGTTTGAATTGTAGACAGATAGTTTTGCGACATTTTGAATTTTTGACATTCACTCACTGTACGTAGGTAATCAACTAATCACGTCTGACGTCTTGACGTCATCATTCACTCACATTCACGTCACGTATTTTCATTTTCAAATTTCAATATTGTTTTGCTGCGCACGTGAGTGAGCTACAGAAAATAAGGAAAAAAACTCCATATTCTCAATAAAAAAAATGGGTAAAAACAAAAAGGGGTCTAAAGCCAACGTCTTTAAAGTTGCTGGAGCTAAGAGCCTCAAGAAAACGAAAGCCAAAGCCGTCAACTTAGGATTGAAAAATGTAAGGTTAACTTTTACAAACTTATTTTATTACTTACTTACGTAGGTATCTTGCTAGTTTCAAGAAACACCACTGACTTCTTTCCATTAATATCAATTGCGATTTACTGAGTTGAGTTGATCAACTAATAAGTATTGCTATATTTTTTTTTTAAGTTAGCCTTCATTCACTGTTCCACTGCTGACTAAAGGCCTCCCCGCATCCTTTTCTAGAGCCACCTCGATCCAGCCCTTGCGGTACGCGTCTAGATCTTCTCACCACCTCTTTCTGGGCCATTTTAGAATAAAATAGAATTTTGCAAGTCTCCAATAATTACCCCTTGCTGGACCTCTTTTGGGTTAGTGGGTCCTCTTAGGGGCGGAATTGAAGTCGTTGTACAGTTCTTAGAAAAAACGTAGAATGAATCGAAACAAGTTTGTATTAACTATTTTGTTATTTATTTGTTTATTGTTCCAGATTAAACAAAAAGTACAAGACATAGATAAAGAATTTGTAGAAATTAGCAAGAAACCGAAAGCAAGTCAGGCCAAAAATGCACCAGCTATCATCAAAGTCCCTGCGAAAGTGAAGAAGTTACAGAAACCAGTTTCAAAAGAAGAAGTTGCAAAAACTGCTGAAGGAATGGTGAAAATGGACTTATAATATTTGTTTTTATTGTAGCAAAATTAGATTTTAATTAAGACATAAGTTATCTTGTTATAAGTATTATAATTATATATTTTTTTTATGTATATCTGTTGTTTATTATGTTTTGAAACTCACCCTGCTTAACTCGCCTTCCCACAATTTCACCTCAATCAGCAAATATTAAAGCAAATCTGGTAGAAAAACGGCGACTTCGAAGAGTCTGGCATCGATCTCAGCATCCTGCAGATAAAACAGCCTTCAACCAGGCTGCAAAACAACTGAAGGCGCTACTACAAGAATCGGCAAACTCTTTGTTCCGAAATACTCTAGAAAGCTTGTCACCTCAGGGAAAGGGAGAGACGTCGCTTTGGAAAGCTATTAAATTCATCGGAAAGCCGCAAGATCATCTCCATCCCCTCAAATCCTCAAATTCATGGGCACGAACGGATGCTGAGAAAGCGGAAGTATTTGCAACTCATCTGGAAAACGTATTCAAGCCGAATGATGGTGGCGATGAATCTGACGTTGATGTTATACTCAATCAGGATCTCCAGCTGTGCTTGCCACTCAAACCCACATCCCCAAAGGAAATTGTGAACGAAATTAGACGTCTGAATTCCAATAAGGCTCTCGGATTTGATTTAATCTCTCCCACAGTACTAAAAAATCTCCCTAGAAAATGCATAACATTTCTTGCCTCACTCTTCAACGTAACCCTAAGAACATTATATTTTCCTAAAATTTGGAAAGTTTCGGAAATCCTTATGATTCACAAACCTGGAAAGCCTCCCCATGAAGCTTCATCTTACCGTCCAATAAGCTTGACTCCAGTTCTCTCGAAATTATGGGAAAAAATCTTTTTAATCTGCTTGAAAGAACATGGACCACTGCAACATTATTCCCAAGCACCAGTTCGGATTTCGGAACAACACTCCACAATTGAGCAAATGCACCGGGTCCATAATGAGATTAGACGCTGCTTTGAAATGAAATTGTACTGCTCGGCGGCATTCCTAGACGTGCAGCAAGCTTTTGACAGAGTCTGGCACAAAGGACTACTGTGTAAAGTGAAAGATAAACTTCCACATTCTCTTTACCTCATTATAAAGTCCTACCTCAAAGACAGGCTTTTTCAAGTTAAACAGAAAGATGCTAGATCTACGCTACGAAAAATTAAAGCCGGCGTTCCACAGGGTTCGGTACTTGGCCCTGTAATATATAATATATTCACCTCAGACTTACCAGTATCTGAAGACGTGACCGTTGCAACATACGCCGATGATGTAGCCTACCTTGCAAGTGATGAAGTCCCAGCACAGGCTAGTAATAAGTTCCAACACCTACTAGACGAGACCCATGCATGGATGAGAAAGTGGCGCATCCGGCCAAGTGCTCAAAAATCGAATCACATCACATTCGCCTTAAGGAGGGGAAATTGCCCCCCAGTCAAACTTGGCACTAATGTTTTGCCGGATACTGAAAATGTCAAATACCTGGGCTTTAACTTAGACAGAAGACTCATCTGGACCTATCACATAAAGAAGAAACGGGATGAAATTAATCATAAGTTCCGTAACCTGTACTGGCTTATTGGCAGAAACTCTGTCCTGTCTACTGATAACAAGCTACTGATCTACAACACCGTGTTGAAGCCCATCTGGACCTACGGAATCCCACTGTGGGGATCTGCCAGCAAGAGCAACATTATGTACATCCAACGTGTTCAGAACAACATTCTGCATACCATCACAAGTGCTCCGTGGTTCTCCAGAAATGACGAGATCCACAAATATCTTGACGTCCCTACTATTCAAACTGAAATTGATAAATTCAAAAGCAAATATGCTGACCGGCTCTCGGTTCATCCAAATACCCAGGCCAATTTTTTTTTTTTTTTTTTTTTTTTGTTGTTCTTTCTGCTTCGTAGCAATCTGTCGTCAACAACAATAAGCTACTTCTTTGTCCGATATCTCTGGGTTTTTTTTTTTTTTTTTATTAGTTTATGGAGCTTGGTGATAACTTCGCAGTTAAGTTATCAAAACAGTTAGCCGAATCTGTTCAGAAGAGTTGGGACGCTATGTCTCCTTAATCTCTTAAATTGTAGGCCACCATCACCGCTTAGTTTTAGAGCAAGTTCATTTTGATGTTTTGAGAGTCTCTTCTGGTATTTGCCGCTGTATTGGGTGATCTCTTGTTTGACTGTGGGTATTTTCAAGTCTTGATATATTATTTTGTTGCTAATATATGGTGGTATGTTAAAGATAACTCTAAGTATCTTCGACTGAAACCTTTCCAATATCTCGATGTTACTTTGGCTGGCCGTACCCCAAAGCTGAATACCGTAGGTCCAGATTGGTTTGAGAATTGCTTTGTAGACTGTTAGCTTGCTTTGTGTGCTCATTTGCGAGTGCTGTCCTATTAACCAGTACATGTTTCTTAGCGTTGCGTCCAGCTGCTTTCTCTTGGTCCATATATGTTTTCGCCATGTTAATCTTCTGTCCAGGTGCATACCCAGGTATTTGGCATTGTCGTTTTGAGGGATTTCTTCATTGTTCAGCACCACTGGTGGACAGGTATCTCTTCTGAGCGAGAAGGTCACATGTGTAGACTTGCTTTGGTTTGCTCTGATTCTCCAAACTTCAAGCCATTCCTCGAGATTGTTGATATGTAGCTGTAGATATTCAGATGCAGTAACTGGATTTGTGTGTGTTGCAAGTAGGGCTGTATCATCTGCGTAAGTTGCAACTGTAGTTTTTTCCGTAGTAGGCAAGTCAGCAGTGTAGATAATGTACAGTACTGGCCCTAGTATGCTACCTTGTGGTACACCTGATTTTATTTCATATAGGTCCGACAGTTCGTTTTTGTATTTAACTTCAAAACACCGTTTCTCAAGGTATGACTTCAATATGAGGAAGAACGAGTGTGGTAGCGACTTTTTAATTTTATAAAGTAGACCCTCGTGCCACACTTTGTCAAAAGCTTGACTTATGTCTAGAAATACTGCAGAACAGTATTGTTTCTCTTCCAGTGCTCTGCTTATAATGTCAACAATACGATGGACTTGTTCGATTGTGCCATGGTTCTCCCTAAAGCCGAATTGGTGATTTGGTATTATGTCATTTAGGTTTTCCTTCATTCTTTTTAGCAGTATCTTCTCGAACAGTTTTCCTGTTATAGACAAAAGACTTATTGGTCTATACGAGGCGACTTCGTGTGGTGGTTTACCGGGTGTAGGAAGCATAACTACTTGTGCAATTTTCCACTGCCCCGGGAAGTGGGATAGTCGCAAACAAGCGTTGAAGATCTGAACTATGGCTAAAATACCCCTTATTGGTAGCTTTTTTAAAAGTGTGCTATCGATGAGATCGTATCCTGGAGATTTTCCTTCCTTTAGATGATTTATTTCCAGAATTATTTCTCCAGGGCTGTGGATTTAAGTGGCAGACACATCTGTTGGGCACTTTTAAGGTATCCTTTTATTTCCATGTCATAATCTGGTCTAGACTCCGGAAATGGCTGGAAAACAGAGCTAAGATGTTCGGCAAAGCTGGCAGCCTTTTCCAAATCTGATCTTGCCCACTCTGCCGTCCTTTTTTTAAGAGGTGGTATCTGGTTGTTCGGGCGTTTTAATCTACTTGTGGCTTTCCAGAGGGAGTAGTTTTTGTCTGCAGAAGGCGATAGGTTCGAAAGAACATTTTGAAGGTTGGTATCGTTTAGGGTTTTGATTAGGTTTTTTAGCTCATCCGAGGATGTGTTGAATGCGGTTTTATCTCTTGGATATCGAGTTCTATGCCATTCTTTTCTTAGGTTACGGCGCTCATTGATTTTATCCTTGATAAATTTAGGATATTCGTTACAAACTGGAGGCGGCCTCTTTCGCACCCTTGTAGAAATCGTAGCAGCATTATAAACAATTAGGTTGAAATTTTCTATTGCTTTTTCTATTTTTTCAGTAGTGTCAAGTCTAGTTTTAAGGTTGATATCCTCTGTTATTCTATTCTGGTATAATTCCCAGTTGGTGTTCTTGTTATATATTCTTTTTGCAGGTTTCACCAGTGCTATTGAAGAGTTAACGTTTAGTATGACTGGTGTGTGATCAGAGGACAGATCCGTTCGCGATTCGATGGTCATATAATTACGACTTACGTTTCCAACAACGAAGAAGTCTAGGAGGTCCGGAATCTTATTTGGATCTGTCGGCCAGTATGTTGGTACGCAGGGGGTCATGCATTCAAGTCCTCGCCTCATAGCTACTCTATACAGTTGCCTCCCTCTATGAGTAATTAGTCGTGAACCCCAATAAGTGTGTTTGGCGTTCCAGTCACCACCACACATAAATCTGGGGCCTAGTGAACAAAGATAAGTGTTGAAATCGTTTTCGGTGATTGTGTGTCTTGGTGGGCAGTAGACCGCAGAAAGTGTGGTCTCGACTTTCTCGTTAACTATGATTTTAACTGATGTTGCTTGGATTTTATCTGTGCAGTATTCCTCAAGTGCGTAGTGCTTGATATTATTTTTGATAATTACTGCGGTTCCTCCATGGCTGTTTCCTGAAGGATGATTTGTTGTGTGAACTGTGTAATTTTTCAAGGTAATATGTGACCTTGTAGTAAATCTCGTTTCTGAAATAAGTGCTACATCGATTTTTTCCATTTGTAAGAATGTTAATAGTTCTTGACGACGTTCCGTCAAGCCGTTGGCGTTCCAAGTTACAATTCGGACTGTGGGCATCATTTTGTAACTAGACTTGAAATTAGCTGGATCATACGATCCATCATTTTGTCCATCATGTTTAACATGATATCTTCAAATTTTGCGAACATTGATTCGAGTCTGTCGGTGATATTTTCTGGGTTTGTTGTTTGTTTTCCATGCATTTGGTCTTTTGTTACTTCAGCAAAGGTTCGTTTTAGCGTATTATGTTTCAGTCTTATTGTATTGTTCGCTATGTTTATCTTCTCGTTTGCATAGACTTGTGGTGTCTCTTTGATGGTGGGTTTGACTTTAATTATTCTTTCTTTGTACTGTTTGTACTTAGCACAACCTTTGTAATTCGCAGGATGTTTTTCCTGACAGTTTGCACAAGTAGCATTAGTATCGGGTGTTTTCGTGCATGCTGAAGTGGCATGAGCGTCACCACATTTGACACACCTGTGAGGTCTAAAGCACTGGTTTTTGCAATGTCCAAATCTTTGACATCTTTTGCATTGCAGAACTTCCTTTTTCTTGTAGGGAGCTTCAAAAGTCACTTTCATTTGACCTAAATATCTTATTTTGAAGATGTCTTTGTTGTTATTCTTCGGTTCTAGGTCTACGAAAAATAAAGGTAATGGCTTTTTGCTAGTTCGGTGTAACACATTTACTATATTTCTGACATCATGTCCTCGCTCTTTTAACTCTTCCTTCAGTAAAGAGGTGTCTTCCGTGGAATGCAGACCTCTCAGCACTACTCTATAAGCTCTTTCACTCTTTAGTTGATAAGTGTAGTGTGATATATTGTTTGCAATAAAGTTTGCCCGTATCGCTTTATATGTACTAATGTCATTTGGCATTAGTTTGATGATATGACCAGATCTCATTGTTGTTATTGTATATGTTTTGCACTCTACAATGTTGTTTAATGTAGTCTTTAGTGAAGTAATATCAATTACTCCAGTTACAAAGATAGGTTCAGGCTTGGGTATGAATTCCTTTTCCGGTTTTTCTATTTCTTCTTTATCTAGAATATCGAATTTATTGTGAGTAGGTACAGCAAAGATCGTTTCGTTTTTAGATTTCTTTGAGTTGTTGTTACTTGTTGGAGTAGTTTCTTTCCTTTTATGCCGTTTCTGCGGTGCACTATCGTTTTGCCACTGCAAGGGGGTGTTTACTTTGCTTGCCAGCTCCGTTTCTTTCGGGTGATTAGTATTGTCGTTATCATTAGATTTACTTGCAGCTAATGGAAGACTGTTGCTTCGATGTCTAATAAACATACTTTTATGAAATTGTTGTTGGATCATGTTATTTTGATTGGTTGGATTTTTCTTACTTTCATTCATTTTGTTCCCACGAGTTAGGACGAATTAAAACGTCACTTGAGGGGTGACGCCTGTTCCCTCAAGAAGGCTCGATACAACAACGTTAGCCGGGTCCGTTGAGGTTGGCGCTTGTAACTAGTTTCCCACTAGCCGCTCAATAAGATGTTTATGAGTATCCTTTTGGCACGTTTCCCACCGTAGGATAGGGGGTAGATGAGAGAATGTTTATAGAGGAATAGGTCCTTAGTGAGTCTCTTCCTCGCAGTCCGGGCGATTAAGCCAAGGCTACCATTTCTACTGCGATAGCAGAGTTACGGTTTGTGAAGATCATTTTCTACCTTCACTTGGCAGAATTGTTAGTCCTGCTGACGTACCTACAGGTTATTTAACCGCCGCCTGTGACTCGGCGTTTAGTTGCTCGTTTTGCACCACCCGGGGGACACGTGTAGGGTGGGCCTGGATAAGGTGGTAAATCCTACGGACGCGAGCAACAACCATCCCCCCCAGGCCAATGATCTATTAAAACCTTTCTTAACGGTGAAAAGGCTGAAAAGGAAGGATGTGCTCTAAAAAAGGCAGTCGAGACAGTGGCCTCTTCGCCTAAATACGCCATTCCATGTAACCCATCTGCTTATAGTCTTGCGGCTGATTGCAGATTAAACTAAAAAAAAAAATATGTTTTGAACTAACCCTAGTATAAACTAGATGTAGAATATCGTTAGAAAGAAAACATATTGTATAAATTTTTATACATCAACTGATGTAGTTGACATACAACTTACAATTAATTCTTGTATCATAACATAATTATCATGCAGCCAGTATACCTAAACTGGTATTTGCGTATTTGAGTTGTGGTTGAGGTCAGATTCTAACCATTTCATGTGGATGTAAAATACAGCTTTTATTCTCTGGCTGGTTAGGCATGAATCATCCATTGTGACATTGTGGTGAAAGGATTAGTCACCTAGACTCGGCTCTCTATGGTATAATTTGATCAAATTAATGAAAACCAACATGTTAATATGTCTTTTATTGTTAAAATTTAACAAAATATAACATCATTAAAACACTTAAACTAGTAACATTTAAGTTTTAGTTTTAAAATTCATTGGTTAACGGTGGTAGATATCCTAAACATAGATATACACAAGGAAGGATGACTTTCATTGATGCGTAATTTGATTACGCAGAAGAAAGGGCGGTGACAAACTGAACCACCTTGGTGCTATCACATCATTCATGTCTACTCTAAAATAAAATGCGCATGAATGATGTTTAGCATTGACATACATATATTTAATAACAGAAAATGCTTAGCTATAAAAGTATTTATTAATGCCTATGGTTGTTTATTCTTCATCAGTTAGGTCGGGTTCCGCTTTCTCGTCTTCGCTAACGTCTCCAGCCTGTTCGGCTTCAGCCTCGGGTTCGGCGGGTGTTTCAGAGATAATTTCAGGAGATTCGGGCTCTTCTACGATGGGCTCTGGTTCATCTGCAGCAGGTTCACTAGAAAGCAACATTAGAGGTTTTAATTGAAGGTATTATTCATAGACGCGTTTTTCTTTCGCCTCGCTTTACGTTCCAACATCTTGGAAGTTGTCTTAGTTGTTAGGTCTGGGCCTCTTCGATAGGGGACGTAATGATCAATAACTTCTTAGTAATTATACTGTCAATATCCTCACCTGGCATCAGCCTCAGGAACTTCAGCAGTAGAACCACTGTGTGAAAGCTCCTCAAGGCGCGCGGCCGCAAGTTCGGACTCTTGTCTCGCGATCTCGGCTAGTTCAGCAGCCTGAAATGGCGTGAAAACCAGAAATTAGTAAACTTTTTTTGTTTATGTTCTATTCTTTCACAGATAAATTGTTTTTTTTTTTAGAAAAGCATTTTTTACCTGACTTGCAAGTTCGGCTTCGCGTTCGTCTTGTGCTTGTTTCTCTAACTCTTCTAACCTTGCGAGTTCCTCTTGTCTCCTCTGTTCCGCCTGCCTTTCCTCCTCGAGCTTGGCCTCTTCCTCGGCTAACCTCGCTTCCTCAGCCAAGCGGGCTTCTTCTGCAAGTTTTGCCTCTTCGGCTAAGCGTGCTTCTTCGGCCAGACGGGCAGCCTCTGCCTTCTTAGCTTCCTCGGCTAGTCTTGCTTCTTCCGCCTTGCGGGATGCCTCTGCAAGCTTGGCCTCTTCAGCTAAACGGGCCTCCTCAACTAGACGAGCTTCCTCAGCTTTGCGAGCTTCTTCCTCGGCTTTCCTAGCATCTTCGTCAGCCTTGCGTTTGGACTCTTCTGCTTTACGGGCTTCGTCTTCTGCCCTCTTCTTTTCTGCTGCTTCACGTTCGGCCTGAAAGCAGTGAAAGGTTTTATTTAGATATTGTCCAATAATAATTGTCTATAAGAAAAACCTAAAAAATACTCAATGATACATACTTGAGCCTTACGTTCAGCCTCACGTTTTGCTTCCTCCTTCAATGCCCTGTAACATAAATGCAGCCATAGTTGAATTACACAACATGAAATCAATGTTATCGGTTTACCTAGATGAAATACGCTAAAGGATAGGTACGTACTTTTCTTCGGCAGCACGGGCTTCTTCTTGCCTCTTCCTTTTAATTTCTGCCAAATCAGCCGCTGGAGTCATTACTGGCTCAACGGTGGTCGCACGGAATCTGGCTGCACGGTCGGCCTTGGCTGCTTTTAGTTCCAGAGCAGGGTCTTCCATCATCTGCGGGACCTGGAACTTGCGGCTCGGCCTCCATGGGAGCAGCTTAACTGCACCGAGGCCAATGTTACGCGCGTCCCGTAAACCAATGACCATTGGTGAAACAATTAGCTCTCTTTGAGATAACTGCTAATCATTCTGCAGCATGAATGATGAATGCCAATGGTCACTGTTACAAGATCGATGACGGACAGTAAGCGACGCAGTACAACGCTCATGATCATGATGCTGTCTAATCGAAGCTGTTAGACCCCAGCACCAAGCTCGATGACAAACCCTGATGGCATGGTATTCGCTATGACTTCGTATACTTTTTCAGTGCTGCTTCATGCTGTAATGCGAATGATAGTGCAGTTGTCCAGCTGTGTGGCGCCTACATTGGGTCCATTTTTTACTCAAACATGATTAAATTCAGTATAATATGCATGAGACATGATCACATGAGCATGTTCCAGAAAAAAATGGTAATTGAAGTGTAGCTAGTCTAAATGTGGATTCAGTGTTTATTTTAACATTTAACGCTAAAGATCTTATGGGCATATAATAATTTATATTGTAATTTTATCATATTTATTTACGTGTGTTATACGAACAGTTAAAACAATTTTAGTCAGAAAGCTAAGCGTTACAAAAGCTTGGATTTATAAGCGTGATATTGGGAACAATGAACGTGCAAATGATTAAAACAACTACATTTTCAGTAAAAATTCTTTATTGTTAAGTAAAATCAGTCGAGTTAAGTGAAAACGAGACGTCTCGGTCACCGACAAAATTTCGGCGCAACACCGCGCTATCACAACGATGACTAGTAAATAAATAAATTCGTTCGTCGCAACTCGTAAACAGAAGTAACAAAAATAGGTAATCTGTAATATGAATAAAAAAATAGATGATCTTGGTTAGTTCTAGCGTGTTATACCGAGATCAGAGAGCGCGAAGGGCGAACACGGCGCGAGCGCGGGGCTGTCCCGACTGGAGGCAGCCCCGGCGCCCGCGCCGCGTCGCGGGGAGCTACGCGCACTGCGCCGCCGACGGCTGTTCCGGCGCGCCGCCCGCTGCAAGAGACACCACACGCAGGGTTAGACACGGACTTTATATCTTGTTTTAATATTCGTTTAGTTCTCCGAGCCCATCAAGGCGTAGCTTTTCACTTTTAGACCGGTTTAAAGACTCATTTTAAAGAATTAAGCGAGGGTTTGTAAGCGAGCGCTAGCGATGTGACGGTGGCGAGGTACCTGTGGCACTCTCGACGGCTAGACCGGCGGCCGCGAGCCTGTTCTTGGCATAGAAAGAGAGGAGGTTCACGTCGTCCCTGATGCTAAGCTCCTTGTAGAGAGGCCTACGCTTAGAGAAGGCCTTGTTACCGGTGTATTGCAGACATGCGAGGTGACCGCGTCCTGGCGAGAACACCTCACGGTTACCACGGGGTCACACTGGAATTTAACTGTTAGTCGGTGGTCAAACTGAAGAACAATAGACGACACAGTTATGGACAAATATAAAATTATCAGGTTTTTTAATTCGTTTAGTTGGAGAACATCGAGTGTCGTATTCACGGTGCGATGTAGGACTTTATTATTATTCTTACCAGTGAACTTTTCGGCGGGTTTGTTGTAGTAGGAGATGTTGCGGATGTGGTCAGCCACGCTGCGCAGGGGCACCACGAGCTTAGCGAGGTAAGCCTCATTGCTGAAACGATACGGAACTGGTTCCCCGTACGAATATCTGTTGATGAAGTTGTAAGAAAAATAAATAATCGCAGTTTATGACTGTATAACGGATGTTATAATCTTTTTTGCGCCACGATAAACACGCCAAGATCTAAATGAAAATAAATCGTTAGCTGTGTTATTAGTGGACACAAGACAACAAACGCTGACATTTAACCAGACTATAAATAAAACGGCTGTGTGACTGGATAGTTGGACACGTACGTCACACTCAAAACATGCGCTGTCGCAAGAAATAAGCGATGAAATGTACACCCAGGGTACGGACATCCTTCCTTTTTGAAGGTCGCGTTTTTTCGTTTCTGAACCCCAGAAGTTCATTGGATTTTGGCAGCAAGACAGGTTTTTCATCATTGCATCGTGTACCTACATGATTGCCAAATGACATGCGACAGGTAGTTGTGTCGTCAATGTCACTGCCAGGGCGGTCTTTTGATAGACGCATCAATGGGCCGGCTATTTTAGTGCTGTTACTTCAGTCAGGCCAATAAAAACTTGACCTAGCCTTGGAACTGGTACATGCGCAAGGTCTTCTGAACGTTCTTGAGTCCAAGGATGTCAATTAAGATATTTTTGTCTCTTTGGAAATGACCGAGATCGTTAACTACCAAATAATATGTATACTATTCCAGCACAAACAATATCTTATTACTCTATATAAGTGATTAATCTCGAAAATGCTGCTAGAAGAGTGTAGAATGTTTCAATCAATCTGCCTAGCCTTTTCCCAACTATGTTGGGGTCGGCTTCCAGTCTAACCGGATGCAGCTAAATACCAGTATTTTACATGGAGCGACTGCCTATCTGACCTCCACAACCCATTAACTGGGTAATACGATACCCCTTGGTAAGACTGGTTGTCAGACTTTCGGGCAACTGACGACCCGTAACGACTGCCAAGATCCATGAATGACAGCGGGGGCCAACGGCTTAACGTGCTTTCCGAGGCACGGAGGAGTCTCGGTATGTAAAGATGGTCACCCATCCACGGACCGACCCCGGCAACCGTAGCTTAACCTGATGGATCGACCCCTGCGGCTGTAGAACGTTTGTACTTACGAATAAATCGTATCGAGGGGTGATACGGTCTTAGCGCGGGGCACCACGGAACGTGCGCGCGTGAGTAGCGTAGCGGTGTCAGCGCGGATGCGGCTGGTCTCATCTTCAAAGTTCTGGAAACATTAAGCATGTTTTTTAGAAACCCCAACTAAAACAACATGAACGGTTGCAGATAAAACTGATTGTAAAACATTACAAAATTAAATTAGTCTTATGTGGACCTCAGTTGCAGTTTTTTTGACTGTTCATTTGGAAACTTATGCACTTCGGCGTATAGAAAATGAAGAACATATTGTCTAAAGTTACAATGAGCTTAAAATGCAAAGTTCGAACGTACCTTGGTGGATTCAGAGCGGAAAAAGTCGTCGACGGCTGAGACGGAAAATTCGGGGCGACGGCGGTACGCGATGCGGTCCAATTCCCGCAGGACTACTGAGGGTCGCACGCGCACACGCACTACGTGGTGGGGTGCCTCCGGATACGTGACGAGTCGAGTGACGGTGCGAGGAGCAGACGGCCTGTATATCAGCTCAGCCTGGAATGTTTGTAATTACCAAGGTCAATCGGAATCTAGCAGATGCTTCATGGTGGCTAACACAATGAATTTGTGGTTACGAGCGAGCATATGGCCCCATATTACCGCCATGCGCAGTTATTAATAAAGTTTCCATTGTACGTACTGACTGATATAATTATACTCGTATCGTATCGTATGTGTCAGTAACATTTGAACTCAGATCAACAAAAATTTGTTGAGCATTTGAAACAGTACAATTTGATGAGGCATTCAAATCCAAGATGAGGCAGCTCATATGCTTACTCTGGAATGAGCTACAGCTATGCGAAAGCTAGAATATCGAGATAATACCACGCACGCATTTGTAAACTCACTATGAAACTTCAATGGCCATGCTAGATAAACAAATTGTCAAACCAAATGTTTTTTGAATGCTGTTATTCTACAGAATTTGCATTTTCTGCAGTAAAAGTAATGCGGAAAGCATGTCATGAAATGTATTTTCATGATAATCGTGCGCATGCAAGAGAATGTATTTTTAAATAATTTAAAACATGCAATAAGATATTATTAAAAAGCTCGTTACGAAAATATTCTTACAATAATAATTCTGTTTATCGAAGCTTTGCTTGTGAAACATTATGTGGGTGCAAATATAACGAGAGATATGTATGAGTGCACGTTGCAACATTGACGCAATTCCCTCAGATGGAATTCTGCGCATAACATGGAGTTCTACACAGTTTCTGTTTGTTTATAATACGTTAAATTACAAGGCTATTTCGGTGGTGGACCTTACTGTGCGTCTCAATGGCGGCATGAATCATCGGCCGAGTGTTGTAAAATTAGATTATTTCGCTGCGCACAAGCCGCAACGGAGATGGCGAGAGTGATTGCAACTTTTATTACCATAGCGACTTTCCTACCTTCTATTTATATAGTAGAAACATGATCTAGCAGTCGGCAGCCATAACCTTGTTCTCAGCGTTAACGAGCAGCTGTGGCATTATTTTTCTAACTGTCCATTTCTTTCTAATCTACTTCGTGGTACCAGACATTTTCTAAAGTAATGTAGGTAATTTGTGTATCTACTCAGTTGTTTAATTGCCAAGTTTCAATCAACAGGAAAGCATCAATCAGTCATGGAAGAGTGACGGGCTATGCTATCAAGTTACTATTGTCCATC
This sequence comes from Cosmia pyralina, assembly GCA_946251885.1. NCBI lineage: Eukaryota > Metazoa > Arthropoda > Insecta > Lepidoptera > Noctuidae > Cosmia > Cosmia pyralina. The sequence goes on from OX276360.1 coordinate 20,920,467, forward strand.
TCTGCCAGCGTCTTAGCAATCATCCGATCTTTAAATAATTTGTTGCGTCGTTTGTGCTATCTCATCTTCTAGCTTAAATAAAATGCTAAGGATAGTTGGAATTTTTTAAGAGTAGAATTTTCTATAGGTTTCTTATTAATGACATGGGCGTTAACGGTATTCTTGGCATCTCTCCGGTGCCAAAAATGCTTCTCCCTTGATCCGGCTCCAGCTTTTGTTTTCACACTCTTTGTCTAGGGAGTGATACATCCGGCCAGTGTTTTGGATAAACATCTTAAATTTTCAAGGTTCTTCGTTAACAAAATATTTAGGAATGTTTGAATTTAAATGTTTTTCAATGCCAGGGCAGTTGAATAAATAACCCTAAAGGTATATGATTATTCAGAAGATATTTTGATCATCAATCATAGCTTAATACTTATTTATTTCTTCATATCAATGTAAATATGCAATAAGATTAACTGCTGTTTAAAGTTCCTGGGCCTGGGTGGTTTAAGTAGACAGTGATTTGCAATTTCCTATGGTCTTTCATGTTGAAAATTTTTCCTTCGTTTAATTTACTGCTTTCTTGATTATTAACCGTGAATTATCTTCAAATAAATCTGCACTCAGATGCTTTTCTGTACGTGCACATGTCTGTTCTCTATTGGTAAACCCTCGGATCAGTAAGCCACTAGAAACGTCGGTACTAATTCTTGTATAATTGTAAACGACTTGTTTTTATACATACATTTTATTACGACGAGGAATGTTTTTAGCGTTCGTTTTAATTACAGTAAGTTCAACATTGGCATGCTGCCACGATTCGCGTTTACGTGGATAGCTATAAGTCGTACTTAATGTATCGAATTGTGTGGCTATACCACAGTAAATAACTTGAAGAATTGAAAGTAGATGAAACGAGCTTCAACAGCATCCGGTTCAAATTATAGCACCGAACGCTAAGAGATAACTTGTCTAGGAAATAAGCACAATAAAGAACTCAATTTTACAAATATCCTGAACATTACCTAGGCAAACATTGTTCATCCAATGGATTGTTTGCTACACGTGTAGCTTTTGGAACAAAACTGCGATGAACACCTGCTATTTAGACAAGTTGCATCCCCAGATTAGATCCGTTTTAGTTGCATTCCACAAAGGCGTAATAGAGTCTCCAAGTTCGGGCTTAGCACGTCATTTCTTAAACCTTTTAGCATATCAATCAAATATATTTATCTATGCACATGAATCTTTATGAACGCAGTTCTCATCACCCCATAAGAATAAACACACAGTAACGATTTTCCATGTCCTCAACTACACATGAACTACTCATGAACACATTCACACTCACAGTATCCACTGCTGCATGCGTGTGCGTGTGACTGTAGCTATGGTATATTAAATTGTATTTATAACTTTCCTTTTAACCTTCTGGACAGTTTTGAATCATGCTCAATATCTGACCTTACAATGAACTTACAGTTTTAGTCGACGTTCACACGGGCATAAAAATATCGCTTCGATTTTTTTTCGCGTACTGGATTTTCAACGCTCTGCTTAGCGCTGAGAGTTGAAAATCCAACAGTGTGTTTTTTCGACGTACTAGAATGCACTCTGTTATTATTAAGTTGGATTCTCAACGCTCGGCTCAATAACTAGAGTTGAAAATCCAGTGCGCGATAAAATCCCGCCGCGATATTTTTACGTCCGTGCGAACGTCGGCTTTTGTAGTCAAAGAAAAGTCACTAGAGGTACCTACCTACCTACTAGGTCTCGATCTGCCTACTAAATTTTGCATTCCTGAAATACTTTGCCTGTCATGAATTTTGGCAGTCTACATGGACCACCTCATATTTTATTCACGAACTGTGAAAACATAATGGTTCGGTAAAATGAATGTTCTTCGAGCATTTCTTTATAAAAACTGGATGAAGTCCATTTGTTCAGAATTATGAAGTATTTTTCACGGAGATGTTATTTTAGGATACTTATTTTTGTAGACCTTTTCAAATCTAATATAGCTTAGTGAATAATTCAAGGGCAACTTCCAGAGTCGTTGATCCCACTTGAATTGCCAAATTGCACTTGAGATATAAAACTATCATGTAGCTAAATATCTAGCCGTTTAAATAATGATTGAGATCGCTATGCGGGTTATGGCAGACGACTAACAAAACACTTGCGTTTCAAGACGTCTGAATCAACATTTTGGCTGCTATTAAACTATTCGGTCGGCACAGGTGCTTTTGTAGGAGTTATGAATAGTGTCTACCAACTGCCAAAAGGTAGTAAGTAGGTACTAAAACCATTTCTGTAGAGATTGTCTTGGAATGAGTTTTTAATAGATTTCAAAATTAATTTGTGTGGAAATTTTTCATAGAAATCTAGAAATTATCTACTTTCTGGTAATCAACTTTCGCCAAGTGCGAAAGTACCCAAGTGGTTCCTCAGATTTCAATGGGAGCCTGAGAGGATAGATTCAATTTGATACTTAACAAATATTGTAGGTTTCTTTAGCTGATAAACACCCTGCTACCTGGCATAGGTAGAGCATTTTTGGTGTGTGTACCTACTTATTCCTTTGTAGGTATCAGAACGAAATTGTTAGGAAATTTAGGCTATAACGCCATACAACTACAAATTAGCGAATACTTTCAATAGTGTTCTATAAGATGAAAAGACAATGATAAGGAAGGATCTGTGGATAAGAGAAAGAAAGACAATGGTAGTGGCTCGATTGATCTATACTAATAATATTATGAAGAGGTATTTGTTTGTAAGATTGTATATAGAGGGTAATCTCTGGAACTGCCAGTCGGATTTGAAAAATTCTGTTTGCATTTGATAGCCCGATTCTTGAGGAAGGTGATAGGCTATTTAACATCGCGCTATGACCCTTAGGAGCCGAGCAAAAAAAAAAGCGGTCAACGAAGTAATAGCACGGGCGGGCAATGCGATGCGATGCGGTGGGTAGGGGAAAAATAAATTTCACGCGGACGAAGTGGTGGATAGAAGCTAGTTAATAGATAAGAGTTCCTTGAAACCCAGCTGAGTATTTCTTGAGAATAATAGACGGGCACATGCGTCCCTTTTGCCACGGTGAAACGGTGGAAATTCTTTGATATTTCGAAAGGAATTTTTGTTTCGCAAAGAGATATTTAGGTGAATTTGTGATAGAGATATAGCCCTTCAGTTCCAATATTCTGGCACAAGATGTTTGGAAATAAACAATGCCAGAGCATTTAATTTTACGAGGTGTTGAACGCAACGTAATTAGGTCGAGGTAAACTAAAACAGATTTGATTGATTGTGAAGTTTTACTTTTTTGACTGGTTTAGTCATCTCTTTAAAAGTTATTTTTTCTTTGTAACCTTGATATGTGTTCTTGGTTTCTTATCTAGTTATGAAGCAGTCAAATATTTCGTGCTTGAGAACATTAGGTAAAGATTTTACCCGATGGTTTGTTATTGATCAGGTATGTGATTAGTCGAAGGCTTCTGATTGTGTTCATTTCAGGTTGTGAATTAAGTATATTACAATGGGTATAATAAAGTAGCTCTAAAATTTAGTGTTTGTGATTTAATTTGACTTGAGTTATTAGATATAACTAATTTGTGTCAAGAGGCTGAAAGAGATTCATTGATAAATGTCACATTAATTTGGGGTCCTACAAGGTTCGATTCTTCGCCCGATTTTGATCTTATGAATTTATTAACTAAAATAATATTATAAGTAAACTTAATACTTTTCACTTATGTGTAGGTGCCTACGAACGACAGAGAGTTAAGTAGGTAGGCTATTATTTCTTGTGTAAGTATACTAAAACTCATCCCTTCATGTACCTAATTTAGGTAGCCAACTAAAACATCCTTCATATAGCGAAACAACCTTAGATCAAGCCAGACTTATCTGCAAGGTGATGATAAAACACAAAAATAAAAAATATTTACATTATTTACAACTGCTGGCGTCCACACACAGCTACATATCAAGCTATACATTTCCAGTATAAGCTGATCTCGCATTGTATAGGATTTCCGTATAATGAGAGTTCAGCTTATACTGGAAAGGCATAGCTTAATATGTAGCCGTGTGTACGTGCTATTGCTATAATCAATCTATTGCTTACATTGGGTGTAATATTAAAATAATATGCATCTCTTACGTGTGCTGGAAGCAATGTTACTTACTTAGCTGTGCTTAAGTCAGTGCATGTCCATGGGCGGTGTGCATGAATAGCGGCGTATACCCGGCAGCCAAGGATGATCTACTTACAATGCACTATCTACAGAAGTCTCGAACTTACCTGTGAGAGCTTGGGTACGTACGTAATGTACGGGTCGGAATAGTAGGGAACGTATGATGAGTAGTAGGGTAGGTAGTACACTGACGACCACGGCTGTCAGGGAAATTGGCACCAGTTAAACTTTTCCATTTAATAATAGATATCATAGTAGTTTTATTTGTTTATTCTTGGTTGTCTTTAGTAAGGATATAGAAAAGTTACAGTTTCTTGTGCTCTGTCAAGTGCTGCAAGTTGTCGGAACCTAGCACCCTAGTTGAGTAAGACATTATCAATCGGAGTTGGTTTCATTTTGACAGTTCAACAACATTCATTGCGTTATTTACGTAGCCGAGTAGACGAATTTTTCGAACATATGAAGCAATGGCTTAACAATTTGTTTCAAAATGATTCAAGCACCGATTGATAATGTGTTACGCAATTAGGGTGCTGATAAGATTACCTATGTAATGTTATTATTGAGATTTTGCTTGGTATTTTTCTAGAATAGTTTGTGTACCTACGTAAACACATTACCATGTCTTATAATTATTGTAAAAAATTGTGTTGTTCTTGGATGTCGAAAGATACTATGATGTCATGTTCGGGTTACAATGCGTAACAACTCTAGTCTATTTTCATACTTTGTTTATTTTGATTAGACGCAAGTGTAATATCTCATTTTAAATCGGTAGCTGCTACGCTAATACAACATGTAATTTTCTTTTCTATTAGAATTTTTCTTACACGTAATAACTGTTAAATAATTTAAAAGTTATAAAAAATAGGACATACTTAATTAATAAAGAACAAACCAACATAGAGTGGGTGACGTGGAAGTAAACTGTTAGTGAACAAGGACCGAGCTCACCATCGACCCGTTTCTTTAGGTTGTTGTGTGAACACGACACAAAGAAAATAGTAAAATATTAGAAAACGCAAGCTTTATTAAAAATTCAGTCTAAATCACATTTTAAATAATTTAAAATAACATTTAAAAAAAGCTCTAGTACGATCAACTTCCACTTATGAACAAAATAAAGTAGAGCGATCACATTACGTTACAGCGAATACTGATTAGGTAGTTACATGTTGGGGAAGCTGGGGGGCAGGGAGTCAGGGAGCAGGGGACATCAAGGTGGGGCCGGGGCGGGAGCCGGGGCGCTACACGCGGTACGAGTAGTGGCGGTAGGTGGTGCCGTAGGGCAGGCGGCCGCTCGCCGTGGACGAGTACGAGTAGCCGCCGGGGCCGCCCAGGTTGCTGCTGCGCTCGCTGCTGTACGAGTAGCCGCCGGGCCCGCTGCCGGCGCGCCGCTCCACCGTGCTGCTGTAGGAGCTGCGCTGTGGCAGGCCGGAGCCCGCCGAGCGCGCGCTCGTGCTCTCGTACGAGTACGAGTACTGCTCCTCGGCGCGGCGCGGGCGCACCGGGTCGCGGTCCACCACCACGTAGTGACGCGGCGTCTGCAACAACCCCGCCCTATAGCCACCGCCGATCACACCTCGCCGCCCGCCCTCGCACCGACCCGACCCGACCGACTAGCTTACTATAGCGAAAGCGACACACGAAAAAGACAATACGCCCGTCAGTACGACGCGTAGTTGCTGTAAAAGACATGGCGATGCGCCGAGTGCTGCGGCCGGCCATGCGACTGTGCTAGCACCACGTCCATGTGGTCGCGCGGCGTGCCCAGAGGGTCCGCCTCCAGGTTGCGCTCGCGCAGGCCTACGGCCGCCAGCACGCGCGCTCGCGTCTGATCGCGCGGCGACACGTACGGCGCTAGCGGCGCCAACTTCGACTCCGGCATGGGCGCGATGTTCTGCCGTGTGACTGGCTCGAGGATGGAGTGGCGTACGCCGGGACGCGAGCGTCGGCCGAACGCCGTCACCGGATCCGGCACGAGACTCGGCCGCGGCACGAACGGCACCTTCTCCCAGTCGCCGAGCGGCAGCCGCTGCAAGCGGAGAAGTCGCCGTTAGTCGGGCGGGCGCGGCTCCAGCCGCGTCTATATTTGGCGCGCTCGGTAGCTCCGCTTTCCGACTCCGATTCTCGATTCGAAATGACCCATTTGCGGAACGCTACCACGAACGACGCCTATCAAAACCTAAGTCCTTTCAGATAGAAATGACGACGTGGATCTAGCTTATCATTAGCAATGATGTTTACAAGCGAACTAACGAAAACGGGAACAAGTCAACACTTGGGAAGACAGCGAGAAATCATAGTATCACGTTATCATCGTTGTGGATTCCAGTCACTGAACAAAAACACTGTACATAATCGATGAGGCGGGACTGGCGTCGATAGCCGTTTGTTGAGGGACGCGAGTGGCGAAGGTCGAGCTGGTGCGAGGGGCGTCCGGCTCCCGGGAGAGAGTGGAGCGAGGTGCGAGGCACGCTCAGTAGAAGGTGTTAGAAGGGCGGCGGCGGCACTCACCGTCACGGTGCTGTAGCTGGTGCTGGGCCTGTAGGGGCGGCGGGTCGTGTAGAAGTCACTCTCGTACACCATGGCTGCTGATTTATGATCGTTCGACTGTAACTCGCGACGGTTGGTCCTCGACTGAAGAGAGCGCGCACGCAGCGGCGCGACGTTGCCGACCTTATTTTTAGATCACTGTCATTGCAATTTTCACGTCATTCCCGAACCCCGCACGGATTTCTCACAGAAATTATAAAATGCTTGTTGTTTTGCTTGTGATGTCACAAGTGGGTTAAGGATAATCAGAATGTCGACGAAGAATGCTGGGTGCAACGAGGGTGGGTGAAGACAAGCAGAGGTTAATAGAAATAATTTATGAACTGAAACAACTCAGATTGGTCCATTTGAATCATCAAGATAATTATATTTTGTAAATTTTCAGATTCCAATGTTGGACGAACTTGTGTAGGACGAGGACACAAAAGGGAATTTGTGTTGTATTTGCATTTTTTCACGTAGGTTGTTTTGAATCATAGTTATTTTGTTTCAGCTAGACTGATGAGTCTGCCGATAAAAATAATACCTATGTAGGTAGACATGTAGTTACCTCTACGTATTTAGATCTAATAGGATTCTTAGTTGGAAGAGGAAGATATACAGAGGTAGGCAATCCTGACGTAATTATGTCTTCATTGAGTAATAAGATGTGCGTGTAATAGACCGGCACCCTAATTGCGTAACACATTTTCAATCGAAGTTGGTTTCATTTTGACAGTATTTATTGGCGTTATTTACGTTGTCGAGCAGACAAATTTTTCGAACATATGAAACAATGGATTAGCAATTTGTTTCAAAATGAAACCAACTCCGATTGATAATGTGTTACGCAATTAGAGTGCAGATGTTGGTATGAACGTAAACGAGGCAAAATAAGTATAATGTAAGGATCGTATAGCAGGTGGCGTTCTGTAGTTTCTGCCTACCCCCGTGGGAAGAAGGCGTGAGTTTATTTATGTTGGTACGTATGTATTATAACAAGGGTTTGCATTTGTGTTTAGGATTAGAGCAGCACACTCAGTAGGTTTTTCCTGGCACCCATATTCTGCAAGGTTATACCTACTTACTACAACAGTCCACGGTTAAGCAATCAAGCGTTGAGCTTTCCACCAAGGCATGAGATATTTCTTTAGTACATGAGATAATGTTTTTTAATCTGAATTAAAACAATATGTACGTAAATAACTTATATCTAATCTATATAAATAAAAAGAGAAGCCCTGACCGACTGTCTCATCAACGCCCAGCCCTAACCCTTGAACCTAGAAAGCTGAAATATTGCACAGAGTTTCCCTTTATAATGTAGACAAGGATTAAGGTAGGAATTCTAGGTAGTACGTTCCCGTGGGATATTTTCTGGCATAAACGCGGGTGAAGCCGCTGGCAAAAGCTAGTCTAATCTATATAAATAAAAAGAGAAGTCCTGACTTACTGACTCATCAACGCCCAGCCCAAATCCTTGGACCTAGAATGCTGAAATCGTGGGTTTACTGCGAAAACCAACTAAGTGCAGTCAAGTCAGTTATGATGAGTTACTGCGTTTTAAAAGTCTATAACTAATTAAAATACTATAATTTTAGTAAATCCATAAAGTATCTTCTAAACCGTTTAACGTAGCGCTTAGCCGGTTTTACCCGTATAAAAAGCTCAACAAGATGAGAATTTTAATCCTCCTCCTTAGGAGGAGGATTAAAATTCCTCTCCTTTCTTCCTTTTAATGCATTTATCTAATTTTTGTCAAAAATGTTGGTTAGCAGGTTTTCGCAGTATACCCTCGAAATATTGCAAAGCATTGTAAGTATTAGCATTGCAAGTATTGTATTATATTGCCTTTATAGACAAGGAATAAGGAAGGAATTCCAGGTGGTACGTACGTTCCCGTGGGATATTTTTATATTTGAATATTTATATTTAAACAAAACTTGTGTTAATAATTAAGGCATAAGAGTATGTTTATATGCTATACCTATATACCTTAAGCCGACGTTCGCACGGACGAAAAAATATCGCGGCGATTTTTTTTCGCCCACTGTATTTTCAACGCTCTGCACTGTTGGATTTTCACCTCTCGGCGCTAACGAGAGGTGAAAATCCAACAGTGTGTTTTTTCGCCGCGCTGATAGAATGCATTCTGTTGTTCTTAGGTTGGAATGCTCGGCTCAACAAATAGAGTTGAAAATCCAATGCGCGATATTTTTACGTCCGTGCGAACGTCGACTTATGGAGCTACGCAGTTGAATCATGAGTTCATGACATTATATTTATAGGTACCTACCACAGAACAGATAAACTTCTTTATCTGTTCTGTGGTACCTACCTCAGGATGGATTTTTGAGGCGGGACAATGAGGGCAGGTAGGAAGGTACCTAGGTACTAGAAAACGGTCAGATTTAGAAAAAAAATGTAAGTAGGTAGGTACAGTCAACAAGAAAATTGTCAATTTTCTCAAAAACGTTTTTGTTGCATATGGATCCTGTTTCAAAAAAGGATCAAAAAACCAGCAGACCAATAACTGAGGTATGAGTACCTACTAGAAAAGTCAGAAATCCCAAAAAACTTCCCATATTTTCGTGAATGTTAAATGAGAGAGAACATAATACGAACGAATATTATCTATACGTACTTAGGTAACTACTTAGCAAATAGTTAGGTACCTACAGATTTAACCTTTTAATCCCGCTATACTTACCTTTTTAGGCCTCTGCCTCGAATTTTGCGGGCAGCGGCGGCAGCGCGTCTCGCATTGTCCCGCCCCGCTGTTTTCGAGGTCCGGTCCATTTGTTTTTACGCATAAAATCCGGCCGCTCCCGCGCCGCCGCCGCTGCCGCCCCGCTGCCCACAAAATTCCGAGGCAAAGGCCTTAGGCAGGATGCGCGAAGGTAGTCCGCGAAATTCTAATTTTATTACATTTTTTTCAATTTGCAGGTCAGTGTCATGTTGTAGGGTGAACTCATCCAATTTCGTGATAAAACAAAATATGTGATAAAACTTAGATACTTTAGTAAAATCTTCATTTTTATTTGAATTAGGAACATAAAGCAGTCTTTCTTTTACAATAATTAGGATAATAAACTTACTTAAGACGACTTATAGCTAATAATCGAAACCTTTGTTAACTTTTTTAACTTAACGAAACAGACTATCACGAAATTAGGACTATCACTTATTTGAGTGAGTTTACTATATGTTGATTAAAATATGAGACGCGGCCGTAGCTAATATGGCTTTACAAAATTATAATCATTAGAATCAGCAATACAACTCCATAAGTTAGAATTGACCTCAAACCTCATGATTTCATGAAATCGCTAGATTTCAGGTCAATTCTAACTTATGGAGTTGCATGTGAGTTGTTGTTGTCTAAGATAAGAACAGCTATTTTAGTCAACTTTCAACAAACAAAACTTTTACTTACAAAAAAAAAATGTATTTTGTTTTTTTCCCACGACTTCCGGAATTAAAATTATTTTTCACTGTTTTTGAAACAAAGTTGGAGAAAGAAAGAAATCCAAAGAAAGAGGATGCGCTGTGGTAGCCCGCGAAATTCCAATTTTCTTGCGTTTTATGCAATTTGTAGGTCAGTGCCAGGTTGTATCTTGATCAAAATATGATACCTACGCGGCAATAAAACATTTGTATTTACATCATTTTAATCATAAAAATCATCAATACCTACATCTCTCTAAGTTAGATTTCGCGCAGAGTCGTTAGATTTCGTTCGTTCGACGAATCTGCACGAAATCTAACTTAGAGAGATGTATTGATGATTTTCATGGTTAAAATTATATAAATACATAATTATGTTTTTTTGCCGCGTATCATACTTTGATCAAGATCCTGACCTGACACGGACCTGCGAATTGCAAAAAACCCAAAAAAATAATGAATTTCCTTCCCCCGCTTCCCCCTTTAACGGGGATGCGCTAAGGTAGCCCGCGAAATTCAAATTTTCTTACGTTTTTTGCAATTTGCGGGTCAATTGTCAGGTTGTATGTAAATTAATGATTCGCGGCCGTAACTAATATGGCTTTACAGAATTATAATCATTAGAATTTCGCGGGCTACCTCAGCGCATCCTCCAGGGGAAGCGTTAAGGTAGCCCGCGAAATTCAAAATTTCTTACGACTTCCAATTTGCAGCTCAATGTCTGGATGTATGTTGATTATTCGCGACCGTAAGTAACAAATATGTATTTACAGAATTATAATCAGTAGGTACCTAATAAGTATGATCCTCAAATGAATAGATAAATGATAAATAGATAAAAATGAATGATATGAAATATGCATTCATGTTATTAGGTAGGTATAATAATTAAGAACATTACGAGTTGTACAGATGATTTTGTTTTATATCATAGGTAGGTAGTAGGTTACGTGAGAAGGAACTTTGTTCCGGGGATCCCCCAACCACACAAGTTTTTTTTTTTATAAGTTTAGGGCCTTTTCTGTCATCTGGCTGCCGAAACCAAAACTACAAACGCGGGTTTTTTTTTAAATGTGGCTGTTATTTTAGTAAAAGTACTGTGATGTCTTAAGACTTCCACGCGAATGAAGTCGCGGGTAGCAGCTAGTTACCAATAAGGTTATTTACTATACTTATGCCGATTGAAGTTTTCCACAGCCACAGCAGCGGCGCCAGCACAGCACGCCGAGCCAGGCAAATGGAATGGCGCAAAGGCGCAAGAGCGCCGATAGCGACACACGCTGCATCCCACACTAGAGTTGCCAATCGTCCTGTTTTCCCAGGACATGTCCTGCTTTTTGGGATATCCTTAAGTAGCGTCCTGGGTTTTTTAAACCATCCTGGTAAAATCCTGTATTTTAAATTTCGCGCTACTACTGCCTCCTTCAACATTAAGCTTATCTGTCGGCCGTACATATTATACTTACGTATTTTAAATTAAGATACTTTCATTTTCATTAAAAATTGTTTAAATACATAATTGAGTTTCATTGCCTGTTGCTCTTAAGTACTGTTCTTAGACTGCGTCCTGTTTTTAATCCGAAATGTCCTGGAATTTTCACCTTCTAATCCCTGATTTTCAAAATTTGAAGATGCCAAGCCTATGCCACACTACCAGCTACCCACCTTCCATGGAAATCCGGTCTCTTGCCTTCTTCGCGCGCCAAGCCATTGGGTTCTAATAGGTACAGCTGGAACCCGATGGTGACAAAAGCTCGTCGGATGATGTCATTAATGTTCGCGTGCCCGTGCTTAGCGACCCACACTTCGGCTGCAAAACAGACCGTGGTGTCCAAGATGGTTGACAACTTCGCCACAATGACAGTGATGAGAAGAACAACATGCGAGGTGCAGTATCCTAGTCGTCGGGTGTTCGACAACGGTAGTGGTAGTGTTAAGCCACAGAGTGTTACTGACACTGGCATGGCCACGAACAGGGATTTTTATTTTGGTAACATGAACATTTAGTCGGTGTTTGCCGCCAAATATCAGAATTTGTCGGTCACTGGTTTAAAAGTTATGGGTTAGGTTAGGGTTCATTGGTGGCCGATCTGGAGAGCGTCTCCCCAGCTTGGCCATATTCATATCTCAAAAACTAGGCCACCTAGCAAAGATCTGTTTTCTCCCAGATTTAGTCGCTAATAATTAGTCGCAAGTTTTCGCCAAGACACAGATTTATTCGGGTTTAGAAGATATAATGAATTCAATTTTTAAACATAGTCCAAGAGCTAGATCAATGAGTTTACGATAAAAATTTTGACCTAGCTCTTGGTCTATACTTAAAAATTGAACTCATTCCGTCTTATTACAAAACGCGATCTAAATTTAGTACTAGGATTATTACTAGGTTTAAACCATGACTAAATAAAACCGTATTATAAAATTAAGTTTATCACTATAGTTTTTGCGCTCTAGTATGGTGCGGGTGATACATGTCAGTATGGCATGACTAGGTCAGTGACAATATGCATAATTAATTTTATCGATAACGATTCTTACAGCAAAAATCTCGTTCTCCTAATAATTTTAAAAATGTCTCTGATCTAACTTGGTATTGTGAAATTTATTTTAAAATATGTATTTAATACAAAACATTAAAAAATATTATCCCATATTACTTGTGGTCGGCGCAACACGTTTTCTTCTTCCATTCTCCCCTGTCAACCGTCACGCTATCATTCACTCCCTCCTCTTTCATATCATTCCTCACACAATCCATCCATCTTTTCTTTAGCCTTCCTCTGCCTCTCCATCCATCAACATGTATATTCATCAATCTTTTAGTCACATGCGTTTCAAAGCACTACCGATATTTATTAAAGAAAAAAATTTTTTTTCATGGTATAATTTTTTCGGCAAATTTAACTCTATAGATGTCTAACAACAAACATTTAAAAATACATACAGTAAACTTCTTTTTCTATAAAAAATTTCGACTATCGATAAAAACCCATAATAGCAATACATCTCATCACTAAACATGTCTATGGCGTTACGTTAAACGCCTATCACTTTGCTTCATTTTCCTTTAAATTTGATTTTATTTCTAGATAATAAAATTTTGGCAGGATAATTTATTTAATTTAATACAGTTATTATTGAATCCGTATTTTACGATTATGATATTTAGGGTGCAGCTAAAATATAAAATCACGTTTATAAATCGCGATAACGTTCAAAAGTGAAAAGGAACAGTTCGTCAAATGTCACCCGTATAGTTATTCTTCTGAGCACCCGCACCATGCTAGAGCGCAAGAATTACAGTTCATGAACTATCTATGGTAGGTACTAAAGTTAAACCACAGAGACCCCTAGTTTATCTATTGGACTAACTGCGGTACTGATTTATTTGAGGCTAGCGATGTTGTCTTTTTACTAACAAATCGTTAAAAATTGACATTAATTATTATGATTGACTTGATGAATTTGGAATATTTGGATATGCTGGAGACGCCTCGGCGTTCTTATAGACAACGTTATCGTCTGAATCCTTTTGAATTGAGTGACGAAGATTTTAGATACAATTAAAGGTTCACAAATCCGTATATTCTTCCACTCTTTTGTTTTCTGTATGTTTACTGATGTTTTCGTGGACTTATCTTCTATAATATGTGCTGATTGAGCAATAAGTTGACGTAATATATCCTATAATAATAAGCACATCGCGTTAAGTAGTCGAAATAAGATGATACATAGCATTGCTTACCTAATAATAATTTAAAATCCATGTTTTAAGTACTAACTTCATAACAGTAACAGTAATACTAAAAACAATTATTAATAAGAAGTGCATTCAGGTATTTATTATTAGGTAGGTAAGTATAGGACGCAACAAAAACATTCGTCTCAACTCTCAAATTACGCGCGCCGCCCGCAGTATTTAAATCACTCCACTTCACGCTAGAGGTGTTAAAAAATATGACAACTTGTTTACAAAATGCGCGTCAAAAGTATAAGTTGTGCTTGTTCAATATAGGTATTGTAACATAAACAAAGAACAATGTTTGACCTATTTATGTATTGATAAATAATTATTTATGCATTTCAAGTGATACTACTATATCAATATTTAGAGAAACGGAACGTTGCTTCAAATAAATACAAACGATCTTGGTACGAACGAATGAAAGAATGTCATTTTTGTTTCTTATCTGTGGTTATTTTAAAGCATGGACCTTCATTGCTATAACCATGGTACTAAGTACTAACTGATCCTCGGATGGTCTTCGTTTTGTAATCGGAACACATTTTGATCCTGGTACTAACTTTAATACCGTAACAGTCCTAGACCTTTTAGTCTTGGTTTAAACCAGTACTTAAGCATTTCTTTGTAATAAGACGGATTATCATTTAAACTAAGACCAGACTAAATCTGTGACTTGGCGAAAACTTGCGACTAAATCTGGGAGAAAAAGATCTTTGCTAGATGGCCTAGTTTTTGAGATATAAATGTGGTCAAGCTGGGGAGACGCTCTCCAGATCGGCCTCCAATGAACCCTTATAACTTTTGAACCAGTGATCGACAAATTCTGACATTTGGCGGCAAATTTCGACTAATTTTTTGTGTCATCAAAATTCCTGATGGTGGCCATCAGTGTCAGCCACATAGCCAAAGACCAGACTCCTACAGTACCCACAGCTAGCAGGCGAGCACGCCCTGCAGTAGTAGCAGCAGACGTTAAGTAAATTGCTCTGCAGAGGCTCATCCCAGTCTCTGGGAAGATAGATCCCGAGTTCGGGCAAGCAAGTCTCCAGACATCCTTAGCCTCGGGGAAGCACGGCACATCAAAATTAATCAGCGTGGAGGTTAGAATTTTCCTAATTAATTTCTTAGTGCATTGGACCGAGGATATGAAAATAGGTACTACAAATTTTGAGAAAGCCGAGGCCTCCCATACGAATGGGAAGAGTGGCTCTCAAGCTCGGTCGTCCATGGCCACATTTAAAATCGACGTTAATCTGTGCCGGATAATCCAGTCCATTTTGCCTATAAAAGGCGAGTGTGCTTCCATAAATGGGAAGCGCGAAGGAAATATCTTAATTTAGGTCCGAAATAGCAGTAACGAATTAAGGTGATGGCCGAATGCATGTTATTAATTTGGAATAATCTTTCCGGAATGTCGTTGAAATTTTGCATTTTTTCCTCGATAATAACGGGCATCAGCAAGATACCTAAAGTTAAATTTGGAATTTAGCTATCGAAGAATAATTGGGTGAATGGCTCAACCAAGTCACTGGCCCGAGATCTCCTTGTTGACAGCCACCAGCAGATTCCAGGTTGTCCCGTTACAGTAATTTAGAAGGGCGTCTCAGTCCCCTTTGGAGCCGTAACCTAGCTGCAGGGGCTGAAATTAATTTATCCGGAACTACCTCATCATAAAATTTACAACGAATCTGGCTGCCATATGCAGTAAGTAGTTCCCACGGCAATAGGGCAAATGTCGCCATCCCTCTTGCGCAGGGCGCATACAGATTGGCCTCGTTCACCTTGCTTTCAGAGCCGTAAGCTCCTAAAAGACCAACTAGCCAGCTTCCCCGGCGCCTGAACACTCAGACTGTAGAGGCCGCCAGCGAAGCCGTTCTGGAAGGAACAAACGGCTACGAGTACGTGACTTTAAACCTGCAATACACTACTCGCGAAGTTGCTTCGACGAAGTACTGGTAGAAATTGACCGAAGTCCGCTTTAAGTCCTTTGACTCGGGCGCAATAATTGAAAAAGATCGGAAATCGCCCGAGTCGAACCGAACCAAACTGTCCTTCTGTACTCTCGTATTCGTTTAACTTCTCGAGTTGTTCGAAGCTAAGAGAATACGATTGTAGAAGAGCACTTTAGCTTCGTGCAACCTTGGCTCGCCTCGGGTGACTTCCGTCTTTGTCGGTTTATGCGCCCGAGTCAAAGGACTAGGACTCTAATCCTGTAGTTCTTTGCAAGAGTGTATAGTCACGTACCTACTTCTTTTTGACTTTGGTCAATTTCGACCGTCGAAGCAACTTCGCGAGTAGCGTAGTGCAGGTTTTATAATTTAAATTTTTACCCCTGCCATGATTTTCATGAAAGTCGTTATGTGCGGCTACCGCTTTTCAACGAAACACGTTCAAAGAACGCCTACGCTGAATACAGTCAAAGCGAAGATGAGGCTAATGCGGAGTGCAGTAGTTTCATACGAAAATTAACCTTATTAGTTAATGTTTATATTCGTATGAAACGTTACTATACTTAGCTTGAGTAATGTCATGTTCGCTCTAAATCTCAGCCTAAAAAATCTTTTAAAGTCAATCGGCTTCAGTCTAAGTATTTGTGTTTTATCTAAAATTGCTTTTAAAATATTGGTATGAAATACTTTCAATGTTCTCTGACTCAATTTGGGTAAATAAAATTACACTTTTTATTGTAACAGCATTAGTAATATTCGTTGATTTCGAAATGTATGTCTCAAATAGGTGTTATGTAAATCAACTCATGTTTTGTAATGAAATTGTATATTTTCTGCACACTTTTGTTGCAATATTTCTCTAATATGCTAAGATAGGCCGTACACTACATAAGCATTCAGCATGTAAGGCAACAACTGCTTATAATATGCAAGACCATTATACGTGTGCCGAGAGGTTATATGGTGTAAGGCCTATCAATTTCCGTGATAACAGTAATAACAAATCATTTCAAGTGTCCCAAAATGTAAAACATTACTTCAGAACAAGGCTGCATGCCTCCCTTATCTGTGTGATCTAGTGAAACTGATAGTTCTGGCATTTCACAAAAAGGGTACATCGTAACAGAGATCGACGCCACTAATAATACAACAATAATCAAAAGTAATTGTAAACTTAAACTATTTATTTATCCTTTTACAAAATTTTACCGTTTTCATTATGAATTTACAATAATTTTTAATCATTCTCATCCGAACGTATGCTGTATTCGATCACAGATGGACCTAGCAGTCGACTCATATAAAAAAATCTGGACCCAGAAACATAATACAGTTGTAGTATATTATAAACTAGACGGCAAATCAAACACCCGTTGTCCCAGACCCACAGCTTTATTGACTCACCAGTGTTTCCATACAATAAATCATAACAATTCAGGTCAAACAAAACAACATGTGCCCAACTTAATATAAATAGGTCAAAACTGTCTGGCGCGTCGTGTGAGGAGTCTCGGGGAACATAGTTCAGTCTGCCAGCGCAGGGCGCCAATAAATATCAACGTATGTACACGAGGCCACTCGCGACACTACTCCCCCTATATATTTATAACTTTTCATTAAAAATTTATAATTTATTTCGTTATGTCCTATCTATGTAGGTCGACTAACACCGTTGCGCCGTGAATCCGAAACTGTACGGTGCTGCGAACATAGCGTCATTTAGTTGTCTATAGAAACTAGATGGCGCCGGACTGCACTCGGATAATTTTGTGGGTACGGTCGGTCAATAGCAGCGAAGGGAGTCAGCGGCGGGCGCAGGACGTCTGCTGGCGTCGCACATCAAACCTCTATTCAACAGTTGGCACTCGAGCTACCGTCCAGAGCCGGCCACACACTCCCGTCGCTAACCACCTGTAACAGAAGCTGAACGGTATTGCTATTTGCCAACATTTTTGTACACTGTTTGACTGCTCTGCCAATGTCAACATCTCGAGATATGTACGATAACCCGATTGCTTATATATTTCGACACACCACCCGCACTTACTGACGATGTTAGGTCCCTCGACTAACAGTGTGCAATGCTATGAAATATACATTTGCGACGTGAACACCATCGCCGTCATATACAGTAACGAGAACAATTTTATACAAATGTAGTTGCAAGCACGCAACGCGACTTATCGGAGTCTATACGGAAAACCGTTTGGACTTGTACAAAAATAAAATCTAAACCAAAACTTATCTGTCCGGGGACAGTTTTACAAAATTGACGCAGAGTTCGTATTGTATTACGTCGGGTCCGCTGGGGACTGCGTGAGGCACAGAATGAGGCGACATTGCACGGCGTCGCGGGGGGTGCGCGGGCGTCTACTGCGACGGATACTGCGCGGACGGCATGGGCGACGCGTACATCAGCGGCGCGGGCCCGCCGCTCCAGCCACCGCCCGCGCCCGCCGATCCGCCGCCCGGCATGCTCATGCGGTACCCCGCTGCAACAAACACACACATTACTACTCATGGTATTAACACAAGGTCTATTCTGCTAATATCTCACCGAGACAACTTGAGCTGTCATCCACCTAATGATAAGGAATCCACACTATTGACAGCTCAATTGCAGCTGACTTCACTTAAGTTTTCATGGTAACATTTTTACAGAAAAGATTGGCTGACTTTGGAAGTGACAAAGCCCAAGTATCGTACGTCATTTTGATTGTGAAAGAGAATTTATTGTATCTGATTGTGGTTACAAATACTGCCGAAACATGATGTTTACAAGTTCTTTAAAAGTCTCAGTATATTGCCGGAGGAAACCTCAGAACTGACGAAGAATATTGAAGGTCAAGTACATCAATCGCTTTCAATTTTGGTTGTGAAAGAAAATTTATGGTATCTAATTGTGGTTACTAATACTGCCCAAACATGATATTTACAAGTTCTCTAGAAGTCTCAGTATATTGCCGTGGGAAACCTCAGAATTGACGAAGAATATTAAAGGCCAACAGATATCAAAATAATGGCTCACTGGACTAAACCTTTATATAGGAATTCCTACAGGGAAATTGGTATTATTATTTCTGGCACCTGTGGCCTATACAAAATACAATAAACAAATACAAAAATATTAATAAATAAAAATATAAATAATATATACCGGATGACTTTTTTACCGTCTCGAAAAAAATAGGGTGTATTAGGTGAACGGAGTAGAAGCGTATGGCATATATATATATATATATATATTTTTTATAGCAGAAAAAAATATCTAAGTATTAATAAATACTACAAATTCGATGTAAACTTTTCATTTTAGAACAATAAAAACATACATTTTGAAAAAAAAAAATATTAAATCCTTTAAAAATATCGAAATTAAAAGCATATGCAACCTGCATTATGATTTGAATTTTGATTTTATTAAATTACTAGATATGCCATAGGCTTCCACTCCGTTCACCGAATATACCCTATTTTTTTCGAGACGGTAAAAAAAGTCATCCGGTATAAATTGTTATGCAAACGATTGGTCATTTGACTAAAACAATTCTCTATAGCTTTTAAAGTTAGGTTCAGAATATTGGATTAATCAAATGCTATCCTGTTCTGAAATTGTACTTTAATGGTGAGAATAAACAATTTTGATTTTTATTTATTTATCCTATAGGAAATTACTGGCCACAAAATAAAATCAAAGCAAAATTGACAACCCTACTTTCTTACCATCATCTTCCTGCCCTTATCCCATATTACTTGGGGTCGGCGCAACACGTTTTCTTCTTCCATTCTCCCCTGTCAACCGTCACGCTATCATTCACTCCCTTCTCTTTCATATCATTCCTCACACAATCCATCCATCTTTTCTTTGGCCTTCCTCTGCCTCTCCATCCATCAACATCTATATTCATCCTACTTTCTTACCAAACCCTACTTTCTAACAACCCTACTTTCTTACCAAACACGCAAAATTGTAAGGCTCTCGAATGAACAAAAAAACATTAAAAGACTGCCCAATAATAATCTGGCATCCTATCAGTAGTGTAATGTTCTTAACAAACAGAAAATAGTGCAGCTTTTCTACTTATTAATACTTCCGCAAATATAAATAGGTCGCATTAGTGACCAGTTTAATGACCGCAATGGTAATTATAATTAAGTACAGTCAGCAACAAATGTCGATTAACACTTGCAGTTTTTTAATCTTAATTATTAAGCGAAATATTAGCGGAACAGAAGTACTTAAAATTTTAAGAATATTAACTTTTACCCACTCACGCGACAATTGCCCGAAAAAAAAGCAGTTTATCCATCATTATGTGTTAATTTAGATGATGTCAAAAAGTAGCAGTGTAAACCGAATTTTGTTGCTGACCGTACCTGTTATAAATCGTCACGCTATGGAGAAATTTTCATAACCGACTTTCAAATTGAGAAAGGCAAGCAAAATAATGATATTCCGTGCCAAATCACACCCATGTTTACTTTCTCAGGAAAACTTACACAAAGGACCCGTGATGTTTACCCACACGAAGAAAAATTATAAGACACTAGCTTCTGCCCGCGACTTAGCCTGCGCGAAATTTCTTGTACCCCCCACCCACCGTGGTGCCAGCCCGCCCTATTGCTTCGTTTTCGCTTAGCGTTATTTCAGACTTTTTTTCTTTTTGATCGGCTCCTAAAGATAGTAGTGTAATATTAAATAGCCTATAACCTTACTCAAGAATTGGGCTATCAAATGTAAAAATATTTTTTTAAATCAGACTGCTACTTACAAAGCTTTTCGCGTTCAAACAAACTCTTCGGATTTATTTTATTAGTTTAGTTAAGATATGTAAAACATTCAATTTAAGATATGTAATACACATTATGTAATATACATTCAATTTAAGATATGTATGTACTAAAGCTGATTATCCAGAAAAAAATCTGATCTCTCCATAGAGAAACATGTACTTTGAAATTGACATTACGGAAACACGGTCACTTAGCTATAAAAATATTCGCAGTAAGTCGTTAGTTACCACGCCGCCGGATGATAACAACAGAATCGAGGTGGCAGACAGCAATGCTGATAAGGACACGTATGTTTGACAACATAGCTCACTTTTATTTTTAACTAGTCACCTAGGTGAAAGGCAGACCTCACTTGACTGACAGGCAGGCTAGAATGAAAGTAGTACAGACAACTAGGCATACATATTCAATGTGAGCAAACAAAATCGTGTGTTTATTATATGCGCTAGCACACTTTGAAATGGCGCTGGGGTCCTATTCTAATATACGCGTCATAACAAGCCATAAAACTGTTTTAGGATCATTAGGAGTCCCAA
Organism: Cosmia pyralina; assembly: GCA_946251885.1. Lineage (NCBI taxonomy): Eukaryota > Metazoa > Arthropoda > Insecta > Lepidoptera > Noctuidae > Cosmia > Cosmia pyralina. Next base: position 20,941,657 of record OX276360.1, read on the forward strand.
TAACTAACAATCAATCTGCCTAGCCTTTTCCCAACTATGTTGGGGTCGGCTTCCAGTCTAACCGGATGCAGCTGAATACCAGTGGCGTGCACTCCATACATGCAAATAAGCTCTGCATACCCTGTAGTCCCATACATACATGCCCCTCGAAATGATAAATAACTTTAACTCAAGAAAAATCATGGTAATAACTATATTAATCTAACTTATTCGCTATCACTGTTTATAACGCGCCATCTATTATTTTTATTTGAAACTAATTTCTTGGAGCGAGCGGCACACATCGCGCAGGCAGCGCTCCCGGTGAGCATAAGCAGAACAACGCCGTGCTTATTCTTCATACAACGCAACCCGTGTAGTACACAGCAATAATGTGACTGTGTGCGTGAAAATGTATGCGTGTGTTTAAGTTCTGGAAGCACAGCTTACATTGCAACCCGTCCAAATTGAGAAGCCGTAAAAGCACCGCTTAGTTGTTGATTACAGAGGGTTGACTTTTTTAGTCGGATTGACCAAAATTAGTTCGTAATATTTTGTAATTGCAAAGTTTTTACACGCTTTTATTCAACTTGCAATGTTTGTTTGTTTATTCGCCATATTGTTTTGATTGTTTTTCTTGGCGCAAGTGATTGACTATATATTATTATGTAATTATTTTAATCATTTGTAAAAAAAATGAAAATTATACCTGTGAGACCTGTGCTGCCGAAGTGTGTTAAATAAATTAAAATCTGCCGGTTTTCGACGTTATATTTTGAGGAAAAAGTTAAATTCATTGTAAACGGAAGGTGTGAACCCGCGTTATATTTAACTCAAAGAAAAGGTAATGCCTCTCGTTATTTTCATAGAAAAGTTTTGTGATACCTAATTATTACCTACTGGCAAACATGTTGTGTATAACACAAACACATTGTATTTTATCCATTGCTTTTTGTTTACAAATCAAGATAAAAATAATGTTTGGACCTTTATCGGATATTCAGATTAAAATACTTTAGATATTCGTTGTGGTCGCAAACAAACATCATGCGAAGCCAATGGCGCCGTGCGGTAAGAGTCAGTGTAAGATCCCTAATCTTACACTTACGGTAGGTGAGGTCGGGTAAAACAAACGGTCGGAAAAAAAAAAAACTTAGGTACTAGTTTCAGCTTGTTTAAGTTTTTTTTTATTTTAGCCGTGCATACCCTGTCTGAAATCTCTGTGCACGCCACTGCTGAATACCAGTATTTTACATGGAGCGACTGTCTATCTGACCTCCACAACCCATTAACTGGGTACTACGATACCCCTTGATAAGACTTGTTGTCAGACTTTCGGGCTTCTGACTACCCGTAACGACCGTCAAAGATCCACGAATGACAGCCGGGACTAACGGCTTAAAGTGCTTTCCGAGGCACGGTGGAGTCTCGGTATGTAAAGATGGTCACCTATCCACGGACCGACCCCGGCAAGCGTACCTTAACCTGATGGATCGACCCGTGCGACTGTTGTATGTCCCAATAACTAACAATAACACTAATAAATATGCTTCAGGGAATTAAGGGCGCATTTACGTGTGGACAGTCAAATAATTACTTTTTTAAACAAATGTATGTTTATTAAATGCTTTGCATTCTTAAAATGTTTTTCTGCGAATGGGTAGGTGCATATACGATTCTGAACTATAAACATAATTTTAGGTATAGGTCGTTTCTCAATAAATGAACTGAAGTAAAATTTTTCACTTCGGTTCATTTATTAAGAACCCAGAAATACTCCTCTGTCAAGAAAGTACCGGGAAACGGTCAATAATACACAAAATGTTAGTTATTCATCCAAAGCTATTTTATCGCCTTCAAAGTATGCTCCTTTAGAAACGATACACTTACACCAACGAATAATCCAATCATCAAAACATTTAATAAACGCTTTTTCCGGAATTGAGTTCAGTTCTCGCCGCGAATTCTCCTTATGGATTACCGAATGAAAACGGGTGCCACGAAGTGGTAATTTGAGTTTAGGAAAAAGAAAGAAGTCGGCTGGAGCGATATCTGGTGAATAAGGTGGTTGGTTGCGCAATGGTATTTGTTGGGTTTTTGGTCAAAAATTCGTTCACTATGATGGCCTTGTGCGAAGGTGCATTATCGTGGTGCAAAATCCAAGAATTTTCATTCTCTTAACGCCGCATAACGCTCAAATAATATTCTTTATTTACTGTTTGACCTTCCGGCAAGAATTCCGAGTGCACAACACCGCGATAGTCAAAGAAAACGGTCAACATGACTTGTAACAATGCGTTTCATGAATGTTGGGTCGGAATTGACTCGTTCTAGCATGTCCTCAGCGACTCTTATGCGATTGAGTTTTTGAAGAAAATTCAGGTCTTTTGGGACTAGCCGAGCGGCAACATGTTTCATACCCAAGTGATTATTTAAAATGGTACAGATCGACTCGTGAGACACAGAAAGTTCAGCGGCTATCTCTCTCAAACTTGAATGAGGATTTTCAGTTACTTTTTCCGATGTTAACTAGTTGAAGACGTTGATGGCCTACCAGAGCGACGCAAATCTTCCATCACATCTCGACCGCTTTTGAAGGCTTTGTACCACTCATAAGCAAATGTTTTTGATATAGTTGATTCACCGTAAGTCTTCTGTAACATTTTTAAGGACTCCGGACACGAAATTACATTGGCGATGCAAAGTTGAAGACAAACTCTTAGTTCGGGGTTTTTGTCCATTATGAAATTCGCAATACATACTAGATATGATCTAACTAAAAACAGCACTGTATTTAATCTAAATAACAGATGCAACTCAAACTCGGCGCCAATATAACAAAAAAAAAAATAAAACTAATAATTTGGAACCATAAACAAATCATCCATTCCCGATACTTTTTTTACTGAATGTATGTAAAATCTATCTACAAAAATCATTTTAAGAATTTTAAGAATTTTATTTATTAAACATACTTTTGTAAGTTTAAAAACTAAAACCCGACTACTGAAAAATCACATTCTAAAAAATATGAACAAGAAAATTAATATTCTCATCTGAAATCAGAAAAAGACCGACAAATTAAAAATCTGGAGTCACATGTAATCTGTTCGATTTATGCTAACATGACGTGTGACTCCGGATTTTAATAATATATAAGTTATGTATAATATAGAAAACATCATGTTTTGTCAAGTCGTAAAAACCGTGCGAAGCAGGGCCGGGTCTCTAGTTATATATATTTGTAATCACATTCTCGAAAACGGCTCTAACAATTTCGATTGACTGATGTAAAATAGGGGTTTACGGGGACGAAAAATCAAGACCTATCCTAGACCTATCTCATCAGGGAAAATTCGTTCTTTATTTTCACCCGAGCAGAGCTCGGCCGACCAGGTATGTACCTACTGCTATTGACTGATATTGCAATACTCGAAGCTATGTTCTGGGCGGACACAATTCAAGATTTCTCGCTAACAAGAACTTCATTACTCTCCACTATGCTCAACCCTTCAAAGTAAGTAGTCAAGAGGCCATTTTTTAGATGTGCTCGTTCCATCATATAGACCTCGTCCTTTACTTTCCAACAGGCAAGATCAAGGTCAAAAGCGAACCATAAAGGTGGCCACACACGTAACTGCAAGCATGACAAGTCTGCATGAACAATAATTTTGTGCAAGCGTGCTGCAGTGTCTGTATGATGATTTTGTGCAAGCGGCATGAAGATTGATAGAATGTTCATTATGTGACTTGAACAAGCCACACTTGTTCAAGTATGATTGAATGTGTCAATCATTCGCACACCAGTTGCACAAAATTAATGCAGCTAAAGCAAGCGCGTCGTCGTCGTCCATCGCTCAAGCAAAAACTGATACTGCTCCGGCTTGCTTGTTCAGGTATGTAGCCTATAGGGAAGTTGTACACGCTTGCACATAATGCTTGTTCATGCCGGCTTGTCATGCTTGCAGTTACGTGTGTGGCTACCTTTACTGGTTACCGTCATCCTGCATCATCCCATTTCTGGGCAAAGGCCTCCCCTATACCTTCCAGGATTTCGTTCCAGGAATGTGGACCATTGTGTCACCCATTAATTATAATATTTTTGTAGTGACATACCTGCTGCTGCGGCCTGCGGGTTGCTGTAGGCGGTGGCGTACTGCTGGTAGTACCCCGGCGCCATATACCCTTGTAACGCCGGGTAGCCCTGAAATAACATGCACGCTCGTTAACACCGGGCATAGTGATTGTCGTCCGATCGACACGCAACATTACTTTCAAGTGAGAAATTGCGTTTTTTTTTTTTCTTGTAGTGAGGATTTAAAGTAACCATATTTTTGTCAAGTTTATAGTATTCCTGTTTATTACTGTGATGACGAGCATTTTCCAATAAAAAAATTTATAAGTAGTAAAAAAGTGTGGGGAGAAATGTCGTAATTTTACATACATGAAATGTTACAAAAATGTGTGCAGGATATAACTCAGTTGTAGCTACTTCCTGTGGTATTTCCTTGTATGAGAATTTCTATGAATAAGATATTAACTTATTTTTAGAATCACTAAAAAATAAGGAAAATTCCTACATTACAATTTGCCTTTCTAGTTAAATAAGAATTAATATAAAACGGACTCATACAAGCAAGTTTTAATGCTTTTCCGTAAATATATTTTATCAATTGAAATGATTATTGACGTTAATCATGCCAAAACTTCCAAAAACATCAACATAAATTCATAAAAAAAATCCCGCTAACTACATTAAACAACGAAAATACACAAAATCTCATGCCGCATCATTATTTACGAGCACAGTCGAATGTCATGCACACTATGTAGCAAGTAGCTACAAGACCACGCATAACTCTCACAAAAACAACGCGCGTTTAAAATTCAATAGTCGGCTTCATGAACGTGAAACTTTCAATGGACGCATTTGCATATTTCACGACGTACGTTACGTATCTTGACTTACTGTAATTCAGATCTATAAAAAGTATAATATTCACGCTGTAGTTCACGATTAAAATGTTGCTTAACTTAGCAATAACCACCTGTAGATTGAGTCTAGAATTTTTATAGTTAAGACTGGTTATGCAAAATTAAAAATTCCGTAATTAATTTGCTTTTTCCTATTTCCTGGTTTTAATTTACGCGATTAGTATCAACGTGGTAGATGGCTTTTAGAGAGCTAAACTGCTGTTGCTAATTCGATGTACTATGGGCCAAAGTTCTGCATGATCACCTCACAGGCGATAATCACATGCACGGCTCACGACTCGATCGCACAATGTTCGTTTGTCACTAGCTGCGCTCTCACAGGAATATTTTCTTAAGTGAGCATGCTTAAGTTTTGTCCATCGTACCTACCGTTGGCAACTAGGATTTTGTTATCGGCCATCTGATTGGCTAACAGGCGTATACATAGCAACTTGTGTGTATCTGGAGAATGTATTGGCACCATTTAAAGTCATAAATTAAGATCAGTTGACTTAACAGCTTTCGCAGATGACTGGTAAAGTGAACTTTCGATCATAGATTACAATGTTGAGAATTCAGCAGCTCATCAATTTTATACAATCGTTCAGGTGAAAGAGTAAAAAGCTTGGCTTCGCGCTTTTATGAGAAATTGATTTGCAATTTTATGGAAATTAGCTTAGTCTAGACCCATAAAAACGTACATATTTATAAATGCAACTCACAGTAAAAATAATTAGAAAACAAAACGATTTGGGTAGGTTAGTAAACGAAATGTTACAGAAAATGGTTCAAATCTTGGATACTTCATATGACATTTGCTTGGAAAAGTGATAACAAACTCTTATCAAAGTCTAGATACACGTTACTTTGGCGAGGAGAATTTAAACACGCGTATGGTTTGATATACGCAAATCTGACAAGTCACACGGAATGAACGTAGGAAGGTATAAGCAGTTTTTATATCATTTGGACTACGGCACTTAGCTTGGCCCAGTAAGTAGTTAGGTAGCCATTTTTGCCATAGAGCCAAAAATAATCATATTATTCGTAGGTGCTCACTACTAGGAATAAATATTTAGAAATATGAGGAGAAATAAAGAGTAATAACAGCCGCACAGGTCGATCTATCAGGTTAAGCTACGCTTGCCGCGGTCGGTCCGTGGATGGGTGACCATCTTTACATACCGAGCGAAACCCCTCCGTGCCTCGGAAAGCACGTTAGCCGTTGGTTCCGGCTGTCATTCTTGGATCTTTAAGTCGTTACGGGTCGTCAGAAGCCCGCAAGACAACCAATCTTACTAAGGGATGTATTATCCAGTAAGTAACTGGGATGTGCAGGTCAGATAGGCAGTCGCGGTTAGGCTGGAAGCCGACCCCAACATAGTTGGGAAAAGGCTAGGCAGGTGATGATAGTACATACTAAACAGGAAAAGGATGATTATAATTTTTTATTAAGTTAACAAACTAAGTATATTATGTACCATAGACTAGATAATACTATAAAGAGTGTTCCAGAAAGGTGTGGTAAATTTTAAGGTGCGGGGTTCAGAGCATCAAACTGAACCACTTTTTCCATAGGACCAACATCGTAATCGAAATTTTTTTTTTTAACAACTTTCCTATAGAAAACTTCAATACCTACTCGACGCAAATGTATGGGACGGCTGCTTATTTTTTCGCGATTACGATGTTGGTCCCATGGAGAAGGTTGATAGGACCAACATCGTATTCGAATTTTTTTTTTATCAACTTTCCCATAGAAAACTTCAATACCTACTCGACGCAAATGTATGGGACGGCTGATTATTTTTTCGCGATTACGATGTTGGTCCCATGGGGAAGGTTGATAGGACCAACATCGTATTCGAAATTTTTTTTTTATCAACTTTCCCATAGAAAACTTCAATACCTACTCGACGCAAATGTATGGGACGGCTGATTATTTTTTCGCGATTACGATGTTGGTCCCATGGAGAAGGTTGTTCAGTTTGATGGCCTGTACCATACCCTTCAGGTACACCTGTATAGGCGGTGCTATGCACTATCTCTATTTTGATCTATAACTTTAGTAAATACATAAAGCCCACAAAGAAATCTATCAGCTGATTAAAAATTAGCTGTCTCGTACATTTTGATCGCGTAGGTTTCGCACTTTGTAGGGAACAGCTGTTTTTTTATATATATTTCAGGGTGGTAGTTCCATGGTAAAAGTTGATCATTTTTATGGGTACTACACTCCGTTAAAGTATGTCCCTCGTTTAACCTAACATCCTGTATAAATAAAAAGAGAAGTCCTGACTGACTCATCAACGCCCAGCCCATACCCTTGAACCTAGAAAGCTGAAATTTTGCACAGAGGTTCCCTTTATAATGTAGACAAGGAATACGGAAGGATTTCCCGGTAGTACGTTCCCGTGAGATATTTTCTGACATCCACGCGGGCGAAACCGCTGGCAAAAGGCAGTATTCCATATAGTTTTAACTAAAAGGTATATTGGTTTTCCACATTTTTACTATATGCTATCGTTCTTCCAAACACATTCGAATTTGAGCATTTTTATGATTGATTAAATATTCATGTTTTCAATTCGACTATAAAAAGCAAATACAAAACACATTTACCTGTTGTTATCTGCAACTACCAAGAAAGTTTACTAGGCAAGGAACTACAACACATTTATGGAATAAAATCTAAATATATGATTGGTGAAAAGAAACTAACTACTTATGAACTGCCCAATCGAAAATCTACCACTACAATATTGTAAAAAAAAGGTTTGCTAAAATACTAAAAAGTGCCAAACAAATCTATCTACCACACATGATAAAACTCAGAAGATAAATTCAGAAGTACTACCTGATTCTGTACGCAAAACAATAAAAACAATATTTTTATTACAATGTTAGATATCAGCTTATTATTATATAAATATTGGTCAAGGTTGCAAGCTTTTTCGAGAATAGAATTTGTTTTATTACACATACAATATGTCATTATATTGTGGGTACTTATTTCAGGAGACTTGCGCTTACGTCGCGTCGCTTCTGCTTTGGCCAACGAAGCATGCGCAGCTTTCTAACCTTGACCCAAAATACGATAAAGTAATCACACTGTATAGCAATCACTAATCCTTTCGCAATAAAAAAAAATTACTATTTTTATAATCCAAAGTAGATAACAATTTTTATTTGAAAATCATGTGCAATTTCTTTATGAGTAAGTTGTTAAAGTCGTTATCACGGAGTTGTAAGAAATGGAGTGACAATGTTCGCCAACGGCGTTATGCACACTTGCATACGCGGAGCGAATAGTGCTTCTATAGTAACCAATCAAAACAACGCTGTATTACGCGCCGCAGGCAATCAGCCAATGAGAAACGTTTTCTTGTCTGGTGAATCAGAAACATGCGTCTGATCACCCCATCTTTGCTACTCCGTGGTCATTCTAACAAAGAAAAAGATTAACTATGTAAAGTCGCTGATATTTACCTGAGCGTACCAGTAGCCCATTCCTTGTTGATAGGGGTATGGGTACTGCGTTTGTGCACCCATCGCGGGCGGCGCCGCTGTCGCATTGTTCGTACTCTGGAATCACAAAATATTCTCATGTTATTGGAATACTTATGAAGCGATTATCTGTACAAATGTACAATGAACATAATAGGTAAACAAAGTTTGCAATTAGGAATACCAGTGAAGTTCATAGACTTTAAGATAAATAACTTTGCTTTAAAAATTAGGCATTCTCTAATATGCAGCAGACACATTTAAATTGGATTTTTTACTTGATTCTTTATTTTTCAGTGCATTATTAATAAAAATAGGTTAATTACTTTACTCTCATTTTAATCACTTACCAAGTCATTATAATTAAGTATTATTTGTATTTAATTTTAGTTCCTAAGGGAAATGTGACCTTACATTCAACAAAATTGTAATTTTTCATGCATAGTTTGAATTTTATGGTGAATATTTAGCATTCAAATGGATTATTACTAGTTTTAATTGCAGAAGATATTTGCTGGTTTAAGTGCATTTCACTTGCGCCTAGTTATCTCTTTAAAGGGCTAATGAGACACTATAGAAGTTTTTTTGTTATTTTGCTATGGCCGTATAGTGTCAGTTGTAAAGCGTTATTGTTATCAGCAAGTCATTTTTGAAACATTTTGATGGTTTATCTTCAAGCAATATTAAGTAATGTATTCATTTACACCGGAGCCTAAACACTAACTTTGTAATGATACTTAGATTCTTGCTCAGTTGGCAAGTTTAAAAAAGTATTATATAAATTTATTCAACAACAGTAAAACTATGTAGAGCGCGAAAATGGTACTATTCTAAGAATTTACACTACTCACATGCACAAACTGTCTGCTGACAAGAATGAATCAAATGCTCAAAATACTACACAGAGCAAGAACCTTATTTTGTTGTAATTGAAACAAGCGTTGTGTCTCAACTCAACCACAGCTGTTGTTTTGTTTGCAGGAGTTAATGCCAATTAATTGTTTTTAGTGTGAGAAAGTATGCAAAAGCAACCAAAATTGCAACAGAATAAGGTCAATTTTACAACTACAGTAATATGGTGACTTTGCATTTCTTTTTAGGCTGCATACATGAGTTTTGTGCTTATTATATTGGTAACAACATTCTTATAATGCAATTGATAAGAATGAGGAAATTAGATCATAATTTGATTAATTAAAAAATAATAAAGATAACCTCAAACATATAACTGTTTTAAATATCATACAGATAATCAACAGGTTAATTTAAATTGGAAAACAGGTCTTCAAAGTTCTGATTTACATATTAAACAGATTGGAATTATATGCAAGAATATGTATGACCAAAAAAATGATAATGTGGAAGCTTTAATGCAATATATCTGACAAATTGGGAACTTTGATAGGGTAAAACATATTTTAGGTAAGTAGTTCCATTTCACTAAGTATTTTTAAAAGAGTAACTGCGGAGTTTCTTGCCCGCTCTTCTCCATATGAAACAACTATTTGGAATCATGCACATAGCTTCTGATGTTTCATAAGTGCCCATATGTGGTTTATATGAAATGAAATAATTTGATATTGAGTATTGTTGCAAGTTCAACAATGATTTATCAAATTTGGATGTTGTAAAAATTGTTTCACAATCAGTTTTGGCAAGGGATGGTTTATAATCCAATATTTGATCAATAATACTTGTCACTAACATGATGTATTTACCAAACATTTGTATCCATGACAAAATGTAATGTCCACTGTGTGTTATTTACCTACAATGTTAGAGATGGTAAAAATGCTATGGGACTAATAATTATTTTACATAAACAAGCCTCCATAGGCATTTGAACCTTTTAAAATTTGCAAACGGCCTATGTTCTGCAGTTGACTGCAACAAAGCATGTTCATTGATCGCCAGAAGCTACATTCTACTCTAAACATCTACTTTTCCAATTGGGAACTGCTTAAGACTATATTTCATGTTGTCAGAGTTTTTATAAAGTCTAATAAGTTTCTTTTTATACTTGAACCATTATGCAGATGTTTCTTTGAAAAACTAAATGAAGGTTTCCAGTAATTACAAAAATATACCAGATGTAATTACTTACCACCATAACCTGGTTCATACATTCACAATAAGTTTTGGTACAATATAAATTAAGTTTCATGACATCTTTTTGGCATATGGCTCGCTTCTTCAATGTCAAATTGTTATGTTTACCAACTTTGTCACCAAATATTTGCTGTAACATGCAAGTCGCTGCTCTGCAAAGAAATATTAGTTACCTGCAGATAAGTATACAAACCTGGTTATCACCTCCTCCATTCTCTTTGCCCCAGAAACATTTAACTATATGCCCACTAATTTCTGTGTTGTGTGTTGCTTCAATGGCATGTGCCGCAGCTTCTTTAGTTGTAAACCTAATGAAGGCATAACCTTTATCCCTGAACACTCGTATGTCCTGTATCTGGCCAAACTGTGAGAATGTGTTCTGCATCAACTCCTCAGTTATAACATTGCTAGTGAATCCACCGCAGTATACCGTCGTGTTTGTCGGTGAGCTTTGATTGTAAACTTCGTCAAAAGTTGGCTGTTTTGCTCGCTTGCTGCTCGGTGCACCTTCATTTGGCTTGGACGGCGGCTTGCGCGTCGACCAGTTCGTACGTATGGAGCGGGATCCTAACCACTGCCCGTTCATTGCCTGAATAGCGGCCTCTGCATCAGCCTTCTTAACGAAAGAAACGAAAGCGTACCCTTTAGATTTGAGCGTTTGTGGGTCGCGGACTATTCGACAATTCGAAATTTCACCGAATGGCGCAAATGCCTCTCGCAATATGTGCGTTTCAATTTCCGGTGATAAATCTCCTACGAATATGTGATGATGGTTGCTGGTATCAGTCTTCGGCTGATTGCCAGGACTCGTAGCCCAGTTAACCTTCATTTCCTTGTCGAGGACCACTCGCTTGTTCATGGCGGCCAGAGCTGTAGCTGCCGCCGTGTGACTTGTAAACTCGAGAAAGGCATAGGGATCGTTACCGGGCTCGCGGATTATCTTACAACCTTTTACTTCGCCTATTTGTCCGAACAACGTACATATGAATACTTCTGTAACACTCGCGTCCAAATTACCGACGTAGAGAGTTTTAGGATGGCTTTCGTCGCCCATATTAGCTTATATCGTAATCTAGCGATTACTTAATTACGACTATGAACACTAATATTGAAAATAAGCGTTAATCAACGTGTTATTTCATCACATATAACATTGGATGACGGATAAAAGGAAAAATGTCGCAAACAGCGCCTAGAACTTCTCGAAAGACGTTGCTGTTGACTCGTGAAACGTTCACTTTTCGGAAACAAACGCATCTATAGACGAATTTCCGGTGGAATTGATTTGAAAAATTGGCGGGAAGAAACTTTAATCTTACAAAAAGAACACAAACCCACACGAAAATAAATTCGGGCATAAAAATTGTTTACTTCACATTAATAGCGAGGTTTATTTTATTTTTTTTTAAATTAATAAACTCCAAAATGTAATGTGCAATTCGAAGACATAAACAATGTAAACTAATGTTCATAGATTTTATGCAAAACTTTTCCGGAAACGAGTGTCAGTTGAAAGTCTATGACTCATCATAAAGTGCTCTTTCGATTACAAATAATTTTTAGAAGTTCTTGGTTCCTATTGGTCCTTAATCATTATATGTCAAGCTTAACCAATAGGGAAAGGTTCAGTGTTTTTAAATTGTAAAGGCATTTCATCATAGACAATTCAGCAAGAAAAAGTAAACAATATTATTATGTATCAAATTATTATTATATAATAATTGTATTAAAAGTACACTTTCTATTAAATTACCACGCATTTAATTCAACTCGTGTCTTTGTATATGATACATTAGTCATTTACCTCTATAATTTTTTAATTTATAAAATACCTATTCCACCTGTAGATGTTAGTAGTATTTATTCTGTGCCTGTATTATCTCATTTTGAAACTAGACTCTAATTTTAATTAGAGTTGATTTGTAATTATAGTGAAATTAAGAAAGAAAATAAACAAACTAAATATTCCATGGTATTTTATACTTGGTAACATCGTCTTTTTTTGACAGTTCACGAACGACAAGTTGGGTTGTCGCACGATGTAAAGTTTATAAATTATTATAAAATCACAATTAAAGTTTGTGTAAATAAAATAAGTAACGATACTAGACACTTAAGTGTTTAAAATATCCGTTTTTCCACAAAAACCTTATACCTAAAGTTATTATCGGGCGAGGTTAGAACCGCTTGTCAAGTACACGTATGCAGCTATGTTACTAATGTTCAGTTTTTGTGATTTTTGAGTGAAATGACGTGAAAAGAGCCCGCAAAAAACACAAGAGAAACAATGTTGCCCCTTACGCAAAAGGACACGCGGCTTCCTCGCGGAACTGTTGGTGGAATACGTGAAAAGGTTGCAAATTGGATGAGACTAATTTATTCTGATAAGAATTCGAGGAATTTATTCATGTTCCTTATTCTAAATTTGTCCTTTGCGTTTGTTGAGTTGTTTTATGGTGTTTGGACAAATAGTTTAGGTAAGTTCACAAAAAAAACATTTTCATCACTAATTTTATCATGTTTTTTCCTGTAAGGCTTTTGTAGCATATTTTATACTAGATGAGATACTGATTTGTGTTTATTTTTTTATAGGTCTAATTTCTGATGCATTCCACATGTTCTTTGATTGTACGGGGCTGGTGGCAGGTCTGGCAGCCTCCTTAGTGTCGAAATGGCGCGCAAATGAACGATTTTCTTATGGATATGCGCGGGCTGAAGTGCTGGCTGGTTTTGTAAATGGATTGTTCCTGTTATTTATAGCATTTTTCATCATGAGCGAGGCTGTGGAAAGAGCTATTGAGCCACCAGAGGTAAATACTCAGTTTTGCTTACTTTCTTCTGTAATTGGCCTTAAAAGTAGACCAGTAAACCAATTTTTTAATTAGTTTATTGCTTGAAATATTTAACTGTTTTCAGTGATGTATGCTTATCCAATATGATTCCAATTGTTTTCTGCTAGTCACGGTACCTATTTAAAAATAGAGTTAAAGATAACCAATACATACTGGCTTACACCAAAATAGGTTCAACAGAGTCATCATCATTCTCCTGCCCTTATCCCAATCTATTTGGGGTCGGCGCAACATGTCCTTTTTTTCCATACTTCTCTATTATTTGTCATCTCGGTAGTCACTCCCTTTCTAGCCATGCATCTTTCACACAATCCATTCATCGTTTCTTTGGTCTTCCCCTACTCTTATAGCCATCGACATTCATACTCAAAACTTTCCTCACAACATTTTCCCCACTCCTCCGCATCACATGCTCATACCATGACAACCGATTTCCGCACACACAGGTTCAACAGAGTGAATGACAATATTATTAGAAAGGTCAGAAAGCCTCTCTAAAGGTACAAAATCAAACTAATTATTTTCTCAAGAACAAGTACCCGCCATGCTTATGTTACAACACAAGATAGAGTGGATGTTGTGTGAGTGAATGATAGACATGGAAAATATCTTAATATCTATCTATCTATCTTTCTTTCTTATCTTAATTTTACAAATTGAACATTTATTTTCTGTTCCCATAATTTCCAAATAAATCCATTTTATAATCAACTTAATGTAGTAAAAAAACCATTAAGAATCCATTTTGCAACCATTGTTATCTAAACAATGATAAAAGTTTTACTTAATCTTTTATCTACATTATTGCTTGGCATGATAAGTTCACAACTTTACAACATCTACTGTTTTATATTGTGTAACTTACATTTACTTATGTTGCTTATCGTAGGTTGGTAGGTTTAAGGTCATTTAAATAGTCATACTCATGTTTGGCATCGATTTTGACCTTAAAAATACATGCCTAGGTAATACGGGCTGGTATCTGCAACTTCATGTCAATGCGCGTATTTTTCGTATGGAAATACATGCCTAATGCAAGATTGAAATCTTACCTAACCTTTTTTGTTCACCCGATGAGGCGGTGACCCGGAATCTGGTTTGTGTCCAGTAGAGGACAACAGGCTCGCCCCCTGTTACATGGGACTTTAACAACATAACTGCTGAAATGCGAGTGTACTTAAGGTGCAACCAGTGATGCACCTATAGTACCTGGAGCCATATAATGAAGCATGAATGCCATCATGATTCCAGTCTGAAAAAGGGATGAAGCTATTGGTCATGTATAGCTCTGTCTCTCTCTCGCACTGGAATCATGATGATTGCCATTATGATTTTTGATTGTATTCGGTACCTGTATTCTTGTTAGGCAGATCTAACAAGGCTACACTGTGATGTTATGTTTATGTGTGTTTTACATTTGTGATTGTTTTTGCTATAGAACACAGCCCCTACCAGCATCCCCTCACTACGTCCCTGTTTAAAATGGGGAGAAGAAGAAAATTTCCTAGCAACTTTTCTCTGTTTGTTATGAATTTTAATAGATTGTGTCTATTCAGGCTGTATCAGGAAGGTGTGGTATAGACCATCAAACTGAACAACTTTCTCAATGGTACCAACAAGCAACAGCGTAATCGCGAAAAAATTATTAATTGACCCATGCGAAACTTCAATACCTACTCGTCCCAAATGTATGGGACAGTTGATTATTTTTTCGCGATTCAGATGTTAGTCCCATGTAGAAAGTACACCCTTTATAAAACAAGTAAATAGTCGTCATCATCTACTTGTCCTTGTTGGGTCGTCACAACCAAAGTCACAACACATTATCGCCTTCCATTCTCCAATGAGGGTTTTTTTTGGCAGCACTGAGACGTAATTACAAAAGTGTCAAAAGACCTATATTTTCTTTAACTCATGGGCATGACTGAATGAAACAAATGACGAACGTTATATTTAATATTAATTATCGAAACGGAAGACCTCTTGTCATAGTGGTGCCAACTGGTGGCGTTAATTTTCATGGAAACCCTCAGAATGTTAACTAATTGATATTTACAAGAAAGTACAAAAGAAAGATTCAAGGCCAAAGCAAATATAATGTTTTATGTATGCAGTAGCGAGCCAAGTCTTTAGTTCACAAGGTAACAAAGTGTGTGAAGAAGAAATTACTTTGTATGGATGCATAACATTTCAATTGTTTTACATACTTCCTTGTAACATTGATAAGATCATAAACAAATACCACACAATACTCAACCTTAACGCAATAGGATAAGGTCTAAAGTAAATTTAATAGTAGAATGTCTTTAATAATATCAGCATAACTAATCAGATTTATGGTCCCATTGACTTAAGCAAAACAATAAATCTTTGAAACTATGTGTTGTTGAAGAAAGACATTATTTTTAAATTATTACTTTTATATTTATCATAAACCTAACAATTTTAAGGCCTATAAAGTCACACTTATACAATAAAAAATGTATCACTTATTTCAGTTAACTTGTTTCTGACATTTTCTGTACTTAAGTAATAACAAAATAGATTAATTATGTACTCAATTAATTTCAAATTTAAGAATGAAACAGAAATAAATCAACAAGAAATGGACACTAATATTGTTCTTTTGATAGGCGCATAGACTAGTATACAGGGTGGAAACATTCAGCGGGGCAGTAAGGGGAAGTACCTTATCCGTTGCAGCTACGCGAAAATGGTCTTAGGAGACTATCTATATTTTTTTATGGAATTTTGATCCTCATTCAAAAATAATTACAGTTAGCAAGAAAATAGCCATTTTACACAAAAACATTTTTTGATGCCAATCGATCCTGTTTCTAATACTGATCAAAAACTTTTATGGGACCAACCGTCGTTGGAGTACTCAAAAAGTCACAAATTGCAAAAAACTTTTCAAATATCATGGCGTTTAGAGCAAGCCGTACTCTCTAAAACTGACCATAAATCATAATCCAGCGGATTAAGATCGGGACAAGACGACGGCCAGTCTTCAGCTCTGATGAAGTCCGAAACGTTCACTTCCAACCAAGACTGCGTGGACCGAGCTTTATGACCCGGCGCCGAGTCTTCTTGGAAGGACCATACTTGGTTATTGAACATGGTGTTGTTAAGGGGCTTAACTACCTTCTCAAGAATGGTATCTTGATACACTTGTGCCAATGTTTTCATACCTTTTTCACAAAAATATTGCTCAGTCACTCCTTCATAGCTAAAACCCCACCAAACCATCACTGAAGTCGGATAATGCCCACGTTGCACTCTGTCGACTAATTGGGAAGCTTCCTTAGAGCTTTGAGCATAAATACGGTCATTTTGTTTGTTAAAATATTGCTCAATTGTAAAGATTTTCTCATCTGTAAACAAAATTTTTCTGTGACCTCCCTTTGCGTACCGCTTCAGTAGTTGTTTCGATTTTACCACCCTATTCTTATTTAAATTATCAGTTAAAAAATGACCAGTGCGTCTCTTATAGGCTGCAAGTCCTAAGTCATCTTTAAAATACGCGACATAGTTCTGGGTGCTATCTTCATCTCCCGAGATAAAATCTTTTGCTTTCGGACAGGATTTCTTCGAATTCTTTCCCTTGCTGCTTTGACCACCTTTTTCGTACGAACACTACGTGGACGGCCAGATCTTTTTCTGTCACAAACAGAGGAGGTCTCATTGTACCTATTAATAGCCCGGTACACAAACATTTGACTAATACCAAGCGTATGGAGAGTTTTAAAAATTGCATTTGGCTCCATACCAACATTGTGTAATGCAATCTCAGCGATTCCGTTCTCTTTATCACCCCCCTCTATTTTAATATCGCAAAATATTGTACAATGTATTGGCGCCAAAATTATAAAACTCAATGAACAATCGTGTAAAAATGACAGATTCCAAATTCAAATGTAATATCTTTCTTATTTTTAATTGTAACAGTATTTACGGCCAGACTGTGTATATTCGTAAATTCCGAATACCTAAATGTACTATCTGAAATGCAGTCCTCAGACTAAATAAAAAACCCAAACAGATTAGCGCTGCGAACAATGCAGTGAAGCATGCGCAAAACTACACCTCGCTCCGTGCATACGCGCTTATACGCACACATTTATACCAAATTATAATTAAACTACACCGCATTACGTGCACACATGTTTACGAAACCCGAAATGTGAGGCCTCACGTCACTATTGATAGCGCTGTCTTGGTTTTTTATTTAGTCTGTGATTCAGTCGTTGAAAATCAATATAAAAATCACACCGAAAAATGAGCTACTATAAACCAACTTTCACCCTACGTCAGCCACACGATTTCCAACACAGAGTCATTGTATTAGTGTTGAAATTCAGTTGGCAAATAAGTGAGACAATTCTGACGAGTAGGCACGTATTTTATAAGTATTACCAACAGTTTATTGTCATGAATAACCGTATCGTTGCAGCATCGTAACAGGGTTTATTGTAGGTATGGTGTAGTGTTGACTCAATTTACATGTGAAAATAAAAGAACTTGCAACAACTTGGGAATGTCATAGTCTTTATTTAGTTTGTCAACTCGGGCTGCTGCGGTCCATTGCTCAAAAAGTCCAAAAAGTTTATCCCAAGTTAGGCATCTACACCCAGTTCTGCGCCTTATGCATTAAAATCTCCCCTCTGCCCCCTATCCTTCAGGTTGTAGCATGTCGTTCCCATTCTTTTTTTTTTGTGGATGGGAAATCATCACATGATTTCTCCCGCTCTGGGCGGAGCGGGAGGGCGTGTCAGACTTTTACTGACTAAAACCCACCCGTGTTCCTTCAGTTGCCCATGCCAGGGCCACGGTATCTCTTTCGAACTACCCGCGACCCCGGCGGCTTCGGCCCTATTGGACCCCGTCACTGCTGACATCTCTTGGAGGCGCGCGAGGAACACAACGCGCCGTCGACCCGGGCCTGGTCCTTACCGGACGGCGAGCTGCCTACTCGTCGTCCGCAAGCCCGCGCCTACGGTGGCCGGGAATCGGCAATAGATTCCCGCCGCCCAGGGCGTCTCCTGCGGCAGCTAGGGGCGTGAGGGCGCGACTGTTGCCTCTCCCTCGCGGGTTTTGCCTCCTCCTTCGGAGCATTACTGCTTCGCAGAAGGAGGTGACGGCCTCCCATGCACTCTCGCTCCGCACCATGGCCTGGACCAGGTTTGGACGCGAGAGATCGCCGCGCCCATCGCCTCCGCGAGAACACGGCGGTGTTTCGCCCAAGCCGGGCAGACCTCCACAGTATGCTCCACCGTATTCTCCAGGCGATTCACACAATGGTGACACCCGGGCGTTTCCTCCCGCCTTATCCGAAACAGGAACCTCCCGAAACAACCGTGTCCGGTGAGGATCTGCGTCAAGCAGAAGGTGAGGACGCTGTGGCGCCTCTCCAACCACTCCTCAAAGAGGGGACTTATCGCCGCAATCGTGGCGTGCCCAGTCGTTCCCATCCTTCCACCTGGCCGGGTGCGGGGGCGTCCACGTCGCACGCTATTTATGCAGTTTTTCTGTAGATAAAAACTACACCTATTAGGTTGGGGAAAGTCTTTTCGCATTATAGTATGTATGAACTTAAAATAAAATCTCTTTGGCTATACTATTTGTATCTGGCTGGTTTTGGTATCATTGAAAGTTTAAATTTTAAAGAACATAATTCCAAATTCAAATTAGGAAAATGTGTGATTTTCATTTGTTTTTCGTACTGTCAAGATGAGTGAATCTAATGAAGAAATTCGATACATTTTAAAATTTTACTACAAAAAAGGTAAAAATGCAACACAAGCCGCGAAAAAAATTTGCGATGTTTATGGACTCAGTGCAGTGTCTGTGAGAGTAGCACAAATTTGGTTTAAGCGTTTTCAATCCGGAAATTTTGATGTCAAAGATGCACGTCGCTCTGGTCGCCCTATTACGGATAAAATGGATGCCATTTTTGAAAAAGTGGAGCAAGATCGGCATATCAGTAGTTACGACGTAGCTGAAGAACTGGGAATTGACCACAAAACAGTTTTGGCGCATTTGAAAAAAAGTGGGTACACACCAAAAGCTCGATATTTGGGTACCTCACGAGCTCACTGAAACAAACCTAATGAACCGTGTACTCATTTGTGATTCTTTATTACGACGTAATGAAACCGAACCATTTTTGAAGAAGCTGATAACTGATGATGAAAAGTGGATCATGTACGACAAGAACGTGCGAAAAAGGTCCTGGTCAAAGGCCGGTCAGGCTTCACAGACTGTGGCGAAAGCCAGGTTAACTCGCAACAAGGTGATGCTGTGTGTGTGTTGTGGGATTGGAAGGGCATTATTCATTATGAGCTGTTACCACCAGGCAGGACCATCGATTCTGAACTCTACTGCGAACAACTGATGAGATTAAAGCAAGAAGTTATGAGAAAGCAGCCGGGATTAATCAACAAAATGATTCAAACTCCGATTGATAATGAGTTACGCAATTAGGGTGCAGGGGATTACCGATTAACTGATAATCAGTTAATCGGTAATCATCATTTAGGTCGAACAATCGTAATACAGTTTAATAAGATTAAGATGCAAGCAGTTTATAAGTAGCACATTGCTGTGGACGAACATGGTGTGATCGTTGCGTTCACTGTGTGTGATTAAATGCCCAATCGGCTAACTGCGCAAAGTTAGTAGTGGTAATTAGTGACCGATGCTTAAACACATAATTGAACTCATGATAACAAACCATAGATATATATCTATGTAACAAACACATATCACAAAAAAAAAATAATCAGCTGTTCCCTACATTTATATTCGACTCTTCAAAATGTAGGGAACAGCAGACTTTTTTTCGGGATTTCAAGTTTGGTTCCAAAGTAAAAGTTGTTTGTTATCATGAGTACAGTCGCGTTTAAATGTCGGTCACTAATTAATTACCAGTCACCCTATACATATAGATGCGCTTGTGCATGCGCATTCATCACATTCACGGATAGAAAATTATAATATAAAATTATATTAATATATTAAGTATATAAAACCAACTAACTACTGTGTAAAGACAGTAAGAAAAGATTAAACAACAATGCATGATAAATAAATCTCACGTTTTGTTTACGTTTACATTAGCGTTCTGTTCAGGAAATGCCTATCTTTGATAAAATACGTCTGTTGACTTGCAGCTGATACAACACTTTTAAATACGGATAGGTATTAGGTACCTATTCTTTTAATTTGTAACTCATGTATTGTCAAATGAATCTTTGTCAATTTTACAAATATCTACCTCATGCCCCTTATTTACCGCTACATAAACACAGGACTAGATTTCGTCCGCGAGAAATTTCTTATTCCCCACCCCGTCGCAACGCATCCCGCCCGCGCTATTACTTCGTTCTCGCTTAGCGTTCTTCCTGACTTTTTTCTTTTCGCTTGGCTCCTATGGGCCATAGCGTGATGATAAATAGCCTATACTTCCTGAAGAATTGGGTTATCAAGTGCAAAAATATTTTTTCAAATCAGACTGTTATTAGCGCGTTCAAACAAACTTTATTTTATTAATAAGTATACATAGATGTACCTATCAGAAAGTGTGGTCTTTAAGGGTGTGGTACAAGTACAGACTATCAAACTGAACACTTTCTCCATGGGACCTACATCGTAATCGCGAAAAAATAATCAACCGTCCCATACATTTGGGTCGAGAAGGTATTGAAGTTTTTTATGGGATAGTTGATAATTTCTTCTGATACATGCTATGACCTTAGTTAGATGTACCTATCCCAGATTTTCTACCAAAACCTACCAACATTCAACCTACTTAATAGGTACCTACCTCTATTCTGAAAGTTTCACTGAAGAGCCAATTTCAGAACCTTTTTCGGGTTCAAAGTAATTAGATAAAGATCGTTTAGCAAGATCAACTATTTTTACCGGAACATGTCAGCACGTGACATTATCGAAGCCTGACGTGATACAGATAAGCCCTATCCTTTAGGGCACGTGTTTGAATATCTGTGCATTAGTGTCGAAAGTTAGAGCTTGATTGTAAATTGAACTGGAACCACGATTTTCTGGTCTACGTAATCATAATTTTGTTTGATTAAGTAACTGATAGTGTGACTGACACTGGCATGGTCACCATCAGGGATTTTAATTTTGATAACATAAAAAATTTGTCACTAATTAGTCTAAACTTGTCGCCAGAATTCAATCAGAAAAAATCAAAATTCAGAATCAGAATTTGTCGGTTAAGCTTACGGGTTCATAGGTGACCGATTTGGAGAGCGTCTCCACAGCTTGGCCACATTCATATGTCAGAACTAGGCCACATAGCGAAGATCTATTTTCTCCCAGTTTGGACTATACGATCTAGATCGAAGAGTTTACGATAAAATCTTTGATCTAGCTCTTGGACTATACCTATACCTACTTAAAAATTGAACTCATTGTATCTTTTAAATGAAGGCCCGACTAAATCTGTGACTTGGCGAAAAATATAGTGGAGGCTCGCTACGTCACAAGCACTACTACGTGTAAACTCTAGCAAGGCGTGACGTCATGCCACATTTTACATTTTAGTTATCATCCCTATTCTTTGTAGTACAGACGCCAGCAGGTCTAGCCACCCGAAACTGTCAAATTTTCCCAATCAACCTTGAACCTAGTGCTTTAGCTATAAAGATGAAAATCTATTAAAGAAATTTGACAGATTGTAGTAGCTTGATGTGTTGGCGTCTGAACAAAGAATACAAGTACATTAATGCTTAGTATATACAGGGTGTCCAGTGAATAGCACGACATACTGCAGGGGGTGATAGCTTGGGTCAATACCTACCGAAACAACACAATATATGTTCAGCAAAATATTACGGATTTACAGTTTTACAAAATTTTCCGAAATATCGAAAAATCTCTACCTTGAAACAGATTTTTAAGCATCTCGTAATGAAACATTCCTTTTCTATTATTTTTTTTACATCAAATTATTCGTGAATAGTTACTTTACTCATTGATAAGTCTTTTTTCTATCAAAAACAAGAATGTTTTCAAGAAATAGTATTTTTTGTTTAAATTTTCACATAACGATTTTCTTTTCGCATAACTTTAACCTACAGTGGTGAAAAAAAATCCATAAGATTTTGCTGAACATATATTTTGTTTTGATAGGTATTGACCCAAGCTATCACCTCCTGCAGTATGTCGTGCTATTTACTGGACACCCTGTATAGTTCACTTACATTATGATCCCAAGGCCATGACGTGACTAGCCTGCATTTATACATACATACCTACATCAGAGATACACCCTTATCTTCTCTCCGGATACAAGCTCCTATTTATGATATACATACATGCCAGCATCATTGCATGCCAGATAAACTTTCTTTTGAATTTCCTAAAAATAGACAAATTTACTTAGGTACACAGACTACCCCAATCTGTCAAATTTTCCCAATTGAATATGGACCATATTCCTTTGTGGTAAAGTTGTAAATCTATTAAAGAAATTTGACAGATTGGGGTAGCTTTATGTTTTGTTGGCCTCTGTACCTAGTGTTTAAACACTTAATTTCAGTTTATAGCGGGTATTTAATTGGCTTATTAATCACACGAATAGTGAAATCAAACGATTATTTTAGTGCTGACTGCCAATATCGAATCAAATTGATTTAGTGAGAATTACTGGAAGCTATAATCACATTGTAAATAATTGGTACCTACTAAATTTGAAATTTATTGCAATATTGGAGTCTTATTAAAGCGATTGCCAATTTCTGTAAAATTACCTGTTTTTAGAATTCTATTTCAATTAAGTATAACACTGGTGCCGATTCTGTTGTGCACAAACTAAACTTAATTTAGGCTATTGCTAACTTCTTCTCTCTATTATGACAAGAAAGGGACGGAAGTAAATTAGAGCTGTCAAATTAGTTAGAACTAATTTTTCCATAGACATTTAGACGACACGTAAAAACATGTCGACTAAAAACACGGTGAAGCGCAAGGCGTGAACTAGTTTGACATCTCCAACTTAGTTCATAGCTATAGCCGTCCTTTTCTCGCGCTGCCTGTTAGTAAAAGATAGCGATTCTCTAATTTTAGTTTAGTGCGTTCACAAGAGAATCGGCACCACTGTAGAATAATAGTAGTTTAATATGATACTTTTGCATAATGAGGGGTATTACACGAGTGTTTTAAATATCATGACGTGAATTACGTTACTATGGTTACGGAGCTATCATCGGTCAACTGCGCATGCGCCCGCGCCCCAGCGCGGTCCCCATAATACAATGATAAAAATCGAATTGAAAACTCCTTGGTCGATCCGAAGTGTACTCAGGGCCGTAGCTGGAGGAGGGGGGGGGGGGGGGGGTGCATTGTGGGGCCATGCCCTACCTTTAAACACTAAAGCCCTACCTTAAGAAAACACCATCAACTAAGTTATTATGACGGAACATTTTTTTTTCGAATTTACCGCGGCATCTTACAATCATAAGTCATAACACCAACCACTGACTTTAAGATCAACACTGTAAATACTTATTGCAAATAAATGATTATGATTAAATTAATTCTTTATTCTGTTCATAGATGAGAATTGTTCGTATTGCAGTCTATGGAATGGGGAATCCCCCTTGCTAATCCGTTGCTTCATATGTTCGAAAAATTTGTCTTCTCAACACCGTAAATAACGCAATGAATATTGTTGAACTGTCAAAATGAAACCGATTCCGATTGATAGTGTGTTAAGCAATTAGTAAAATTTTTCTTCCGCCCTACCTATAACAACAGCTGCCCTACGTTAAATTCAAGTCTAGCTACGGCTCTGAGTGTACTTCGAAACAAAAATAATTTTATAGCATTACATTGTTTGTAAATCTGGATCATAATAAAGTCTGTCATTAGGGTACTATTTTTGAATTCGTAATTAGAACTTTACGTTTTGATTATGAGTGTAGATAAAACAATTTTTATAATTTCCAGGTGAAACACGAACGCCTGCTGCTGGTGTCGATAATGGGATTCCTAGTAAACATGGTGGGCATATATGCGTTCCACCATGGACATGGTCACGGCCACGGTGGCCACGGCCATTCTCACGGTGGGGGCGGCGGCCATGGCCATTCACACAACAGCCACGGCCACTCACACGATGAAGACACCGAGGCTCCCACCGGAGCAGGCTCCGCTATCATGCGGGGGGTCTTCCTTCACGTCCTCGCTGATACCCTAGGATCAGTTGGTGTCATCATCTCAGCAATCCTCATGAGAACGTTCGGCTGGATGAGAGCCGACCCAATCTGCTCCATGGCTATAGCCCTCCTGATAGCCGCGAGTGTGGTACCTTTAGTGCGTGACTCCGCGGGCGTGCTCATGCAACGGACTCCCACATCACTCGAGCGCGCGCTACCTAACTTATACACGCGTGTGGTCGGCTTGGCTGGAGTGCACGCGGTCCATGAGCCGCACTTCTGGACCCTGTGTAGTGACGTCCACGTGGGTGCGCTTAAAATCGAAGTGGCGAAGGAAGTGGACCCTAGGTACGTGACAGAGCAAACGTCGCGGATCTTCCGCGAGGTAGGCGTCAAACACCTTACGGTGCAACTTGACTACTACCCACTCTGATGATCACAAACACACATGACCACTCGGTGGCCCCGTGTCTTGTATATAAGGAGAATAAGTTAATTAAATGTACTGTGCAATTATGATTTCGGTGGGATGATCGTAAATTTCATTTTTTGTATGATTTATTATGTTATGCTTATGATGAAGAAATTCCTTCTTTTTTTTACTGTTCATATTTCCATAAAATTTGTATTGCATTTGAAATTACCTGCTTCAAAAGTATTGGTTTAGTGTATATTAACATACATTGTGTGTTTTTATGAAGTATAGCTATGTGTAGTATATTTTTATATTATATTTTACCTTTGTATTTATTTTTATTTGTATTTTAACATTCCAATTGATCGAGGAACTTCGGCACTTGGTTACTTTTACTTTGATATCTGATAAAATAAATAATAATTAGCGACATTTGTGTGCTAGAGGTTAGACGTGCTGTTGTTGAAGCAAAGTGTGTGTTCCAGTGAAATATTAAAAATTGTATTTCATTGCATCACAAACACGGAAATGAAGCATCTCTTGTTTCCAACAGCGCCACGTACTAGAGTACATAGATATCCTGAATAGTGCCCTATAATGTTACAAAACAAAATTATGAAATTAGCAAATTGATAGTTAATTTAACATTAAAATATTTTAGACATTTAAAATGTACATAACTACTTCGGCTTGCTCTGACATTGTTTTTAACTCATGTATATTTATTTATGTACATTTTATAATTTAATTTGTATAAATCGAACATAAACTGCTTGGGGTCGTGCTTACCCCGCATTGGATTGGAAGGCGAGCATGAAGTAAAACAGTAGAATTAAAAAAAACAAAGTGCATTTAGACGATTCCTCAAATTTTAAGAACTTTGCATCCATGACCCAACGTATTTGTATATTGAAAAGTTTTATAGAAAGGCCACAAAGTATTTTTCGGCTTAGGATATAATACTATGGATTTGGCTGTACTAATATGTTTAGTACTACAATAGATAATACTCTATGTGATAGAATCACAGTGTACATTTACAAACTATTTTTCGATTTTAATGCTCAGGCGGAGGGTATAAAGCTTGCGCTGTGCTTGCGTTAAATAAACAGAGAAAACTAAAGAGAAGTGTAGGTACCTACTCCTGACACCGCGTTTACTCACAAATATACAAATTATGATACTTGTCCTCGACAAGTCTTATAGAAGACTTGACAAAAACGTGTATAAAACATTTATCATAAATTATTCATACATGACGTTGTTTCAGATAATGTATTGTCAACTATTTTGTTCACCGTTTTGACAAGTTTTGTATACAATTAAGGCCTATTTTACAATGTCCGAATAGCCACTACTTACCAAATAAATTAAAAAATGGAACAGAATTTGTATGAAATTATCTGTCAAGTAAGGTAATAGGGACTTAATCGTAGGTGGTGAAACAGGCCGTAGTGCCCTAAGTGCATCATACAAATTTTGTTCCATTTTTGAATTTATTCGGTAAGTAGTGGCTATTCGGACATCGTAAAATAGGCCCAGTCTCTAAAACATGTTTTATGTATAAACGAAAGAAGACAACATGTAGAATATATGTTTTATAGCTTGGTGTAAACTCGGATTGAGACTGTCTGGCTTCCAACTGTTAAAACCGCTCTCTGCTGTCGTTGTAAGCTTTCTGCCTGACGCAAGCTTATTAATTAATTATTGCAGTTGTTTAAGAGCCCACCATGTTACTTCTTTGCCTTGTTAAAAAATATGATAATCTATGATTCCAAAATAATGTTAAAATCGCTAAAATTTGTGAGATTACGGCGAGTATATCTGTAACTGCGCCGCCATTGAAAAAAAAAAAATTAAGCCAAACGATTACGTAAACTAAATAAGTACAAGGTGTAACTTAAATAACGCATAACTTCTTAAGGGGTCATTGTACCTACTCGTCATTATGTACAAATTTTGCTATGGAAGCAAACCAAACCTAAAATCTCAAAAAAAAAGAGCTGTTCCCTACATTTTGACAAGATACGCGAACATAAATGTAGGGAACAGCTGATTTTTTTTCGCGATTTCTGGTTTGGTCCTAGTAAAAGTTGTTCATAATGGTGAGTACAATGATCCCTTATGAGCTTGTGCGATATTTAAGGTACACCTTGTATAAAAACTTAATAAAAATGTAACTTGTGTTTGTGTTATTATAATGTAACTAAATATTTTGCTATCTTTTTATCTTCAGGTAAAATAAGAAAGAGAATGTAGAAAAGTACAAATAAGGTTGAATTTAAAATAGCAAGACAACTCAATAACCTGTCTAAAAAATAATGTAGTCCCAAAACTACCAAACTCATTTTCTTTTCGCTCTTTTTGTTTCACCCGTGAGACAGAGACAGAAATATATTGTAGTTTGGTGGGTGTTATTTCATTGACTGTTTGAATCGTAGATTATCATTTTAGGAGGGCGGAGGGTAGTCCGATAACTTCTAGTATTCTGTTTTTATATTACAAGAATGTAAAGGTACAATGTTTTGTAAAACAGTTAACTGCTCTTGCAATGAGTGAGATTTTATCCCTGCGAAAATCCGATTAAATCAGTTTCTACGAGATTAAACATAAGTTACCGAATTTTCTTGAATTTTATTTTACTTTAGTGTAATGTGTAATGCAAATTCCCTTATCATGGTTGGTAGGTAAGGACCACTAAGTGACTCGGTCAAATGCGCAAGCGCATAAAATGTCTAGTTTTTGTGTTGCAAGCCTTTTAGAAACTGGCAAAGTAAAGGAACACCCTTCAGTGCAGCTAGAGTAGGATGATGCTGTGTTATGTGTGAACTTTTGATCTACATCTTAGTTAATTGATTTGAATGCAAGTCTTTCACATTAATAAAACAAAACATTATTTCAAATATATTATTTACCACATTCGTAAACAGACAAGAACGCAATCATTTACAACAAAATCATTAAATAATAAATCTGTATTTTATTCCAAAAAATTTATTATTTTAAATATAAAGTAATATAAGATCTATTCTCGCGGTTAAAGTTGCCTGCGGGGTATTGTGATAGGACTGCTTCAACATTTCATTATCACTAGGGATTTGATCGAATTTAGGGTTTCCAGTTTAAGATTTGAATTCTACTATGTAACTGTCAGAATTTCATTAGACATAACATCATATTTACATCTTTAGTTGCCATGAAACAAAAAGGGAATACTTTGAAAATAATCATAATGATCATGTGAACACACTTGACGCATGCAACCTCTTAGCGAACTTCTAGCCTATGTGCCCGCACGCAACTTCAGCCGCGGCTAAATATTTATTGTGCTATTCAATGAGTTTTTTAGCCTTGAAGTACCGACGAAGGTAGAGAACCTGCCACGTGGCGAGACCCAGGAGACATGCCATTGAGAATAAGCTGAAGAATAGAACCCGGTTGTTTGTGGACTCTGGAACAGAATGACAATGGAAACTAAGATCAAATTATAATTATGTTTGTTAGTATTTTACGTTATGTTATTGATATTATAACTAGAAAAACAATACAATAACTTTTAAAATTGATTATGAAGTGGTTTCTTCCAATTAAAAAAATTGCTTTAACATCAAGGACCAAAGATTTAAGAAAAAAAAGATATAGGTAATTCAAATTGGAAATATTGGTCCTTAGTTCCATAAAAATATTGCCTTTGGTCCTTTATTATTATTTTTAATTCCCAGGCAGATAAAGAATAACTCCTAACTATCCTGTGTTGTTCTACTGCAGGCCAAAAGCCATAATTGAGTGGAAAAGGAAGAGGGAGGCCTTTGCCCTGCAATGGAATAATAAAAGTATAATTACCATTGGTGTCTCTCATCTCCTCCTCTCGCTTCCTCATCAAGGTGAAGTCTTGGACGATGGCCTCTGACAGGTCTTCTAATCTCTTCAGTTCTAGTTCCATGGGCTTCAGTTTGGCGGCTTCACCAATCTGCATACGAAAGAGGTTTGTATTGAAAAGTATTACTTATTCATATTCTGTTTAGAAGTAGGACAGTGAAAAAATTACTTTTAAACAAAGTAAAAACCGACTTCAAAACAGCTTCTGAAGTCGATGTCAAGCTAAAGTGCATTGAAGATTTGAATAGACCGACTTCAGAAGCTTTTAAGTGTTTTATGAAAGTTATTTTATCCGTTTTTGGTTTTGAAGTCGGTTTTTACTTTTTTTAAAGTAAATTTATTTTTCCATTTTTAGTTGAATATACAATTACATAAGTAGGTAAAAGCCCAAGTCGAATGTAAAGAAGAATCATCAAAATCCGCTTAGAAATGCCGGAGATACAGTGCATTTATGCATATAACTTCGTACATAAGAATAATTACCTAATGTATTATATACTAAAACCTTCCTGAAAGTATATAGATCACGTTAGTGAAAGATTCATCAAAATTGGTTCATTCGTTTTTGAGAAAATCGCGGACAAACGTATGTTTGTCCGCTCGAAAAAGGAAGTTCTGGAAGTTCCTTTTTTGAAGTCGGTTAAAAAAAGGATTCGATTTTGGTGAAAACTTTTGAATAAGTGTTTAATACAAATATATGGGAAGGGTATTCTTTGATCGGACTAAGTCATCGCCCGAACAGTCAGGCCCAAACAGGTGGCACGTAGTGTTCCATGGGCACTTTTATGAGAGGAGGTTCGGTCGTGGGACCAGCCGCACTTGGTGATGAGGCCGCTAGGCAGGCGGACTGTATGCGGCGAATGTACAAGTATCTCCCGGGCCCCCGACTTACGGCAGTAGTAGGAATAGTGGGGTTTTAGTCGATAGGAGTCCGACCTAACCTTCGGTTCTCCCCAGACGGAGTAACCATCCGTGACTTCCGTGAGAATTTCCCCACGAAAAAAAATGGTATTCTTTGAGGATTTATAGAAATGGGCGGAGAGAAAAAATGGTTTGTGATGATCTTAGTGAACCATCAAATGGGTGTGGGGTAAAAAAAAAATGGTATTGCAAATCTACCTATTTGGTTTAATCAATATGTCATTTTTGCATCAGATATTATTGGTTCATGAAATAAAAAAAAATACAACACACATTAGTAGTAGCTAGTAGGCCCTTGAGCAATTTTGTTAATAATATTGATTTATTAAATAATCTAATACCAAGTAACTAAATAGTTTTTTTTTTTAGTTTATATTTAGTTGTAACTTATATAGTAGTCAAAATAAATTCCTCAATAATATAAATGCTTTAGAATTGAATGGAATTGGACTGGTTATGGACATTGACAAATATGTGCATGGTTATTGAAAGAGTGGCAGTGGGGAAAAAATAATATCATTCTAGGATGGTCTTTGTCAATCTATCAGAGCTGGTGCTATTTCCCTAAATAGTGTGATAATATTATTATTGCGCATGCTTCAAAAACACACTTTTTAACTTTGTTAGTCACACGTAAAGCCCACACATTATTACCCAAGTGTTCTGGAGAAGTGTGGATTGTAGTAGTCACCGATAATCAAGAAAATATATTAAAATACATACTTATACAGAGCTCTAAGAAGTATTAAATCTTCAAGTGAGGCCGAGGGTGAAAGTTTGAAAATGATGCCATATTTTGAAATTAAAATTACCAAAACTATTGTTGCCAGCTATAAAATTGCAGATCTAAATAAAAATAATCATCTATATTAGGTGATCAAGAATAGAAAACTAATAAGAAGTTACTATTATCTAAAAGAATGAAAAATAATACTTACGCCTTCATAATTTTTGGCTTCTATTCCAATTTTGATATCCAACATCACATCTTGGGTGACGCCACGGCGTTCTGAAATAGAATTAATTATTTGTAAGTATGAAAATAAGCCGAAATGCAACAGGCCTTTTTTATGGCGAGTTGAAGCTGGATAATTGGCTAAAGATACAAGAAAGGTACCTCTTTTATTTCTACTTGTGACAATGAGGCATAAAACAAATCCTAAAAAAAAAAGTTTGGCAAGGTAGTAAAAACATGGCACCTTATTTCTACACAATAGTAATC
Organism: Cosmia pyralina; assembly: GCA_946251885.1. Classification (NCBI taxonomy): domain Eukaryota; kingdom Metazoa; phylum Arthropoda; class Insecta; order Lepidoptera; family Noctuidae; genus Cosmia; species Cosmia pyralina. The sequence continues at coordinate 20,972,701 of OX276360.1, forward strand.
TATTTTAAGATTAACAGTAATGACGCAATTAATATGCAGCTGTGCTGTTATACAAATAGGATAGATATTTACTTTATTATATAAACTTTACCATGGTCACAGCTTTTGTTATAATGTATCTATACAGAGTAAAGTAGTGGCCAATCCATACTAATATTATAAAAGTTTTAAACATTTATTGGTAACTAGGTTGAACTTTACCGTACAAGCAAAATATGTCTTGGAATAACACATAGGATACCTTTTGTTTGAGTAAATGTTTCCTATGCATATAGGCCATAGAGTATAATAGAGCATAACATATAGCATAATCAGCCTGTAACATTCCCACTGCTGGGACACAGGTCTCCTCTGGCGAGAGGGAGTGGGCCGTAATCCAGGGGCCGAGTGCTGGTTGGTTGGTCGGAGTATATTAGAAACAGTATCATAATTTCAGGCTAAAGCTATAATTTCTGAGCTATAAATGGTTGTCTTACCCGGGGGAACTTTTGATATGAAGCACACTTCAAATGTGTCATAAGTTTCTGTCACAAATGTGAATTTCCCTTTGGTTATGGAATCTCTCTGTGATAATATGTGGTCTTTGGAGTCGCGAATCTGAAAAGAATGGAGAACAGTTTTAACAATAAATTGTTGAAGAGGATCTTGTGGCTAAGTAATAACAGCCGCACTGGTCGATCCGTCAGGTTAAGCTATGGTTGCCGGCCATGATGTAGTGATGGGTGACCATTTTTACATATCGAGACTCCTCTGTGCCTCGGAAAACACGTTAAACTGTTGGTCCCGGCTATCATTTGTGGATCTTTGACAGTTGTTACGGGTCGTCAGAAGCCCGAAAGTCTGACAACCAGTCTTACCAAGAGGTATTGTATTACCCAGTTCCTGGGTTGTGGAGGTCACATAGGCAGTTGCTCCATGTAAAATACTGGTATTCAGCTGCATCTGGTTAGACTGGAAGCCAACCTCAACATAGTTGGGAAAAGGCTAGGCAGATTGATTGTTAAAGAGGAATTAGTTTATCAGCTAGATTGTCAAGTAAGGTTTTTCAAAAAATATATTACAAGTGATTGTATAAAACTATTTTCCAATATATTTTATTAAATGTGTCAAGCCCGATCACATAAACTGTCAGTAAGTTTTATTTGTTTAATTTAGCTAGTTTTGGTAAGACATTATGAAACAATAATCTAGATTCAAATGTATCTACAAGTTGCTGTTCTCTCTGTTCCGAGATCTGTTCACGAAAAAAACAAAATACTTGCGATTGTCAGGCAAGTGTGGTAAAAGAAAGTCAAAGACTGAAAACAATGAATTAACACTCGGGAGCTTATCACTTTCATCAGTAAAATAGCTACGCTCAATTAATATCAATAGAGGTCCACTTGAAGGACTAAGTGCAGAAACCAAACCTTCTAACATATAACATAGTATCAAATCAATGAAGAATTTGTGAAGTTAATTATTTTACTTAACACTTCAATGTTTATGCTAGATAAGCATAGTACCAACCACCTTCTGTTAGATTTGTTTGCTGATTAGCTCATACTTGTGAGATCAGAAATCTATTGGTTGTGATGCTCTTGAGTATCCTATGTTTATATATTTTTATGTCAACAGTAGGCTTTTGTATTGTATAGCTATCTTATGATGAAATAGGTATGTTCTATGTAGGCAAGGGGGCGTCAATAAACTACCGACTTGCTGAGAACCATCTTGAAATGAAACATCTATGTCACCAATATTTTTAGATTATATATAAGATTAGACCACTCTCAATTGATTTTTATGAAAGATCTAAAATTCTTTTTAAAGTGTTACAACATGACAAATGTTCGCGTTTACAGTTAACCAGTGCCGTATGGGCGGTGGAATTTTGCCAAGAAAAATGATCTTTATAACTTACGACATAGTCGACTCTCTGTCCGGCAACCTCTGTAACTTCGTATTCTCCTGCGACGAGCACGTTAGCATGAAGTTCTTCCTTCAAACATTTCTGTGTGTTGGGCGCGAGGCTCCACATGATAGCGTCCGTGCCATGCCATAGTACACTCAAAACAAACACGAGATATTGCACCTCCATGTTTTAAATTGAAATGTTATTTCTCTATCGTGATAATTCAGTCACAATTCATAACATAAAGAACTGAAAACAAACATATTCTATGTCAAAAGGACCGATGAGTTGGCCCGAAATGAGAAACGTCGTCGGCTTTTTGGGAAAAGTTGCCAGGTTATGTTACACGTCAGTAACGAAACGGAACGTAATTTTAAAAATAGCGAACAATGTTCACAAAATAACAACTTTTGCTAAATAAAGGAACCGTTGTCAAATCATTGTCATGATTTTTAATAAAACTTGTATTTTATTTGCTGTGCAAATTCAATGGGAATTATATGTCCAATTTGCAATAATTAACAAACAGCCTTCTGGGCACTTTTCCTGTCGATAGCTATGCGGACGAACTTTTTGATGACCTTTCATTATTTCCCCTCCTTTTTTATATACTTGTACATATTTTGTTTTAAGACTGCTAGATTTTAAATTATTTAAAAACATTTTCATTAATTAAAAACAAAATTAACAAACTGCGTAAAATAAAAATAACTCTGCTTTCAATGGAAAAGTGGGGCAATGTATTGCCATCTAAGACAACATTGCTAGATTTATGTATAATTTTCTAAATGCACCATTTATCGAACTTAGTTCTAATTATATAGTTGGACTGAATTTTAAGTTAAAATTCAAATAAATTAATCGCTTTTTCTTCAAATGTTATTCAACTCAACTCGATTGCAATATATGGTAACACTAAGTGTTAACTTAGTTCCAGGGACTTTTTGGCGGGAAGTCAAACGAGGCGGTAATTTTGATTTCGCAAAAAGTTTATTAAATATAAAACTATACGGAAATACCACATAAATAACTTCTGACAAGACCTCGAACCACCATGAGTGTCACCAGTGGCGGTGAGGAGCCGCCAGAGCCAGGGGAAAAGAAGAAAAGAAAAATTACCGGTACTCGAAATTCTGACTCTATAAATAAATACAATATTTTTACTAAACCAAACTATAAAAGATTGTTTATAGAAAATACGAGTTCAGAATATATAGTATACGTCGAGTCGACAGAACAGGAGAAGGTAGGGAATAAAAATCCTATCACACTCACCAACCTAATATCAGACAATGTTAAAGGAGTCCTAGGTGTACATAGAGTAAATGCGCATAAAATAGGAGTAACATTTAGAAAAGCGACTGCGGCCAATAATTTTCTAAAAATGGAAGAGTTCCTGTGGAGGAATAAATTTAAAGCATTCATACCATCCTATCTGACAGAAAGGATTGGTGTATTGAGGTTTGTGCCCAAAGAACTTTCCAATGAAGATATATATAAAAATATAGTGTGTGACTCTGAAGTAATATCAATTAAGAGATTCATGCGTAAGGTAGAAGGAAAATTAGTGCCTCTGAATACAGTTGCTGTCACCTTTGCATCAACATCTTTACCGCAATACGCCTACATACAACTATTTAGATACGAGGTGAAAACATACATACCACCACTATTGCAATGTTATAAGTGTCTTAAATTTAACCACTCTGCTAAGACTTGCAGAGGCGAGCAAAACTGCTCTTCTTGTGCTGGTCGTCACTCCTACAAAGAATGCGATGTCGAAGAGATCACATGCATCAACTGCGCAGGTAATCATCTTGCCATTTCACGAGACTGTCCCATTAAAAAACAAAAAATTGAAGAGAAAAAGGCAAAATTTCTGCAGCAATCGTATGCCACTGTTGTGAAACCAACCCCTACATTTAATGAGAAATCTTTCCCTGTTTTACCCAAGGTTACTGATAAGGCTAAAACTAATGAAACTTTAGATATTAAACAAGTAGCAAATAATGATATTATAATTAACGCAATTGTTAAATCGTTGGTTGCATTAGGAAACAAGAGTGACTCTGATGGACCACTCACACATAAGAAAATAAAAGAAATATTTTTATCAAATTTAATTTAAACATGGATAATTATCTAAATATTTTACAGTATAATATACAAAGTTTACAGAGTAAAAGAAGCCTATTACAAAATTTATTAATTGAAAAAAATATAGATATCTGTCTTCTTAATGAGACTTGGTTCAAATCTAATTCTATAATTCCACACTTTCCCACATATAATTTAATCCACAAAAATTCCATAAATTCTCACAATGGAGTAGCCATTTTGGTGAATCATCGTTTAAAGTACAAAGTAGTTAATACACACTTCTCAGAATCGATTCAAAACTTATGTATCACTATAGAAACACAATTTGGAGCAATGGCAATACTTTGTGTGTACAGCCCTCCAAGTATCAGGTTTGACTCGGCAAAGTTAAAGGACATAATCAATAACATACCCAAACCTTGTATAGTTATGGGTGATTTTAACGCTCATAACATAGCCTTTGGATGCCATAGTGATAATAATAGAGGTAGATGTTTATATAATATAATTGATGAATTTGACTTATGTATTTTGAATGATGGATCACCAACAACTGTTCCATATCCTAATAGACAAGCTTCAGCGATAGATCTTGCCCTTGTTAGCTCTTCAATAGCTCATTTATGTAACTGGTATGTTCATGACGATCCCATGGGTAGCTATCATCTTCCAACCTTACTTGAGATCAACATTCAGCCATCTATGTATGACACATCACCTCCTGTGGATCAAGAGAAATATATTTATAGCAAGGCAGATTGGGACGAATATTATAGCCTATCAGAAACTTGTTTTTCCCACTTGGACTTAATAAATGATTCCCCTTGCAATGCATATAACCATTTTATAGAAACATTAAATGATTTAAGGAATAAAACAATTCCAAAACGAAAATTAGGTGCAAACACAGCAATTAAAAAACCAGTACCATGGTGGAATACAAAATGTAGTGACGCTGTCGCAAAATCAAAAGATGCATTAAAGTATTATTTTTCTCAACCCAACATTGAAAACTGGATAAGGTATAAAAAACTAGATGCAAAAAAGAAAATAATTCTGAAGGAAGAAAGTTCTTCTTCTTGGCAAAATTTATGTAGCAGCTTCAATAGGTTAACTCCAGTTTCTAGGATATGGGGATACATTAAAAAATTTAAAAAAATTGGAACAAATCGAAACAAAAACATCAATGATGAGTGGGTTCCAAGTTTTTTAGATAACTTAGCAGATTCTACTGAAATAGATGATAATAGGTGTGAGTATTTGTTCGAAAATGCTACAGAAAATGATGTAAATGTATTTCTCAAGAACAATTTCACTATAGAAGAGTTCAAAACATCTTTAAAGAGTAGGAAAGATACTACACCGGGATTGGATGACATACCTTACATGTTAATAAAAAAATTACATTTAAATGCACAAACAACATTAATTAATATTTATAATAAACTATGGAATGAATTAGTAATACCCGAGTCTTGGAAAACACAGTGTGTCATTCCAATTTTAAAACCTAATAAACCTGTAGGTAGTGCTTCTTCTTATAGACCTATTTCCTTATCATCTTGTCTGGGTAAACTCTTTGAAAATATGTTGAAGTTAAGATTAGATTATTTTGTTGAATCTCAAAACTTAATTCCTCCTATACAGTTTGGCTTCAGAAAAGGTAAAAGTTGCTCTGAAAGCCTTGTATCATTATTATCAGATGCAAAACAGGTTAAATTAAGTCACTCTAATGCAATCTGCGTGTTTTTAGATGTAAAAGGTGCTTTTGACAATGTAAATATAGAAGAACTCATTCAAGTATCTCACGATATTGGTATACCTGGTCATGTTCTAAAATGGCTTTATTCTTTTTTAAACAATAGAACTGTATTTGTTAAATATAATAATAAATTGCATGGACCTAGGACTGTCAACAAAGGCACAATGCAAGGGGCAACTTTGTCACCTTTACTTTATAACTTATACACTTCTGAAATATTAAAATATGTAGATGTCCCAGGTGTAAATATCCTGCAATTTGCAGATGACTTGCTTTTGTACAGCATAAATCAAAACATAGATATAGCAATGTCTAATATCAATAAGGCTTTGTCTCAATTATACAGATATTACCATAGTAAACTTAAATTAGAAATTAGTCCAGAAAAGAGTTCAGTTTTAGTTATCAGTAAAAATGTAAATACTCCTAGCAATATTAAAATTTCATACAATAATGTAGAAATTCCTGTTGTTAAGCAGCACAAATTCCTAGGCGTCATTATTGATGATAAATTAAAGTTTGATGAACATATTAACCATATAAGTAACAAAGCACTGAAAGGTATTAATCTATTGAGACATTTAGCAGGAAGTTTTTGGGGATCTGACCCCAAAGTTATGAGTATGCTGTACAAAAGTATAGTGAGAAGCCATTTTGATTACAGTAGTTTAGCTTACATGAATGCCAATAGCACCTTGTTACGAAAATTGGATGTAATTCAAAATATGGGACTGAGACTTATTTGTGGTGCTATGCGCTCCACACCTATTAATTCTTTAGAAGTTGAGACATGTATACCTCCCCTGACATTACGAAGGTTGTTGTTGGCTGAGAGATTTTTATTAAAAGTCATGGCATCAGATGATAATCCTTTACTAAAGAAACTAACAATACATCCTGAAATCTCACAGTCAATTCCTCCCAATGCCATTTCTGCTTCTTCCTTGGTTGGTGGAACTCTACCTGAAATGCCAACAATATTTGGACATGTAAATAAGAATTCACAAGATATTGTTAAAAACAATATTTGGCCTATATACAAAATTCCTTATAATGGTATTATTAACAGCTTTGCAATCCATTTTGACACGGTGCACAATGAATTTGATTTTTTACAGTTTAAAGACAATAGACCAGAACATTATATTATATACACAGATGGATCTAAAACAGACCATAATGTAAATGCAGCTTTCTATGATCCACAGCTAGACTTCACCAAATGTATCAAATTAAACAGGGTGTGTAGCATTTTCACTGCAGAATGCTATGCAATTTATTGTGCACTGCAGCATGTAAATAGTCTTGTAAATAATGTACATAATATTTTGATAGTTACAGACTCCAGAAGTGTTTTGTCTGCTCTACATAATGTAAATATTTCTTATAAGTTAAATTATATTATTTGTAATATTAGACTTATAATCCAAAAACTACTTGATAACTATATTAAAGTAGAATTTGTATGGGTACCTTCACACAGTGGCATTCGTGGAAATGAGGTAGCTGACACGGCGGCCCGTTCAGATCATGATGAGGATCGATCGGAGTTGCTCAAGGTTCCATTCACTGATTACTACAGCCTTTTTAAAAAACTTAATAGACACTTATGGAAGGAGTATTAGGACATAACCCTGGAAACGAAAGGCAGATGGTATGCTGAAATACAAAATGAATTACCGATTAAACCTTGGTATCATAACTTCAAATACATCACAAGAAGATTTATAACTATTATAGCACGCATGAGATTGGGACATTGCTTAACACCAGCTCACCTGAATAGGATTCGCATAATTAACAATAGTCGATGTCATCATTGTGGAGCAGAGGATGCTGATTTGGATCATATTATCTTACAGTGTTCAAGTTTTAACATTCAACGTTTGATTTTGGTCAGTGAATTGAGTGAATTAAATGACAATGACAATGACATTGAAAGTGAACGTCAACCGTCACAAAGTGTTCCCCGCCGCGTTCAGGATTTGTTAGAAAATAAGGAATATTTTAGTGTGTTGTATAAATATATTTGTAATACTATAGAAAAAATTTAATTAATGTTGTTATTTAAATGTCTAGGTTTGTATGTTTAGTATGAAAATAACGATGTTAACATAATATCACTGAGATGTACCCACGCAACCCGAAAGGGTGGCCAGTTGGTAATAATGAACAAAACTATTGATGTAAAAACTTATTAATATGTTAATGTTATTTACTGAAGTGTAACTCGTACCTTATTACCTTTGTATTGTAATATTACCATTTATGTATGCGACTGAAAGACTTGTATCTATGGTCATGAATAAAAAAATATTAAAAAAAAACTTAGTTCCAGTTCTTTGGGTACTAGGCCTTCAAAGAGCATAAGAAAGAAACAACCATATACTTCGGTTAGTGTGTAAGCAGGACAGCTAAATGCATTGCTAAACACATAGATGTCTCTAGTTTAGTGGAATGAGTGGATTGTGGAATGCACTTTTCACTCGAAAGTGCAAGTAGATAAATAACAGCATTATAACCTAATTACAGTGAATTTAGATTAATGATAAGTTAAAATTGTGCATATCTTATATAGTGTAAGATTAATGTAGTTATAAAAAAGATTTCTGAATGGCTATGAACAGTAAAGTGTCGGTAAAATCGTGAAATCCAAAACTGCAGCCTTGGCTGTTTGACAGTCGCTTGGTTTTTACTATTCCAGAAATTATTAATTCTAATTGGATTCTTGAGGATATAATTGAAAGCGTTGCACTATATACTTAAATCTCAGTGTTATCAATATTGTTTATGGAATAATTCTAAGTAAGTAGTGATATTTCGCAAGATATATACATGTTTACATAATAGTATAGTTTTCATCAGAAATGCAACTGCATTTTGATTGTAAATCAGTTTCCTATCTTGTTTTTATTTTGTTCTGTTACATTTCACAATAAGAAGAGTTCAATGACTTTACAGAATACCTGTGGAGTCATACATAAACAACAGGAAGTTGGAAGTCTTCCATAAAATTTTCACATCCATAATAATCTGATATTTACTGTAAGTATCATTTATTTATGTTACTTGCTAGATTAGTTTTGAAGTGTGTACTTGTACGTTTTGTGTAAAAACTTTAATAAAAGTTTATTATAATTAAATAAATTAACTCCAGAGATTAGATAATGCAGTTAGATTTTAATGTTTGGTTTTAATTTTTTTCTGACCATCTACTGTTTTTAATAATGTCAACACTCGTTAATATCTGTGAAGTGTTTGAGACTATGCATAAAGTGGCTTGGAGGTTGTTGTAACACCGCTTTGCTGCTGAACACTTATTCAAATTACAATCCGGCCTTTGAGAGAATGCTTTTGTGACAGCTGTCAGTTGAACAATTTCTAGTTGTAATAAGGATCAAATTCGCAAAACATATTCATTCAAATGAAACTTAGGCCTCTGCCTTGAATTTCGCGGGCAGCGGGGTGGCGGCGGCGGCGGCGCGTCTCGCATTGTCCCGCCTCGCTACCGCGCCGCTGTTTTGGAAGGCCGGTCCATTTGTTTTTACGCATAAAATCCTGCCGCTCCCGCTCCGCCGCCGCTGCCGCCCCGCTGCCCGCAAAATTCGAGGCAGACCTGATAACTGTCAACAATGCATTCTCTCCATGGCCGGACAGTTAGTGTATTATCAAATCTCCAACATGAGTATTTTAGTCACCCATTTACAAGAGCTAGATAAATACATTTAATTAAAAATCTTTTGGTGCAATAAAATAATTTATGTTTTCTTTTTGCCTATTCCTTCAACCAAGGCCATAATAAATATATACAGGGTAATTAGAAGGTTGAGGTGGTAGGGGTGTGAGATAATTTGAAATAATAACACATACATTACATAATATCACACTTGTATTCCCAAAGGGTTAGTTAGAGGTGTAAGTATACCTATAACGCACTCACATTTCACCAAATATCTTTAAGTCCCATGTAGTAGGGGACGAACCTATTGCAGTCAGCCAGGCACAAATTCAGACTCCGGGCTGCTACTGAAAAATTCCATTCCTGATAGAAAAACCCAATAGCACTTTGTCTGACCTGGGAATTGAACCCAGGACCTCATACTCAGCAATAGCTTGCAACCACTAGATCAATGAGGCAGTGCATCAATTTATTGATCAAACTGATATATTTCAGGTGGACCCTGGCTATGTCTCGACTTAAACCGGAGCTCAATGGCAGCATAAATTCTGGAGAAATATGTGAACGACAACCAGAAATATAAGTAACAGCCGTGATTATTAAGGTAAGTCATATTATTTAATATGTATTGTGGGTACCTATTAGCCCAATCACTTACAGCATTAAAGCTAATTTAATGCTCTATAAATTCTTTTGTGATTACTTTTCTCTAGGACCAGTTCAGCCGGTACGAGTTTTGGCAAATTACCCTATAGATAATTTTTCACTTTTTGGAAAAAATTACCCATCTTTGATTAGCTGTACCTTCGCAACTAATAGACCTAGACTGCTTGGGTTGGGCTCGGATTGTAGCAAATTTAATTTGCTTCCCAAAAATATAGAAAAAAGATACCGTATACGCATCCTTAAGGTATATTTTTCATAAAAACTGAAACAAGTGCCAGAATTTTCGAGCACCATGGGAGTACCACAAGGTTTTGATTGTTGCAAATTTGGGTATAAACTACTCTCACGCCACGTTTACCTTTTTTTGTGTCGATAAAGACTGGGCTATAAGGTTGGCAATAAAAGTTACAACTGGGCACTGAAGATTTGAAAGAATGAGAATAAATAAGTACACACAATAAAAAAAAAAAAACAAAGAAAAATCTTTTTGATTAAACTTACTGACGGTTACGTAGAGAAGGTCGTCAAGATAATTTTGTTATAAATTTTGATCAGGAAATTATAGACAGTCATAAGGATTTGTGTAACCAAATGGGAACAATCGGTTCATATGAATAAGAACACTTTTTAGGGTCCCGTAGTGAACAAGGAACCCTTATAGTTTCGTTATGTTCGTCCGTCCGCAGCTTAGCTCAGAGACTCTTAGTACTAGAAAGCTATAATTTGGCATGGATATACATATTCACAACGCCGACAAAATGGTAAAATCAAATCATGAAAAAAAATTTTTTTAGGTTACCTTCTGTACACGTAAAGTGGGGATGTTATTTTTTTGTCTCATCTACCCCATGTTGTGGGGTGTTGTTGGATGGGTCTTTCAAAAATATTGCGGTTTGTGAAAACAATTTTAAATTTAGGGATCCGTTTCTGAAATATTAAGCTTTAAAGTGTTAATTTTTGTTAGAGTCAAGTGTGTCCTCCCCCCCTGCCAGCTAAACGGTTAGTTTTGGATGGGTGAAAAAATTCACGGTAGTAGTATAACGAAGTTAAGAGGAAAACTATCACAGCTAAGTAGGCTTTTCAAGTTTACAAGTTAATTAGTCAACCAACTACGGAACAATGAAGGGTTTTCATTGTGCGTGGTCCAACACGCATTTGACCGGTATGTATCGTATGAAACACTGCAAAATAAAGTCAAACTGTGGTCTGATTTATTTTTCAAATAAAACCTTCACGATATTATTTTATGAACTGTTTAAAAAAAAATCCATAGTTTAGTTGGCGGAAGTCCTAGATCTTATAATGATGTATCTTTCTATCTTTTATTGGGAAACCGAAATTCTTGATGTCATATGCTTCATTTATTTATAACGAACGAAAAAATAGGAGGAGGTTCTCAAGTCGAGGCGTACCTATATTTTTCTTTATGTGTGACCACGAAGCACACGTGGACTGACACTGGCATGGCCACCATCAGGGCTAAAATTGTCGCTAATTAGTCGAAACTTGTCACCAAATATTAGAATGTGTCGGTCACTGGTTCAAAAGTTATAAGGGTTCATAGGTGGCCGATCTGGAGAGCATCTCCCCAGCTTGGCCACATTTATATCTCAAAAACTAGGCCACCTAGCGAAGATCTGTTTTCTCCCAAATTTAGTCGCTAATTAGTCGCAATGTTTCGCCAAGTCACAGATTTAGTCGGGTCTTAGTTTAGAAGATTATAACGAGTTCAATTTTTAAGTATAGTTCAAGAGCTAGATCGAAGAGTTTACGATAAAATCTTATCCACCTACAACTCGGTAAGTCGCGGCCGTTACCACTGCGCCACCACTGCTCTCGGTTTTTAAGTTAGTTTCAATAATACGTATTTTTCCCACTTAGTCTGTGTGGATTATGTTCAAATTTATTTTGCAGATACTGGTATTCGAATTTGTGTGGGGTATGTACCACAACTAAAAAGTGAAAAAAAAAAAAACAACAGACTTCCTAAAAAAACACAACATAGTGAAAAATTACTTTAATGTCGGAAGTCGGTTTCAGAAAACGGAAATACAAAACCAGACACCGACTTCTGATATTAAAGTTATTCACTTTGTAGTGTTTTTATTGGAAGTCGGTTGTTTTTTTTTTTGTAAAAAAGTTTTTTGAACCTCCCTTTCATTAACTTTCCGGGCTCAGTTCATTCTAGTATCATTATTCATTTGTTTAGGTGATTTCGTCCTGCCATCTTCTGCATGGCCCGATTGTTAATATTATGTTATTTTTAGATTTTACTAGCTTTTGCCCGCGGCTTCCCCCGCGTGGAGGGCGGAAATTATCCCACGAGAACGTACTACCGGGATAAATAGTAAGCTATATCCTAATCCAGGTCGTGGTCTATCCATGTGCCTTTCATTCAAATCCGTTCAGCCGTTTTAGCGTGAAAGCGTAGCAAATAAACAAACTTACTTTCGCATGCACGTTGAGTTTACGTCAACATTTTTGTTATTTTGGGATCGTCTTCCAGAAAAAAAAACATCTGATCTGATTTTCGCGTCGTACATTTTGTTTGGCCGAAGTCGGTTAGAAGTGTTCTTGAGTGCAGACCGCGAATTGGCAAACGTAGTGTAGGACTCTCTCAGGCTAGGTGGAGCGAATACCTTCATAGGGTGGCTAGTAGCAGCTGAAAAAAAGAGATAGAGGATTGAGTTAGATGACGTAAAATTGGAGAGACTTAATCTCAAACTCAAAGCATTTATTTCAATTTAACCAATTACAGACACTTTTGAATTGTCAGAGTCGGTCAGTCAGTCAGAAAGTTGAAGCTAGATGCCCATTCCAAAACGTAGATCTCAATGGAGAAGAACAGACAAGAAGCTCCAAGGTTCAGCTTATGTCCAGCAGTGGACTGTTGTAGGCTGACGATGACGTCATTTTGTTTCTTAGGTTGAAATATTTATTTGTGTTACTGCCACTGGCAATTACTTTATGAGGTCGAAAGGTTATCACACGGCTATTGCGGATGTGGTAGATAACTTTTGGGGTATATATCCAGGCCAAGGTTGCTAAAATCCAGTTTGAATTTCAATTCCATGTGTACAAATAATAATAATAATAATAATAATAATAATAACCCCACCGCCGTATCTCTACGTTGACGTCGTGGTGGGGCTTGCGCGCTCCGAACTCTGGGTCTGTGCCGATGGAGTTTACTTTGCCGAAACAGGTCTAGGGTGAGGAGCCAGACCAAGAGAGATACGTGAACCCGCAGGGCAGCTTGTGGCGAGCTGTTGGGCAGTAGCGACCCCACGGACCCTATTTCCCGGGAGAAGTCTTGTTCTTCACCTCTGGCTTGCCTTTATTGACCGGCTGGAGTGAAAACTGACGGGAACAGAGCTCCCACCTCATTCTTGCCTTTATTGGCCGGCTTGAGTGGAGATTCGCAAGAGCAAACGTGCTCGGAGGAAGGAAGTATTCCAGTAAGTGCTTGTAGGGATCTTGACCATCTTCCGGGCTCTGGGATTGTTCTGAGAGCCGTGGAATACCTCTCCACTCCTCAAGCACCTCAGGACATGTTGCCCCTTGTCGCTACGTCACTATGTGCTAGCGACCGTTTCCGGGGGCCCATTATTGTGTGTGCAAGTCACCCCCTGCCAATTTATCTATATATATAAAATGGTAAACTGACTGACTGACTGGGTGATATATCAACGCACAGCCCAAACCGCTGAGTCTAGAGATTCCAAATTTGGCACGTAGGTTCCTTATGAGGTCTAGGGATGCACTAAGAAAGGATTTTTCAAAATTCTCCCCCTAAAGGGGTGAAACAGAGGTCCAAAGTTTGTATGAAAAATCTTATTCCTTGAGTTAACAGACTTGAAACGTGACATCAATATTTATCTACGTTAACATTTTTAATTTTTAGTTCTCCTAAACTACCCCCTCAGGAGGGATTGGCGGGGTCAAAGTTTGTATGGAGGAATTTTAACGCGCGGTCCGATTAACTCGAAACTCAATACACAAATTAAACCAAAAAACCAAAAATGCAGAATAACGTGTGTCAGAATTTTTCGAAAATATATATACCCCTAAAGAGGTAAAAAGGGGTAGTCAATTTTACAGGCTGGGTTTAGTGCGGGGCTTGATTAACTCGAAAATTCGTGTAAATAATTTTTCAGTCATGTTACGGAAATATACCAAACGATTATTTAAAATTTCATTCCTGTGGGGGTGGAAACAGGGAATATAGTTTATATGAAAAATCTTATTTATTCGGTTAATTAACTTGAAACTTGGCACAAATACTTGGCTAAGCAAGTAACAAAGTTTGTCATTAATTGTTTTCCCCCAGAGAGAAAGGTAGAGGGGGAGGGGGGAAAAGGTGGGGGTGGTGAGGAGGGAAAGGGGGAAGGGGAGGGTGTGGTGAGAGAGAGGGGAGGGATGATAGAGGGAGAGGGGAAAGCGGTAAAGGGGGTGTGAAAGGTGGTGAGAGGGGTTTAGAGGGAGAGGAGGGGTGGGAGGGGGATTAGAGGGAGGGGTGAGAGGTGGGGTAAGAGGGAGGGGGACGAGTGTCTTTACAGCTTGATACATTGAAGAAACCCAGCCCGACAGAAATGACTGAAAAATAGAATGTCGGAAACTCGAAACGGCACAAAAACAGGAGTAAACTCCAGTTGTGCGACGGAGCTGACACACACATTTTTTTTGTTTGTTTGAACACGCTAATCTCTGGAACTCCCAGTCGGAATTTAATAATTATTTTTGCATTTGATAGCCCAATTCTTAAGGAAGGCTATAGGCATATTTAATATCACTAGGAATCTTAGGTGCGCAGCAATAAGAACAAAAAGTCAGAAAGAATGCTAAGCGAAAACGAAGTAATAGTGGCTTATTTTCCGACATTCACGCGGGCGAAGCCGCGGGCAAAAGCTAGTCTGTGTATATTATATAACATTGGTCAGGCAGGGGACATAGTTCTTCCATAGTTCAAGGTACCCAATCCATGTAGCCACCCAAACCCATAGGCCCAATGTGTTTTGTTTCCATGTTCTGCAATAGTCCTGCACCAACCGGGGGTTGTCCTTGGGTGCACTTGCATAGTGCATACAGGGATAATCGTCGGCTGGTGCCTCCTCGTCATTTGAAATTGTCTAAGGGGCCTCTGCGAGTTGGCTTCGGCCCCTCGTACGCCTTCCAAAGGTCCGGGACCCCAGGGTCCCGAGATAAAACGAATAATAATAATAACTTTATTGACACTAAAAACCTTCGTTACAATAAGTAGTACATGTAGGTAACAAAAACAATTGCTTGTAAAAAGGTGCCTGGAATGGTGGAAACCCTGCCTCCTAAACTAGGGGAAACCTGTGCCTTAGGAGACAGTGTTCTACTGTTACTTCGTGCTCAAAAAGTCATTTTCATCGCACCTTGATTGTAATGAACCTAATTAAATACATGAACGGATGAATAAGAGAGAAAAAAAGTAATAACATTAATGATGATGAAAATACTTAATAAAAATAGGGAACAAAACAAAAATTACAATGAGGAATATGAAAATGTGGTTACCATGACTGCGTGTCTAAGTATAATGTGAGTGAGGGTGTTTATGTGTGTGTGTGTTTATGTGAGGGTGTGCTATGTGTGTGAGTGTGTGGGAGTGTGTAAGAGTTGTGTGTGTTTGTTAAACAACTACTAACATTCACAATATTATGCTTGAGCGGGATGATTAATTTCGCAAGACAATAATTTGGATAAGCCTGTATGAGTACAAACATAATGGAGTGTGATTGCTGCATTCAACCGCGAGACTAGCGAGGAAAGATGAGTAGTTCTTCTGTTTTAGAATAATCTAAGTCATACAGCCAACTTTTTAATTTTGTTTTTGCCTCATATCTATTTAACTTATTTAATTGAACTTTGGTGCTGATCTTTCTATAGATTAGAGAACTTACAACATACAGTTGACGACTAGCGAAGGACGTTTTGTGGGGTATTGAAGGGCATGATGTGATAAATGACCGCTTGTTAGGATCGGGGGGTGGGACCTCACTGTGTTTCCAGAGGGTGGCACGAAGCACAAAGAGCTGTCGTACAGTAAGTACTTTGCAGTCCGCATATAATTGGGTCGTGGGGAACCTAAACGGTTTGCCAAGCATCACCTTAAGAACAGCCCTTTGTGCCCGCTCCACACCCAACAGCTTAGTTTTGCCGGTGCCACCCCACACCGGGATGCAGTAACAAATAACGGACTCGCAAAGAGCTAGGTACACCATCTTCAGTGTTATTGAATCCGCACAGTGTCTTAGCGACTTAAAGATGTAGATTAGCTTCCTAACTTTCGAAACCAAATTATCGACATGGGTGTACCACTTCAGCTCGTCATCGATCACTACACCCAGGTATTTGGTGTGACCGGCACGAGAAAGTGTTATGCAAGAACACGACACCTACCTACTTAATTATATTTTATTTACTTCCTTAACGAAATCTTTTGAAAGAAGTATGTTTGCTTCTTTGATTATTTCTCAGGTAAGTGATCGGTAATTTTTTTTGTGTCGATAATATTCAAGTAAGGATCCAATTAGAGCTACATTATTGTGAATAAGGATGTGTTTTACGGGTGCCTGCCGTTTTGCCAAAAAGATTTTGACAAAATTTCATTACCCAAACAAATTTTAGCAACCTTTTTTTATACCATTGCAATATTTCGAATGATTTTAGTACGCATATTTTCATTTGGTCAAATTTTTACTTGGCAAAATATTACTAAGTATAATTTCATTATGGAATTTGGTCTTTAATCAAATGATTTATTACAGCAAACAATCTTCAGACAATAAACGTTTGGTGAAATGATTTGTTAAGACAAAAAATATTAAGGCAAAAATAAGATTTTTAGACATTTGACTTGCTGGTTAAATTTGATGTCTTTTGCGTACTTCTTTGTAAGTTTTTGTGCTTGAATTTGTCTGAAACAAGTCAAATTTATGGTTACTTGATATTAGTTTATTTATGGAAGTAGTTAGAGTAGGTTAATTATTAAAAAAAAAATGGTTAGGTTAGGTTAGGTTAAAACTGTGACCTTCTACGCACGAGCCGAGCGAGCGAAGCGAGCGGTGCCGCGGTAGCGGCCGGCGAGTGCCAGAAACGACTTGCATTAATAGAAAAAAGAGATTGTTTTTAGTAGGTTACCCGGAACTGAATTATTTAGATTAGGTTAATTACTTATTTTAAAAAAATGGTTAGGTTAGGTTAGAACTGTGACCTACTACCTACTGTGCCAGGAACGACTACATTATATAGAAAAAGAAGAGCACACATTGAGCGCCATTTATGATTTACCTCCTACCCACTTAGTAGTTCACATTTTTGTCATTGAAGTTTGACTGAATAGGAAAGGGTGAATTGAAAACTGACGATACTAAATAAGTATTTGGCTTATTTGATTTTACATAAAAACTGTTATTCCAAATGAAATATTTGACTAAATAAAAAATGTTAGAAGTACTAGTTGGTAAACAAGTTATAGTTTAAACGTTCATTTGCCAAACATTAGGTTTGCGTTACAACTTTTTGTGAATAGATTTTTTGCTAAGTAATAATTTGGCAAATGAAATTATGCGAAAAATTTTTTGGGAAGTGAAAATTTGTCAAATTCCTTTTGGTCAAACAAGGGAGACCCGTGTTTTACTTAACATATAGGTATGCAAAAGTGTTATATTCATGTAAACCCTAAGTCATCAATTCAGATAATTTTAGTAAACAAAGAAATGTCACTGTCAAAATGACAGGACAGTGCTGCAAAACAATTTATCAAAAACAAGGAAATACAAAAACAAGGAAATATAACAACTAACAACAAAATGAAACACTTAACACGATGATAACAAAGCACAATTAACAAACACGCAGCGAATAATATGATCGGAGAAAAGAACACGAACGTATTGAAAAGACGCGAGTTTGCAAATTATGTCAAATGAAATTTGAGAATGTTGGGAACTCCTGTAGTGTTACCAGTATCATAATATTTTTTATACCACAAAATTTTCTTTTTTTAATAACTTTGTTTAAAACCGAAAACTTATAAAAATTAACACGGTATGATAATTGTTTAATTATTATTTCTAAAATAAGTACATAAAAGCCAATATAGCCTTGTTTTCCGCCATTTTATGTGAATTACCATTATGACGATATTTTTTTGATCTGTTATCACCTTTGTTTACATAAATTATCTGAATTGATGACTTAGGGTATAGTTTGTAAGCTGTCAGGCCTTCCGAACATTTGGGAGACTGGTTTTTGTTTTATAAGTAACTTCACGGGTGCAGAAGATAATACCACTATCAAAATCCATCATCTTCTGTCGCTACATTATTTAGTAAAATGCGCTAGATCAGCTTCATTGTGAGATATCATTCTCAACATCATTTCTACACGTGCTGTCGAAACTCATAAACTGCATAATAATATGGCATGATTCACTCTAACGTTTTGGCTGCATTTCAATCCTAAGCCTTTAGCAGTTAAACTGGCCATTAGTGACGTTTCCCAAAGCTAGATGGCGTGACTCACTTTGAAACAAAGACTACTGACTGCATACTGCTGCGCTGTACTTAATTAAGATCTTTATCTTAGTCGGAAGTTATCGGATGTAGAATGATAATACCTGAAAGATGGAAAAAAATTGATATCAGAATGGTAATATGAGAGGGGTTATCAATAGGACTAATTTTAAAAAGTTCATTCTTCGTAACATTTTGGTTCAAGGAGGAACTAACACTACAGGAGAACATACATACTTTGACGGACTTTGACCTAGTTAAGTGCGTAAAGATGACTCGCGTGCAAACAGATAGAAGTAATGAAAACGCCGAAGGAATTAATTAAACAAGCATGCAAGAAGTAAGAATGAATAATGAAATAAAATCAAAACAAATTAATCTAAAATGTAAACAAAAAACTACAAGAAAGCTTAAACCAAAGAAAGAATCTATTGCCTGATTCCAGAACGCAAACCTGAAAAGTCGATAACAATATCGTGCGTACATAATTTTTCCACATTTCCAAACTTCCAACTTTTCAATGCCCAATTATAATTTGCCTCCAATTTCAGCCTACCGAAATAGCAAACCCTTTCAGAGATTAAAATACTTAAAGAATTTTTCTACATGGGATAAACAACATTCTTCAAACAATAAATGATAGAGGTCGACGATTTAGATTTTCTCAAGTTAGCAACACGACATAAAGAGATTGATTTCAATGATTGCAACATTTTGCAATCATCTGATTAAAATGCGGTGGAAATGCAATCTTGCTGCAGTCGTGTAGTAGCGTACAAGGTTCATTGATGGACCTTAATCTGAGTCCATATTCTTGTAGTCATGCCCACTGTGCTGGGAAGTGCTATACAATTGTATGTGTGGACTTGAATTTACCTTCGTTCTACTTTCTTGCATTTCAGTTTCTTACTGTTAGGTAGGTCCAACTGCGAGAAAAGGTTCAATCGTCGAATCCGACTCGGCTGGGCAATGTTCGGGAAGCTACGCAATTATCTTCTCGTCTCACATACCGCAGTGTCTCAAGACGAAAGTTTTTGCCTAGTGCGTGTTGCCAGTGATGACCTATGGCACTGAAACGTGGTCGCTCACAATGGGCCTTATTAGAAGGCTAAAATTCATCCAAAGGGCAATCAATGGAAAGGGCTGTGCTTGGAGTTTCTCTACGTGATCGAATCAGAAGTGAAGATATCCGTAGGAGAACCAAGGTAACCGACATAGCCTGAAAAATTGCCAAACTTAAGTGACAAAGGGATGGCACATTGCTCGCAGAGCAGCTCGCACAACAGTCCGATGGGGCAGAAAGGTTCTGGAGTGGCGACCGCGTACCGGAAGACGTAACTTTGGAAGGCTTCCCACAAAGTGGACCGATGACCTTGTGAAGGCCGCAGGAATCCGCTGGATGCGAGAAGTACAGAACCAGTCGAAGTGGCGGTGCTTGGGAGAGGCGTGTGTCCAGCAATGGACGTCTTTCGGCTGAAATGATGATGATGATTTTGCAAGTTGAATGAATAACATCTTTGTTAAAATAATCAATTTCTGCTAGTTTCTTATCATGTGTGAAGATTTTCCTAAGAGGTTTCGCCAAATGCTAGTTTAACGAGAGTTTTAACTCGTAAGTAAGTAACTTTGTCTATCTTCTTACGTATGGAATGTAATGATGGATTTTAAGTAATGTTACCTTCGATATATATTATAGTTGATGTCTATTAGCGAGATTTGGAGTTTGTTAGGCTTCTCACTTTGTGGCTTGTGTACCTAGATGATTCTTTTATTTTGACTTGAATGTTTTAAATAAGTAAGTCAGTATTTAAGGGTGGGTTGCACCAAGGGCTACGTTATAGTCTCCGTCAAAGTTAATTTTAACAGTAACACTATCATGTTGTTGCACCGCCATGTGAAATGAGTTCGGAGCAGGGATATGATATTCGACGCGTCTGACAGAAGTGACAGATATTAAACAATAACATTAACCAGCGAAGCGTGGGCGGTTAAGGTTACGGTTAAAGTTATGACGTCAGCTAACAAATTGCCAAATGGAACAACCCTGTTTTGGTTTAACACGTACTTTAACAATAACAAACATCGTACCTTCAGTGCGTTGTTTATTATTGTTATAAGTAAGATGGTGCAACCCACCCTAAGTGTGATGAATTTCGTGCAGCAACAGTTGACTATTTTCGTTACCAAATTTGATGTTAAGTTAAGAAAACATTAACAAAACCTTAGTCTGCCGAGATCCCGAGAGTGCAGTGAGTTTACGTTCTGCTCAGAATGCGACGTAATTTTCCTCGCGCGTTTGCCACGCGCTGTAGAAACTTTGAACTTGATAACGATGCATGCTCCGAAGTCCACCACCTGAAACAGTCGACCGGTCATGTAAATAAACCTGTACCTAAGTATCCATAAAATAATACACTTTATGGATATAGGTCAATCGATGATGGAAAAAATATGTAAAAAGTTAATAAGTTAAGTGCAGTTGGAGGTTCTTATCAAAGAATTCGATAAAAAAATAATGCCACTGAATAAGAAAATGGCGATGATAAAATATAAAATGGCCTTAGTGTTTTATTATGTCTTGTTATACAATTAACTGATAAAAATGATCACCACTCAAAACGTCGACTTGGAAAAAAAGGCGTCAAAACAATGTCAATAGATCACATTATAACGAGGAAACAACGAATCAGCAAACTAGTACCTAGTACCACACTAGTACTCACATCGTGCATCGCTATTACATTTGTGAGAAGTTTCTGGCCTGCTATCGGCCGCGCTGAACGTGTGCAAGATAATCCAGCGATGTAACGTGCAGCGTGATGTAATACAGTACGGTGAAAACGAGAGTGTTCGGCGCCGCCATGCGAATATACGCCTTATGCCGACTAAGATCCATTCAGGTGGCGCGGCCGTGACAATGCGCGCGACTGATGCCGGCCGGCGCGGGGCGCGGGGACGCGCCGCAAAAGTGGGTCGCTCGCGACGTGTACCAGTCAAGTTCAAGGCCACACACGGAGGCAATGGGGCGCCGATCGCCCCTAGATGGCGTTGCGCGAATCGTTCGAAGTTTGAAAATTTTGCGAGCCCGGGGGTGCGGTGCGGGGCGCGGGTCTGAGCTGCGGGAACGAATTTTCGGTGCAACACACACTACACGACGCTGCACTCGTGTACCGAACGTCGCCACGCGCAGTACTTTCGCGCAGCACTAGATCCAGACTTCTAAGCTAACCTAGACATACAATAACAAGCCGACATGGACTGGAT
Organism: Cosmia pyralina; assembly: GCA_946251885.1. NCBI lineage: Eukaryota > Metazoa > Arthropoda > Insecta > Lepidoptera > Noctuidae > Cosmia > Cosmia pyralina. Next base: position 20,994,612 of record OX276360.1, read on the forward strand.
GGAGATGGAGGATGTGGTGCGTACATTTCATAGTTTATTTTCTATCCTATAAATTATTTACCGGCATTTTTATCGTGAAAATATGCCGGTTTTTTTTTGCAAACTGAATTTTGCCTTGACCTAGGCTAACATTTTATCAACATCTACACGCCGGGCTGCCGAATATTTATCGCACTGGTATTATGTTTCCTCATGTTGTGAAGTTATTAATGATGTAGATACATAAATGTTTTAAGCTAATAATGAATCTTACAGTCCACTTAAGAATATACATTTTTTTTTTCAGATTTAGTGAACTTTATAAATATTTGGAAATTTGGAAATATTCAAAATATTTCCAATTGAAGTGATTTGAATAAAATTGAGGCCAGTGCATTTATTAGCTTAAATACATGTGTATTGAACAATCATAAATAATTTATACTTCCAGAAGTAACGTTGATCTAACATGTTCAGTAATCGTCTCCAATAAAAACATAATTAGTACTTATCTATGAACTCCAAATTTTTCATGTAAGAAAATTTTCGCCGACATTTTGTTGATCCAACTTGTGTAATATTTTCTTATGCATCACTCTACTAAATACTAGGTATGTAATTATAGTTACCATTTTTAATATGCATAATTCTCTAGTTTACAAAATTCTAGTACGGTAGGCTAGGTCCCGAACAGCTCAACACGTAGAGCGCGGTGTGCCCGACCTGCCCCAACCCGTGATCGATCGCGCCGCCTACCATTACCCGCCTCTAACAGATTGTTGTGCCTTGTGCGTAGCGTCTATTTTCTCAACGCTACCAGAAAAAATCTCTTCGCACGTTTAGTCTCTAAGCTTTTCCGCTGTTGTTCTTCTTGATTCATCTAACGGTGTTTTAATTTAACATAATAATATGTATTATATTATAGTCGATTAAATTCTGGGCCGGTTTTTTCCCAATATTAATATTTTCTTAATTTTTTTTTTTTAAGGAAATATGTGCATGTTGATTGTATTGACGTAAAATTTTTCCAGGCAGTAAAATGCATTTTAGTCACGCAAAATTGCCATATCTTGTAAATGGTCTTTAAAAGTAGGTATTTAGGTACCTTATATCCTAAAAATATGTATATGTTATTCGCTCCTGGATATTAGGACTGATCATTGTGCATTTTTATATGTTTTCTATTTTTTCGCATGTTGAATAATCTTGTTCGGGTTGATACCGAGGCTCATTTTTATCGCGGGAACGTATAATGGCTGCTTTGATGCGCTCTGTATTATTAATAGTCTCTGGGTTGTATCAATAAGTTTCTTTGTTTCTCTGTTCCTTTTGCTGTCTCAAGTTTAGGTCTATCTCATTGGTATAATTTGGTGTATTACGTCCAGGATTCGTTTTGATTGCCTTTGACCCGTTGCAGCCCGGATGCAGCTAAATCAAGTCATGATAAGAATATCATGACTTGATTTAGCTGCATCCGGTTAGACTGGAAGCCGACCCCAACATAGTTTGGGAAAGGCTAGACAGATCGATTGATTGACTTGTCTTAAAAGCTCAAAATTGAATTTATAAGAATGACATAACTATTCCTCCAAAATTTTATAAATATTATGATCACAGTTTTGAGACAAAAGAAAGTGGTTTGTATACTTTTGTAGCGATTACTCTATCTAATCATTTTTGGTTGCAACGTGATGCATACGTTGATGATATAACGCGGCCTTGACTGGACTTATCGACTCAATCTTTCCATGCACTGACACATATTTTTAGCAGCATTAACTCTTGTACGAATTAATTGAGTACTAAAAGATTGTTTTATATTATAAAATGTAATAAGTAATTGGTTATCAGGACCTGAATTTTGAATTATATCATTTGCTTCTTCGAAACTGTCGTGTGAAGTTTCATTTCATATTTCATGATAGTTTTCAACTCCTTCAGTTTGTCTAGCATTATTGTTGTCCTTGTCCTGTTCCTTACATAATACTACATGAGCACGATGCAATAATTACGATAACAGGCTGTAACTTTTCTTATCACGTGTGTTCTGGCCACTTCGGCGGGCAAGTTAAGCTATTACGAATATTTATGGGCATACAAGTAATGAAATATATTCAATCTATATTTAACTGTTTAAACCAAATCAAGTAGTCTTACATATCTATTAGTACCTATATAAAAACTTTTTCTCCAAATTTTGACGAAAGTTTTTACTTCGATTGGTATAAATAGTTAATTACTTATTCCAGTTAGTGGCTTTGTATTAACAAAACAGTTTGCATTCGCATATGTTTAATTAATTGCAGATGATACTTTGATATCGATCGACCTTAGCTTACAAGACTACTTACTGGTCACGGGCAGGGCAGGTTTCAAAGATAATAAAATAATTAGTTTATGTTAATGCTTCCGCGATCAATTTCTATTGTAATCGTTCGTCTGAATTGCAATAATTGAAAACTCTCCAAAGACCCTTCGAGAATGATCTATTTGTTTTAAAGTTTTCACCATTATCTTGTCTTAACGACAATTATATAATAAAAATAATAAAAATAAATAAAAATATATTTATTAGTCACGCAATTTACATAGATCTGTGATCAGACGATCAGAGTAACGACTAATGCGGCAGGCCTTGGTGAAAAAACGTGATGTCTATCGTCACCTTTTGGAGATGTTTTAGCGTCTAGTCTAGACCGATAGGTGCAAGCCAATGTTGTTTTTATTGTATTAAGATTTCACACTAACGCAGCAGCACACCGTAGATAAAAAGCTGGCGGAATGCGATATGCAACGTTAAAAATACTCGATTATCGCGTCGGCGGCAACCACAGTCCCTGTACCAAAAGACCAAAAGTAATGACACCAACAAAAATTTCATAGTTGATGCAGTTCGGTAACTATTGCTGCTCCACTTAGAAGTACCGAAGTAGAAGGCTTCTCGGGCCGAGCAATATGCGTGTAGCACACCAATGTTTTCGGCGAATTCGAATAATTGACTATGGGTGGAGTGAGGCGGGAGTGAGGGGGGCTCGAGCGGGAGATTTGGCTGTTGGCCTTGACAATGAACCGGCGGCGCGCACACAAGTGCGAATTTATTTGTATTTGAAATACACGCACACACACAATTAGGAGCTGTTCCACGAATTGCCTCCTCCCACACAATTAAATATTAGGGTTGTCTTAGAGAAATGATTAATGAATGTTCAGTGCACAGGAAGTCTGATCAGAAATTGAACAAAAACTTGAGAGGGAGATCGTTTTTTGTTCAATTACATGTTAAATTCAATGTACTTACTTAAAGGAAGAAATAGCGGAATCTGTTTCGATCACACTTAAAAATCTGCAATGCAGTCCCTTATGATTTGACAATGAAACCATAAATTGGTGCCCAAGGCTAAATCAAATACTGTTCTAAACTATCCTGGCTCTAGCATATACCTATTCCATTAAGTTTATGCCTTGATGGACGAGAAAGGATTCTGTAGAGAATGACTTGCAGGAAATATTTCTCCAAGTATTTAATATGTCTCATTCTTCAGGTACAGAGCCAACCCTACCTCCAAAAAAGCTAACAAATTCAGTCTGGCCCGGCGCGCAGTCGCCGCAAGCCTGCCCTAAGACAACCTATACATAGACAGCCTAGGGCCCGACGGGATGTTTATCGATAATGCCAAAAGATTCCCCACTAACGAGTCCTGAGTCTGGCTTGTGTTACTTTACTGTAACATACCCGTATAGCCTTTTGTTTGCGCATTCAATTTGGGCTTTTGGAAACGTTAACATTCCCAAATATAGCTTAATGCACCTTTGATATTTCTGGAATGTTTTGATCCTGATTTCGGAAATCGAATTGTATAGAAATGATGTTTTTAAAAATTGTAGGTAGAAAACTTTGGCGACGATACATTATCTGATAAAGCAGTGGCTTCAGTAAAAGAATTAGGTAATTGGATTTATATAATTGTCTAAAGTCAGAGTTGGCAACAGACCCCAAGGCCGCTGTCTCATATTGGGCTGGACGGTACCTAATATTAATATATTCTACATGTACAAATGAACTACATACCTACGTATATATGGTCAGGTTTTGTCTGCCTGCTTTACCTTTTGTCTATGACATCATTATGACTATAGCTCCATTTAACTGTTCGTTTTGTTATACGTTTAACTGATCTAGCTTCAGCTTTTTATTAATCTAGATTCCTGTGGCGTGTAGGTTTGTGTGCTTCGTTTTTAAGTTTGGATTGTTTATTTTGAAGTTTACACACCTTTATAGTGTCTTCTGTTTTAGAATTTGGTTTTGTATGTAAATGATTGGTTGCAGTACTCAGACAACGCAGCTCGTGTAGGATTTCATCCAGCAGATTCACTTCTATTTGGTCCGCATGAGTGGCAAAACATATGAGAATTCTTAAATAAAATCTACAGTTTGATTTGGGTCGATGATTAGTTTTGGTTTCCTCGTAAGTTTTTTTGATGTAGATAAGTAGGTACCTAGGTACCTACTGTTATCGTGATAGATAGCTGCAGATGCTGATTAAAATAAATCAAAACCTGCTCGAAAATTAAAGCGGTACCATATTCATTGGCTACCTACCTAATTGTGATTGCCTTGAAAAGTGTATTTTAGACACGTGTATGGATTATTATCTAAGCACGTCTCTAGGTCAAATTTTCAGTCTAGCCTTAATCGTTAGGTACACACTTTTTTCTTGGCACCTAACCTAACCTTTTATCTTTTTTTTATATTTATTTTTCTTATAACCTAGTCGTAGGTTTCAGCCGTTACTTATGATAATGTCTGCCTGAGTAATGGTTATAAAACAAGCTTGTATAATTGTATATCTGGATGATTGACCTCCTGTGGATTACGAAATTCATGAAAAATACTAGCTCTCTCTTGAATTTTGCCAACAAGGCGAGCGAATCAGACATCGATATAAAAGTTTCGGTAGATAGAAGGTAGATAGGCCTACCTACTTTATTTGGCTCAATCTTTTAGCTTGCTAACGATCATAGGACCTAAGTACCTACTACGTTTTTCGTACACGACGTGATTTATTTGTGACATCTTGTTTCTTTTTTAAATCTTCTAGTAGGTATATACAGGGTTACTGGTAACTCGACGTATTCCTTGCAGGACGTCATAGTAGGGTTAAAATGCAGCAAATTAGGCCACCAAATGTTCTACCGAAATTCAGTAGTTTTTGAGTTAATTCGATTTTTAGCTTTTTTATGAAAAATCCCAGATTAAATCATTTGGAGCCAATTTAAAAATGATTTACGGCGCGACTGTACTGAAATTTAAGTTAACATCATAGCTGACGCCGTAGCAGATCCTTGTTAATAATTCAAAGTTCAAAAATGACAAAAACTTTGGCAAATATCACTAAAGAAACATTTAGTTTTTTGTGAATTTTGCTATTACTTCATACAAAATGTTGTCTAGTGAAAATAAAAATTACTACGCCTGATGTACAAATTACTAGGAAAATATCCTTGTCTTATCAGCTATTCAGAAAGGTATGATTGTCAATACTTTTGCATGTGTGACAGGGAAAGAATGAGTTTTATGAGGAGCAGGTAAAATTGCGAGACGGTCAACCTATTGTTTCATATTCGTATTATTCGTAGTTTTTACCTGCGCTTGAACCCCAAACACTCGGCAAGCTTTGTGATTGGTCACTATTGTTCTCCCGGCATGACACGGGGTGCGACTTTACAAAATGTGGTCGTCAGAGTCAGTTAGTTTCAACTCTACGTCGCGCAAGCTCGTGTTTTGTTATCTGGCTATTTCCTTAACTGATACTGCGTATCTTGCTCTTGTGCTGTGCTGTGCCTTCATAAGTGCTGACTATGGCTGCATATTCTAACCTTGAATACGCTGACATAATGTACTGTTACGGACTTAGTGACGGTAACGCTGCTCAGGCGCGGAGAGAATATCAACTTCGTTTTCCCAACCGCCGACTCCCACACGTTAGTGTTTTTGGATCGACTTATCGGCGATTATCTGAAACTGGCAGCGTCCAAAGAAGCAGGCAAATTGACACTGGTCGTTCTCGGAGATACACGGCTGAGGACGAAGAGCTGATTCTTCAACGTTTTATTGACGACCCCAACATATCGACAAACATCGTAGCGCGTGAGCTTGCTATGTCACAGTGGAAAGTCTGGTCTGTAGTTCACTTATCAGGCCGACATCCATACCACTATCAACCTGTCCAGTCATTAGAAGAGGGAGATCCGCCAAGACGGCTTGAATTTTGTCGTTTTATGCTAAATGCCGACGCCGAAAGCGAAAACTTTTTAAAAAACATTCTGTGGACCGATGAGTCATGTTTTGACCGTGATGGTATCACAAATTACCACAACTTACATTACTGGGCACCGAAGGCAGAAGCAAATCCTAAGAAACTGAAACCAACCGCATCCCAGCGTAGATTCTCGCTTAATGTTTGGATGGGTATTATCGACGACAAATTAATTGGCCCACATTTTTTACCCCAAACATTAAATGGGGAACTTTATGAAGATTTCCTAAGAAATCATTTAACACCACTGCTCACGGATGTACCGGAAGACAGAAGAGCAAACATGATGTATCAACATGACGGATGTCCAGCCCACTTCCGAATCACAATTCGACAATTGCTGGATGAAACCTACCCAAACGATGGATAGGGCGCGGTGGGCCAATTCCGTGGCCTGCACGTAGCCCTGATCTTACGCCACTAGACTTTTACGTCTGGGGTCATATGAAAGACCTAGTTTATGTGACCCCAGTAAATTCAATTGAAGAACTAAGGGAGAGAATAAGAGATGCAGCGGACCAGATGAGGGCAACAATCACATCAAGAATCACAAAAACTGAAGTGAGGAAGCGAATAAGAACGTGTATTAGAAACCGAGGGCAGCACATCGAACAAGACGTGTGAAAGTGTAGTAAAAGTTTTTAAACTGATATTTTATTATTAAAAATAATGCTAATATTCACGAAATAGTTTTATTGATTTTCCGAATAATCACCTTTTTGTGAGACGCACATAATGTAGTCCTTAACTTTGTATTAACTTTCATACCTTTCTGAATAGCTGATAAGACAAGGATATTTTCCTAGTAATTTGTACATCAGACGTAGTAATTTTTTTTTTTCACTAGACAACATTTTGTATGAAGTAATAGCAAAATTCACAAAAAAACTAAATGTTTCTTTAGTGATATTTGCCAAAGTTTTTGGCATTTTTGAACTTTGAATTATTAACAAGGATCTGCTACGGCGTCAGCTATGATGTTAACTTAAATTTCAGTACAGTCGCGCCGTAAATCATTTTTAAATTGGCTCCAAATGATTTAATCTGGGATTTTTCATAGAAAAGCTAAAAATCGAATTAACTCAAAAACTACTGAATTTCGGTAGAACATTTGGTGGCCTAATTTGCTGCATTTTAACCCTACTATGACGTCCTGCAAGGAATACGTCGAGTTACCAGTAACCCTGTATATTTATCTTTTTGAATTTCTATATCTCGATTCATACCTCCCTACTTTGTTTTCTTTTTAAATTCTTGTCTTATAATGATACCCATTCTAATGTTAGTAATTATCAATTTCGCTGCAAAACAAGCGATAAATATTATTTACAATAATAATCAGAGTAATAAAGTTAACTCGTCGTTATTCATAATGAATGAACTTAGACGTTGCGTAAGACCGATTTAGTTAAATGGTAACAACACCAAAACTGCTGTCTTATAAAAGTGTATATTTACAACTCACAAAAAATATAATTGTTTGTTGTTTCAAAAAGGTCTTCAAATGTTCGATAGCGTTCAAAACATACCGATTGCGCGCTCGACCAATGGCGGTCGCCGTCCCTTGGCAGCGCTTCAGGAAAATTAACGTTTTGCCTTTATTCGTCCGTCTGTACGTGAAGGGACCAATCTGAAAGGCGGTTAGCACGTGGCGAGTCGTTGGGCGGCGCATGCGTGAATCGTGAACATTGGTGGGGCGTCGAGGCGTGGCCTGCGTGTACGCAATGCGTGCGCACAGTGCGTGCGAGTCGCTCAGCGCGCATCAAGCTTTTCCTTCATTGCGCTCCACAAAATACATACAATTTAAATAAAACGTACATAGTGCGTTGAACTCTAATGTTTGATGTTTGTGCACAAGTGCTGTGATTTGTTTTTATACGGGTTTAAAAATGTGTGCGGTAGAGGATGCATGGTTGTTCTCAAATATAGCCACTACGTTGGATATGATCGAATCTTCTCACAATGTGAGTACTGAATAATGCCTGCACAACTTTGGGAGGTGCATTGTAATGTATGGGTGAATCATTAGTGTTATTGAGAAAACGCGGGCTTTGGGCGTTAGCATGTCTTCGTTTATTTGTGAAATAAATCACTAATTAGATATGTAAAGTTTGGATGTATCAGCAGTAGATTAAACTCAAGAGCCCGTGTTCGAAGTACTTCTAAGTTAATTTTGTGTATGTATAAATGCAATCCATCATCAGCTATCTGTATGTTTGGAGAGTTAGTGTAGCTTTCTGCTATGCGTAGTATTATATACTATGATAGTACCTACTCGAATAAAAAAATACTCCAATGTGGTTTTTAAGATAATGACAAAGTAGCAAAAATCGACGTTTTCAATTATTGATCTTTGACCTATGAAGTAAATTGGAATAAAACACTGACGACAATTAATAAACTTAATAACGAATGTCTTTACACGTGACGTTTGCATGATAAGTACACTTGTTTATATTTACTTGATACCTACTAGATAGAATGTTCGTAAAAGATAAATATATTAATACTGAAATAGTTAAATTATCATTTACAAAGACATTGTTGTCAAATGGTACTGTAAATACGTAAGATTGGCACCAAAAAAGACCCTGTTTTGCATGGTTAAACCTGTCGAAAGCCTCAGGTAAATCCCAAAAATGTTCATGACTGAAATATGACATTGAGTACCTAGTATTACAAATCGTCGAGTGGACGATCCTAAAGCATTTTTTCGATGTCGAAAGTCGAATATTTATATGACTTTTCCCAATTTTTGGCTTCAAAACAAAATATTCCTAATCTTGCTCACTCGTATCTCGGCCAAATCAAGTTTTGACAGTTCTGACGTCCCAAATTTTCGGATCTAAAGACCTTGTATCCAAAATCGCAAGGTTAGGACCCTAAATACTCAATTTCGATATGAAGTGGGTTCGGAAGTATTTCGACAAATATAAAGAGTGTTTATATTGTAGGTAGTACCTACATCACGAGATAGACGATAATAATAAATGAAACTGCATTTTGTTTGCCTTTTCAATGTCAAATGGGCGTTGAACTGCATTCAGTGCTTACCTACTTGTTGCACTTTTTATCTAAATATTCCGGTTGTAAGATGACCGACACAGATAGTTTTGTCTTATTTATTCGCCCATGCATGCAGTGTTGTTGTATGTTTGAAATAGTTTTGTTTTTGTTCTACATATAACTAGCCTTCCGGTTGTTTTTGCTGGAGATGCAGAGCTATAGGGTTAATAGAATATTTAGGGAGGTAGTCTAGTTTTAATTAAGTAGGTAGGTACTTCATTATTAATTAATTTACTGCAATCTAATTAAAATTCATTATTAATTTATGTTTTGCCATTAGTAATTTAAATACAATCATGAACATTACCTACAATTGGATACGCCTTTAAATTCATTGCATTTTAAGTATTTTCTTTTAGAACTTTAGCTAGCTGTCTTTCTTTCTCGTCTGGGTTTTCAATTTTTACAGCTTTTCTAAACTGATCGTTTAAATATATCTCTATATGGATAAGGGATAAGGGCAGGAGAATGAATGATGATGATGGAAATCTATGGCTCACCCAGTTTACAACAACGTAACGATAGCAAAGGTTACCTACAGATTCGATAGTGTCAGCGTTGTTCCAAAAAGTACCTAGTTTGTGTACTGTGACGTCACAATCCATTGGAAAGTCTTTCAATTTCTTTCCTATTTCAAATCCTTCATAGCTTTCTTAAAACGATTGTTAAGTATTTCTTCATTGAAATCTATGATTCATCCAGTTCGCAACATAATCATCATCTTTCTGCCCTTGTCCCATGTAACTTGGGGTCTGCGCATTACGTTTTTATCTTCCATTCTCCCCTGTCAGCTAACACTTTATCATTCACTAACTTTACTTTCATATCATCCCTAACGCAATAATCCACCCATCTTTTTTTGGTCTTCCTCTCCCTCTCCATCCATCAACATTTATTTTATATTACCAATCACTCTGTTACATGCGTTTTATCCCTCCTCATCACATGCCAAACGATTTCCTACCAACTTTTTTGCAACTGGCGCCACTTTCACAACTTCCTCTAAGTAATATCCAGTACCAGTCCAGTACCTACTCATTTCATTCATACTTTATCGAGTCTTGCATTCCCCACATCCATTTCAACATTCTCGTTTGCAACGTAACAATATCAAATAGTATCGATGCAGAAGTGCCTGGGTTGTTCCACACAATGATGGCAGTGAATGTATTATTACGTCACAATTCATTAAGCACTTGGGTAGTCTTTGAATTTCTTTCTTATCTTTATTAGAAGTTATCAAATCTGTCACAGTTTTTTTAAAACGATTGTAAAGTATTTCTTAATTGAAATATGTATAATTATGACCCAACAGTTTGTAAAATAACATTATCAAATGACACCGCTGCAATAGTGTCAGTTTTCTCCCAGACAATGACAGTTCTTGTGACGTCATAATTCATTGCCTAGGTGAAACTTCATCAGTGCAAGTAGCTCTTCTCTTACATAAATTAATGTACAACTTGAGATAAATGACGGTCTCAAATATATTATTATAAAATTGTAGGTAAGGATTATAATGTTTTTAACAAGAGAATGAAATATGGCCATAATGGTTTAAGTACGTAATATGTCACAGCGATATCGTGTGACCTTTACTTTTGATATTAAAACTAGGTTTTATAAAATAAGAAGAGAAAAGGATTTTTGAGGATTGAATAATGTCTGCTCAAAAAATACTTTTAACCTCCTGCTTTATAATACGATGTCTCTATTTTATTCTTTTTGGGCGTTTATTTGTATCACGAAGAGAATGATTTTTGTGTTTGTGGATATTTGAGCGTCTCTCCAAATAAAGCAATTAATCTAAAAACTGATGCTGTTAGAGGAGACGATACGTCTTATTCTAAAGGTTCTAGACCCCTTCTTGGCCGTTTGGCTCTATTTATGTGTTTGGATTGTATACCTACGTTATTTTTGAGATATCGACTCAGACAGAGTCCAAAACTGTCCTGTATAAATTGCTCTATAGATTTTTGCTCCAAAATCCAGACAGAGACGTATGTTTTATGCCAGACGTAACGGACGAAAATTATACTGGCATATTTGGAACCCATTGGTTTGCTTCTCTTTTGGATGAAAAAGTTCCCAAACTGATATCTTGATAATTAAATACGAACAGCCCAGAATTTTCTGTCTGGGCAATCAGTTGTATAAGTAATGTAATAAGGTATTCTACTTTCATTGTTTTCATATGAGCTAGAGAGGCTCATAAATGTGTTGAAAGCTTTGATACAAAATGAGGACGTGTCTCGAGGGCAAGCGAGAAAATATTGCCTCGTTATAAGTTGATATTTGCGTCACATGCTGCATTGTTTACCCCGACCATTTTGGTCACAAAATAATCTCGAAAACGCATTGCGTCATTTTATGTAACAGAGCGATGAGCTTTGAATTATTTAATAACAACGGTGGTTGACCGCCCTGTCCAATAACGCAGGATTCCCAAATCGGTTACAAAACGTGCGTCTGCTTGGTGAAAAAACGTTGTTTGTTGAAGCTTATACGCATTGCGCATACGCTGTACTTACATTCTGGTCTAGTGAATTTGTGTAGTCGAAGTAGTGGTGCGGATGAGGCGTCGTTTTTCCGCGGGCTGCGCGGCGCGGGCGGGCGCCGGTGCCGTGCCGTAGGTCGGGCATAGTGTCGACGTCCGCGCAATGTCACCCCGCGTCGAGATATTCGGCCCCCACCCCGCCCGCTCCCACACCCTGGCTCGCCTTGTTCGCATCATTTCCGATCCGAAATTTTGTGGCCTCTCTGGTTTTGGTTCGGTTTTTGCAAGTTCCTCGAGTTGCATGGAATCTGCTTCGACTTCGATCTTTTAAACGCTTTCGTTTGGGGCTTGTTCTAGAATTGATATATGGTAATTTTGTGCTCATTACATTTTTTGAGCAGATGTGCGATTTTGGACATGTGTAAAAAAATGCTAAACCGCAGGCCCCTGTTGGGGTAGGTCGTGGTTATATAACGTCCACGCGGCATCGGCAGGTGCTTGCAAATCTTGCGATCGTCCGCGTGATATTGGGCGATGTCGGTCGTCGACCCCTCGCTATCTGCGTTATTTAGCCCGGCTCAATGTCGGCGCAATGTCGAAACTCACTCGAGTTCACAGACCGAGGCGCGAGACGCGTTCCTCACCCAACTGTGTTGTTCGACCGAATTTTTATAGACACTTACACATGTACATTGTAGATAGTATCGATTTTAGGTATTTCTGTTCTAATAACGGGCTTGTGTATGTAAATATCGTAATTACATACACATACTGCGTTATGCCGACTACTGGCTGGTGTGACCTGACTACCTGTAAAGACTATAATTAAAGGTATTACAATTGTACCTACAGTATTTTAAAAGGAAAAGCATCATAAAAGGAGCATAATGAAAAATATGTGCCGGAAATTTTAACATATTCCCACTGCTCCAGTCAAGTCTAGGTACTTTCGCTATGTGGGTGTAGCCGTACCTATACCTAGATGACGCATATTATGTTTCCAGACTTCTCGTTCAAAGCCAGACATAGGTAGCATTATGCCATGCGGTACCCCATAGCATTGCATAGTATACCGTTGCTCGCACTCGGTCTCTGGGCTGTGGGACGCCGCGACCTCGGTCGCGCGGAAACCGCGCCACGGTCAAGGCCGATGTCTAGACGCACCACCCGCCCGCGCATCCCCCCTTGCAACCTCCTCCCCACCCTACCGATCCAGGCTACACCTTCATACTACCTATTTTTACCTCCACTCCCGAATTTCCCTGGGCAAAGCTTCACAGCTCACTGGATCCTGACCTGCCCAAACATAACATACTATCTGTTACAATGGTTACACATCTCTGCTTGAGATAGGTTAAGATTAGATACGGTCATACAGTATAATATAATGACGAATTCCGAATTTGAATATCTAAAAAAACATGTCGTGTTTATGTTTTCAGCTAGTTCTTTTTCTTGGCGTGCCTCCAAACTATTATTGGGCATACATTTTATTTCATTTTAGAATATTTTATGAGTGCCTTAGTGGTCGTTTATTAAAAAGTTTTGACGTCGCCAGGAGCTTGTGGAAGTACATTATTTAAATTCTTTGGTCCTTTAGGACTTCAGGAGTAGAGTAGTATCAAATGCGTCTTAAAGAAAATTAGGAACAGCCATAGATGTAGCAGACAAGTGGTTTATGTAGCTACTGGTAACTATTTGTTGACGTCAGGCCTGCCAATTCGTAAAAACCAGCGGTAAATTGACGTGGAATCATTGATTTGATTTCACAGAAATTTCTGAAACGAAATAAAGGAAACACTCAGATAGTTTTAGATCTAAATAAAATTCCGTATGGCCTTGGTCTTGAATTTTTTTATTAAATGCTTCGAAAAACGTGGAGTGATGTAATCAACTCGAGCAACCCATACTCTGGCCCGTGTTAATACTAAAATTAGATGCACTGCCGAAAGAAGTACCTATATTATGATGAGACAATTAACTATGCATATTCATTTATTTATGTCTTTTGTATTATACAGTAGTGATCTAACGACTTACATTTGAACCCGGTCTGAACTCTCCGGGTGAAGGGTAAGGAAAGACATGGCCCACTTTTTTCTGTAGGGCAAATGTGGGGCCATTTTTCGTTTGGGCTTCTATCCTTAGATCAATAATGTTCCTTAAAAAGAAAAAGCCCATATTTGGTTTGAAGTTTTCGAAGACTGATTTATTATTCTTGGGTACAAAAGAAACGTGACAAGTGTTTTTTTCAATATCTTGAACTTCAATCCAGACTTGAACTCCTGTAGAATATTCATGAACAAGGCTCACTGTTTTAAATTTTGGGTACCTATCGAGACTTGAAGCTCGCTGTAGTTTCCAGACCTAACACAAAGACAGCGTTGTGAGCAAAGGATGCATCTGTGCAAACTTCGTGATCATTTATTTGCACAACTACATAAGTGCCACCAACGATTTCGTGTGTGTTGGGCATTTTTATCATAATAATACTGTAGAATGCGTTAGCGCTTTTATCAAGTGCTAAATTAAGATATGATAACGCACGGAAAAGTACCACACGTAGAGAGTGAACATTCGGTTCTGTGTTGAGGTAGGTCCGCGTCGGCGAAAAATTGCCGACAAGCTGTCCTAAGCGTTTTTGTGAACTCCGTTCGTGACGTAACGTCACAAGATTAGATACAGGCTTTGAAGCGATTTATCGCTAATGTTTCTATGATTTCACGTTATTTCAATACGTTATCTTTCTAGCTAATTGGTCTTTAACAAAAGAGGTGGGTAGGTTAGTTTTTCTCGTGCAAACATGATCTCGTTTGGCGTCGAGGTGGCCAAATGCATAAACCGTTATATTAGATTGAGTTTCAAGGTTACATCTGTATCCTTATTGAAATTTTTCTCAAAGAATTAATACCAATTATGTATAGGTAGATAAAGTAAGTTTTTGGTCTTTGTGTAGACTTACTGTAACCGTCTGACTTTCAGTGTCTAAGTATTGACATTCATTTAGTGAAATATTCTTTCAGTTATTTCAAGCTATTGGATAATTAGTTCTATATTTATAGTTCTTTTGTACAATACATAATCGTGCAGAACAATGGCAGAAGCATGAGTGTTTTGTGTTTGGTTTTATCGGGGTCTGTAATGTGTGTTTTTGTTGAGCCTAGGAGGAGTGTGAGGTTGCCGGTGCCCCAATTTGTAACACAAGACGATACGAGCCTGCCTCAACGTCGGCGTAGTTACGAACACGGTTTGGCGGTCGCGCGCCCGCCCGCCTGCTCTATTCGAAATGACGTTTATCTACGAAGGTGAGACCACGGACGCACGGTCGGTGAACTCAACCGCGTATTATGAATACCTACCTATTTTGTGCCAACACATAAATAGTATTATGGCGCAGTAAGGAATCAGGTGTTGTTCGAATAAAACTTTTTTTTCTTTTCATTCGATTGTTACACGCAATACTGGTAATATTATGTTATGAAATGTCCTCATGCTATTTTGCACTTTCGAGGTGGCTTTTAGAGATCTTTTTTCTTGATTTATTTAGGGTTTAACCCGGATCTTGGGCCTTTGATTGCTGACCGCTGACGTCACTTTTATCATACATGTTGCAATAAGTATGGTGTTTTCATGGTGTTTTCGTCTACGGGGGTTGGGCGCCATTTCGTGTAGGGATTACTGAGTGTACAAACCAAATTGATAATAATCGATATAAGGCATGATAAGAACTGGTAATACGCAATATGCTTCTAATACGCAATATGCTTCATCATTCTCCTGCCCTTATCCCAATCTATTTGGGGTCGGCGCAACATGTCCTTTTTTTCCATACTTCTCTATTATTCGTCACCTCGGTAGTCACCCCCTTTCTAGCCATGTCATCTTTCACACAATCCATCCATCGTTTCTTTGGTCTTCCCCTGCTCTTATAGCCATTGACTATATAATAATACTTAAAACTTTCCTCACGACATTTTCCTCACTCCTCCTCCTTCTCCTCCTTCTCCTCTCCTCCTTCCTCACGCTTCTAATACGCAATATGCTTCTAATATACTTTACCGCCTACGCTTTAAAGAGACCTTTATGAGTACCTACTATTTAAGGCCGAAATCCTGGAGGCGTGGAATATTGATTTAAATTGTTTGCTCTCAGATTTTGAGACATTCGAGCTCAATTATCCGCAATCAATCCTTGTATAAGTCTGTTCGATTAATCTTACGATATTTTGGAGATATCGGTTTATTTCTAGAATAATTGTCATCCATTTTGGTATTTTGGTGCATAACAGATTTTTAATTCGTTTTTTAGATATGTTGTTCTTAATAAAACAAAAGGTTTAGATGTGTTATGGTGTCATATATTGCGTTCTTCTTTAAAAAAATGGTAATTCAAAAATTAACCCACTCCTTTTTCCCATGGGAGTAGGCAGAAACTATAGTACGCCACTTGCTACGATACATACTTCTTTTGCTTCCTGTTTGCTTTTGCTCCTTTTGCTTGCTCCTTTTGCGTGTGAACTGATACTTATGTTGGAAGGAATTATAGTTATAGCTTTATCTAGTCCACTAGTAGTCTCATTAGTGGTGATTGCTACTGCTTCTGCGTCTGTCGACTGCTGGCTTACTGTCTTGATGATGGTTGGTATTTTTGTAACCTCTCGCCAACATTGGATGTCAATAAGATGACCCGCTTTGGAACCACATAGTGACCCATATCTACTGTAACATTCATCTTTAGTTGGCCTTTCAAACTAAAACTCAAAGCATTTATTTCAAATAAACCAATTACAGGCACTTTTGAATTGTCAATGGGTCGGTCAGTCAGAAAGATGAAGCTAGTTGCCCATTCCAAAGCGTAGTAGATCTCTATGGAATTGAATTCCCTTCATTACTTCTTGAAGTGATTACCAATTGCGAGTCATCCATGTTTTTCTTGTTTATTACATCAGGCTCATATCTGCCTATTTACTTTTGATGCAATTATTATGTCTTTATTGTCTATGCCCAACAATGGGCTACGATAAGCCGAGTTCATTGATTGATAGTTATTTTAAGAAACAATTTTCCCTATCTCTTATCTCTAAGTTTATAAAAGGTTTAACCCAAAAACATGATCGATAAATACAAGCTATTTCACAATTTCACGAATAAATTGTGCTTAGATTTTCCTGTCAAACGCTTTATCGAATAACAATGACTTGCTTTTAGTCTAGACTGTGTCACGACTTACTGACCTACCCTATCCAGTAGCGTATAGTCAAAACAGACCATTTGTTTAGCCGGTTAATGGTAATTTTTATGTATTGTGCTTACATACATAAATATAAAAATAATTACTTAACTGTCTGCGACTGTGACTCAATTTATTCGTTTATTTACTTATTTGAATTTGAATGAGGATTTGGAAATTAATACCTACATAAGGATTTTGATTTGTTTTTGTAAATGGGTTTTGTTAAGATTGTCGCAGTTTCCCGCTTTCTGAATAAAGGAAAATCTTACGATCGACGTTTTTTTTTTATGTATTGATTTCTGTTAATAATTTAAATGATGCCTATATACAAATGTATCACTGATATCTTTGCATTTTTATGCAATTTACCAAATTGGACGTTAATTAAAACAAATACAGACAGCCATTTTGTTTTTCCACGGTCAGCCACGTGGTTTTAAATCGAAGTCTGGGCGTTATACCTATTATTATGTAGGCTTACATAGTTTTTAAATTGAGTGCAGTCATTTAGAACCACAGACGAGCCTCTTTGTCCTTGATTATAGAGGCTTATGTAACTAAGTTCGTTTTACATAGATGCCTGGTCATAACTATGTAAAATAATTAGGCAGTATAACCAGTAAAATGAATTATTCGCTCCAACTCACTGATGACTAGGATGTGTGCAAAGGATGTTCTTGTCACACAATAATTTTGTCGGTAGGTACTTGCAGGCATTCTGAAGGTGGTTTTTCTAAACCTATTGTGCATGTCACATTTATTAATAAGGAGGATGTATGTGTTTTTACTTGACTAAATCTTGATTTCAAGTGTCTGTCTATTTAATATGTATTTTACTAGTCAAGTAGCCTAGTAGTCTAGGGTTATTCCGGCTATTCAGAAAATGGTCTTTTACTGGTAAAAGTTTTAAAAAGAAAACTACTCAGAAACATATACTGTTATGGCGGGGCCACACCAAAGTCAACGCCCATCATCGCCATAAACATCGCGGTAATTATTCCGATAATTATCGTGATAAATTGTGTGGTCACACTCTTGAACTACGCCACCCGAGTTATGGCCACGTCAATCGGCAATGTGAATGCCGTTGTCAAATTATCGCGATAAGTTGTGGCTACACCTGCGGCCTGCGTCCATTATCGCGATAATCAACGGCATATCCCTGACATTAGAAGTGAAAAAGAAAACAATGTAGCTTACTCGAAAACAATAGATGCAGAGGTTTTACTTACTTATTTTATTCTTAGGTTAATCCCCGCTTTTTGAAAGCCTTATCAACGCCCCGCACCTTGCGTAACATCAATTGGAATCTGAATCATTTTGAAGCAAATTGCTAATCCATTGCTTCATAATTATTTTCGAAAAATAACGTAAATAACGCAATGAATGTTGTTGAACTGTCAAAAAGAAACCAATTCCGTTTGGTAGTGTAGTAACACAATTGCCCCGCTGATTAGGAAATCTCCAATAAATGAATCCGATTCTCTTGTTAGGTTAAGTTAGGTAGGACTAGGACCTAGTGTGCATACCTATGATTCGCTGAATAAAATAACAGCAGTCAAACTAATCGCTGGACATGAGATTCGACTTAATAATTCTTCAGAAACTAGTTTAATTTTCTTGAAGTTCATCAAAATTGCATTGTGTTCGATTTATGACTAGAAAAGTATCAACAAAACGAGTTACTGAAATTCCTGTACCTAAAGTCGAAGAAAATGGAATGTGAATGAGCATTTTCTTCGACTTTTCAGGAATTTCAGCGTCTCAGACATAGACGTATAAAAAGAGGCGGACAGATTCTCGCTAACAAAAAACTGTGTCTATTGGAGTCCGCCAGCTCGCTGTACATATAGGCACACATTCACACATCAGTCAACCATTCGTAATATGGTAACGTATTCGTAATATGGCAAGGTATTATACAGCATGTCTTGTGAAATGTGTGCGGCCTGTGGGTACAGCGAGCTGGCTGACTCCGATAGACACAGTTTTTTGTTAGCGAGAATCTGTCCGCCTTTTTTTATACGTCTGTGGTCACAGGCTAAAGTGCCTAAAAATTTGATCTGTTGCTTATCACAGACACACACGCACACAGGTACATATGTACCTACCCTTTGTGCGGTCTATACCTACTGGTAGATGGTAGATTTATACTGATAAGCAACAGATCAAATTCATACGACCCATATTCAGACCAACTTAATTTCATAAAAAGAAATATTCACAGACGTACCAAGCATACCTACATTATAAAACAGACGGTTAATTAGTAATGCATGAGTAGGTGCTAGATATAGGTAGTCACCTACTTACGTTGCATCACGATCATTATCTGATGCACAGAGCAATGTCATGAGTGCGTTGAACCCACACTTGCATCCTTGAACACTTTTTTTGTACCTACTTATCTTTTGATAGATAATTTTGTTTTTTCAATACTCTGTATAAATAAAGATAGACGATGTTTTTCACGTGTACTATACTTACCACGCTCATTCCGCGAACGAATGAGTAACGCCGCCATGTTTTTTTTTTCATATTTAAAAATGGAACGGTGACTACAGAAATAGCAGTTGATGTATCTCTATAATTTTTTGTTTTATGCAACGTTTTAGTTGTCAAATGTTTGTAAAAACTAAAAATGATGACGATTGCGTAGCGACTAGCGATTGATGTCAAAATAATGATATCTCTTAACTAAGTCATAACATAACGATTTTATCACGTGTCGAAGAAAAGGATAGTTGTGCAGGTCAGGAATCGGGGCAGCTAATACTGTATCGAGGATTATTGTACGGTATCGAAAGGGAAATTAAGGCGAGGTTATTCGGGCCTGTAGGCCTTTGAAACGCTACCTCCGCCTCCCCCAAATGCAGCGCGACGTGTTTATTTACGACGCGCCGCCGACGATTTCGCAGAAAATCCATGCCACAGTGTAAAATATTTGCAGTTGTGATCAACTAGCTGTGTTGTGATAAATATCGACCTAAGAAAAACTAATTAAACATTAATGAATGGAGTAACGCGAAGAAGTCAAGTTACTCCATTCATTAATGAACTAAAATTATAGAAGATGGCTGCCAGGAGGCAGCTTCATTTAGCCAGCCTGTTATTTGGTATTGTAACAACTAAAACTCTATCTCTATGTAAAGCTTACTTGGAAACAAAACCATCTAAAGAATAGTCTTCGCTCCATGGTATGCCCTCTGTCGGTGCCAATGCACAGAACTACAGCATTCAGGGGGTGTTTCAAGTATGCAGCCACACGCTGTTGGAATGATTTCCCACCACCAATGCGACGCCTGAAATCAATACGATCTTTCAAATTCCAAAACAAAAAGTTACTCATACATGAACAAATGTCTCTCTAGTACTGCTTCACTGTAAGTACCTACCTCAGGTGTCATGGCCTGCAGGCTTTGGAGTGGGATCTTTAAGAGTGTGGGCTGCTTGGTGGTGCGCTCTTCTGTCCGTGTGGCTGTGCTGGGATCTGTGTTTCGCTATTTCAATTCATCCTTTTTATGCATAGGAACGTTACATTTGTTTCTGTAATTTTCAGTTTAATCTAATTATTCAACTGGACACTATCTACGGTTTGTCAGGTAGCGTTCCTTGTTTGTATCATATCCTAATTTATATTTATTCAATCTAATTTAATTTATTTATTAGTAATATAATTCAATAGTCTCGATGCATGAATCCATATTTTATTTTAACCAACTAATTCTCACTTACCATTTCTTATTTGATCTCATTTGTGTGTCCGAGTCTTTGTCATCATTCACATCTAACACGAATTCATTTTACGTAGGAAATGCCTATTTAATCACCCAATACATCCTCTGTTACATAATTTCATCAAAATCAAAATGTTAATTGCATAATTGCTACGCCATGTTTAAAATATTATGTAATATGTCTAATGTTTCCGGCCGCTGACAGCTGCGCGCACAGATAACCCATTCTGCGGCGTGGGAGTCGGTGCTGTCGCGGAGCGGAATGCGGGAATATTGTCATTTTCTGTATATTTTATCTATACCTATAGAATTAACTTTATATTTTATTTATTTTTTAATTGCTTATTATTTATTACATGCTGCACCGGTCGACGTCATCGCGTCAACGCCGGCTATCGCTGAAAACCAGCGCTGGGGCTCCGTTTCGCATGGGGTCGCGGCATTATGCTGAGCGGTAGCCGTTTTGCGTAGATGTGACGCATATTTTCCCCAAAACTTGCTTTTTACATTGTTTATTTTATTTTGTTGTCCTTTGCGTCATGTTTACCGCAAATAAACGTATTTTCTTTCTATCTTTTCTTTCTAATTAAGTTGATACTTAATTAGTTTTTCTTAGGTCAATATTTATTCCTTAGGTTTACATTTTATGGTGTCTACGGTGGAGTGAACTAAGATGATTACATAAAATGTCGTGAATTTGTTTTCACATTATCAGATAACGATACCAACACGATTCGATAGCGATAGGTTCAATTATTACCGGCCCCATGATATTGTTAAATATCGATCTCACCTCGCACTGTCTTCGCCGGTGGATATCGTGCCGATATCGGTGTCGGTGTGTGTGGAAATCGGTTACAATGGTATGGGCATGTGATGCGGAGAATGAAGAAAATGTCGTCTGGAATGTTTTGATTATGAATCTGGATAGATGATCGGTGTCTGTCGTTGACTACGACGATATAGGTGACAATAAAACACAATGTAAAAGCGAATTATTCCATTACTTCACTGGGCGGAGCAGGAAACGAATATAGCAGATAGTTTCAGATTTAACCTTTAAATTATTATCATCGCGCTAAATCTTTATGGAGTTAAGGCTTAGCGGATGGAAGGATGTCAATCGTGATATAATAATAACATAAGAACGGCTATTTTAGTCAACTTTCATCCAAGCAAATGGCTTAGTGGTTCGACGACTTCTTTGCAAACCTGTGGTTAAAAGTTCGATTCTCAACTGTTGATATTTTTTTCGATTCTTTTTATACATTTTGTTATACTGTTATTTGATAGTTCGTAGAACGTACACAGAATCCATGAAGTTTATTCCTTTTATTAACCGACTTCAAAAAGGAGGAGGTTATCAATTCGTCGGAATCTTTTTTTTTTTTTTATTTTTTTTTTTTATTTTTTTTTTTTATGTATGTTCCCCGATTACTCGAAGATGGCTGGACCGATTTGGATTATTTTTTTTTTGTTTGAAAGGGTATACTTCCCAGGTGGTCCCATGATCATCAAGTCAGGATCTGATGATGGGATCCTGGAGAAATAGAGAGAACTCTTCCAATTTTATAGGCACACTTGAAGCGATTTGGATAGTATTTGGAAGAGTACTTTCTTGGAGTGGTCCCATTTCAATTTGGTGAAGATCTGATGAAGAACTTCTGAGATAGGCAACGGAACTCCTCAATAAATGATAGCAAATGGACTGGGATTGCTGAAATCTCATGTCTGTTTGTTGTTCACACCAGTTCATAACATAACATCACGCCAGTACGCTGTGAAGGGGTAAGCACATGTGAACCACTAAAAAGTGAAAAATAAAAACTTTTTTACAAAACAATACAACCGACTTCCAAAAACAACACTACAAACTGAAAAATAACTTTAATTTCGGAAGTCGGTGGCAAAAAACGAAAACACATTTAACTAGACACCGACTTCCGAAATTAAAGTTATTTTTCAGTTTGTAGTGTTGTTTTTGGAAGTCGGTTGTATTGTTTTGTAAAAAAGTTTTTATATCATCTACGGTTATAATAAAAATAAATATCAATGGTTAGCTGACAGTATTAATGAGAAATCCCGTGTGTACAATCTACTGTTATATTTTTTAACAATAGCCGGGTTCGTCAGGAATAATCTGTAAGAATCACTCAGTGTATCAGTGTTGTGCCATTATGTATTAAATGCAGGAATGGCACGAACGAGTATTTATTCACTAAAAACGAAAAACTTTGCAAGCAATGGGAAATTGCTACTGAAGGCTGCGGGTTTCGACCTTAGGACGAGCTGCTTCTCAAACGGACGACTCTCTGTATATTTTGGCTGCTGAGACCACAACTACAAACGTACTATTACGTTTTAGTATATTGTGAACGAAGTCGCGGGCGGAAGCTAGTTAGAGATAAACATGATTTTGAGGTAGTAAGGTGAAAGTTTCAAATTGCAATGGTTTTGCGTAGATGTGACGCATATTTTCCCCAAAACTTGCTTTTTACATTGTTTATTTTATTTTGTTGTCCATTGCGTCATGTTTATCGCAAATAAACGTATTTTCTTTCTTCTTTCTTTTTTTCTTTCTACTGGGTATCAAAAAGTCACGCAAAAGTTAATGTTAATAGAAATTTAATTTTTTCGTTAAAAAAAGATCTCTTTTGCAAAATTTCATGCTTCTAGCCCAGCGCTTTAGGCTGTGGATTGTCTGTCAGTGAATATAAGAATTTTATCAAGTAGACAAGCCGTGTGCCCGATGGTATTTCCCATCGACATAAATGGTGAATTTTCATCCCCTATTTAACCCCTTTAGTGACTGAATGAAAAAACAATGAGATTTTTATTAAGTACGGGCTAAAAATGGTCGTACTGCTTTGCTTCTGCTGTAACCATATTCTTTTGTTTTTGATGTCGACCACTGCTCATAAAGATAAGTAAATATTAACAACTACATATGAAGGAACAATTGCCGTACTTTATTGTCAAGGGACGTACCTACTGCTACAGCTATAATTTATCGAATCTACTATTCCAAGACATCAAAATTAATTTAGTGTATTTTAACCGGCCCCGCTCATGTCGGATTGCCATCCCTTAGGACTATTAGTCTAAAAAAAATTGCAAGTATCAATATGTTAAAAGTTACAAACCAACAAACATACGATAGGTACGTCATCGACTAACTTGCTTTGGAACATGGGCACCGAGTGATAGGTACGGTTGCCGCCTAACCAGGCTACGTTCACACGGCGCTATTTTTCAAGTGTATAGAATACGATATTTTATCGTATACAGTGACTTTTTGTACTCAAAACTGAAAGTTTGTTCACACAGCTAAAACGATACAAGAAAATAATCTTTTCGATTTCTTTTTTATCGTGTTCATGCATTAGATCATGTTAGTATAGCACTTTTGTTTGAAACAGCTCGACGAAATTCTCTGGCAGAAAATCGTCACATAACGAAAAAACGTTTAAATGCCCCCTACTACATGCGACTTTGTCTCTTTCTATTATATCTTGAAAGAGACAAAGAGAAAGAGGACAAAACGACGACAGACGAGGACGGAGAGGGGGCAAATTTTCGAATTTTACTTCATGGGTGTCGTTTTCATGGTTTTCGAGGGAGCCAAAGCCGGTAGTGAAGTTAAATTGAAAATTCAAGATGGCGGCTGTGAAAATTTTGTGTTTGTGTTTTAAATCATACGTTAGAAGGAACTTCATTCCTGACGGTGGTCCCCGACAGCACATTTTTATTTTTTTCTAATTTTCATTGTTGTTGCCAGAGTGAAAGTTGATAATATTAGTATCCAACCGACAACTGGATACATTGTATTTATACATATTATGTGTAATTAATGTAGGATATGGTAGTAGCGTTAGCGAAGACAGTTCGATGGAGAGTGAAATAGTAATATGGATGAATCTGATGAAAAAATCTTAGAAAAATGTGTTTTAAAACTTCTTCATAAAGGACCACGATAAAAAATTATAAACTACTCGCGCTTGACTATAATTTTATCGATAATAATTTGCAATGTGTCTTAACACTATCGTAAGATGACAATTAAACATCATCATACCACATATAAATAATCACATTTTCAAAAACGATATTATGAATTAAAACTATAATATAATTACGAGATATTTTTTCTGAGCTGTCGCAATTTCATATCTAATGTGTTCTTCTTTTATTTGAATTTTTTGAACAACTGCAGAGAGAGCGAATTTTTAAAAATTTTGACACAGGTCCAACCTCCATGACGTCCCGCAGGACTCTGATCGCGAGCGGATTTAGCCAAATTGACTAATTTTGAGTTTATTTAAAAAAAATCTATTAAACTCAAAAATCCAACCGTTAAATTCCCTCCGAAATACGCTTACCTCATGATACATGCAATTTTCATTATATATAATTTTATGCTGTAATTAGGAAATGAAACGGAAAATGGTTTTGAAATCGACCATGTTTCGGATTTTTTTTTCATCGAGGAAAGTACAACTCATCGTGTTTTGAACCGTTAATTTCCCTAAAGCAAGGATGTATCTATGGCATATATATTTTTCAGGACCTTAATACACTAATTTGACCATTTAAAATTGATTCTGAAAACAGGAAAATTCGGATAACCCCCCGTTAAAAGACAGCAAGATTAAATAAAGTACCTATGACGTTTAGGTTTATACAAATTATTAATTAATAATATAGGTAGGTACATTTTTAATAAATATCTTTAAAAAATGGTGTTTAGACTCCAAAGATGTAAACTTCTTCACATTTCGTGGCATATCCTAAAGCTGCTTTTAATATTAGGTATAGACTATAGGTGTATTAATATGAGCACAGATTTGAATGCACGTCCAATCATGTAAATGGGAAGGAACTGTTCAACGTGACCTGAAATAAATACCAAACAATTTCTAAATTTTGGGACCTTCTAAGAAATTTGAATCGATGTCTGAAGTGCAAATACTTTAGATGAATTTATTTGAAATGGTATTACTACAGTGAATACGTAGGTAAAGTACGACACAACTTAGATGTAGCAATAGATTTGAAAATTTGCATTCATTTATTTAAATTTTACAAATGTATTGGTTATATGACTACAAATTATTATGCGTAAAGATCATTTTCGCCTAAAGCAGTAATAAAGATCGGTGATGTTGAAGGCGCACTCAGTTCGGATCGTGATCGGTTTTACGAATTTTG
The DNA here is from genome assembly GCA_946251885.1 of Cosmia pyralina. Lineage (NCBI taxonomy): Eukaryota > Metazoa > Arthropoda > Insecta > Lepidoptera > Noctuidae > Cosmia > Cosmia pyralina. Next base: position 21,020,648 of record OX276360.1, read on the forward strand.
CCGATGCTACATCTAAGTTGTGTGGTACTGTACCTTGTTTTACATTTTAATATGTAGACGAGACTGGAAGCTCGTGGGTCGTATGACATTGTAAAGATGTCTGGAAGTGTTAAGTAATACGAAGCGCACAGGCACATTATTCAAAGGCGCAATATAGGAGAGATATAGCATATAGGATGGTTACCAACCTAATGTGCTGAGCTTGTCTCCTAAGTAAGTATGGTATCTATTTCAGGTCGTTTCTTCCTGTTTATGTGATTGTATTGGGTGTGCATTAAAATCTGTGCTCTCTTGGGGTCAGTCCTGCGACCAGCTTTATCATTGGGCTAATATTTTTACCACGGGTTGAGCCTGTGTCTGCCTGTGCGGTCGCGTTGTTCTTCTAAACTACGCAACGGATTTTGATGCGGTTTTCACTGTCATTTGGAGAATTTAATATTTAACATCGACAGGGTAACTTGTAATTCGACGTATTCCTTACAGGACGTAGGGTAGGGCGGGCGTAGGGTTAAAATGCAACAAATTAAGCCACCAAATGATCTACCGAAATTTAATAGTTTTTGAATTGTAGTTACATTTTTTTTTTTTAATGAAAAATACAATTCGAAAATGATTTACGGCGCGACTCTACTGAGCTGATGGCCGTAGCAGATCTTTGTTAAAAATTAAAAGTCGCAAAATGTCTAAAACTTTGGCAAAAGATATTTTATTTTTAGTAATTTATATTTTTCTGCGACAAAAATTACAAGAAAAAAAACTGAATTTCGGTAGAACATTTGGTGGCTTAATTTGATGCATTTTAACTCTACTATGACGTCCTGCAAGGACATATATTATACTGTATAGGTAATATAGAATTCTTCATGTTTTGTCAAGTCTTAAAAACCGTGCGAAGCAGGGCCGGGTCGCTAGTTTCACGTATAATTCGCGACGAGACATAAGAGAAAAGACTGTACATTGGACATCGATCCGAATTCTAAGCCTTTTTTGGAGGTCCCGAAATTGCGTAAATATCGCCTCTATTCCGAATTATGTTATTTTATAGTTAACTAGATTCTGTTTGCGACTTGGTCCACGTGAAATTTCTTGATATCCTATGACACTGCAATACTGTGGCTTCCCATTTGTGAAACAATTTTATGAATCGGATCAAGTTCCGAAGATTCCCTTCATACAAACACACATTTACCTCTTTGTAATATTAGTGTAGATTCCTATTTTAAAACCTTGAATTTCAGATAAAGAGGCGAATATAAACACGTATGTTTTGCTCTCAATTTTAAATTATTCTGACGCCTGATAAACTTAGTTGAAAAAGTAATGCAGCTATTATCTTTTTCGGCCTGTACGTACTAACTGTTTTATTTATAACTGGTTTTTGTGTAATCTGTGCTTCATTTGCCACATAGTACCTAATACGCACTTACAGGTTACACAACGCAATATACCGTCGTTTGATATTTTTTCCGGTCTGTGTTTTTCTTAATTTGTTTGTTTTCCCCTAACTTTCTTTTTTCTTGTTGAAGCTTATCAAGGATATTTAACAGGAAAACGTCTGGTTTTAATTAAGTTCTTGTTATTTTATATCCGCCTGGAGTTAACGTGTTTTAGGTAGGAATTCTTTTTCATTCTCGATGTTGTTTTGTTTAGATGTAGGTACCTATCATATTTTTATAGCTAACCTTCGTGCTATGTGGGAACGTCAGATGTTCCTAAATCATTAGCACAAATGATTTTACTGACCGGTTCCTTTCCATTCATACTTCTATATTTCGCCATTGAAATAATTAGATTAAGGAATTTGCTAGAATGACAACGTGCCAAAAGCTTGCACCCTAATTGCGTAACACACTGTCAAACGGAATCGGAATAATTTTGAAGCAAATTGATAATCCATTGCTTCACAACTTGGCGGCGATGTCGTAAAGAGCCCATCCATATACAGGGTGAATTTTTTAAGTGGGCGTGGATGGCCAAATCTGAAACTATGAGGAATAGCGAAAAGGAATCTCGGGCTCGATTTTGATGAAAACTAAAACTGCATCATTGGATTTTTGAAAAATCAATATTTCTAGCCAGGAATCGAACACGATGATTATGAAAAAAAAAAAAAAAAAACAGTATTATTATACCATTCAATAATGTCGCTAATAAGGATCGAGTTCTGGCAAGTAATGATATACGGTAAATTAAAGAAAAGAGCTCATTTTTAACAAAATACTTTTTTAAATTTTCTTATATTACCTACCCATTAAACTTTAACTGATTAATTGTTCAAAATGATGACCATTGTTTTCCACTTGAAAAATTTACCTGTACCTATATAACCCTTCTCCACAATTCCATTGCTTACTATATGGTGCATACTCGGTAGGCTCTTTATTCGTTCCATATCCTAAGGGCATGTCTTCTCTACCCTACCATTACCGCGCCCCCCGGTTTACTTCTTGATATGCAATGGTCTCTGCTGCATCATGAAGCATGAGGCTACAGAGGCTAGTGTGAATCTTTGCGTTCATTCGAATAATCGAGTCTGGTCAAACCACGCTGGGGTCGGTGCATTTCATTCATTCATTCGTCAACGTAAATAAAGCCCGTCATAGCTGATCACCTCGTCAAATTCTTTCGGTTGGTCTGGGATTTTTCTTGATTATGAATTTAAAAAAAAGCTTGAAGCTCGAGTATTTTCGCAATTCAATAAAATTCGTAAAACTGTTCACACAAGGAAAACCAAAGAACCTACTGCAGCTCTTTGGCAGAAAAGTGCTTTGGCCTCTGCCAAACACAAATCTGGCATCGGTGTTTTTCTCACGAATAATTTATTATTCATACAAAATAATGTGCGATCAAAATAAGTTTCATGAATCATGATAGCTCATGATGACTGATATATATTTGTTTTCAATGTGATACAAACCTGACCTAACTCAACAAGACCTTGGGACCAACTATAATAGACATGATGACGTCAGAGTTAGATAGCGTTACAAATATTGCAAAAAAAAAACTTGACACTATAAAAAAGTTTTCGCATGCCAGTGTTTTGGGATGTGGTGATGAAACCGGTGTGGTCGTGAAAAAAAATGGTGGTGTTGTTGATATTTTGGATAAGTACCAAGTTGACGAAGAAATTTTGAAAGATGAGCTAGACAGTGGAAATTTCTGTCTCGTATCTAGAGATTATTGGTTTATCAAAGTACTTAGGTACCTCCATGAATTTGCGAAACATTATTTCTAATCAATTCTAGGCCTTCAGTCCCAAGTGATGTGGCTAAATATCGGTTAACACGAACTTCTAAACTTCTAATAACTTAATCCACTACATGGACCCGAATCCTAATTTCGAATAGTTCGTCTGAAACTACGTCAAGCGTTATTAATGCAGTTGTGAACCTCAAACGTTACCTAACCTGGTAAGCCCTGTTTGTGCTACTGACGTCAAACTAGAAAGGTAACTTATCTCATTTTGCTTAGTCTGTGTTCTTTCAAAAGTGTAATCAAAGTCTCGAAGGTCCATGCGAAATCGAAGTTCTTTTTTTGTGACTGTTGTTGTGTCGTTCTGTTCAAAGAGCTCTCTGTATCCTGATTGCTGGACTACTGACGTTTTATCAGGTTACTAGCTGCGCTCCACGGTTTCACCCGCGTAGACCGGGATAAAAAGTAGCCTATGTGTTAATCCAGGGTATAAGCTATCTACATATCTACATATCCTGATTGCTGGACTACTGACGTTTTATCAGGTTACTAGCTGCGCTCCACGGTTTCACCCGCGTAGACCGGGATAAAAAGTAGCCTATGTGTTAATCCAGGGTATAAGCTGTCTACTTACCAAATTTTATCCAAATCGGTCTGGCCGTTTGAGCGTGAAGAAGTAACAAACATACAAACACACACATACACAAACTTTCGCCTTTATTTCGTAAACTAGCTGCGCCCCGCGGCTTCACCCGCGTAGACCGGGATAAAAAGTAGCCTATGTGTTAATCCAGGGTATAAGCTATCTACATATCTACATATCCTGATTGCTGGACTACTGACGTTTTATCAGGTTACTAGCTGCGCTCCACGGTTTCACCCGCGTAGACCGGGATAAAAAGTAGCCTATGTGTTAATCCAGGGTATAAGCTGTCTACGTACCAAATTTTATCCAAATCGGTCTGGCCGTTTGAGCGTGAAGAAGTAACAAACATACAAACACACACAAACACAAACTTTCGCCTTTATTTCGTAAACTAGCTGCGCCCCGCGGTTTCACCCGCGTAGACCGGGATAAAAAGTAGCCTATGTGTTAATCCAGGGTATAAGCTATCTACATATCTACATATCCTGATTGCTGGACTACTGACGTTTTATCAGGTTACTAGCTGCGCTCCACGGTTTCACCCGCGTAGACCGGGATAAAAAGTAGCCTATGTGTTAATTCAGGGTATAAGCTATCTACGTACCAAATTTCATCCAAATCGGTCCAGCCGTTTGAGCGTGAAGAAGTAACAAACATACACACACACACACAGACACACTCTCTCACAAACTTCCGCCTTTATAATACACTTCTGGACACATCTATTGGCCCACCTTAGAGTTAAGGTTTCGATGGCCCCTACCGAAATATGATTGCTAGATTGAACAAAAACTGTTGATGCAGTTTTAAACCTGATACATTTTACCATCTTTTTCGATCGTATTGTTTTAAATTTGAATTCTCCATGTCGTATGGTTACGACATGGAGCTACGCCTAACAAGTCGGATATGCGCCTTGTTAAAGGCAATAGATTTTTGAATAAAAAACATGTTTTATCAAATAAAGGTTTAATTTAAAAACGCGTGTTGCCTCCATGGGCATCTACCACAGCTCTCATACGATTAGGCATAGAGTTTATCAACCGCTCTATGAAATTTTGAGGGATCATCTCCCATTCCTCTTCTATGGCAGTTTTCAACTCCTGCATCGTCTGGGCAACTGGCTGACGAGCCCTAACACGTCTTTTTAGCTCGTCCCACATGTGCTCAATGGGGTTCATGTCTGGGCTTCTGGCTGGCCAGTCCATAACTGTGATGTTCACATCCCGAAGATATTCCCTGACGATGCCGGCCGCATGGGCTCTTGCATTATCATGCATAAAAAGGAAATTTGGGCCCACATAGTCCGCGTATGGTATCACGTGAGGTTCTAAGCACTCACGAATGTACCTTTCAGCATTTAATGTTGGCAGCCGTGGTCCTGTAACAACCTCAAGTTGAGTTTTGCCGCTCGCGGATATACCGCCCCAGACAATCCATGAGCCACCGCCATAAGCAACCCTCTCTTCAAAGCAGCATTGTGCGAAACGCTCTCCCTTACATCGGTAGACCTTCTTCCTTCCATCATTGCCATGTAACACAATTTTAGACTCATCAGAAAAGAGTACACGGCTCCAATCTTGCTGTGTCCAATTTAAATGACTGTGTGCGAAATGAAGGCGCGCTGTTCGGTGGGCTCGCGTTAGTTTGGGGCCATTAGCTGGCTTGTGTGGTACCATATCGCGTTCTTTTAACCTTCTCCGAACAGTTCGAGCGCTCACAGATACTCCGTGGAAGTCGCGAAGTTGGTTTTGTATCTCAATGGAGGTAAGGTGACGATTTCTCAAGCTGGTCGTCACGATGAATCGATCCTGCCTTTCAGTTGTGACCCGAGATCGTGGCCTTCCTTGGCGACGAACAAAGCCGCCAGTCTCTAGGTACCTCCGATAAACATTTCGGACCGCAGATCGACTTAAATTAAGTTGAGCACTCACGTTTCTTTGGCTGTGTCCGGCCTGAATAAGTGCCACAGCTTGGGCGGCGACTTCAGGTGAAGTATCCATAGATTATTGATAGAACCTCACCTTAATGTTAAGAATAAGTAATGTTTGTTGCAAAACCAAAGATATCAATCACTTTTTCAAGAATTAAATCCAAGTAAACCAATAAAACCAAGTTTTCTTAGTATTCGATTGTTTGATATCAACAAACAGGCTCTAAATTGTCTTTTGTTTCTTTAAATTCTGTGTTCGAAATTCAAAAAAAGACTATTGAATGAAATTGTGAATGTGCCAGGTTCAAAACTGCATAAAAACTTTTTGCTCGACCTAACATAAAATTTTAGCTAGGACCAAACGAAACTGAAAATACAAGGTGGGCCAAAAGATGTGTCCAGAAGTGTATTAGTGTGATAAACAAACCTTCTTTATTTCTCTGCCTAACCTCAGGGAGGGAGGCGTGAGTTTATGTATGTTTAATTTAATTGTTTTAGATACCTTTTTGCACATCTATTAAGGTAGGATATGGTTTAAAGACCTGTATTGTAATTGTGTATCACCTTATATACTTCCCATATTCAGGCAAAGCAAATAAATGATTTGATTTTTTATAATACCAGCTGACCCGACAGACGTTGTCCTGTCTTGGCTATGAATATTCTAATGTAAACGCGTGAAGTTAAAATGTTTTTTCTGAAATTTTCCAATTTTCTGCAAAATTTTCTTATTTTTTTTTTTTTCATAAGAACCTTCTCCTGACAATCATAAACACATCAAAAAAAGAATTAGCGAAATTGTTCCATCCGTTAGAGCGTGATGCGATGACCAAGGGAAATAGGGATTCATTTTTATATACTGGGTGTCCCAGAATAATGTGTACAAACTTAAGGATGTGGTACAGACCATCAAACTGAACAACTTTTTCCCGGGGACCAACATCGTAATCGTGGAAAAAAACAGTCGTCCCTTACAAAATTTCAATACCTTCTTGACCAAATGTATGAGGTCGACTGTTTTTTTTTTTACGATTACGATGTTGGTCCCCGGGAAAAAGTTGTTCAGTTTGATGGTCTGTACCACATCCTTAAGTTTGTACACATTATTCTGGGACACCCTGTATATAGACAGATTAGTGTGATTACGATTAGGAATCTATGTTGAATGCGATATGCTTGTAGTGAGTTTCTGCCACAGGTCTATCTATGTATATCTATGGTTTCTGCCATCAACATGTTTTCTTAAGCTATGTAAAGTTATCGAAAAGATTATTTTAAATCAAAGAGCCATCCTACTTATTTAACAAATCTCTTTTTGACAGAAACCTATAACATTTTTTGTTGAACTATCAGGGGTCCACATGATCCTTTATCCAGGAAATACAGGTTACTAAGTATTTCTGAATCCAATATTAAAGCCTCCTGTCTATTGTCCCAGGTTCAACTGATGTCTGCGGTGAGCGGCGAGCCGATGTTGCGTCGCGTCAAGCAGGAGACGGAGCCGCCGCCGCAGTATTCGCCCCCCGAGCCTCAGCCGCCGCACACGCAACCGCTGCACCCGCGCACCATGCCTATGATGCAGCCAGAGGTACGTGGGAACTGGAACTACCTTCGATATACGATACGATATGATAGGGACTCAGTGTGTTTGTCTACCGCAGCCGTCGCACTGGCGCCGTCCGCTCAGCTTTTGTTTCGCTATCATTACATACTGAACCGCCGCGCCGAGTTCGGTCGCTGTGGACAATGGGCAAATGATCATCGAGAAACGAGATTATTCGAACCGAACGTGAAGTCCCGGTGATGGCTGAGGTAGACAAACGCGTCAACGAAGTGATTGCTACTTAACCTCTGAAACCCAACTTGGATTATCATCATCTTCTTGCCCTTATCCAAAGTTATGCCGGGTCAACTCAACATGTCTTCTTTCATACATCTCTGTCGTCGTCATCTCAGCATTCCCTTTCTAGCCCTTGGTTCGTTGAAAAGCCTGGAAAGGACCTCTCAGACTTCAATCGCACGTCATCTAATTCGATGCTCGGCCATTCTCATCCAGCTGTAGCATTGTAAATCTCATTAGTGATGTTCTTCAAAAAGGTCAGGTGCGTAGTAATCGCAACCGGGGTTGCATAAATGAAGCAAAAGGAGGGTAAGATTGTTTGCCTACCGCACCACGAACGGGACGTCAAAGAGAAAGGAGATTTTTCGGCCATAGTAAATTATATTGTCGCTTCTTTGGCGCCCTCATCCGTTATCTCGTTGACGTCCCGTTCCCGGTGCGGTGAACAAGCAGTGTAAGGATCGTGGCAGGTGGCGTCCTAGTCTCTGCCTACCCCCATGGGAAGAAGGCGTGAATTTATCTATGTGTAGGTATGTTGAATCTTATAATTTTTAGTCCACTCCACTTTATGATTGACTAAAAACTAATTTTAGGTTTTTTAACTTTTACTCTGGTTTCCTAATTAATTCTGGGAGGATTACTGGAGCTCTCGCTTTTCTTTTCATCAAGACTTCATCGACCTAATTCACGCCATTGAAATAACTTCATGATATCGATCAATTCTATTTCTGATCGCATTATGAGAAGTTACGTGAGTTGTAATTGGATTGCCATATTTCTCAGAGCTGTCTGGAGAACGGTTTATTTCATATTTTTCATAAGTTTTTTTTCTGTTGTGGACTGATCTCATTCCTAGAAAATATTTAGTCGTTACCATGTTGAATATCCAATTACATTTACCTGTAAAAGGGTTTTGTAGAAGTACTTTTCAAGCTTTTCATTGATATATTTTTATATTTAATAAACCTGAAATTGTAGTCGTATTCTATTTTAGTCTGTGGCGGCATTTACATCGCCACATGCGAACTACGCATCACAATGACATGACGTCACGCAAATCCTGCATCGCGCATTTAGAGTTTAGCGCGCGACTAGCATATATACAACGTCCCGACATCAACCGTCGGGCAGTTGCCCACCAGACATGACACCCATTTGATCGAAGGATCCTCCCTTTTCTATGGAGGATGAGTGAACTTTACACGCTGTTCCTCATAAGTCAGAGTCAGATTCGAACATTCAAATTGCAATATCTTTGTATCCAAATTTTTACCCCACTTAAAAGTTTTTGAGCCCTATAGAGCGGCTAAAAGCAAAAAGGAATTATGTAGGTACCTACTTATATCATATCGATAGCTCGGCCCTTCCTAATTCAATAGCTCTTACAAATATTAACCCTTCTTTAGCCTTTTCGTAATACCAAGCTTGATTGATTTTCATATTGGCTTTGTCATTCGACCGACGCCTAAATCCGAATAAAAAAGAAAGAAGGCTCCCGCAGACAGGCGCGACGCGACTCCGGTAGAACAATTTTTATGAAAACTTCATGGAAATTTTTCTACCAGAGTCTGCGGGAGCCTTAACAAACATTATTCGAAATAAAAAAAAATAGGTAACACGCTGCGAAACAAAATACCTAATGGTTATTACAAGTCATTTTAAAAAATTGGTTGCGCTCTGCCGGTGAAAAAATGGTCCCTTCGTTTTTCTTGCCTCACTCTCGTTAATCACATCGTCCGTACGTTTTTTTTAGTAGCACTTTATTTTAAACGGTTTAAGAAATGAATAATAATAAACATTATGTTATTTATGCCATCTTTATTACTGTTTAATGAGACTTTATTATATAGATGAGAATTCAGAAGGGTCCGGTGACTTTCACAGTTCAAATTGAAGCAGTGTTGCTATTAATAAAAAATAAGGATGAATAAAAACACAATAGTATATAATATGTATTGTATATATATATATTATAGGATTTTATAGTAAGTAGGTATGTATGTGTATTATTGGTTTATACTTGTATAAAGTCTATTTATAATTAATTAAGATATATTTTTAGTGTTCTTTTTATAATTATTCCTCTCATACTGAGCACCTGCCAACAATCTCTTCACCACCCTTGGTTGACTGGTAGAGAATGCCTAAGGCATTAAGTCCGCCTTTGTACATTTTTAGTGCGAAAAGTTTAAATAAATAGCATTACAAACTTCTTTAATCATTCTCAAATAATTACATTCTCATTCATAACAGTTCTATCAATTTTACCAGTTGGACCTCGAGAGTAAGGAGGACGTCAAATTCTGCGTATCTCCGGGAGATGGCACGATTGTGGGCAACACAAGCCCCGAGCAGCAACACTGTTCGTCGACCACAGCCGCCGCAGCCAGTGGCGCGAGGGATGACGAAGCACCAAGAAGGGTGTGCCTCGTCTGTGGAGACACAGCCTCAGGGTTTCACTATGGAGTCGCCAGCTGTGAGGCCTGTAAGGCGTTTTTCAAGAGGACAATACAGGTCAGTAGGAAGGTGATAAACATTTTTTTGTTATTTTTTATACACTAATTCATTTATCATACATTTAAGTAGGTCTAGACAAATGGCATTCGCTTCTGAGCGATTCTATTTCTACGACTAATCGACGCATCTCTATGGTTGCGTTGACTTATGATCACGTGACATTTCGATAGCTTATGTCAACCCCATATCATTTTTGGCGTTTCTACTAGCGTCATCGCTAATCGAATGTTACTTTGTCTAGGCCCGCAGGCTATTCATGTAATTTGAAATGTGGCATTGGTCATTAATTAAATTATACATGTCATCTTCTAGCTTTACATGTAGAATAGTACTGTGACTGACTGATAACGCACAGCTTAAATCACAACAAAACAAACACACCATCATGACATAATTTGTCCCTTAGATCTTGCTTGATAGTTGTCTTGCTTGAGGTTTTATACTCGTGTTCGGCAATTATAGTATTTACTAGCTGTGCCCCGCGACTGCGTTCGCTCGGAAGTCGTAAGATACACAATATACTAAAATAACAGCCAAATTTTAATAAAACTCCCTCGTCCCTCGATATTTATTATTATTTTTTCACAATTTCATGGGTTTTAATTTTTTTGCGCGGAACCCTATTTTTTTCCTAAAATAAAAGTAGCCTAAGTTACTCCTTATAAGAACAGCTATCTGCCAGTGAAAGTCACGTCAAAATTAGTCCAGCCGTTTTGGAGATTAGCCGGAACAAACAAACAGACAGACAGACCGACACATTGACAAAAATTTTAAAAATTGTTTTTTTGTTATAAGGACCGTATATATACTTTCATATGCATTTAGTAAAAGGCTGTTATTTTGACATTACAAACAGACACTTCAATTTTATTTATTTGTATAGAGTATGTTTACCCTCTGTTACTGGATCATTCTTAATATTATAAGGTGCACACGTAGGTGCATAAAACAACTGGTCTCGAAAGAGGGCGTATCCGGAATAGCAACACTAAAATAGTTTTAAGACCGCGTCGTTAGAATGCTTCTAATTTGGGTCACCGCCAATTTTTATAAATCTTTCTAGAGACTAGTCATTGGTGTCTCCATGTCTGGGACCTAGGATATCTAGATTTATAGATTCTAAGTTTCAAACTGTTTGTTTGCTTTGATTCCCAGACTTGTGAAGTTCTCTGTCAATGTGCAAATCTAAATAACTCTTGCCGACTTTATTCGAGACATTTATTAGAGTTATAAATGCTTATGTGAAAAGTCAACCCTGGAATAAGGTAAAGTCAGGGGAATTAATTGTTTATCAAATTGATACACTAGGTGCACCAATTGATGTGATATAGCTGTCACCGTATGAACTTCGTTAGTTTATAATCCTATCTCGCGAGATAGGATTATAAACTAAGAGAGAACTTTCGAAAAACTGTAAACTGCAACAAACCGTTTACAATTTAGCGCATTATTTTTCGATAGTTTATGATCTATCCATGGCAAACCGACTTTTGAACTATTATCAAAGTTCCATGCGGCGAACGCACCTTGCGCTAAATAGCCAACTAACTGCGACCTACTTGGAAGAAGCGCTCGCCGGCCGCTGCCGCGTCACTGCTCGCTTCGCTCGCTCGGCTAGCGCGCGGTTGGTCACAGTTCTTATCTAATCTAACCCATTTGGTTGGGGTTATTTACTGCGATCAATTCGGCTACCGCCAAGGACTTACTAATCAGGGATGGTTCACAATTTTACGAGTGATAAAATCGGACATATTGTGAACTCTGTCGGTAAGTGCAGTTTCGTTCACAATTTGACGGCGTGACATGGATAGATTACAAACTATCGAAAATTAATACGTTATATTTTAAGCAATACTGCTTTGTTAAATTAAACTGTAAATTAAATTAGATTAAACTGTCGATTAATTGAAAACTGTACCATTACTCGACAATACAATTAATAACTAAACTATAAAATTAATCGACAGTTTAATCTTGCGAGATACATAATAAACTAACGGTGTTCACTATCTTACGGTGACATAGCCATTTCATATAACGCTGCGATTTGAATATACGGACAATTTAAGTTGATAGTAAACTTTCTATACAATTAATTCCCTGACTTTACATAACTCGTTAGGGATTTAGTAAAAATTTTCAGATTCAGAAGGAATGGTCAGATTGCTATATGTAAACTACTTGTAGAATGTATATGGAAGCTATCCTGTTGATTTCTTTCAAATACTTCACTGAACGTATTCAGGATAAATAAATTTATTCCAATTTACACCAAAAACCACTATATTTAAATAATCACAAATTCAGTAATCAGGAACTTTAAGCAGAATCACTTTTAGTTCACTGTTTCATATATCTAGCTGAACTGCCTTACACCGCTGGCAACCCTCTATTTATATGACAAGTGTAAGGTTCTCGAATGTTCGAGAACATTCTAGTACTTACAGGAATAATCTAGAACGCTGCAAAACGACACTTAACCATCTAGAAAATTCTGGAAGGGTTTAGAATGTTCTACAACAATCTGTCGTGGATCAACATACTATCGTGTAGTTCTGCTACTCGATAACAGAGGGCGTTAGCGTCTACGTAACAATATTTTATGTACTTAGATATTTTAAAACGGATTCTTGCCAAACGGAACGAGTGCCAGCGACTGAAATCGAACACTTTTGCACATTTTTCAATACATTTACCTAGTTTTTCATAACTATATAACATAACACACTGACACATTTGCTGCCTGCTTCTGATGTAATCTCTTTTCTTACCTCTAATATTTTGATAAACAATTCAAATCGTGATCCTTATTATAAATAAGTAAGACCATTTCATGAAGTCCTGTCATGTATGACTATGATAAATGACATTAATTTCAAGGCGGGTAGTCAAATTCACAACCGACGCTCCACTCGATATTCTTAATAACCTCCTTTTTTTAAGTCGGTTAACAAGTCTTTGTATGGCTAAGATAAGATTAAGTAACTAAGATTTACAGGGCCTTAAAATTGAATTGCGTTTGAAATTCACCCATAACAGGACTTCATGTAATGGAAAAAGTGTCCCAAAAACTCACCACAAACAATTTGATGTACCAGGGCAACATAGAATACACATGTCCCGCCTCAAACGAGTGCGAGATAAACAAACGACGGCGGAAGGCTTGCCAGGCGTGTCGGTTCCGCAAGTGTCTGCGCACCGGCATGCTGCGGGAGGGGGTGCGGCTGGACCGCGTGCGGGGGGGACGTCAGAAGTATAGGAGGGCGCCTGACGCGCCAGCTATGGCACAGCCGAGGCCACAGCTTGATGATATCAAAGTATGTATTCTTATACCAAAATGTGCTGTTTTTTCTTGGTCAAGTGCTGGACGTCTTCTATTAATTTTTTTACTAGGTTGGGTACCCGTTGGTAGAAATAGAGCCTTCAATTTGAAGTTGATAACCCGGGTTTTTCCTTGTCTAAATTTTATGCAAATTAAACTAGTGCGAAAAGAAAGAAATAAATTACATTTATTTAGAACGTACTAAAAGGCACACAACATAATATAGCGAATAAAAAAAAAGTGTACAAGTGCAAAATGTAGGAATGTAGCACACATTCTTGCATTAAAATGCACTTATACACTTTTAATTTGTTGCAAGAAGGTTGTGCATCTGATATTCGACCATTGCGGAAACTCTGGACCACCTCAAGATTATATAACAAAAAAAAAACAAATGAAAAGTCCGGATATTTAACAGCCCTTCAATAGAAAATTTTTGATGATGAACTTTTTAAAAAAAGAAGTTAATATAACAAAAATCAATAGTATTTTAATCTCCTTCTAGGTCCTGGAAGCCCTGAACTCATACGAGCCAGAACTCCTCACATGCTCAGCACCACCAGCCGGCGTCACAGAGCCCGCTGCCAAGACCCTGGCCATGTTGGCAGATCTGTATGACAGAGAACTGGTCGGCGTCATCGGATGGGCCAAGCAGATCCCCGGATTCACTGAGCTACAGTTAAATGATCAGGTAAGAGGTTCTTCTTTTATAATGCACCTGCCGTTATTTCTTCACCACCCTTGGTTGACTGGTAGAGAACGTCGAAGGCAGTAAGTTCGCCTTTGTGCCTTAATAGTGCACAAATATTAATAATTAAATATCATGTGTGTTTTTAATAGTTACCTATAAAATTAACATTGTGGCTATAAGTATTCACATTCTTACCACGACTAGTGATTTAGTTGCTGACGTCACTGACGGCTGGTTTCTCGAAAGAAAATTGTCGCAAATTAATGTGACAAATTGTCAAGCGCGTGTACACTACGACTGATTTATCTTGGCAGGTCCGAACATAGCACTAAGAAGTTTCGCGCATGTTCTCTTACTCACAGTTTGGAAGTAGTGCTCGCCGGCCGTTCCCGCGGCACCGCTCACTTTTCTCGCTCGGCTCGCGCGTTTTGTCACAGTTTTAACCTAACCTATAATTGAATATCATTCAGGCCGCTAGTTGAACGGCGTTTAGTTAAAAGGCTAGGCGGTAAACTAAACGGATAATTAAACCAGTTGGCTGCGACACATCCATCACACAGGAAACTAGCAAAACAATCCTTTTTGTTTCAGTCTATCCCTCCAGTAAAAAATATTTGAAACTTCTCACAACACAAAAACAAATTCTAACTTATAAAGATTAAATTAAACGAGTCACAACGTAGAAGCCTTATCCATATTTTTATTCTTTTTTTAAACCAAAAATGGAATGACCCTGAAAATAAAAACACCGTTATCACTGGCCTTCAACACGTCAAATAAAACGAAATCGAATAAACTCCCGTACACACGAAAAAATAGAACGTTTACATTAATAACATTTAAAAGTTATTATCATAGACAACTAGAATTATGACAAAAACTACAGTCTACAAAGTCTAGTCTATGGCCTTGAATGCAATAATTGCATGCATTAATTCTTAGCACGTGGAAGTTAGTTTTTTGATAATTCTGGACTTGTGTGTGTATCCCAATCTATTGTCTGTCTATCTGTGTGTGTGTCTGTGAGTAAATTTGGGTGTATAGGTGTGTATCACAGTCAAGGTTTTCAGTATTGGAGTGGGTCAGTCTGAATGCATTTGTTAAAAATTGGATTTTTGTACTATTTTGAAGCATTCGTTTTCTTCTGTGGTTTCGATTTTGAATAAGGAAGACAGTCTTGTGTTGTTTTTTGATCTTTTTAAGGACGCTGTTACACATGGGTAGTCAAATCACTACTTTTTTACACAAAAGTATGTTTATTAAATAAAATGCTTTGCATTCTTAAAATGTTTTATGGCCGAATTGTTGATAGATGTTCATGGTACGATTCTGAACTATAAATATAATTTTAGATAGGTACAGTTTCTCAATAACGGTACCGAAGTAAAAAAAATCATTTAGGTACCTTTTTTGAGAAACTGTACCTATGTAAAATTATATTTATAGTTTAGAATCGTACCATGCACATCTATCAGCAATTCGGCCATAAAACATTTTAAGAATGCAATGCATTTTATTTAATAAACATACGTTTGTGTAAAAAAGTAATGATTTGACTATCCATTTGTAACAGCGTCCTTAATTTAGACGATATTATGTCATCCATACTGACCCAGCGTGGTGATTTACGACCGACTCTCTCTCACAGAGAAGAGGCCTGGGTCTCAGCAAAGGGAATAGAAAACTCTTTATAAAATAACAAAAAAGAAAAAGGCTAGGCTAGGCTATAGGCTGAACCATAATAAATACACAGACTGCATTAAATTGTTAACTAAATAATCACTTCCTGTTCGTTACGAGTATTTATCAAACAATGTTACAAACAGTAAGAGTATTATATATAGAAACCAGTTTAGTAATTTTGGCATTTCAGTTTTGTTGATGATATAAATCGCACTAATATTATAAAGGCGACAGTTTGTGTGTGTGTGTGTTTGTATATTAGTTACTTCTTCACGCTCAAACGGCTGGACCGATTTGAATGAAATTTGGTATGTAGATAGCTTATACCCTGGATTAACCTGCAGGCTACTTTTTATCCCGGTCTACGCAGGTGAAACCGCGGGGCGCAGCTAGTAAAGTTATAAAACATTCAAATAGATTACAGTTAGAAGAGGCGCTCGCGTAGAAAATTAAATGAAAATATTATATTTGGACCCTAAAAATCTGGTATTAGCAAAGGTTGCCTCCGTTTCCGGGGATTAACAAAAGGGGGGGAGGGTGCGCATAATAAAGAGTATTCTATTCTATTCTATTAACATTTAACAGTATCACGCATCATAATCATCATTCTGCTGCCCTTATCTCAATTTATTTGGGGTCAGCGCAACATGTCCCTTTCTTCAATACTTCTCTATTAGTCGTCATATCGGTAGTCACCCCCTTTCTAGCCACATCGTCTATCACACAGTCCATCCATCGTTTCTTTGGTCTTCCCCTACTCTTACAGCCATCGACATTAAAACTTAGCAGTAAGTAACTATTAATTGACCATTGAGTGATACTGCTTAATGTAATGTAGATAAGGAATAGGGAAGGAATTCCCGGTAGTACATGGATATTTTCCGACATACACGTGGGCGAAGCCGCTGGCAAAAGCTAGTGTAATAAAAACCTAAAACTAAACGGTATCAGTCATATTTAATAACTACAAGTTTCAACCTTTAACTGTTAGTTGTAAGGCCATCTGAAACCTCTGTCTAGAGTTAAGTTTTATGAATTAACTTAATGTTACCGTTATCAAGTAAGGAAATAAAATGTGAGTATGATTGATGAGTGATGACTGTCTCGTTAAGTTTGACTGTCTGTAGTGGTCGCGTGTTCACTACATGTGTAGTTCGAATGCTGAGCGTGACGTCCTGGGTTCCTGGGTAGCAGATTAGGGTTGACCCACATCTGTCAGCACGGAATCGCCTTTTTTCGTGCTTTATCCTTTTCTATCTCTTAGGATCATCATTTCCTAGAGCGATAAAGATAGAGACCGCGCGGTGGAATCGGCGATGCGCTCGACACCACGGCCAAAATGGCCGAGAGGCGCTGGAGTGCTGACGAGTGCTATCGAGCGCGATATCATGCTTCCATTGCATTGCATGATCGTATTCGACAACACTCAACGGCGACGGCATGCGATCTTACGCTGAAGCACGCGATAGCACGCTGCAGCACACACGGCATAAATGCTGTTCCGTGCTGACAGATGTGGTTCAACCCTTAGCCGATCTATCCTGTAAAAATCTCACCGTGAAAACTTAGGTAAAGAAAGCACTGCACTTTTTAACACGATTGTATGTATGTATGTTTGTATGTAACGGAATCTTTGAAATCGATTGTTACCCACTTTATATGGTCAGATTAATTCGAAATTTTGCACACATAACAGGGCCCGATGACAATATAATAATTTAAGACTTTTGTCCCATTATCCTGATCAGGATCATCAGGATTAAGGATTTATCTCTAAATAATTTAAAAATAAATTATAGTTTAAAAAACTATAAAACACGCTTTAATACCATTAAACTGAACTAAAAAGTAAAAAATAAATTTTTGAATATAAGAATAAAGTGTGCAACGAGAAAATTAATGTCATTGTAAAAAAAGCGTGGAGTGCTTTAACTCTGTAATTCGAATTTTTTACAATGACATTAATTTTTTTCGTTAATCAATTTATTCTTATATTGAAAAAAAAAAATATTTTTTACTATTTAGTTCAGTTTAATGGTATTAAAGCGTGTTTTTTAGTTTTTTAAACTATAATTTATTTGTATGAAACTTGGCTGTAGTGACCAAAAATAACGCTGCATTGTCTCCACAGATGCGTCTCCTACAAAGCACGTGGGCTGAGATGCTTTCACTCATGCTGGCGTACCGGTCGATGTCGGGCGGCAATCCGCTGCGCCTGCGCTTCGCCACAGACCTCGCGCTCGACGAGCAGCAGGCCAGGGACATTGGTGCACATGACTTATTTACACAGGTCAGCTTTTTGTTAAGATATGTTTAGGGAATTCTGGCCTGTATGTGATCTTGTGCCCGTGCCGTTCACCGTTTTGTGAGCAGTGGTGATGAAATAATTTACTCAAATAAAGGGCCTGTTGCCACAAGAAAAGAGGCCTATGCCCAGCAGTAGGTGATGTCGGCCTTAGTAGGTCGAAAGCGCCTGTCTGGGTTCGAACCTACGACCTACAACTCGATAAGTCGCGGCCGTTACCACTGGGGGCCACCACTGCTCTCTGCTGTGATTGGTTGACGAATAGGAATGATGGCTAAAATTTTTTTTTTGGTCGTCTTGTAGTTTATTAAAAAATGTTGGTCACGTATTTTTTTCTTTTTTTACGCAATGAAAAGATTACGGCGATACCTACATTGAGTTGAAATGTGGTATGACGTCACTCCTTGCTAGATTTTGTACGTAGTTTGTTATAGTTGTAACGTAGCGAGCTCCCACTCCCCAAGTTTAATGCGTTTTATCTATATAAGTCATCAAAAAATACTTGTCTAATATTTTTTTTTTATTATCTGACTGACGAACGAAACAGATTTTATTTTTACCCAGGCGTCATCCCTGAACAATCAACAACCAATCAGATAATTGATATTAGTTTAATTTCTACACATCGCGCGTCGCTGATCGTTCCAAAAACCTAGCAATAGTGTATCTACAAGATTTGCTAATTTGGTGTGGTAGTATTTTGGGGTTTGACTGTCAAAAGATTGTTGCTAGGTGATCAATATTGAGGCGTAGGTATTTGTCGGGCGAGAACACCCGAATAAGGAAGGCCATTTTCATTCTTAAGCATGTCCCTAATAAATCGACGCATGCTTGGACGAACTTAATTTTTATGATTTATGTATTCATTGTTATTATCATGAAATTGTAAAACCTTGAATAAACTGAATTGAATTGAATTATATATAAATTATTGACTACTTCCTGAAATGATTATCTATAACTTAGTTTTAATACTAAATTAAATACTTAATTGAAAATACAAATTAATGGTAGTTGAACGGTTATCTTAATCTCAAAACGGTGAAGGAAAACATTGTGAGGAAACCGGCATGTCCTAGAATCAAAAATTCGAAGACATGTGACATCTGCCAACCCGCACTGGGCCCGCGTGGTGGATTACGACCCACTCCCTCTCACAGAGAGGATGCCTGTGTCCCAGCAGTGGGAACGTTATAGGCTGATTATGTATGTGTGGTTATCTTAATGGCCCTGGTTCTGGTTAAGACGCGCTTCTTGATTTTGCTCTGCACTGGGCTGGAACAGTAATAGACTGGTATTATTGTTATTAGTACTGAGGAGCTCGTGGCTAAGTAATAACAGCCGAATGGGTCGATCCATCAGGTTAAGCTACGCTTGCCGGGGTCGGTCCGTGGATGGGTGACTATCTTTACTGCTTTTCGAGGCACGGAGTCTCCTCCGTGCCTCGGAAAGCACGTTAAGCCGTTGGTCCCAGCTCTCATTCGTGGATCTTTGACAGTCGTTACGGGTCGTCAGAAGCCCGAAAGTCTGACAACCAGTCTTACCAAGGGGTTTCGTATTACCTAGTAACTGGGTTGTGGAGGTCAGATAGGCAGTCGCTCCATGTATAATACTGGCATTCAGCTGCAACCGGTTAGACTGGAAGCCGACCCCAACATAGTTGGGAAAAGGCTAGGCAGATTCATTATGTTTTTATTGTTATTATTACTTTTAAAAGGCCGAATCAGTAATTTTACCGACGCAAAAGATTAGCCTATTACCGTTTATAGGGTTATATGCCCAAATGGTGCCACTGGGATCGTTTTACTAGGCCGTCCGTCTGTCTGTCCCGGGATATATCTTATTAACAGTGATAGGCAGTCAGTGTTGTAATTTTCACAGAATATTCATGGCGAGCTTATGGTTACAAAACGGGGCGATACACAAGACGTGGCGAACGCTCGCTTCGAGCACTTGACTCAACCTGCACTGATTTGTTTGTAAACATGCGCTCGCAACGCTCACTCGAGCGGCTCGGCTCGCTGCACTGACTGCTGCAACGCGTTACAAAACTCGATACATTACAATCAAACGTTGCAAGTCAGTCTCCCCCTTTACCATTTCACGCCTTAATGGATTTAAATGAAATTTGGCACACGGATAGACCATGACCTGGGGGTCTACTCCCTAAGTCCGTCCGTCCGTCCGTCCGCCAGTCCGTCCGTCTGAAATAACGATCCATCAAAGCAAGTGTAAAAGTTAAATTTTTCGGACGGGCAAAAACATCGGGAGTAGGGACAACTGTCAAATCGTGTTGTCATTCATACTTCATTCGGGCCCCGAACCAATCATCCATCCATAGTTGATACGGAGTAGGAAACGCACATAACGAAGGCCGAAACTACGGGCTTCGTGCTTAGGGAGTTAGACCCCCCGGTTTAGGACATCGGATACTTGTTATCCCTTTAGTCCGTTTCAGTGGGATAATTACCGACCACAACGCGGGTGAACCCGCGGGTTAAAGCTGGTACATTTTACTAAGGCAAATACCATTGCAAATTAACTACAATAATAGTTTTTTTTATGAATGTTTCTAGATCGCCGGCGTAGCCAAGCGCCTGGAGCGCGCGGCGGCGCTGCGCGAAGAGTGTTACCTGATGAAGGCGCTCGCGCTCGCCAACTCCGAGGCGCGCATCGATGAGCACGCAGCGCTGCGTCGCTTCAGGGACTCTATACTTGCAGCGCTTAATGACGCTGTCTCCGCTTTAAGGTGAGCTTGACTGAGGGTTTCAAGGCCCACTTGCTAAACTAACTATTCGTTTCGAAATAAGGCAATAGTTTGACTAACCAAATATGTCACTTGGTTACGAAAGCAAAGAAATTTCGATATTCAGATTTAGCCCTAAGCTAAGGTAAACCAATCAAATATAAGAATTACGCGTAACTGGGCCTCTCAAAGTCCCTAGTTTGAATACATGTACAAACTCTGGGGTTTTGGTTGACATTTTAGTCCGATACAATAAGCGAGTGACCGTACTTGTCGACGCGGAATCGGCTTGAGCCGACCACGTATTGCTACACTTGTCGCATTTAGCTCGACACGGTGTCGAGTCGCGTCGTTTAAACCGAAACGAGGCGGATGAAGTCTTTTTCGCGATTATTGCATGGAACTAAACCTCTTTTTGATCGGCTCAAGCCGATTCCGTGTCGATAAGTGTGCAGATCAGTCCCCAACTTCATCATTATTGAAAAAAATTGAATAAACAACAATTTAGAGGAGTTTACAAAATAAAATGTATTTAGAATGGAGTAATCTAACAATACATAGTGATGTTGTCTGCAGGCCGTACAACGGCAACGCGGCGCTGCAGCAGCTGCTGCTGGTGCTGCCCGCGTTGCGCCACGCCGACGTGGCCGTGCGCCGCTTCTGGGCCACCGTGCACCGCGAGCGGCGCGCGCCCATGAACAAGCTGTTCGTGGAGATGCTGGAGGCATGCCTCCGGTAAGCACTAACACAAGATAATACTCCTCCAGACCGAATTTCGGCCAATCTCAGCGGAGACGAGCCATTGACGCGGGAGATATGATAGTGCACAGGTGTACGCACTACCAGGACACCAGCAGGACTGCGGAGGTGCATGTATATTGTATACGTTTCCTCTCCGAATGTCAATATTTTCGTTTCTTCACCTTCGGCGGAGGCGACGCGTCCCCGCTCCAAATGTACAAAACGACGGACGGATCTAGTACAAAACTTGTTACTATTTTTGTATAATATAAAAAAATTATATCTAGTTTTACTGTGGAAGTTTCGAGATTATTGTATGGTCGAGGAAACTATCCGCGGACTGATCGCGGGCTGCCAGCCACAGCCAGCCAGGGAGTATTGTAGTGACCTGAAACGTCATTAGTTCTGTTCTGAACAGAGGTTTAGTACTGTTAGCTTTAAAGGCGATGTTTTTTGTTTTGTCTAAATTTCGTGGCTCTTGCGACGGGCCCTCACTGTAGAGTTGAAGGTATTGTTTCCCCGACCGTACGAGCTACTTCTGTATGTGTCTCGATGAATGCGGGGGCCGTATTCGGCGCATTTATCATTAAAATATAACATTGTTTTTATTCTGTTTGTTTTAAATGCTAAGAGGGGACGTTGCTTGTACTGCGTCGAACTAAAAAATTGTATAAACGCGCTAGTGGACCTAATATATTCGTAGTTAAACTAATGCATCATTATGATATCAAACGGATTTCTTGTAATTTTACTAGAATTTCTAAAGTACAAATATATACTTAGATAAGTTTTACATCTGTTTTCAGAAAAACTTGTTTTCTGAACAAAGGAGACATAGATTGTTGCTAAATATAATTTTAAAAATATAAAATAATTCTATGAAGTAAGAATGTTTGTCTGAACGAAAAATTTCAAACAAATATATTCTTATTTCTGATTATTAAGTCGCAGTGCAGCACCGCACCCCCATTCTAATGTACAACTGTTTTATAAAATAATGAACATATAACAACATTGAATTTATTTAAGAAATACAGATTATGTAGCAATATTTACTAAATAAAGGTTATAAATGTATATCTAGAACTGTTCCACTAACAAAAAACATATTTTAACTGAAATATTAGTTGTGTAGTTTGTAATGCCAGTGAATGTCTGATTCCTTTAATGACAATACCCGGGTAATGTGAACAATACTCTGTCTCACCTTGTCTTATCCGGGCATAGTTGATAATTTAGATGACTAGTGTAGTAACCCGTATATTGGATGGATGTATTTTTAAATGCGTTGAAAAGTAGAATCCTATATAAATATATCTTTAATCCTAGTTAGAATTAACAAGGAGTTACTGCCCGAACCGCTGTTAAAAATATTTTCAACTAATATATTGTATCTTACTATAGTGTTATTATAGGAGTATGTTTCTGACAAAACTGTTGTCGTGATTGTAACATATCTGTAGGTAATTAGTTTAATTTACAAGGAAAAATACTTTTCTGGACTGTCTGCTCATGTCTAAGGACAGTTATTCACTCTAAATAGATTTGCCTGGTATTATATCAGATAATTTGATGATATTTCATATTAGTAGTTTATGAAACTGTTGCGTAATGAGGGGTTTTCGGCTCAGTTTGTAGTGTATTACACGAGTGTTTACTAAAACACTCGTGTATGAAATTGTATGAATCTGCACATAACTACAGTCTGATTTTTAATCGGCCGGTATTCTGACAGTTGTAATTTTTTGACACTTCAGATATCATAAAACTTTTCTGTCTTGTCCTTTTAAATAAGATAATTATATAAATAGATTTTTTTTTATATAAAATAACAAAAATATGAAAGAGAATGAGATCAAGTACCTAAACTATATGACAATGTAAATAGTGTTTGATCTGTGCATTCAATGCACACTAACTAAAATATTAATTTTATATGGCTAAATGGAAAAAAAGAGTAAAAGAACATATTTTTTAAATTTAAATATTTATTTAGGTATCATTATCACTAATATCGTCATCGTTGTCTGTCTGTAGTTACAAGAAGCGAAGGTTTTACAAACAAAAATGTATTCCTAAAAAAGGTTTGTAACCTATGGATTAGTGGACAGGGATCCCTGTGAAAGAAATATAATTACCTTACCAATTATCATAACTTCAAAAATTTGATGTTAAAAAATCTGACATTTTAAAATTATCTGTCAATTTTTAAGTTTTGTTTTTTTTGGCAACACATCTGAAATGTCAGAATTCCGTCGAATTAAAAATCATACTGTAGGTATTAACCTAGTTATGTGCAGTTTCATACACTACGTTATCTACTCTCTTACATTAATTGCGATTGAACCTGCTAAGGTTAAAAGAGTAAGAAAAAATATTATTGTTTTTTAGAGGAAAAGTGTTATAATATGATTACATTTTTAATTTTCGGTATTGTGTTTATAAAGTATGTCAATATAAACTCGTATTGAAGTTTATAATTCGAATTTTACGATATGAGAGTAGATAAAATGTATTACAGCTGTCTCATTCTTTTTTGATAGAGCTAGAAAGAGCAAACATCACAAGACCTCAAGTCATGAGTGCAACTGCTAAATAATATACCCCTACCTACCTATACCCTTGTAAATAAACATAGAGCTTTTTAGCTATAGGAATTTGATATTTATGAATAAGGGAATAAGATTCAAATTACAGAAGCATCCTCCTTAATAAGCACTATAGTAAAAACTTATACTAACAACACAACAACACAGAAACAGAAATACCTAAAAATATTGATTTGTAAATAGAATTATTATATATATTATATATATATATAGTGGAACAGATAATATCGAATACCTCAATACCTGTTACCATGAACGAGTGAATATAAAACTGTTATAAATGTAAATAAGTACATATATGTACATATGTGTGTGTAATAAGTATATGGTTAGGTTGATGCCAGCGCCTCTGTTAGTGAAACTCGGAACTAGCAATGGGTTGACATTTTGAAGCTACGTCCGAATTTTGTAATAATTTTGTTGTTTAACTTTTGTATAATCATTGTGAAATTAAATTCATGACATCCTTTTAAGGGGTCATTGTACTCATCATTATGAACAACTTTTACTATGGGACCAAGCCTGAAATCGCGAAAAAAAATCTGCTGTTCCCTACATCTATGTCCGCATAACTCGTCAAAATTTAGGGAACAGCAGAATTTTTTTCGCGATTTCAGATTTGGTCCCATAGTAAAAGTTGTTCATAATGATGAGTACAAAGACCCCTTAAGAGGATGCCCATGAATTCAATTTCACCCTGTAGATTCATGTTTTATAGACGGTCTTTCTAAAATATCTTCCCTTTAGCTAGTATTGGAGCTGGCTATACATGTATAAAAGCCTTGGCGTGAATCTTACCGTTGCCAAAACAAAATGTGTGAACAATCAATGCGAAAACGACTAAAATAAGAATTAATTTGTTTGTAAATGTTGAAAGAAATCTATTCAAAATTGCACCCATAGTTCGGTTGATTTGCCGTTGGTTCCGGCTGTCATTTGTTTTTGTCAGTTGTTACGGAAGAAGCCAACCAGTCTTAATAAGGGGTATCGAATACGATACCCCTTATTAAGACTGGTTGGCTACAACCCAGTTACAGGGGTAGTTGGGTAATAACCCAACTACCCCTGTAACTGGGTTGTGGAGGTCAGATAGGCAGTCGCTCCATGTAAAATACTGGTATTCAGCTGCACACGGTTAGATTGAAAGCAGACCCCAACGCTTTTGGGAAGATGGAGTTCGTTGATTTTGTAAAATTGTTAGGAAATTGATGATTTGACCGTTAACGTAAAGGAGTAGGATGCATTTTTGTTGTGATTTTGCCCAAAACGTGTCAATAAGTATTCGCATTCTTACCAGGACTAGTGATTTAGTTACTGACGTCACTACCGGTTGTCGCAAATTAATGTGACAAATTGTCAAGCGCGTGTACACTATCGCTGATTTATCTTGGCAGGTCCGAACATAGGCACAAGAAGTTTCGCGCATGTTCTCTCACTCTCTCTCGCCTCGTGTCACCATTTGGTTCGAAAAACATCTTACTGCGCAGCCTTCTGAGGGCTGTCGCATTTGGTCACCGCTCTGGCTCAAATAGACCAAATTTTTAAGATTGTTAAATGAAAAGATGCTTCCTTGAAAAATGTAATCAATTAAAGGACTAGTAAATAATGTTAATTTAATAGTTACCTAATTATTAAAACACATTTCTATTGTGTTATCTAATAAACTCGGTTCAAAAAGTATTATCAGTTTTTGAGATGAGTAAAATAAATGCCACAATAAAAATTTGTTTTTAATAGTTACCTATTAAATTAACATTATTTAATTGATTAAATTTTCAAAAAAACCTTCTTTTCATTTATAATTCTTAAAAATTTGGTCAAAGAGATGACAAAATGCGACAGCCCCCTTCTGTGCGAAGTTCGGACTTGTCAAGATAAATTGGCCATACTGTAACCAGCTGCGATTGGCTGATGGATGATAAATCATTCAATCATTCACAGCAGTGTACGCTCGCTTGACAATTTGTCACTTTCATTTAGCGATAATTTTCGTCCGAGAAACTTGTTCTAAGGGTTTTCAACACTCATTTATTTTCGTATACAAAGAAAACTAGCAAAAATCTTTGTGATATTTTCATCAATGGAGCAGAAAATGAATAAAATTGTAATGAAATGAATTGGCGAAAATCTTGAGTTTGAAATTAGACTGTCTACCGCACCGGGAACGGGACGTCAACGAGAAACGAGATTATTAATCCATAATAAAAGTAGTATCGCTACTTTGGCGCCGTCATCTGTTTTCTCGTTGACGTCTCGTTCCCGGTGCGATGGATAACGGTGTAAGTATTTTCTAACGAAACGTCAGCAAAAAAACTTGATTTGGATTCAGTTTTATTTTTTTTTTGTTTAACTGCTTAGTAGTTATTTCGTTTAAAATATAACGTGTCTGAACAAGCTAAAGGTTGTTTATACACAAATTACCAATCAACGGTATTTTAGTGTCGAGTAGGGGTCAACTTTCAAAATGATATTTGTCGTAACATAGTTACAAAAAAGAATAGTAATTGTAAAAAATCAATGTGATGGCTTTAGGATTAAGAATATGCAAATATTTTTGAAAGTTGCCAAGTTTTATGCCGACATAAACAAACACTACTTAGCATGTGCTTTGGCTGAGCATTATTTCTGTCACTGTCGCACAACTGTCAAACTGCAAGTGTAAGATAGAGAGGGGAATACAATCCTCTACATGGATCTTTTGGCGTTTGAATGTGGTTTGTTTTTATCAACTAGGGTTTTTAGATAGGTATATTATTTTTTTACCCTCCTTCGCACGTTTTCTCATAACACGTCTGACTTTGGTAGAATAGGAATGATGACGGACTAAATATAATTTCTTTTTGTTTATCCAGGTAAAAAAAAATATTTAGTCCGTCGGTCAGATAATAAAAAATATTAGACACGTATTTCGCTCGCTACGTCAAAATTATAACAAACTACGTATAAAATCTAGCAAGGAGTGACGTCATGATACATTTTAACTCAACGTATCGCCGTAATCTTTTGATCACGTAAAAAAAGAAAAAATACGTGTCCAATATTTTTTAGTAATCTACAAGACTGACAAAAAAAACCTTTAGTCATCATCCCTATTGTTGACATCGGCACCATTGCCATAGAGAAAAATAGAATAGAATAGACGTTGACAGGGACTTGTTGGTAAACATTTTGTGCAATTGTTTTGTTAAATTTAATTAAAAACGGGGACGTATCGGACGCGGACCACGCACAGTGAAGGGTTCCGTGGTTGGAAGGAATTTATCCCAAGTATAAACTTAACATTGTAGTTGAAAAACATGTTCTCCCATACATGGGAGAACAATCATGTTTTTCAACTACAATGTTAAGTAATAGTCGAAGTTTGTAGTTGGAATGTATTCCAACTACAAACTTCGACTATTACTCGTTAACTTATAAAGCCTGTTTTGCTCTTAACTGACGTGATTTTTTTATATGTCCAAGCACAACCATTTAGCTGTCCACTTGACTTTAACAAAAATTTGTACTTTGAAAGATTTATCTTACGCAAACGTGAAAACCATTTTTCGGTTTTAGGATTCCTGAATCGAAAATTGATTTTCACAGACCCGCAATCATTTTGAACAGCCTATCCAACGATACCTC
This sequence comes from Cosmia pyralina, assembly GCA_946251885.1. NCBI lineage: Eukaryota > Metazoa > Arthropoda > Insecta > Lepidoptera > Noctuidae > Cosmia > Cosmia pyralina. The sequence continues at coordinate 21,048,500 of OX276360.1, forward strand.
CCATGACGACGAAAAAAACGACGAGAAAAAAAATATATCATCCTCACTTTATGTGCAAGGGAAGTACGGATCGCGGCACGTAATTTGAACCAAAATGGTGGTCGTCGGCGATTTGTAGTTCACTTTTAATTACACATACATACAAATACATATTTCTGTACAAATCGCGGCACGTAAGTTGTACTATGACAGGTTGTACAGAAAATTGTATTTGTGTAATTAAAGGTGTAGGTACTACAGGTCGCGCCGACGACCGCCATTTTGGTTCAAGTTACATGCCGCGTCCCTCGTTTTTTTTTCTAGACTATTTCACCGCTTTGTCGGCATGATTAATATATACCTATACCCATGCAATATTACTTCATGAGCTCTAAGCTGTAGTGGCTAAGTAATAACAGCTGCACGGGTCGATCCATCAGGTTAAGCTACGCTTGCCGGGGTTGGTCTGTGGATGGGTGACCATCTTTACATACCGAGACTCCTACGTGCCTCGGAAAGCACGTTAAGCCGTTGATCCCGGCTGTCATTCGTGGATCTTTGACAGTCGTTTCGGGTCGTCAGAAGCCCGAGTCTGACAACCAAAGGGTATCGTATTACCCAGTTACTGGGTTGTGGAGGTCAGATAGGCAGTCGCTCCATGTAAAATACTGGTATTCACCTGCATCCAGTTAGACTGGAAGCCGACCCCAACATAGTTGAGAAAAAGTTAGGCAGATTGATTGACCCATGCAACATTACAGCTTTCTAGTACTAAGTCTTTGAACTAACCCACGCACAGACATGGTTCCTTGTTGACTACGGAACCCTAATAAGATGGCAGCATTTTGTCTACGCGTCCAAAGATCTATGTACAGTTTTAACTAAGCCAAAGCGGATACTAAGAGTAACGTTTATCATTCTCGGCTAGACTCAAGTATCACAGAATAAAAAAAATTCTACGTATCTTAAATTCCATGTGAGTTTTAACGCGTTCTGTTGTAGTTATTCTTATGTTAAGAATATTTACTTTATTTAATAGTGTTTAATGCGTAAACGGTGGTAGTCAGGGTGTGAAGTATGACTGTGCCAGATTATTTATTAAGTTTTTAATTATTATCGTCGTTATTATTGATCTGCGATTACTGATGTATAAAATTAAGGGAAATTGTGATTGTTAAGGACGCTGTTACAAATGGTTAGTCAAATCATTACTTTTTTACACAAAAGTTTGTTTATTAAATAAAATGCTTTACATTCTTAATTTTTTTTGCCCAAACTGTTGATAGATGTGCATGGTACGATTCTGAACTACATATAAATATAATTTTAAATAGGTACATTTTCTCAATAAATGTACCGAAGTAAAAATTTTCACTCCGGTACAATTATTGAGAAACTGTACCTATTAGGTTAGACTGGAAGCCGACCCCAACATAGTTGGGAAAAGGCTAGGCAGATGATGATGACTTTTGTGTAAAAAAGTATTGATTTGACTAACCATTTGTATCAGAGTCCTTAAGTTACAGTCTGTAAGTGTGCCGGTTATTTCAAAATAAACGGCTAATAATTAATTAAAACACTTGAATTGATGAGCTAGAAAACCTGTTCATGTATTTTCATCAATCTTGTATAAATTTTTCTGTTAGTTTTTACTGATTGGCAGCTTATTACCCGCTTGCATACAGACTGAAACCTCAAGTTTTGTTGATAATAATTCTTCATAAAATCAAAAGAATTTTTAATCGCCTTTTATAAAATTTGACTTTGTATAAACGAACTGATTGGACTATGAAACACAAATTGAATTTCTATATCGTAGAACATTTTGTAGGTGGAGTTAGTGATAATGTAATCTCAGATCAAACTAGATTACCCTAGGTAAACCAATATAATACCCGTGTCTTAAATTTTGTATTTAATAAATTCGTACCTTATTTCTTTACATAATGTTATTAATGTGAACCGGTCCCGGATATAAAATTAAAAATATATAAAGTGGTGACATTTTATTTTGTATTTTTATTTGTGTTTGATCAAGAATATCCTTTCCACTACACAAACTGTGCCTATTTTAGGTACACACAGCAGCAGGTCATCTTTTCTCATTCGATTTTGAACTTAACCGTCAACATTTTAAGGTTTAAAATCATTTGGAGAAATTTGACAGTTTGTTTTAACCTGATGTGCTGTTATCTGTACCTAACGTAACATTCCTAAGAACATCACGCTTCAAACCCTCGAAGGATAAGTGAGGTGTATGGGCCATCCGCACCTCACTGGGGCCACGTAATAGAGACGAGCCTATTGCCATCAACTGGGCTCAAATCTAGACTCCGGGCTGCTATTGAGGAATTCCTAATGGAATAACGCTATAACACTGCCCGAGCTGGGGATCGAGCTCGGGACCCCATGGTCATTCTAGACTCACGAGGCAGTCGTCATAGACAACGACCTAATCTGGGGGTCGGACACAGGATTCCATGAGCAGTAGCCGCACTTGCGACCACTACGCTCACGAGTTAGTCGATATCCTAACGACAATAGCAAATGCGTATCTATTGCACTAATAGATTATTAATTGAATATCAGAACTTGTACAAATTATAAATATTGGGCACCACGAGGCTCGGTTTGGTTAGGTTGCTTTGCGCGGTGCTCCGTCGACCTGACGTTAAGTTTAATTTATTTAGACATGCAAATATTGATGTGCAAACAGTATTTTTGATGTACGTATTCTGTTCGGAAAATTTGGTAACTTTTGATGTGCGTTTAAATACTACGCTTTAAATAACCTAACAATATTTATTTTCCATATCCTCCAATAGTCCTACACCAACCGGGGGTTGTCCTCGGGTGCACTTGCATAGTGCTAATAGGGATAATCGTCGGTTGGTGCCTCATTTCATTAGAAACGTCTAATGGGCCTCTGCGAGTTGGTTTCGGCGTGTGACTAACACTGGCATGGCCACCATAAGGGATTGTAATTTTGATAACACAAAAATTTTGTCGCTAATTAGTCGAAATTTGTCGCCGAATATCAGAATTTTTCGGTCACTGGTTCAAAAGTTATAGGGGTTTATAGGTGGCCGATCAGGTGAGCATCTCCCCCAGCATGGCCACATTAATATCTCAAAAACTAGGCCACATAGCGAAGATCTGTTTTCTCCCAATTTTAGTCGCAATTTTTCGCCAAGTCACAGATTTAGTCGGGCCTTTGTTTAGAAGATATAATGAGTTCAATTTTGAAGTGTAGGTATAGTCCAAGAGCTAGATCAAAGATTTTATCGTAAACTTTTCGATCTAGCTCTTGGACTATACTTAAAAATTGAACTCATTATATCTTCTAAACTAAGAACCGACTAATCTGTGACTTGGCGAAAAATTTGCGACAAAATTTGGGAAAAAACAGATCTTCGCTAGATGGCCTAGTTTTTGAGATATAAATGTAGCCAAGCTGGGGAGATGCTCTCCAGATCGGGCACCTATGAACCCTTATAACTTTTGAACCAGTGACCATCAAATTCTGATATTTGGCGACAAACGACTAAAGGATCATGGGCAAAAATATATGAAGCCTGGTACTCGGTCCAATAGCCATAATATATATATCATTGGAAAGGTCTTTTTACAAGGATTAATGATAATCGAGTCGCTTGTCTCCATTTGCTGTCGGAACGGAGTTATTTTGTGTTAAGTATTTTTTTTTTTGTTTTTGTTTCATTTTGTTAAGATAATGGTGATATTATATAATTTTCTTCTATAGAATCCTGTGTTTGTTCATTAATAGATACTAAAATGAATAAACACTCAGGAATAAAAAAAAAATTGAAAAAGTAAGAAACGTTATTTATTTTTTTAAACATTATTATCAACAATAATGACATCGTTGAGGAACGCTGCAGGAGCAGTGAAGCCTACATGTCTGGCATATCCTAGATACCAAACGATTGAAACTATATGAGCACAAGTGCCGATTGTTCGTCGTCCGGTCAAACACGTGCAGTAATAATTGCATAAAATGTTATGGATATTGGTTTCGTTTTCATTAACATTGTTTTTTACTAATACATAACAATAATAAGTTCTTGACCGTACGTGACGCAACTGTATGCGTCCGCGTAAAAGCCAGGCATCTTCGTTTATACCATATTCATTTAAATCTTGGAGTGCGCTTTCTCTATATACTTGTAGAATGTATAGTCCATTTGATAAATGCTCGCTGCAGTAGGATCGGGCTAGCTTCAGTTGATAGGTGCCCAATGAAAGTAAAATAATCTGTTCTTCCGTCAGTAGTGGGAAGTTCTGTATTTCGTGACTTTCTATTCTTTGAAAATCCGCTCTTCGGTTATTCAAATGTTTTCTTTCAACATAATCATAAAGTAGATTCGGGGAATCTATTTTCTCCCTGATTATGTTTAGGAAGGCCTCTGCGTGAATGTTGTCATCGATGGGTATGTGGAAGTTATTAAACATAGCTGCGGCGATTTTAAAATCAATGAACATTTTTGGTAGTGTTTTATTAAAATATTTTTGCCGCAAAAGCTTGAAATCTCGTTTGAACCTCCCGTTCACCACTTCCACTACCCACCGGCATAGTGTAACTGATCGAGCTTCATTACCTTGCTCAGTAGTTAGCTGTGTCTCCCATCTGTCTTTAGATGGTGGAACGTAGGATTCATATCCCCATGCTTCGATAGCATCTAAGCTGTCCCGGAAGCCGCGATCTAATATGAAGACATCGTTCGGTTGAAGAAAGCAATGCAATGGGTTTTCTCCATCATTCATTATATCGCTCATGATGTTCGCATCAGTCTTAGTGGCAGCGTATGGTCCCAAAACATCGATTATATAGCCATTGGAACACACAATTAAAAACGGCTTCAGCAAGTTCTGGAACTTATGCAGGCTATAAGATAGACGCTGGAACAAAAAGTTCGAGCTTTTATTGATATATATATAAGTCCCATCGCATATAACGATAGCTTTATTGTTTTCTTCATTGCCAAATAACCCTCTTGGTATAGTGAGGTTCTTTTCTAAAACGTCGTTTCTATTCATATGGTCCACTCCCAAGTGTAATATTACATATTCATTCATGAGGCATTCGCGCACAATAGTTAGTAAACGTTCCAGCTTTCTTCGTGACATATTAAATAACGTCGCTAGTCTTTCATCTGAGTCTCCGGTACGTAGTTTCGTCAGATATATGCCTAACGCAGTTCGAGGCTCCTTGCACCTCCCACTTAGTGAGGGTGTTTGTTCTAATATGGAATCAAACTTTTTTTTTTATATTTTTTTTTTATATGTTTGGACATATCACACAACGCCATCTAGCCCCAAGCTAAGCAACCTAATGCTTGTGTTATGGTAACGAGATGGCTGATAAACTACTTATATACATTTTTTTTTTTTTTTGTAAATACATACATATTATAGATAGAAAAACACCCAGACTCGGAACAAATACTTGTAGGTCGTACAAATATTTGTTCCGTGCGGGAATCGAACCCGCGACATGCTGCGCAGCAGTCAATCGCTCAACCACTGCGCCAACCGTGTCGTCACTACTAACTAACTGTTCGCATTTGCGTCCTGTCCAAAAGTACATATCCTCGTTGCTTAAAGCACCTCTTGTGTTGAAATCTAGCCTAGGTCCACGATTTAAAGCCATTCTCAACATGTCACAAACGTCGCTAAACTGTTGCGCATTGAAGTTATGTGTGACATTGCAGAATTGAGGCAGCTCTTCCCAAGCATTGCTCTCAAGGTGTTGTCCACATACTCTAGCACCGTCAGGAATATATAACTTATATTCACAGAAAATGTGAATCTTGATCGTCTCTGGTATTCGATGGCGGGTAGCGTTTTGGCAAGTGTTAAAGATACAATGCCCTGGAGTGTTTGGAGCTCGAGTGTAGTCTGGAACCTGAAGCTCTCGTACATTCTGTTCTACTTCTGGTATGACAGGTGGTCTTCCTACAACGTTGTCAATTCTCTGCCAACATCGGTGACACACACGTCGTGTGTTGTCGGACTCTACCTGAAAATGGTAGAATACGATCTTGCTGATGTTATGTTGTATTTTTTGAAAACATTTAAAACAATGCGGTATGTAGGTGTTCAGGTCTAAAGTCATGGCATACTTGTATTGTTTTCATATTTTAAGTAATGCAAGTAAAAATATATCTTATGTATAGCCGATGTGACGGCTTAGTGAATAGATAACAATAGCAAACACACAATAGGTGGTCAGAGAAGTGTTTTAATAAGAAGAACTATAAACGTGCGAACTGAGTCATAAAAGGATTAAAGGATTGTGAGAAAGCTGCACAAGTCATTACTGATATAAAGGGATGCCGCTCGGAAGCAGGTAGCTAGTACTGCACGTGTTTTTTTTTTCTATGAAGCGAACACCCTTAGCTACGGACCATACAGCCGCGCTACATAGAAAATAAACACGTGCAGTTGGTAGTTTGCAGCTCGGTTCGGAAACGCACTTTTACACACAACACTAGAGTAGTTCAATAAGACCTGTAAGTGCGAGCAAGAGGTCCGATTAAAATGATTTAGGGCTCAATTCGCACGTTTGTAATAGCTCAGGTATAAAAATATAACAGACAATAATAATATAAACAAACCGCTTCTAAAAAGAAAAACTGAAGCTGGTGAAGTTCGAAATAGTTTAATGAAGTATGTACTAACCTCCAAAATGGCATGTTCTCGTATGTAAGCCACAAACTCGGGGTGCATTCTTGGAAGATCATCAGTTAAAACATGCTGTTGGTATCTAGCATGATGTAGGCCTCGCCGACACATCACACAGTTGCGATTTTCTTCCATAACGATGTTCCAAATCGATAAGCACTACAATAGTCCACAACACTAGCCAAGATAAACGTTTGTAGCGGGTAACAATGTCCAAAAGGGGCGCCGGGGTCAGTGATGAAAACGGTATAACAAAGTACTAGGTAGAATAAACAGCTGCGGAACGTGGTTTCACGCACAGAACGATACAACGACTAGTGAATGTCGCGGCACAAAAGGCTGTCCACTGGCACAGCGCACCACCTACCCCACCCCGCGGCTGGTTCCCTATCCCCGAGGTCTATAGTCACCGTTGTAACAAAAAACAGAAATGTTAAAGATAATACTACTTTTTTATGTAAAAAAACATATTTTCAAAAGTGTTCACCATTATCATATCATATCACGATATAATGCATGAATAGTAACACAATAGACGTATAAAAAAAAGAAGGACTCCGCGCCACGCATATCGAAAGTGAAGCACCGTACCGATCTATGTGTGCGTGATATGAGTACCTGCAAAGACGCCGTCGCTTGTGTCACGTAATGGCGTCCGGTTGGCATACTATGATGTAAATGTGTGCGTGAGGCGTGTTTGTACAAACGGTCCTGGCATACTTACTGTGCTTCACTTTCGATATGCGTGGCGCGGAGTCCTCCTTTTTTTATGAGTCTATGAGTAACACAATACATTTCTCGTTTTAAATAATGTTGTTTTACATTGTTTTTTTCGTATTTCAACCATGATAGGTATGTAATATTATCGTACTTGCAATTATGATATTAACTAAAACTGGAACTTTGGGGGCTTGCCGTGGTTTTCAGACAAGGATTTGGGACATGTCGCCATAGTAAATATTTTTCCTGATTAAAAGACCTATCCAATGACACCACAATGATTGCTATTGGAGCGAGTACCAAAATGCCCATTCTCCTTTGGGAGAAAGCAGATCTTCACTAGAACATTCAAGAAGATTCACTCGTCTTATAAATAGAGGGTGTCCAGCGCTGCACTTCAGCCCCCATCATGATCCAGCCTGCCCCGTCTGGCTGCTCTATTATTAGCGACGCTCAGTCGCCTAATATTTTACCTTAGTCTATAAGCCCTGGCCGGAGGCTTTAAGTTCGCTTAAATCACCCACAGGAAACGCTCGGTTAAGCAGTCTCGACCCCCAGTGGTCAACTGCGAGATGTCACTCACAAAAAAAAAAAAAAAAAAGCTGCACTTCAGTTCAGTTTGGAATGAGAAATAGAATAGAATAGAATAGAATACTCTTTATTATGCACACCATTTAAATTACTGGTTACAATTTTACAATGTTGAAATTTTACATACGAGTGACACAATGGGCGGTCTTATCGCTAAAAGCGATCTTTTACAGACAACCTTTGGATGGAGTATGGGGACAAGGAGAGAAATTCTGTAGGTAGTCCGTGGTGTACCATATACATATACAACATATACATACATTAATACATATATATATATATATACTTATACAATAATAAACATGAAACAAGAGCAAGGAACTATATATGTAATAATGACGTTTAAAGAGAGAGGAAGTGTTTTTTTACCAGAATTTTAAAAGTGGCCAAAGTTTGAGCTCGCCTTATCAACACTGGCAAGGCATTCCATAATCGTACTGCTTGAACTGTAAAAGACTTGTCATAAAAACTGGTGGAATGCATCGGCATCTCAAGTCTCAAGTTTTCCGATGACCTCAGTGAACAATAGTGATCTATAGTGAACTAACAGAGAACTACAAGTGATTCTGCTTATAGTTTCTGGTTACTGTATTTGTGATTATAATATAGTGTGTTTTTGGTGTAAATTGGTATAAATTTATTTATCCGAAGCCCAGCTCGTAACAGTATACGAATATCTTTTATACTACAAGGACGAAACACGAATATCATCATCATCTGCTTAGCCTATTCCCAGCAACTATGTTGGGGTCGGCTTCCAGTCTAATCGGATGCAGCTGAATACCAGTATTTTACATGGAGCGACTGTCTATCTGACTTCCACAACCCGGTTACTTTTTCCGAGGCACGGGGGTCTTGGTATGTAAAGATCCAGACCCATTCACGGACTAACCGCGGCAAGCTGATCGTACGAACCGTGCGGCTGTTATTACTTGGCCACAAGCCCGAATATAACAAATTATATTAATAATAGGTCTTTACCTATGAAATTGCCGTTTTGTATGAAAAAATTTAAACGAATTTTTTTCATGCATTTTTTATTTGTATTAATCGAAGTAATCAGCCATGCAATCAATGCATCTTTGCCAAAGCAGTGGCAGTTTATTGATGTCCTTCTTAAAGAAATCAGCTGGACGGGAGGCAACAAATTCTTCAACGGCATTTTGTACTGCCTCTCGGGTATTGAATTTTTTTCCCGCCAAGAAGTTATTCAAATTCTGGAAAAAGTACTAGTCTGTAGGCGCAAGGTCTGGTGAGTAGGGCGGATGACGGAGAGCTTCCAACCCCAGTTCTTGCAACTTGGAGACCGTCTGCTGTGCAGTATGAGGTCGCACGTTGTCGTGCAGGAGCAGCGGAGAAGATCGATTGACCAATACTGGTTGGAGATGTGCCAGCTTCTCCATCATTGTGTTCAGTTCTTCACAGTACACATCTGAAGTAATGCTCACCCCGTTTGGTAAGAAGCTGTGATGAATCACACCGGCGCTAGACCACCAAACAGTGACCATCACTTTTCTAGGGGTAAGTTTTCGTTTAGGGCATTGTTTAGGTGCTGAACCAGGATCCAACCAACTTGCTGAGCGCTTGCGGTTATCAAACAGAATCCATTTTTCATCGCAGGTAACAATGCGGTTCAAAATTCCTTCATTTGTGTGTCTGTTGAGCAGTGCAAGGCACGTCTCGACGCGTACTTCGCGCTGGCGATCATTGAGTTCGTGGGGCACCCATTTGTCAAGCTTTTTTACCTTGCCAATTTGACGCAAATGGACCAATATTGTTTTGACGCTAACGTCGAAAGCTGCTGCTAATTCAGCCGTAGATTGTGTATCATCAGCTTCCACAATCGCCTTTAATTCGTCATTGTCGACCAGTCTTCGGACGACCGCGAGGTTCATTTTTCAGGTCGAAATTTCCAGAACAGAAGCGAGCAAACCAATAACAAGTGGTGCGTTGGTTTGTAGTGTTAGCTCCGTAAACGTCGTTGATGTTGCGTGCCGCTTGTGCCGCGTTGCTGCCACGACGGTACTCAAATTCCATAATTACCTACTCGAATTTTTAACGTATCCATGATGACGAAAAAGATTGAAATGCGATGAAAATGTAACACTAATCAATAAACAAATGACTACTTTTGGAAAAAAAAACCATGTTTTTAAAATAAAATTAATTTGAAATTAGAATTCTTAGCCAAACAAAAATTATTTTGATTTGAAATGGCCAGTACTGCAGAACGGCAATTTCATAGGTAAAGACCTAATATTACGACACTCGGACAGAATGGGGATTGAAGATATTTTAAAAAAATAGAAAGGTGCGTAGTGATACATTTACTAAGAACCTACACTATTTGTGATAAAAAACAAAAAACAAAAAAAAAAAAAAAAAAACAACAGACTTAAAAAAAAGCACTACAAAGTGAAAAATCGGTTGCTATTTTTTTTAATTATTTAGTGCGGTACCTACCTATCCCACACAAATTCAAATACCACTACCTCCAAAATAAATTAGAACATCATCCACATACGCTAAGGGTGGGTTGCACCATCTTACTTTAACTATCACAAACATTGCACCTTCAGTTCGATGTTTGTTATTGTTAAACTAAGATGGTGCAACCCATCTTAGTTAAGTTCCTGTTAGACAAAAAAAGGGTTGTTCCATTTGACAATTTGTTAGCTGACGTCGTAACTTTAATTTTAACCTTAACCGCCCACGCTTCGCTGGTTAAAGTTATTGTTAAATATCTGTCACTTGTCAGACGCGTCGAATGTCATGTCCCTGCTCCGAACTTTATCTTTTACATTTGACGACGATGCAACAGCAGGTAGTCATTCTATGGTCATATTAACTTTGACGGAAACTATAACCTAGCCCTCCACCTAGCAGTGGAAAAATACGTATTATTGAAGCTAACTCAAAAACTATCCACGGTAAGAGCAAAGTTAATAAATTTTACATCATGGATGGGGCCAACTTCGAGGTGTACCCTCCCAAATAAAACAAGAATCGTTCAAATCGGACTAATCTGCAAAAAGTTAAGTGCGGTCAATGCTCAAAAATTAAAAAAAAATATGTCGACTTGAGAACCTCCTTTTTTTTCGTCGGTTAAAAATAAAACCAAAATTAGTTTCGTTTTTTTATTTCTTAAAAGCTAGCTAATATTTACAATATCATTCCCAGAGTTAATTTTAATTATAGCCTAGTGTAATATTAAACTATAGCAAATTGTTCGTACAGCAATTCTCTAACTTTGAAATACTCTTCGGATAGGACACCTTCCAACGCTACGCGGCCGTTCTCCAACTGAAAAAGAGAGAAAGTTCATAACTTCACGCTTGCTATTGTGTCAATAAAAACGACAGAATGTTTGCATTGTTTCAGCTGCAGAATTGCATGAATGGTGCAGATCGTAAGGTGTGCCACATTGGGAAGACCTGTGTCCCAGCAGTGGGAATGTTATAGGCTGATTATGCTATGAACAGGCCTAACTGCGTCAGTTTAGCTGCAACATTTACTGGTAGACGTCAATGGACTACAATGTAGTTAGTTGTAACTTTATTGTTGGGATTTGTTTCAAAATACTTTATTACTATTATAAATTGTTTTGTTATTTTATTTCATCGCTTATTACATATCGCACTAATATTATAAAGGCTAAAGTTTGTGAGTGTGTGTGTTTGTATGTTTGTTACTTCTTCACGCTCAAATGGTTCGACCGATTTAGATGCAGCACAGCTAGTATATTATAAGTATTAAAAGGTGAGGAGTAACAGTAGTTTATGAAACTGTTGCATAATGAGGGGTATTTGTAATACCTTTATAAGTGCAGTTTCATACACACCTACTCTATCTGTATCTACTCTCATACATTGGGATTGAACCTACTAAATAAAACATCAAAAATTGGAATCAAAACTTTTTTTATGCTATAAAAATGGCGCGCCCCGCATATACGTTCCATTAGAAAAAAATAATTGATGGAAACTCCTTATGGATTGCCCTGTATCGTATTGGTAAAAAAATTGTTTGTTAACATTAATTTGTAATAGTCCAAGATCCCAGGGCCGCCAGGACCTTGCTTATTTTCTGATTAACAAAATCTATGGGATAGAGTAGTATCGTAGCGGTCAAAAATCCGCCAGACAAATTTGTGTCTGGGGGATATATGACAGACACAATTAATTGTGTCTTGGGCATGTTTGACCGCTACGATTGATCTGGCTGCTTACAAATATTATTGACATAGTTCCCCAAGTATCATAAACTATAATTTGACGTAATTTTTTGCGAGCTTTAAAGCGTCTGGCGGAAAAAACCGCCGACGGAAAGTGTCTGACAGTATTGACTATTAACTTATCAATATTCTGTAAAACATACATAAAAATCAGCAGTCAGACTAAGAAAAGTGAGTAATATTTTTATGTAACTTTAGTACCTGATACCTGAAAATTGGCCGTCGGCCCAAGCTAGCAGGTACGCGTACGTTCATAGTACTTACTGACACTACTCTATCCCATACATTTTGTTAATCAGAAAATAAGTAAGGTCTGTCGGCCCTGGGATCTTGGACTATTAGAGAAAAGATAATATGTTTATTTTAAAATTTCAGTGTTTATAAAGTATGTCAATATCAACTCGTTTTGAAGTTTATTACTCGAATTTTACGATATGAGAGTAGATAAAATATAGTTAAAACTAGTAATTTATCTTTTATACTCACTCTGCGAATAGCAAGCGTCCCGTTACAGCACTCGAGCGCTCCGGCAGAGAACTCCGTACTCAGGCCGAGCTTGTTCAGCGCGGCGCGCAGCTCGGACAGACGCACCGAGTTGACGAAGGAGGCTGCGTGCGCGCCACCCGGGGCCGCCTCTAGGCACATGGACACGTCTGAGGTGGCTTCTTCTGAAAACAGAATTGATCTGTTTGAAAGAGAAATTTTAAAGCTACATACATGGGCTATATTTCAAACGAGATTGAAGAGTTTCTCAAAGATAAACGTGACTTACATCTTAATTAATTTTATTGACATACTTATATATATTTTTTTAGTATATCTTTTTTTTTATTGAATTTATATTGATTTTGAATTGATATGTTGAATTATTATAATTAATAATATATTAAGAATAATAATGTTGTGACCAATGTGGAATGTAGTGTTTTTATGTTTTGCTTTTTCCTGGCTTTGTGATAATTGTTTAATTTTAGTGTTACATTTATTGTTAATTCGTGTAATTCGTGTAGGTATGTTAAAACTGTTCGACACAAATGTTTGTTGAAGAACAAATGAATAAAAAAAAAATAAACGAAAAGAAATAATAGGCTTAAAAATAACAGAAACTATATGATTTTTCGTGGACTTTTCAGTGGTCATCATCATCTGCCAAGCCTTTTCTCAACCTTGTTGGGGTCGGCTTACAGTCTAACTGGATGCACTTGAATAGCAGAATAATAATCACGACCTCATCATAATGACCCCACTGCTGGGACACAGGCTTCCTCTCGTTGAGAGGGAGTGGACCGTAATCCACTACGCGGGCTCAGTGCGGGTTGGTAGATGTCACACGTTTTCAAATGTTTGGGTCTAGGACATGCCAGTTTCCTCAGGATGTTTTCCTTCACCGTTTTGAGAGTAGTGAATTTATAGAAAGTAAAACGCCTGTCAGAGTTCGAACCTACGAACTGCAACGCCGTTACCATCAATTCAGTTACTGGGTAACACAATACCTCGATTTGTGGGCTGATAATAGGATAATATTATTATGTTTGTGAGACATTTTTTTTGTTATCCAATTAATTTAATATAAACGTGGTGGGTTCATTATCAAACATGACGAGCTCGTGGCTAAGTAATAACAGCCGCACGGGTCGATCAATCAGGTTAAGCTACGCTTGTCGGGGTTGGTCCATGGATGGGTGACCATCTTTACATACCGAGACTCCTCCGTGCCTCGGAAAGCACGTTAACCCGTTGGTCTCGGCTGTCATTCGTGGATCTATGACAGTCTTTACGGGTCGTCAGATGCCCAACAATCTGACAACCAGTCTTACCAATGGGTATCGTATTACCCAGTAATCGAGTTGTGGAGGTCAGATAAAATACTGTCGTCGCTCCATATAAAATACTGGTATTCAGCTGCATCCGATTAGACTGGAAGCCGACCCGAACATAGTTGGGAAAAGGTTAGGCAGATTGATTGTTCATTAATGAACATATGTTGGGTTTGCTGTGAGAAATATTACATTAAGAACACAGGGGCTCCTATTTTCCTATTTTGGCACATAGTAGATTAATACCTGTAGATGTTGTGTTCTCTCGCTGGTGAGCTCGAGGTTGTACGACGGCGGACAACCACGCTAACTCTGTGTCGCCTGCAGAGCGCCACGCCAGGCCCGACATCAGGCTGTCTGTCAGTTTTACCTGGAAAATATAAGTGTTTTGTAGTTATCCGGGTATTTTTTGGGTTGGCATTGGTAATTCGGATCAAGATTTTGGTTGCAAAGGGTTGTTTTTAATAAGTCCTCAACCCGCGGGGACGCGTATTTTTTTATGTGTTTATAGATGCATGAGGAACAGGGTGTAAATTTCACTCATCCTCTAGATTGAAAAGGGAGGATCCTCCGACCAGACAGGTGTCGTGTCTGGTGGGCAACTGTCCGACGGTTGATGTCGGGACGTTGTATATATATGCTAATCGCGCGGTAAACTCTGATTGCGCGATGCAGGATTGCGTCACGTCAGTGTGACGCGTAGTTCGTATGTAGCGATGTAGATTCCGCCACATGTTTGAAGTTTATGAGCACTCCGAATACAGTTCTATGTTAAGTTAATTATTTTTTGATCACCCAGAACCGACTCGGGGCACTAATTTCTCCAAATGATTTTAAACCTTAAAATGTTGAGGGTTAAGTTCAAAATCGAATGAGAAAATTTGACAGTTTGTAGTAACTTTACCTGCCGCCGTGTGTACATAACCTCAAAATAAAAAATAAATCTGAGAATTCCGCGCTTGAGGGACACCCCGCCCCAAAAAAAAACTATTATAAATGATCTGAATTTCAAATTCAACCCCTGTCGAACATAAGTATGAAGCAATGGATTAGCAATATGCTTCAAAATCATTCAGTTTGTTTTTGATAGCGTGTCACGCAATTAGGGCGCTGGGCTATTCTCACAGCTGTTACTAGTCACCCTGCGAAGAAAATCGCTCATCTATCCAGGTTTTAAACTACTTTTGCAAATTCTCGGTCTCCACTCAAGAACCAATATAAGCCTTAGAACAGACTGTTGCGCGTTGGTTAGACATGTTCATGAGTCTATTCTAATGTAGTTTATTTTATTATTTGCTAAATATGACTGTGCTAGAAGTGGGTTCACATCGTTGAGCTCCTTAAGTTCCGAGTTTAGCTACACGATTGTCAGTAAGCAAACGCTTACATGCGTTTGATTACTGACAAATGTGTGGTTCTTTCCTCAAAAGACACGGTATTATGCATGGTCCTCATTTGGCCTAGCCAAGATTATGTCGTGACTTTAAAAGAGACTGTGACCTCTAGAGTTTGTTTCTGACTTTTTCTCAGAGTAGTCGGACACCAAATTCATCTAAATTAAACCAATTTACAGAAATAAATATTATTTATCACGCCGTTTTACCCAATGGACTATTGATAATAATGCGTGTACGTACTTGATAGATGTGCGACTCCGTGGTAGCGTCGATAATGTCGCCGGCATACGGAATGTATACTTTGTCTATGCCTTCAGCCTCGCAGTGTTTCCTGAAAAATTACAAATCTGAATAAATTTTAACTTACATAAAAAAAAAATCCATTAGTCAGATAGTGAAAAAAATATTAAACACGTATTTTTTGCTGTAACATTATTAACAAAAAATGACGTAGATAAAACGCATTAAAGTTGGGGAGTGGTGGCTCCCTACGTCACAACTACAACAAACTACGTATAAAATCTAGCAAGGAGTGACGTCATGCCAAACTTTAACTCAATGAATCGCCGTAATCTTTTGATTACGTAAAAAAAGAAAAAATACGTGTCCAATATTTTGTAATAATCTACATGACCAATAAAAAAAAATTGTCATCATCCCTATTAAGCATTAAAGATGTGTGTAGCGTGAATTATAAATTTATCATACAAGGAAGACGAAAACCACAAACTTTAATCTGGAGCAAACAACTTCAAAATACAGGATTTTGTTACGAAGTTTACCTTGTTACGATAATAATATCATCCATATCATATCGGTGTCGAAATGCCGGAGAATGAGATAACCTTGTAAGTACTTCTTACCTCTTTAAAGTTGCTTATAAGAGGAGACAGGTCGACATAGTTTTTGGAAGGTTAATTTGTAAAAGGGCTGTCTTGTCGACTGAGAAGTATCTTACTTGAGAGTCTGCAGAGCGCCGTGGTTGGCTCTAAGTCCCACTATAGCCCGCGGCTTGGCCTGCGACACAACCCGCAGTAAAGACTCGCCGTCGCAGCGCCCTTCCAGCTCGATGTACTGGATGTTCGCCTTTATCTGCACTTGCCGCATTGAAGAGATGCATTTGCTTGGTACTTCAATCATTTCCTCTGGAATTTTAAATATAATTTTTGTGAATCTTGCTAAGAGTCCTATTCTGGTAAACCCACTGAGCGCTACGGTTGATCCAGTAATTCTTTCTATAAAAGGCCTACTCTGGTCAACCCATTGAGCGCTATGGTTGATCCAGTAATTCTTTCTATAAGAGGCCTATTCTGGTCAACCCATTGAGCGCTACGGTTTATCCAATAATTCTTTCTATAAGAGGCCTAATTTTGGTTAACCCATTGAGCGCTACGGTTGATCCAATAATTCTTTCTATAAGAGGCCTATTCTGGTCAACCCATTGAGCGCTACGGTTCATCCAATAACTCTTTCTATAAGAGGCCTATTCTGGTCAACCCATTGAGCGCTACGGTTGATCCAATAATTCTTTCTATAAGAGGCCTATTCTGGTCAACCCATTGAGCGCTACGGTTGATCCAATAATTCTTTCTATAAGAGGCCTATTCTGGTCAACCCATTGCGCGCTACGGTTGATCCAATAATTCTTTCTATAAGAGGCCTACTCTGGTCAACCCATTGAGCGCTACGGTTGATCCAATAATTCGTTCTATAAGAGGCCTACTCTGGTCAACCCATTGAGCGCTACGGTTGATCCAATAATTCTTTCTATAAGAGGCCTATTCTGATCAACCCATTGAACGCCACGGTTGATCCAATAATTCTTTCTATAAGAGGCCTACTCTGGTCAACCCATTGAACGCTACGGTTGATCCAATAATTCTTTCTATAAGAGGCCTACTCTGATCAACCCATTGCGCGCTACGGTTGATCCAATAATTCTTTTTACAAAGCACACGCTTTGATTTAATGGTGACGTGAATGACGCTTATATGTTACGGCCATAAAAAAATAATGCAGGCTGTAAAGCTCCATTTACACGGTGCAAATTTCTGGAACGTAAAAGAGCAATAATCGCATGCCTTAAAAAGCACGTTAAATATTGCCATTCAAGAATTGTATATAAGTGTTTACACGCGTGCGATTTCCATAAAATGGCATACAATAATTGAATGCAAGTTTTACCATTCATTAAAATTGCCAGGCGATATTTGCACGTCCTTGTACAATTAATTTAAGTATTACCAATATTTGCGCTGCCAAATACTGCTGCTTTCTTGCTTCGTTCGCACATGTTTGAATGATAGAAAATTTTAATGCCAGAATTGAATGCGATTTTATCGTATGGCGATTTTATTATGTGCTGTAACCTGTACAACAGTTTTGAATGGCAACTAACTTGCCCGTATCTTGCAACAATATTGTACATGTTGTTTAGATGGTGCCAGTTAATTGCCCTTCAATTTTATGGTATGCTACAGGCAATAAACTTGCACGGTGTAAATGGTGCTTTAGAGTGCGTCTATGTAAGTAATAAAACTATGTGTCCCCTTACCTTTTACCTTTTATAATGATGCATTAGTGTTAAGAAAACTTAAGAGCTGTGTCCACGAGAACACTGCCGACACTGTCCTGCAGTTTGGCAGAAGATTTGTAAAATACTCTTGTGTAACTTTTGTTGAAATAAAAAAAAAAAAAAAAAAGTCATCGACGCAACTGTTATCATGAATTTAGTACGATTCAACACTGGCGTTGAAATTTTTCGTCATTTATAAAAATACGAGCTGTTTTTAATCAATTACATTTTAACCGGCAGTGTAGGTATTGCACTTTTGTGAGAAACATCAGATTTTTTTTTTTAATAACCGACGAAAAATATCTGTGCTGGGTATCTAAAATCATTTAAGTACTGATGAATTTAGTACATGATTTTGGGTATCAGTATGCGCGAGGCGCGGTACGGCGCTCGTCAAGTCTCATCTTTCATGGCGCGTATTGTACATATATTATTTTGAGGAGATCGATTTTTAATTAATGATCTACTGTTTAACGGAGGAAAGAGGAGCTCGTGGCTAAGTAATAACAGCCGTACGGGTCGATCCATCAGGTTAAGCTACGCTTGCCGGGGTCGGTCCGTGGATGGGTGACCATCTTTACATACCGCGGCTTCTCCGTGCCTCGGAAAGCACGTTAAGCCGTTGGTCCCGGCTGTCACTCGTGGATCTTTGACAGTCGTTGCGGGTCGTCAGAAGCCCGAAAGTCTGACAACCAAGGGGTATCGTATTACCCAGTCACTGGGTTGTGGAGGTCATATAGGTAGTCGCTCCATATAAAATACGGTATTCAGCTGCATCCGGTAGACTGGAAGCCGACCCCAACATGGTTGGGAAAAGGCTAGGCAGATTGATGATCTACTGTTTAACTTTAAAATGTATATTTTACCTTCCGGCTCCTGCTTCGGTGGCGGGGCGGGTGGTACGTCTCTGATTTCTCCTTCTGCATCCACTATCTCAGCTAGTCTGTAGTCTTCAGGCTACAAAGTAAAAGAATATACAAATAAAAGTAGCGGCTTTTAATTTTTAGGGTTCCGTACCTCTAAAGGAAAAAACGGAACCCTTATAGGATCACTCGTGTGTCTGTCTGTCTGTCACAGCCAATTTGCTCCGAATCTAATGAACCGATTAAGTTGAAATTTGGTACACATATGAATTTTCGTGACCCAAACACGGACTTGTAACGTAAATGAATGAATTTTGAATATGGAGGTCCCTTTTGGGGGGGCAAATAAGAAATTTTATACTGTGACCTTAAAATAACATGGTAAGTCTCTCAATATAGTGAGTGCAAACTTACATTTACAGTTGGAATGTATGGGAGAACATGTTTTTCAACTACAATGTTAAGTTTGTTCTTGGGATTTATTCATCCCAACTACGGAACCCTTCATTGTGCATGGTCCGACACGCACTTGGCCGGTTTTTTTATAAGACCTGGTTGAATTTTTTTTTCTTTTCTCAATGCTAATGTATACCTTTAACCTATGTTAAAGCTTGCAAATTCACCTTAGTTCTAGCAAATGGTAATAATTTATGTTTGTAAAATATTTTCCTTTCTTTACGTACCTTAATGACTTCTCCATAATCATCGACCCGGTACCTGTCCTCGTGGAAGGGGTACATAGCGTGGTGCCTCTTGTTGGACTTGAAGCAGCCAGCCGCGCGCACGTCGTGTCGCACGGGGATGTCGTGCTTGCCCGTCACAACCCACATCTCCAGCTCGCCGTCCGAGTCCGAGTCGGATGATATACCGGCTGTTTCTTCCCTGGATAAAGTGTTGAGGAATAGGGATGATGACTAAACATTTTTTTGTCGTCTTGCCATCATTTAGATTATAAAAAAATATTGGACACGTATTTTTTCGTTTTTTACGTAATCAAAATATCACGACGATACATTCGTGTCAAAATGTGGCATGACGTCACTCCTTGCTAGATTTTATACGTAGTTTGTTACCCACTCCGCAACTTTAATGGTATTTTTTTTTATTATTATTTATTTATTATTATTATTTAACCATTTATGTACACACAAATAAACAGACAAACAGAAAGGAACAGAAAAATACGTACAAAGGTGATGCTTATTTCAAAAGAAATCGCTTCCAGCATACCTGCGATAGGACAGAGGATAAAAAGAGATGTAGACAACGTGTGTAAGAGTAGACGAGAAAATAAAATACATAAAATCCAAAACAATTAACTCATTAAATAAAACATATAATAAATACTTAAATACATACATACTACTAAAATAAATACCACTAAAACAACTAACAACTATGACGAAGTGGAAAGATAGTGTTCTTTCACTCTTCTTTTAAATACTGCAATTGTTTGGCAGTCCCTAATGTCAGGTGGAAGTGAATTCCACAACCGAACCGCGTGGACAGTGAAGGAGTAGGAGTAGAAGTCAGTGGAGTGGGAAGAAGATTTAAGGATGTTTCTCAGATGCGACCTGCAAGGCACATCAGAAGGACGGGCGTAGGAAAAGCGTTCCCGCAGATAGGAAGGCGTATAGTGTTAGTATTTTATTTGTTAATAATAAGATAAAGCAATAACAACGTGTCTAATATTTTTTTATTATCTGACTGACGGAATAAATAGATTTTTTTTTACCCCGGCATCATTCCTATTATGTAAAAGGCTAAAGGCCTGCTTGATGCAATGGTTCCTGCTTAAATACACCTGCAAATCTGCAATAAGATGAAGAAGTTTCCAGATCTGTTGTAAACTTAACATACTGAGGCCGGCTGCACTTTGAATGCATTTTCGTACAAATTTGACTCGTACGAACAAGTACGAATACACACAATCCAGCCCAGTACAGCACAGTACTCGGAGGCTAGGTGCGAGCTAGTCGTGCGTGTAAGCGCGTATAGTTCCGACGTACGAAATCAATCCCAAGTTGTTAGGATTTTTTAGGCGTTCGTACGTTATAAATACAGCTCGATTCGATGGTATTAGAGTACCAACAAGCTGTATTGTTTTTAGAAGGTTATAGACTTATTCTATGGCTTAATCACTTGACAGTACTGTTGACCTTGACGAGTGTATGTATATTCGTCTAGCTCGGCGCTTTCGAGTCGCACGCGGCGGTTGATGTTTTAGCTCGATTGTACTCTATGATATCATAGACTAGTCTATGGTATACTCACTTGACAGTATGTTGACCTTGACCTTTTGCTTCTGCATGTACTCGTCTAGCTCGGCGCCTTCGAGTCGCACGCGGCGGTTGATGTTTAGCTCGATTGTACTCTATGATATCATAGACTAGTCTATGGTAAACTCACTTGACAGTATGTTGACCTTGACCTTTTACTTCTGCATGTACTCGTCTAGCTCGGCGCCTTCGAGTGACACGCGGTGGTTGATGTTCAGCTCGATGGTACGGTCGCCGCCTTTCTCTATGAGATCATAGACTAGTCTATGGTATACTCACTTGACAGTATTGTTGACCTTGACCCTTTGCTTCTGCATGTACAGTAGGCGCGCGATCTGACTGCAGTTCTGAGGAATGCGCTAGTGATGTGACCTAATTAACGACAATGAATAGAGTTCGATATTTTTCTTTGACACCTTAAAAGTGGACGTTCAAACTGCTTGTATCTGTTAGTATTTTAACACATTTTATTTATTATATTTGCACTAGATATTTTTATTACAAGCTATGGTATAAAAAAAAGAAAATATCATGCATATATTCCCTACTTTAAGACAACTGTGGGAAAGCCGGAAATCTTAATCAAACAAGTTTATTATTGTAAACTATCATCACTGTCATCGCCGACCTCAATGACAAATCGGTCTACGGTATCTTCCATTAATCCATCACTTTGAGTAAAACGCTATCGATAAGCGCGCGAGCGAGAGACATCAAGGTCAGCACAGCACTAAACTACAGGCGGCCGCGGCGAGGTGTCGACGGGCGGGGGGAGTTGCACCCGCCCCGCTCCTCATACCCCGACTGCACTCAGATCGCGCGCCTACAATACTCGTCTAGCTCGGCGCCTTCGAGTCGCACGCGGCGGTTGATGTTCAGCTTGATGGTACGGTCACCGCCTTTCTCTATGAGATCATAGACTAGTCTATGGTATACTCACTTGACAGTATTGTTGACCTTGACCCTTTGCTTCTGCATGTACTCATCTAGCTCGGCGCCTTCGAGTCGCACGCGGCGGTTGATGTTCAGCTCGATGGTACGGTCACCGCCTTTCTCTATGAGATCATATACTAGTCTATGGTATACTCACTTGACAGTATTGTTGACCTTGACCCTTTGCTTCTGCATGTACTCATCTAGCTCGGCGCCTTCGAGTCGCACGCGGCGGTTGATGTTCAGCTCGATGGTACGGTCGCCGCCTTTCTCTATGAGATCATAGACTACTCTATGGTATACTCACTTGACAGTATTGTTGACCTTGACCCTTTGCTTCTGCATGTACTCGTCTAGCTCGGCGCCTTCGAGTCGCACGCGGCGGTTGATGTTCAGCTCGATGGTACGGTCGCCGCCTTTCTCTATGAGATCGCGGGCTAACGTGCCGGGAGATGTTCTGTTTGATGGAAAACATATTGATAAAAATAGAGAATGTAATGTAACGTAAATATTCTTATGTACGAAGTTATATGCATAAATGCATTGTATCTCTGGCATTTAAGTAAGGAATAAAATATAGGAAAATCAATAAGTTTTAATTATCATACCTGTTAGTAAACAAGTTAATAAAGTTTGAATTAAAATTATTAATCCTATGGATAAAGGGTTATTTAAAAATAATATAATAAAAGAAATAGCGGATTTTGATGATTATTATTTTTCTTTTCGTTCGACTTGGGCTTACCTACTTATGTAATTGTATATTCAACTAAAAATGGAAAATAAATTTACTTAAAAAAAAGTAAAAACCGACTTCAAAACCAAAAGAATGCTTCTTCTAATATTATAATGAAGAGAACATGAAGTCTTATACAAGGTGTAACTTAAGTAAGACTTAAGGGGTCATTGTACTCATCATTATGAACAACTTTTGCTATGGAATCAAAACTAAAATCGCGAAAAAAATCAATGTTCCCTGCATTTACGTTCGTATAGCTCGTCAAAATGTAGGGAACAGCAGATTTTTAGGGTTCCGTACCCAAAGGATTAAACGGGACCTTATTACTGAGACGCCGCTGTCCGTCCATCTATCTGTCCGTCTGTCACCAGGCTGTATCTCATGAACCGTGATAGTTAGGCAGTTGAAATTTTCACAGATGATGTATTTCTGATGCCGCTATAACCACAAATACTAAAAAACAGAATAAAATAAATATTTAAGGGGGCTTCCATACAACAAACGTGATTTTTTTGCTCGTTTTTGCTAGATATTGATAGCGGCAACAGGTAGACGCTTGAAATATTCACATAATATTTAGTCACAGTCATTTAATCACTTTAAAAATAAATAATTAAATTAAAATAAAACAAATATTTGCGGGGGGCTCGCATAAAACAAACCTGAGTTTTTTTGCCGTTTTTATAGATAATGGCACGGAACCCTTCAAGCGCGAGTCCGACTCGCGCTTAGCCGGTTTTGTTTAATATTTTTTTTAATATAATTTTTACATGTCGACTAATGAAAACGGTTCCCTGAATGCGGGCCCTATGGCCTGCGTTACAGATATCTACCGCACCCCGCATACGTCTCTATCGACCAATGAAAATGAGTCTTAAAATACTCAAAGTTTTTATACATGACTTTTTCTACGTTGCCGCGTTGGAAAGTTTATTGAAGTTGAGTTTGAATGGAGTATCTGGTTCCAACTGTCTTGCACAACGGTAAAACAACTTACCTAGCAGTCAAAACTATAGAATTCTGAGGGTTAGGAGCCCACAACAGGAACAGGTCTCTCGCGAACCCTGACTCCAGATCCGGGAAGGATGCCAGTACAACCTTAGGCCCAGGAGTGCGGCTTACTTCACCCACTGAGTGACACAGCTGTAAGTGGCGGAGGGCGAACGGGTTGCTGCGGGCGCCCTCGAACGCGCGGGTCAGTTTGTCACTCATCCATTCTATCTGTGGAATAAATAGTAGAATTGTCAATGAGCCAGTTTGATGGTTATCATCGATCGGGAGACGTCCATTGCTGGACAACGGTCTCCTTTATAGGGATAACTAATCCACACCAGAGCGGCAATTTTCAGTAATTTGAAGAACGTTTGCATTTTAATCTCAGTCGCAATTTGTCAAAAAAGCTTATAATTAACCGACTTCTAAAAAAGGAGGAGGTTCTCAATTCGGATGTTTGTATTTTTTTTTTTTATGTTTGTTCGCGCATAACTCCGTCGCTAGCCAACCGATTTGAAAAAATATTTTTTTGTTGGAAAGGGTAGCTTCCCAAATGGTCCCATTTTTGTCAAAATCCAGTTCTGATGATGGGATCCTGGAGAAATCGAAGGAACTCTTCAAATATTATAGGCACACCTATAGGATTTGGGTATTTTTTATAGTAGCTCGTGCATTTGCTCTCGGAAAACACCACTTGGTGATGTGGAACTGATGATGAAGACCACAGATGGCTACCGGAACTACTCAATGATAAATATTTCACGGGTTGCGATTCGATTTCTTTAATATGGTTGCTAAGCAATTTCCGCTCGTCACACAATGCGTGTGGTGAGTGGTTGTTGAGGAGTTCTCCTAGTTCTTACCAGCAGAACTCCTCAACAATTAATGTCCCAGCATCGGGAAAAGCAATATTTTGTAACATGTGATGAGCAATTGACATTAGACTATTGTAACTTATACAAATTATAAACAGACCCACTAAAAAGTGAAAAATAAAAACTTTTTACAAAAAAATACAACTGACTTCCAAAAACAACACTACAAAGTGAAAAATAACTTTAATTTCGGAAGTCGGTGGCAAAAACGAAAATACATTTAATCAGACACCGACTTCCGAAATTGAAGTTATTTTTCACTTTGTAGTGTTGTTTTTGGAACTCGGTTGTATTTTTTTGTAAAAAGTTTTTATGTATCTACATTTTTGACATTGATTGTCGCTGAGATGTGATGTGATGACGACTTGAATTTGAACGTTTTATAAGTACGAGAATTGGCCTTCTGGATTCTCAATGATGTTTGATAATACTATTGTGAGATAAGACAGTATCCATACGAGGAAGGATACAAGGAAAAAGTTTTGGATTTTGCCCCAGAGGCTAATTTGAAGTATTAAATTGAGATGACAATATCAATCTGCCTAGCCTTTTCCCAACTATATTGGAGTCGGCTTCCAGTCTAACCGGATGCAGCTGAATACCAGTATTTTACATGGAGCGACTGCCTATCTGACTTCCATAACCCAGTAACTGGGTAAGTAATACGATTCCCCTTGGTAAGACTGGTTGACAGACTTTCGGACTTCTGTCGACCCGTAGCCCGTAAGGACTGTCAAAGACCCACGAATGACAGCCGGTACCAACGGCTGAACGTGCTTTCCGAGGCACGGAGGAGTCTCGGTATGCACGGACCAACCCCGGCAAGCGTTGCTTAACTTGATGGATCGTCCCGTGCGGCTGTTATTACTTAGCAACGAGCTCCTCTTTTAAATTGAGATGACAACAAAGGAAAATATTCATACAGAAAAATTGGAAAAAATACATTATGGAGGCAAGGTGATGGCTAGTTTTAAATACAAAAAATATTTATTTACCTTTAGGCTTTTTATTTCCCAAAATGTACATTATTATTCACTAGCTTCTACTCGCGACTTCGTCCGGGTGAAATTTTTTGTCCCACGACCTACCCCGTCACATCGTATCGCCAGCCCGCGCATTACATACTTCGTTTTCGTTTAGCGTTCTTTCCGACTCATTTCATTTTGCTCGGCTCCTAAAGGTCCTAGCGTGATGTTAAATCTCTGGTATCAGCGTAAATCGTCTGGTAGTTCTAGAGATTTGCGCGTCAAACAAACTCTTCTGCTTTATTATTAGTCAATCTCAATCTGCCTAGCCTTTTCCCAACTATGTTGGGGTCGGTTTCCAGTCTAACCGGATGCAGCTGAATACCAGTATTTTACATGGAGCTACTGCCTATCTGACCTCCACAACCCAGTAACTGGGTAATACGATATCCCTTGGTAAGACTGGTTGTCAGACTTTCGGGCTTCTGACGACCTGTAACGACTGTCAAAGATCCACGAATGACAGCCGGGACCAACGGCTTAACGTGCTTTCCGAGGCACGGAGGAGTCTCGGTATGTAAAGACGGTCATCCATCCACTGACCAACCCCGGCCAGCGTAGCTTAACCTGATGGATCGACCCGTGCGGCTGTTATTACTTAGCCACGAGCTTTATTATTAGTATAATAGATATAAATTATTAGATACAAGAATACCTAAGTTTGATTCTGAAATTAATTTACCTGTGACTTAGCAAACTCAACAACGTTGTAGCTGACGTTGGACAGCAGTAGCAACGAGTATGCAACGAGCCCGGAGTCTTTGTTGCGCCACAGCTGGTCTAACATATGAGCCAATTCCAAAACTCTTCCAGCTGTGTCAGTGCAGACTAGGACGCAGCCACCGCCGCGAAGTGTTGTCAGGATTGTAGCTGGGACATACAGAAATGTGTTTTAGATTTTATGAGTACACTCAGCCTCTAGACAAGGATTTAAGGTGGAACTAGTCGATATTTTTTCCAAACAAATTTTGGGGAGGTATTACTCCACTGTTTGACATTGATACATTTCTTTCTGAAATATTCTATTTTTACTTGGAAAATTGTTTTTGTGAACCGTAAATGTGTTTTTCCTGAAATAAAAAATATTATTATTATTAATTGTGCATCCACAGTAAAACAATGATATCGTTTTATCTTATTATTAATGTTGTCTGTGCGGAAACAGAATAATAAAATAAAAAGTCGTTAAAAAGTTATGTGCCAACAAAGATTCGTTTTTCTTACTAATTTAACGCAACTTTGGGCATACATAAGTAACAAAAGAAGTGTAAAATCTCCAAAACAAAGTCGGCACCGACAAATCTCAATTGTCGACGAGTTCATTATACTTTATCTGTAATTGATTTATGGAGTGCTTTTTTCATAAAAATCGATCTTCCAAAGGACTTTTCGTAAATTATTACACGGTCGTTTCGCTATTACTAGTTTTACTTTAGTACTACTAACTATTTATAATTTTACTAGCGTCTAACTGCTCATCAATGATACTATCTCTGTCGGACATAATGCCAGGTGAGACAGCGTGATTTTTTGCCAACCTCACCAGTCAGTTCGAGCCCGCGACTAGTTCAACCTTAATAACATTGATACAATAACATGGAAAAATAAACAACCAACTTCCAAAAAAACACTACAGAGTGAAAAATAACTTTGAATTATTTCGGGAGTTGGTACTTTTGGTTTTGTATTTTCGTTTTTTGCCACCGATTTCCCAAATTACCATAAGCAATTTACATACCAAGACCCTTGCGTGCCTCGGAAAGCACGTTAAGCCGTTGGTGCCTGCTATCATTTGTGGATCTTTGATAGTCGTTACTGGTCGTCAGAAGCCCTAAAGTCTGTCAACCTGTCTTACCAAGGGGATTCGCAGTTCAGCTGCATCCAGCTAGACTGGAAGCCAACCCCAACATAGTTGGGAAAAGGTTAGACAGATGATGATGATGACTGAAGTAAGGTTAAAATAATACTGTTACATGAGGTGGTTAGGTATTATATAACATAAAATTCCTAGCATTCTAGTAAGATCATCAAAGGAACTAACATTCAGGATGATAAAATCAGGTGGTGGTATTCCCATATCACCTCACTTTGTCATCCTGGTGCACTATTACGATGTTCTAATGCCATCATGATTCCAGTGCGCGAGAGAGACCTTGCTATACATGGCCAATAACACCATCCCTTTTTCGGAATGGAGTCAAGTCATGACGGCATTAATACTTCATAATACAGCCCCCTGACTATAGTGTAACATATATGAGCATTGTACACAACAAAAAAGTTTTGTATGAGACACTATGTTGTGATCCACCTGCCTAGCCTTTTCCCAACTATGTTGGCGTCGGCTTCCAGTCTAACCGGATGCAGCTAAATACCAGTATTTTCCATGGAGCGACTGCCTAATGACCTCCATAACCCCCAGTAACTGGGTAAGTAATACGATTCCCCTTGGTAATCAATCAAAATCAATTCAAAATGCAATATGCAAGGGAACACTATAAAATTTATTTTTCAAGATTTTATTTTACCACTTTCAGCATTATTAATATGTGTACCCATGCCAAATTACAGCTTTCTAGTACTGAGACTCTCTGAGCTAAGCCGCGGACAGTCAGACGGACATGGCGTATCTATGTTAAAGGATTTGGTTTCCGCACTTAGTCCTTCATGTGGACCATTGTGCGTACGGACATGGCGTAACTATGGGTTCCTTGTTGACTATGAAACCCTAAAAAGTAGTCTTAATTCTGAACCAATATCTTCTTTCTCAAGAAGATTAGACACAAAAATACTCACTCATCAACTTCTCATCTCTCAATCGCCGCCTCTGCTGTACATAATCCGCATTCATTGCACCCAGAAGCATCAGGGATGGTCGCATAAGTCTTTCAATTTCACAGCCATTCAAATGCCGTTCCTTTTTGTGGTTGAAATCAGGGGCATATACAATGTCTTCTTCACCTGGCGCGGCGATACGCCACACTGTGCCGCCGAGCGAGTGCCCGGCAGGGAGAGGGGTGATGCGCAACCCTAGGCCTTTGCCTGGAAAGAGGAATGTAATTTTACTGGTTACTATTGCCTCTATGGATAACAAAAACAGTTCTCTAGTAGGATGTCTTAAATAATACAATGTCCAGATCCTGAAGAATGTGAAAAGGCTCTTATTGGTAACAAATAACAAAAGGTACTAAAATATTAATTTAAGATTATCAGCATAATCATCATTCTGGTGATATCCATTGCTGGGATTAAAACCTGGGGGCTTTCCCAACAACAATATAGTAAAAAGATGAATTAATCATTATTTTCTTGGCTTTAGTGGAAGAATTGAAAAGATATTAATCACAGAACAGATAAAGAGATTAGAAAGGAAATAGTTCCTGATTTGTACTAGAACGCGTGTCGCCGCTTGTCCCCCACTCTGTAACTCCACTACAAGCAAGAGACCAATACGTACGCGCATTACGCACACAAATAAACCACACGCACTTAGATCGCGAGTTTGCTATTGGTTCTCACACTAACGCAATCACTGCGCTTGACGTGCACTCACACACGCGCAAAAGCAATTTATTTCTCATATACATTACGGCTTGCATTAATCGATATTGATATCGATAAAATATACTATATTTTTTTTACTTTAAGTTTTGCAATATTTCACTTTAATTTCAGGAGGACGGGGTAATAGTGTGGACTTCCTATAAACATACATAATTAAAAAAATGTCAAATTAAGGGGGAACATTCGATATTGCCGTGAAATTCAAATTTTCTTTAGATTTTCGCTAATTGCAGCTCTGTTTTACGTCATAATTACGTTAAGTGGTTCTAGATGTTGATTGCATCCTGTAACCATAATATATTTGCTAAAAATAATTAATATCATGTCAATAATAATTATCAAAAATCATCATGTTGCTCAAAAAAAACAAGTTTTTTTTCGGAAATAATTATATTTTTGAGTATAGTAAACCTAAAAAAGTGTACTTACGACTTTGATGAATACTGAATGTATTATTGAGTAACCGTTACGGGCGCAAATCGCATTTTCAATAACAAAGCTGCAATTTGCAAGAATCCAAAAAACTAATTTCACAGCCTTATGGAATGTTTTCCATCAGACGTAATACAGGGTGTTTGGCAGAACGTTGAACATACGAAAATGGTGGATAGGTGGGGTCATCTGCTACTTACTCAGCCCTAATTTATTTGGCCCTGGCCCTCTGGATATTTAAATTTTTTTTTTTTGCTTTTTTCTAGTTTCACCACTTTCTTAACTTTAAAGTGTAATTTTTATTAAAAATGGGTAAAACAGGCAATACTTTGTTTTTTTTTTAATCTTTAATGTTGGCAGATTCTTATAAAATTATTGTTTTATTCAGATGTTAGCTAGAAAAAAAGTTATGAGTCCTCAAACTTACAGAAAGGTGTAAAAAATTACTTAAATCTTAATTTCAACTTGCATTTTAAAAAAAACAAAAAATGATTGAGGAGTTCCAATTCTAGCAAAACATCCCTAGTATGTGACCTTTCTAATGGTATGTAATTTGCTTTTATAAAAAAAAAAAACTTTAAGAGTTATTTCATAATTTTATCAAGTAGGAAATTTTTGACGAAACTCTACCTTTACGGAAAGTGAAATGTTTTGCGAAATTTAATACTGCAAGGTTCTTAAAATTTAAATGATCGATTAAAATTATGTAATTTCTTGAATTAAGTACAAAGAAAATAGCTGTACCAGTTAGGAGCGCTAATGAAACAATTCAATAATTTTAAATAATTTATTTAATTAATAAATTACAGATGTTCGAATTGACGCCCTTCATTTACAATACAGGCGCGGCATCTACGTCTGATTTCTACAGTTGTTGTGCGCAGTGCAGCAGCATCTCCTGTCGCATAACTTCGAAAGCAGCATTAATTCGATTTATCAAATCTTCTCGACTTTCTACTTCTGTAGTGTAAACTAGTTCCTTTGCCCTTCCCCACACGTAAAAATCGAGCTGAGTGAGGTCGGGCGATCGCGGAGGCCAGGGAATTGGTCCGGTCCTCCCCTGCCAATCCACGAATTTGGGAAACAATTATCCAAATGTTCACGTACAATCAGACTCCAGTGAGCTGGGCAGCCATCGTGTTGAATCGTCTACCTGCTTTGTGTAACCATCCCAAGGGAATAGTGAATGTCAATTTGCACCACTGCTACTGGCAAGCCGTCGATCATTTAAATTTTACGAACCTTGCAGTATTAAATTTCGCAAAACATTTCACTTTCCGTCAAGGTAGAGTTTCGTCAAAAATTTCCTACTTAATAAAATTATGAAATAACTCTTAAAGTTTTTTTTTTATAAAAGCAAATTATATACCATTAGAAAGGTCACACACTAGGGATGTTTTGCTAGAATTGGAACTCCTCAATCATTTTTTGTTTTTTTTTAAATGCAAGTTCAAATTAAGATTTAAGTAATTTTTTACACCTTTCTGTAAGTTTGAGGACTCATAACTTATTTTCTAGCTAACATCTGAATAAAACAATAATTTTATAAGAATCTGCCAACATTAAAGATTAAAAAAAAAAACAAAGTATTGCCTGTTTTAGCCATTTTTAATAAAAATTACACTTTAAAGTTAAGAAAGTGGTGAAACTAGAAAAAAGCAAAAAAAAAAAAACATTTAAAATATCCAGAGGGCCAGAGCCAAATAAATTAGGGCTGAGTAAGTAGCAGATGACCCCACCTATCCACCATTTTCGTATGTTCAACGTTCTGCCAAACACCCTGTATATTTATAAATATTAGATTCTGAGTTGGTGACAATGGGACCACCTCGAGAGCATACCTTTTCAAATAAAAAAAGAATTTTCAAAATCGGTCCACAATTGACGGAGAAATTGGTGTACATCATAAAAAAGTTGTATGGATACGCGACGAATTGAGAACCTCCTTTTTTTTTGAAGTCGGTTAAAAATAAGCGTAACGAGAAAAGCATCATTTTGAAACTTTAGATTTCAACTATGGATTTTCAGCTTTATGGCTGTATAATAAACCCAATAATCATTTTCTGTAAAATGTTGAGAACAAAATATTTAGTAGGTATCCGTTCGATTTTACCAGTTGCCTCAATCCACAGTTATCTTGTGTCTGGATCTGTTGGAAACCTAAAAATAACATTAAAAATGTATGGTTTCATCATAAATGGCTAACATCAAACCAAATTTTAGAGGAAAAACCCACTCAGAAACTAAATTGGTAACCCACAATAAACAATAATTGGTGGTAATAAACAAAGTTATTTTAATTTTAATATTACTGTCAATAATCATTTGTATTCATACACACAATATCGACATTGATTACAACTTGGTACAACCCTATCGATACGCATGGATTTCGCGGAATTCAAGCGTTGGCTCGGCGACGCGACTTTCGCAGTGAACGCAACATATTGCGCGATCGCTCACGAAGTACAAGACGGTACCCACGCATTGCAAGCAATGTATAACTGTGCATCTGTTTGCGATTGTATCGCTTTTATCTACAAAAAACATAATACTATTGTAATAATTACAAATATCACTTGTATTTTAAGATTTTTGGACTTATCGGTGAAAAGAAATCCCTTGTCGGGCTACACTACACCACTTGCTACTTTTCCGACACGTTATAACAGCGCAACAGGGCATAATCCTTTTTTTTAGCGGAGCTTCGTACGTTGTCACAGTGAGAGCGCGATTACTGGCCGGTAAAACAAATTTCGGCTGAACTTAGTGTGTCTACACATACATGCGGCGCGCCTGCCCCGCCCACAAGGCCCTTCTAACCTCTTTATCTTTTCTGTGATATTAATCATACATTTTAAGATTCAATGACACAATTTAAAATCTCTACACAAAATGCCATTATTACTGTTGCAAGTAGATAATAATAACTTTTATGATCAGACTTAGTCTCATCATGATAACATCACTGCTACACTGCTACTATTGAATGCTTGATTACACAACAATTTCTGAATAAGGCTAAAACTTCTTACCTTTCATATCAATACTCTGATTATACTTCAGCTGCACAATCCTGTCGAACGCAGCATCAACATCGTCCAACGTAAACAAATCAAAATCCGACACATTCCTGTGCGCCTGGTACAAGTCATACATGAACATTTGCCCCATTTTGTACACCGGTAGCGTAGCATATATTGGGCAGTTCAGACCGAGCTTCCCAACTGCATATGGTAGGGCACCCAGGTGGATGGGGTCTGAATGTGATATTAGTACTGCATCTATTGTGTTTATATGTCTGGAAGATAATACAGTAATTATAAGTACAAAAATAATTATTCAATTGTTTAAGCAAAGGTTGTTCAATAGACATGAAATTCTAACAGAACTATTTACAGTATATTTTTGTCATGCTTGAATATGTATAATTAGCACTGCTTCATCGTTGACAAACACAGTTGTTACGGGTTTATTGGAGTTTTTGTCCAGTTTCATAATAAGTATAGGGCTGATCTCTGGCTTTTCTCGACTACCTTGAAGGCTAATAATGTGTTTTATCAAGTTGAATTGTAATATCATTCATTTTTACAGCGTTTATAAAAGGAACGTAGACCAAAATATCAATAAATGCTCAAGAAGTTGTATTGACAACATAACCTCAAAGCGTTACCTTTTCAGTTCTCGTATGAAGTCCATATCGAACTTCTCGTCCCATCCACAGTCTAATAGGAATTTGAACTCGTCTATCTGTAGCACGTAGCATGGTGGAGCCTCATCGCCAGCCCCCGAAAGGCAGTGCAGCTTGATAATCGAAGTCATTGTGAACCGGCTAGGGGCTAGGGTGACTAAATTCACGTTATTGTTCCACTCTCTATTATGTTGACATAGTTGTATTTAAAAACATGGCCTGGGTATTATGTGAAATTGTCTTTTTGCTAAATCGTTGAATTGTTTCAAAAACGAAGACAGAAAAAATGTCTTTTGTCTTCTTTTTAGTTTACGCGGCGAACCACAGATAAATGTACGCTGTGCCAGTGTTGCCGCTAAGACATCTAGTTTGTGGCTACATCAATGAAAAAAGTTGCTAGTTTTGTAACTAAATTACTTTCGAAATTCCGCTAAAAGTGGCTAAAGTATTTTTGGCTTACTTTATCCTAATAATATTGTTAAAATAATTTTAATATGTAGGGATGGGGATAAGTGGAAAACAGTATTTAATAGTGTTGTTAAAAAATGATTAAAAACTGGTTACAAGTTTATACCTAGCTAAAAACATTAAAATTACAGTTTTTTAATAAAAAAATAAAAATGAATTTGAAAGTTTACAATGTCATCTGGAAATTCTGGAATCTCTTTGTTAATGGATGATGTTATGGATGGTATCTTAGTTGGTTTGATCGTTTTTGTGACTTTTGTTAAAACTTCAGGTGGCAAAACAGTAATAAAAGTAGGTATGTAGTAATAATCTACAAAGTAGCCAGAAGTAGCTAGATTCATTTTGGTGGCTAAAACAGATTATTTTTTGGCTAAAACCGTCGAAAATCCGCTAGATCTAGCCACAAAGTGGCCAAAAAGGGCAACACTGCGCTGTGCACAGACAGAATCTATGGATTGGTTTGGACCCTGGACCAGTCCACAGAGTACATTTGTATATAGGAGGATAGAGACGTCACTCGAACATTTCATAGCGCCCTCTAGCAACAAGTAAAAACAACAATCCATGAAGCCTACTAGGTTTAGTATAGCTAGCTTCAAATCTATTTTGCAGACCTGCAGTAGGCCCTGTCCTATTTTCCTATTAATAAAACATTAGATACACTGCCAAACACTTTAATTCAATCTTTATTTACATTAAATGAAGACCAACTCCTGAATTTTGTATTCTACATCATAATCTTTACGTAATCAACATAATAATTTATTTGTATCTTTACACCGATTATATATGAATAAATTAATTGCTCGCGTTCATATTTATAAACAACACAACACAATAGGTATCACTGCGTTTCACAAACAAGTAAACAGTCCAGATTTTCGTGTAAGGGTCAATCACATAAAGTGATGTCGTCGGTATCCAATACTTTTCCGTCAATGTTTAGAAGCAGAATCCAAGTCAAGAAAAATCCACGAAATACATAATATAACGAAGCGCATCCATTCACTCGAAAAGAGAAAAACTGGGTCAACGGAATAATTTTTTTAACAACAAATTTGACATTTACGCGAGTTGCGATCCTTTTTTTCCACTTCAATTGAAAACAGTTTCAAAAATTAGCGTTGCGTTATTGGATGATTTTATACATATAAACAAACGTTCTAAGTTAACACAATTAATTAAAAAGATGTCTCAACTCCTTAATTTTTTTATTTGTAAATATAAATTGTTGTTATTTTAATACTATCTGAGTAAAATGGATCAAAATGTTTAAACTAAACCCATGAACAATTTGAGAACAGCGCCATCTATCAATTAGTAAGTTTAACTTTTGATATTATTATACGAGTAAATTAAAAATCTATTGAATTGAGTAGTGTACCTCCAAAAGCAGAAGCCTACCTAAACTGGCCGGTTATGTTACTCTTACTTTTGTTCTAAGCTATGGCACCGTGGACCAGTCTAAAAAAACAGAAGGCGAAGTATAATACCATGGAATGGCGACTTATGATGGGAACTGGCGAGTTTGGCGAATAGTGGCGAATGAATCTGTGGGCTAACCCGGAACGCCACACAGATTAAAAACGAATGGAACATTAATTTGTTCGTTCGTTTTAAGACGAAAAAAACGACGACGACGACTTTTACTTTCGACAAGTATCGCAACATGTCATGTTGAATGTTTTCAATGCAAACTCATATTCACACAACTTGTTGACGTGAAACATGTTTGACGTTTCATATTATTTGACACTAAGATTTGACATGTTACATCACATGCTTTTCACAACATGACGTATGAATCTAGCAACATATTGTAAGATTTGTTTGACATTTTGCTCACTTGTCTATGATCTGTGAATCATACTGATGTTGACAGTGATTTGGCCAAATAGTTTTTATCACGAAATCTATACATATAATAAAATCGTAGGACAAAACTGTACCTACCTTCATTGAATATTTTTGGAAAAAGTAATTGCTACTGAAGGCTGCGGGTGTCGACCTCAGGAGGAGCTGCTTCTCACACGGATAACTTGCGTCCTTGCTCCCGCGCCGTGTCACCAGTCCTGACACTGTATATATATTTTGGCTGCTGAGAAGTTTATAAAAATGTGGCTCTTTTTTAGGATATACAGGGTGTAAGTGTTAACTGCTGCAACCTTTTAAGAGGTCATTGTACTCATCATTATGAACAACTTTTACTATGGGTTTGGTCTCATAGTAAAAGTTGTTCATAATGATGAGTACCTACAATAACCCCTTAAAAGGTTGCCAGTTTACACTTACAGCCTGTATATTATGTCTCAGCCAACTGGTTTAACTAGCCGTTTGGTCAACCGCCTAGCCTTTTCACTAAACTAGCTAATGATATTCAGCCATTCAATCAATCAGCTATAGACAAATTAGTTGGATAGATCGTCTATAAACACAGGAAGGCATTTTCTTCACTAATAATTGCTGCAAATTGCGAGTGACAGCGACGAGTCGCCGCGACCTACACTTCTGGACACATCTATTGGCCCACCTTAGAGTTTAGGTTTCGATGGCCCCTACCGAAATATGATTGCTAGATTGAACAAAAACTGTTGATGCAGTTTTAAACCTGATACATTTTACCATCTTTTTCGATCGTATTGTTTTAAATTTGAATTCAGAATACCATACGACATGGAGCTACGCCTAACAAGTCGGATATGCGCCTTGTTAAAGGCAATTGATTTTTGAATAAAAAACATGTTTTATCAAATAAAGGTTTAATTTAATAACGCGTGTTGCCTCCATGGGCATCTACCACAGCTCTCATACGATTAGGCATAGAGTTTATCAACCGCTCTATGAAATTTTGAGGGATCATCTCCCATTCCTCTTCTATGGCAGTTTTCAACTCCTGCATCGTCTGGGCAACTGGCTGACGAGCCCTAACACGTCTTTTTAGCTCGTCCCACATGTGTTCAATGGGGTTCATGTCTGGGCTTCTGGCTGGCCAGTCCATAACTGTGATGTTCACATCCCGAAGATATTCCCTGACGATGCCGGCCGCATGGGCTCTTGCATTATCATGCATAAAAAGGAAATTTGGGCCCACATAGTCCGCGTATGGTATCACGTGAGGTTCTAAGCACTCACGAATGTACCTTTCAGCATTTAATGTTGGCAGCCGTGGTCCTGTAACAACCTCAAGTTGAGTTTTGCCGCTCGCGGATATACCGCCCCAGACAGTCCATGAGCCACCGCCATAAGCAACCCTCTCTTCAAAGCAGCATTGTGCAAAACGCTCTCCCTTACGTCGGTAGACCTTCTTCCTTCCATCATTGCCATGTAACACAATTTTAGACTCATCAGAAAAGAGTACACGGCTCCAATCTTGCTGTGTCCAATTTAAATGACTGCGTGCGAAATGAAGGCGCGCTGTTCGGTGGGCTCGCGTTAGTTTGGGGTCATTAGCTGGCTTGTGTGGTACCATATCGCGTTCTTTTAACCTTCTCCGAACAGTTCGAGCGCTCACAGATACTCCGTGGAAGTCGCGAAGTTGGTTTTGTATCTCAATGGAGGTAAGGTGACGATTTCTCAAGCTGGTCGTCACGATGAATCGATCCTGCCTTTCAGTTGTGACCCGAGATCGTGGCCTTCCTTGGCGACGAACAAAGCCGCCAGTCTCTAGGTACCTCCGATAAACATTTCGGACCGCAGATCGACTTAAATTAAGTTTTGAGCACTCACGTTTCTTTGGCTGTGTCCGGCCTGAATAAGTGCCACAGCTTGGGCGGCGACTTCAGGTGAAGTATCCGTAGATTATATATACACCAGTGTCGCGGCCACAGAGTACTTTTTTATAAAAAGTACTCTGTGGCCGCGACACTGGATGGTG
The DNA here is from genome assembly GCA_946251885.1 of Cosmia pyralina. Taxonomy (NCBI): domain Eukaryota; kingdom Metazoa; phylum Arthropoda; class Insecta; order Lepidoptera; family Noctuidae; genus Cosmia; species Cosmia pyralina. The sequence goes on from OX276360.1 coordinate 21,086,254, forward strand.
CCCGACTAGTCTCAAGTCGGGCAATTGCCTTCCATTAACTTTGCCAATATTGAGCGCGGGTAACGTATCTAAAGGTCACATCATTGACAACAACGGTTTGCCCGTGCTGCCACTACCGCGTCTGGGCGGGGTAGTTGGGCTTGGCATAGTTGGCATCAGAAAGTAACATAAAAAAAGGACTACAAAAGTGTTTTCAAAGTTAGTTATTAAAACAGAAATAAAGTGCTTAAATTTATTTAAATCCTACAATAGTTTCTCGGTATAAAATATTATATTGGCACAAGAAAAGAGGTCTATGCAGTGGGTGAAGTTGGGCTGTGGATGATGATCATACAATTTTAATAGTACCCACCTGCACAAAATCAAGTAATAGGTATAAGGTCGTGTCCTAACCGAAAGCGAATGTGCTGTAACCTATGGCGTAATCGCCCTATCAATTAGGTCGCGTTTGTACGTCATCAGCGTCATTCAGATAGACGATCGCATAATCGCGTATTCGCGCGACAATCGCGTTTGGTTAGGACGCAGGGTCAGAATTAAGTAGGCAAGTACTAAATTAATATTACATAATTAAATTAAGCGTTAAACAAATTACTTTTTTGAGTTAGAGCTAGGTTTATGTAACATGATGTCCATAATGTTCTCGTCTTCTAATAGAGCTTTAATTTTATTCGTCAATGGTATTTCGTTTACTGGGTCGTCATTTGTAGTTTTTGATGTAATAGCGATCTCAGTACTGCCTTCTGTTTTTATTGCCAAAATGTCTGATTCAGTGTCTTCAATATTTTTTGCCAAAACTATTTCTCTTAAACTTTCTGTTTTCTCAGCAATACGTCTGGGTTCACTCATATTATCGACACTTAATTTGGATAAATTATCATCGCTTCGTGCATGAGAGGCTTCTTGTAAGAGCATTGGATCCTTTCTTGTAGCGACAATGGATCCGGATTCATTCCTTTTAATGGGGAAGTATTTACTCACAGTAATGTCACTTTGGGTACGAGAAGGAGTTGCTTTGGACGCATTTATGCTATAACTCATTTTTGCTGATAAAAAATCTTTTACATGGCGCTCAATTCGGGCATGAAGTGAAGGTTCTTTGGCGACATTGGGCCCCGATTCTCTCTTTTTATTAACTGTAGAGTTTTCTCCTACACGGTCATTTTGGGTATGAGAAGATGTTTCTTTGGCGGCGATGCAACTGGTTTCTTTCTTTTCAACGTAACTTATTTCATTTATATTCCGATTACTTCCAATAAGGGATGAGGATTGTTTGGCAATATTATACGTATCCGTCGCAGTTTTTTCTCTCCGTAGATCCTCATTCTTATTTGTTAAATTTGTGATCTTTGACAGAATGTTATCTACAGATTTTTTTATAGAACAGCCAGAATCAATTTCTTCGTTACATTTCTTGTCGCCTTGTGTTGGCTTTTTCACAGTAACCTCTACATTATTTCTTGTATCTGTGGTAACAATTCGGTCGGCGTACATTTTTGTAAGGGGGACGTTTTCGGGTACGAAATCTTTAGAATCATTTGGTTCATTAGATGTAGTTCCTTCGGCTTTAATACGTCCTGATTCTTTTCTGACTGTACTGTCTTTGGTGTGGATAAAGGATAAACTTTTTCGGGAGATAAAGTGTCCGGTTTCATTTTCGGTAACTAATTCGTTTGTTTTGCAATCTTTTCGGGTAAAGGGTAAAGTGTCTATTCCTGAGACGTGTCCGTACTCATTCTTTTTAACAGTAATTAGTTCGGTTACATATCTGTCGCTTTTAGTAGTAATTGATGAATTTTCTTTATCTGCACGGACGCAGAATTCGTTGTTTTTAACGAGAACTTTTTCTGTTAAGTTATGAGAAGAAATAGCTTTGGCAAGAACGCGTTCGGATTCAATTTTTTTCTTGGGAATGGATTCGCTTATGATACGGTCCTCACTTGGTATGGATATAACGTTAATTGTTTCCATCGATGGAACCACAATTTTCCAATCCTTTGCAGGTTTCAGGATCAGATTATAGGGGTCAGTTCTTCTTATGTTTTCCTCTTGATTGAATACAAGGGAGATGCCTGGAGGAGAAAGTTGTTGTGGTATTTTACCAGTTTCTACTGCTATCAAAGGCCCATTAACTTGTGTAGATTGTGTTGTAGAAGCTTTTTGGAGCATCCTGATGAATCTTTCTTCGATCTTTGCTTCTGAAATCATTTAAGGTAGATTTATTATTAATTTGTTCTTCTAGGGGAAAATAACCAATACTCATATGGATTCTCAACTCACCATTAATTTTCTTAACAACGTAGTTAAGACCCATGCATAGTATGAAAAAACTGAAGACAAAGGATAGATACGCCCACCATTGTAATTCCAAACACTGAAAATAAAGTAGTTATAGAAGTTATCACAACTGGGATCGATAAACAAAAGACAGGAGGAAACACTGGATTGCATAACATAGCATCACGCATCCTTTTCCCGAAGGGTTAGCCAGAGGTGTACCTTTAGTCGATACGGGTACACCCGCAATTCGCCAGTTACGTCAGTTTGCCTATTGCCACCAATCGGGCACAATTCCAAGCTCTGGGATGTTACTGAGAAACTCCTGATGGAATAACTCAATATTACTTTGTTAGACCAGGGAATTGAAACCAGGATTATGTTCGGTAAGTCCGACAAAATGTTGGTAACAATTGATTTTTTTCGCGATTGCAGGGTTGGTCCCTTAGTAAAAGTTGTTCCTAATGATGAATACAAATGCCCTTTAAGGGGGATGCGCTGTGGTAGCCCGCGAAATTCAATTTTTTTTGGGTTTTTTGCAATTCGCAGGTCCGTGACAGGTTGTATCTTGATTAAAATATGATACACAGGAATAAAACATATGTAGTTATGTATTGATGATTTTCATGGTTAAAATTATATAAATACATGTTTTATTCCATGTTTTATTTTTTTTTTGTTTTTTTTTTTTCATGTTTTGTCCTTAAGGACGCTGTTACAAATGGGTAGTGAAATCAATACTTTTTTACACAAAAGTATGTTTATTAAATAAAATGCTTTACATTCTTAAAATGTTTTTTGCCCAAACTGTTGATAAGTAGATGTGCATGGTACGATTCTGAACTATAGGTAAATATAATTTTAGATAGGTACAGTTTCTCAATAAATGTACCGAAGTAAAAAATTTCACTCCAGTACATTTATTGAGAAACTGTACCTATCTAAAATTATATTTATAGTTCAGAATAGTACTATGCACATCTATCAACAGTTGGGCCAAAAAACATTTTAAAAATGTAAAGCATTTCATTTAATAAACATACTTTTGTGTAAAAAAGTATTGATTTGACTAACCATTTGTAACAGCGTTGTCAATTACACATTGTAAGAGCTTTTTGGATTGTCATGAAGATTAATTTTATTGACCCCAAACCATGACTGACAGAGAATAGTGTAATCACACACGCGGTAAGCGCACAAGAGCCACCGGCCACAACCAACCGGTGGCCGCCACCAGCCACACGTGTGCGACAATCGACAATCCATACAAAATTTATGAAAAAGAATGTGAACTTCTAGTAGCTGGGCTACCGGTGGCTGTGTCCGCTGGCATGTTTTGCCTAGCCTAAGTTCTCATATGCCAAAATAAAAATGATGATGATGAGATGTTATTCTTTTAGTTTCTCATTACTGTAGGTACACGGGCATGCTGCAGAGAACATTTTTTTTTTAAATGTTGACCCACTATTATATAAATACCTGTAGCAACAATAAATAATATTCTATTGACATAGCAACAAAAAGTATACAAACGATCATTTTTCTTCTGTGATAGTTATTTTTAAATTGTATATCCAGAGGATACTTTTTCGCAACTTCTGACACTCTCTTCTGTCAAAGAGTAATTTCTGTCAGATTGTATTCATAAAAGAGCGTCTCCAGTTTATTCCTGACCGTTTACTCACCTTCTTACGAATGAGTTCAGGTTTTTTCTCAGGATAGAAGAATATGTCCAAATATATTTTGCAGTAGCAAACTTCAATAAAGTCCTGCCGTCGCGTCGCGTTAATGTGTTCTTGATACCTGTCAGTTTCATACGAACGAATATGCTTTTTGCGAATTTGATCCTTATTACAACAACATTCATAATTAAAATTAAATACAAGTTAACACTATTTACACTTGGTACGTACTAAATTAAATGACTAAAAAACTAAAAACATCAAGTCTTATATAAACAAATATGTAGCATTTCGGTTTGGTTTTTATCGTGCAAGTGACATTCAACCATGGTGATAAAGCAATTACTCGTGCGAGGTCAACTATACCTACTTTCCTCAGTTCGCATAAAACGTTCCCACTGCTGGGACACAGGGCCTCCTCTCTGTGAGAGGGGTCATGAGGGGTCTGTGTGTGGGGGGGTTGGGGTTGGGGGGTCATCTACCACGCGGGCTGCTAAGTGCGGGTTGGTATATGTCACGTCTTGGAATTTTTTGGTATTAATGAATGATATTTATTTGCAAGAATATAGGTACATAAGTTTTGTCTATCTGTTCTTAACATCGGTTCTAGGACATGCCGGTTTCCTCACGATGTTTTCCTTCACTATTTTGAGAGCAGTGGTGATGAAATAATTTACACAAAGTAAAGCCGCCTGTCTGAGTTCGAACCTACGACCTACAACTCGTAAGTCGCGGCCGTTACCACTGGGCCACCACTGCATGGTCATAAAATGTGTTAATTCACCATCGTTATTCTATTATTGCTCTACCACAGCAAAAATCTTGAAATCCTTAAAAATCTTGATCTTGGATATGAGCCACTATTTATTAAAAGATACACATTATATATGTCGCAGTAAGATGGTTTTCAGACGCGCCCCACTACCGTATTTACCGTATTGATACTTTACAAATTTAAGTAGTGGGGCGCGTCATTTCAGAGTAGACAAACTCTAGCCATGATATAGTTATATCAGTTTGTTATAGTTGTTGTTATAGTTATATGTTAGTTGTTAGTTATGGGATATTAACTACCTATCTACCGTAATATAGTTAGGTATATGAAAACTGTCGGAGTGCCCTAACTTTGTTACCGCGACCAGTTTCATTCACTGACTGTGATCAATTTCGACGTAGTCGGCCACTGCCACGGCATGGCACCGCTCGCTTCGCTCGCTCGGCTCACGCGTAGTTGGTCACAGTTCTAACCTAACCTATTTGGTCGGAAGGCACATACAAAAAATCATAATTATTATTACTACATACACGGTCCTGGTTTCGATGAACGAGTCGGCCAAAGTGTTATTAGGTTTTTCCATTTCTCAGTAGCAGCCCGGAGTCTGGATGTGCCCGGTTGATGGCAACAGGCTCGCCCCTATTACATGGGACTTAAACATCACTGACGAAGGGTGTACTACCTCTCCTCTGTCTAATCCGTCGTCTAGGTACTTCATACAAAGCACAAAACTCCAAGTAATTAAATTATTTACGTATCATGTCTATAATACAAAGCAGTGCCTATTTCTCTAAATTGAAATAAGACGTTTAAAAGCCACAGACGGTTTCCAAATCTTCGCTTTAGTCGAATTTAACGGGATTGTACACTGTACAGTAACGAACGTATTAGACTACAGAGTGTTAAGAATCGTTAACAAGCAAAAGCTTGTGTTCTCGAATGTACTTACTAGTTGATGGAATGTACTGTTGTGCGCGGTTGTACCGGGTGCGAGGGATTTACGATGGCGTTTAGTTGTCTTTGAATAGACCTTAGACATTATGCCGGGTACATACTGAAAGGTGTTCACCAATCTGTACCCGGCATTTGAGCACAGGTAATCTGCTATTAGAGGTGATTACTGTGCATATAGACTGTTCCAAAAGAATCTAATGAAAACGTAAACAAATAGATCAGAAAACGTACGTACCTGTGGATGACAGTTTGTAGTGCCACATACAAATTGAGTGCTTTGATTTAATTGTTTTAATGCTGAAACTTGAAATTCTAATTTTAAGGACGTAGTCAAATAATTACTTTTTTAAACAAAAGTATGTTTATTAAATAAAATGCTTTGCATCCTTAAAATGTTTTTATGACGAATTGTTGATATACATATAAATATAATTTTGGTTTATCAATAAATGAACCGAAGCGAAAATTTTTATTTCAGTTCATTTCATACAACAACCGTGTTTTTTTAAACAGTTTTTTTTATAATTTTTTTCCTTTAGTTTTTAACTTTATTTTATTTTTATTGTTTGTTGTTACAGTGGCAATAAAAATACACAATCTGTGAAAATTTCAACTGTCTACCTATTCAGTTCATGAGATACAGCCCGCTGACAGACAGAAGGACTCCGGAGGCTAGGGTTCCGTTTGGCACGCTTTAGATATGGCACCCTAAAAACAAGATGGCGGCGGCGGCGCACAGTGGATCGTCCCCATACAAGAGGTCGGACATAGAATTAAAAATTGAAAAAGTATTTAATTGAAAAAAATGAAATATGCAGTTGCATTACTCTATTAAGGAACTACAAAAAATGTTACTACAATTTTTTTATTTGACCAGTACTTTATGAGCAATTCGATGAAAAGTGTTATTTTTCTATGGAAATGGTCACAAAAATGTCTGTATCTCATGATTCCCTCCTTGTTTCGATTTGCGGTTTTCACTACTGTTATCTACCCATTTTATGCCACATTTTCTTCAAGGACACATGGTGCCCCCAGCGACCCCCTTCCGAGATATTTTGCTTTTAGTAACTTTACTTTTTATTGTATAACTGATGATATGGAGGTACATTAAGTATATTCATTACTGAGAATAAGTCATCCCTAAGTAGTTCCTTAAATAACAGGTGCATTTACGATTACTTTAATGACTTATGAACGCTTCTGTTGCCATACAACAAACGCGTTAATGAGTCCTTAAGTGAAGATTCCCAGTACTTGCTTAATCTAATTAGTTATTGTAATTACTATGTTAACAGCCCTTAATCTCTGCATTGTTATTGTCTAATGTCATCATTAGCTTATCAAATTCATTGCTAGTTGCCTACTTGCTGCCCTATATATTTGAGTGTGTTTAGCAAATGTAATTCAGTTGTAATTATAACTTCTACCAAGTGTTGTCATTATGGCTTTCCGTGGGTTTTCTACTTACCTAGATCTTTACGTTGCTCTTCGTAATCATAAAGATCTTCGTGACTATGACCATTTATTTAACACATTGAAGTCGAATACTAACGTCCAGTTAAGTGAAAGTGATGTGACGGATCTCAAGAACTGGTGTCGACGATTTTGCTATAGGGTTTACACCAAATGGGTGCAATCAAGAAGGACAGTTGACAGGTTCATTAACAAGAACGAAGAGTGGTTAAATTCCGATATCGTTTGGCCAGATTGCTTTAAAGAAAATGTTGTTGACACTGAAGAAGCAAATGAAAATGAGGCAGAAGAGGTAGTCAGTCCATCAAAATCAGATGCATCTACTTCAACATATACATCTCCTCGCAAACGCTTTGAAGATTTATCAACTAGACACAAAAGAAGACGTGTTAATGAAAATGTTACTAGTTGCAGTCGTCCGGATGAGCTTTTGCATACTGTTGAAAGTATACTTAAGTCTGCCGGAAAAAATGATATAGCCAGAATAATGTTTATTTTATGTTGCACCTGCCATGTCTTCTCTCTGCACCACCCTAAGGTTGGCTGGTAGAAAATGCCTCGGGCATTAAGTCCGCCTTTGTACGGTATTTTTTTTACTTGTGCATAAAGTTTTAATAAATAAATAAATAAATAAATAAATAATGAAAAATTTGCTGGAAAATCCTGAACACGTCTCAACAGTTATAAATGTCCTGGAAACTAAGCAGAATCCTCCGCTTCGTGAAGTTCCTACTCACAAAGCACTTGCTCTTTACGTTTACTTGCAGTTATCCAAGTGGCGTTACATCACACTTCGGGACTTTAGTTTAAAAGAAGGTCATGCGAAATACCCAAGCTACTACTTGTTAGTTAAAGAAAAGCTTAAATGCTACCCGGCAAAAGAAGACATAACTGTGACTGAAACTTCCGCAAAGATACGTATCCAAGCCCTCCTTGATCTCACCGTTAGGAGGCTGATCGATTCACTTGAATCAAATTTTGATGCTGGTGAACAACTTGTGCTTCACAGTAAATGGGGTTTTGATGGAGCTTCAAGTCAAAGCATTTACCATCAAACGACAACAACAAGTGAACAAGACTTATCCAGTGTATTTATGGCAAGTCTTGTACCACTTAAGTTAGTGACTTCTAGTGGAAGTATAGTGTGGCAGAATGATCGGCCATCGTCAACCACATACTGTCGCCCGATTTCATTTACATTTATGAAAGAAACGGAAGCGAATGTTAAGGCTGAAATGGAAATATTTGAGACCGAGATTCGTGAACGGAACCCGACTGATTGCGGCAATGCTACTGTTACTCACAATCTATGGCTAACCATGATTGATGGTAAGGTACATTCAATCATATCTGGTACATCGGCAGCAGTGTGTGATTTGTGCAAAGCTCGCCCAAGCGAAATGAATAACTTGGAAGAAGTGAGAGCTAAACCCGTGAATACAGATTTATACAAGCATGGATTTAGTTCATTGCATGCTTGGATTCGGTCCATGGAATGTTTATTACACATTTCTTACAGAATGGACATAAAATCATGGCAAGCAAAAGGTGACGAAAATAAAAAAAAAGTTAAAGATAAGAAAGAAGCCATTCAAGAAGCTTTCCGAAGAAGAACAGGCTTACTTCTAGACGTTGTTAAGCAGGGTAGTGGCAACACAAACACTGGAAATGCTGCAAGAAGATTTTTTGCAAACCCTGAAACGACTGCCGAAATTACTAAATTAGATGTTAATTTAATTAGAAGACTCGCCGTTATTTTGCAATGCATTTCCTCAGGCGAAAAAATTCAAGTCCAAAAATTCAAATCATATTGTGATGAAACAGCAAATTTATTCGTGGAATTATATCCATGGTATAACATGCCAGCAAGTTTACACAAATTGCTGATTCATGGATCACAGATAGTGGACCACTTATCAGTAGTGCCTATAGGTTTTTTGTCTGAAGAAGCATCTGAAGCAAGAAACAAGGACTTTCGCAAATTTAGAGAATGTCATACACGAAAGCATAGTGCATCGCCACTAATGAAGACATTCTTCATAATCTGCTATTATCTTCCGATCCTCTTCTCGCCAGCTTACGACCGAAGATGACAAATAAAGCCAAAAAGTCTTCATTTAGAGAACTAGACGATTTACTCATACGTGATCAGAGTGAATTGGAGTTCATTGACGTTTCAACTGATACACTTGCTGCATGTAGTGACGTTGAAGAAGATGATGACGATGATAATGATCATGATGTCGTTATTGATGAAGATGAAGAAAATATAGTTTAAGTCTTATAGTACCTAATATTATTATTTTACAAGCAGTTTCTTTGTTAATTTCTAGTCTTTGTGTATTTTTTTTATTCTATTCTTTTTTTCTATTCTAGTTTTTGTGATTTTTTTTTAATTTTATTCTTTTTTTGTTTTGTGTTATGCCACCCATCAGCCAATAAATGGTTTTTTTCTTTCTTTTCTATTGTTGTTAGTAACTACATGGTCGTGTTAATTAATTAATTTCCTATTATAATTTAGTTTTTAGTAGTTGTTTATTTTTTTAGTTTGTTTTAGGGTACATAGTTATTTTATTTTTAAATTATTTTTACAGTGTTATATTATATAAATAAAAAATATATTTATACCTACATATTTTCTTATTGATCATAAAACTCTATTTCTTTTCGATGTGTTATTGTAAATGCGACTCAGTCATTACTAAGCTAATGATGACATTAGACAATCACAATGCAGAGATTAAGGGCTGTTAACATAGTAATTACAATAACTAATTAGATTAAGCAAGTACTGGGAATCTTCACTTAAGGACTCATTAACGCGTTTGTTGTATGGCAACAGAAGCGTTCATAAGTCATTAAAGTAATCGTAAATGCACCTGTTATTTAAGGAACTACTTAGGGATGACTTATTCTCAGTAATGAATATACTTAATGTACCTCCATATCATCAGTTATACAATAAAAAGTAAAGTTACTAAAAGCAAAATATCTCGGAAGGGGGTCGCTGGGGGCACCATGTGTCCTTGAAGAAAATGTGGCATAAAATGGGTAGATAACAGTAGTGAAAACCGCAAATCGAAACAAGGAGGGAATCATGAGATACAGACATTTTTGTGACCATTTCCATAGAAAAATAACACTTTTCATCGAATTGCTCATAAAGTACTGGTCAAATAAAAAAATTGTAGTAACATTTTTTGTAGTTCCTTAATAGAGTAATGCAACTGCATATTTCATTTTTTTCAATTAAATACTTTTTCAATTTTTAATTCTATGTCCGACCTCTTGTATGGGGACGATCCACTGTGCGGCGTTGGTTTCGATTTTGCCCACTCTCCAAAGAACCTTGTAAGTTATACCGCTATAATAAATTCTTAATCAACATCTACTAACTAAATTGTTAACATAAAACATGAAAGCAGCTTATTAAGTTAATACCTAAGCTTATTTCAAAATTATAAATTCTAGACTATATTAAAAGTCTGGTTTCTCAGAACTAGATATACTCTAATTTTATTCACGGCGCGTTGACTCTGTCTACCTTTCGCAATCTTTGAGAGACTGGAATTTTGCATTATAAGATGAATTTTTCTGGCGAGATGGATGGTGTGTGGTACTGTTTACCTGAGTTTTTTATAAGCAGTCTGTAGTCATTAATGTAATGAAAACTGAATAACATAAATTAATCCAGTGTCAAAAAGCATGTAACCCTAGTTACGAACTGTCTGTTACTTAATTTTTGTCCTTGTTAGGATTTGATTAAAAAAATAGGCACTCTGCAAGCGCCAGAGGTGACGGGGCGCCTCATCACGGTGCCTTCGGCGCTCCTTCCACCCTGGCGCCCTCGGCGGTCTCCAACCACGCTCTACCCTAACGCCGCCGGTAATCCTCGGAGTAGGTACCTAAGTTTAGTACGTATAGTCGTACTTAGGAGCTCGTGGCTAAATAATAACAGCCGCACGGATGGATCCACCTAGTTAAGCTGCGCTTGCCGGGGTTGGTCCGTGGATGGGTGACCATTTTTACATACCGAGACCCCTCCGTGCCTTAGATAGCCCGAGCTGTTGTGCCGGCTGTCATTCGTGAATCTTTGACAGTCGTTACGGGTCGTCAAAAGCCCGAAAGTCTGACAACCAGTTTTATAGATACCAAGGATTATCGTATTACCATAGGTCTATACATCTTACAGGCGTCCGACGAAGCCCGAGCTGCATACGAAGTTCGGCGAACTACGTAAGCAGCTCGGGCTCTCGTCGGACGACTGTTTAATGTGTAGAATATGGTATTACCTAGTAACTAGATTGTGGAGGTCAGATAGGCAGTCGCTCCATGAATACTGCTATCCAGATTCCAGCTGCATCCAGTTGGACTGGAAGCCGACCCCAACATAGTTGGGAAAAGGCTAGGCAGATTGATTTAGTCGTATTTAATATCTACAGCTATATAATAAAAATTACATTTATTCATTCACAGACTGACAGCGCGCAGCCGAAACCGCTGGGTCTGGCTGTGTCTAAAATAGTCTAGAAGTAGGAAATTTTGCACAAGAGTTCTTATTTATGATGATTGCGCAGTAGTAGCCTGCGAAATTCAAATTTTCTTCCGTTTTTTTGCAATTTACAGGTTAGGGGGATTCTCGGCTAGAACAAATATTTATGTATTTATATAATTTTAACCTTATGAATCATCAATACCTACATCTTTCTAAGTAGCAAATGTAACTTAAAGAGATATATTGATGATTTTTAAGGTTATAATTATGTAGAAATATATTTATTATAGCCGCGTATCATACTTTAACGCCCCCATAATAAAAGTGAGGACTGAGGAAGTATTTTTGAAAATTCAGCTCCTAATGGGGTTAAATAGGGCAAGTTTGTGTGTGAGTTAGTCATTTTTACCGATGAGAATCCTTTCGGGCACATGGCTTCTCCCTGGATGAAGTATTTCGTAAAAAACTCTGCTATTAAATAAAATACTCAATCGAATTTAAGCGTCTACGCCCATATTTATCATCCGTATGTTTCCCCTTAGTTAAACGTAACGATACCAAGGTGATTGTGTTACAAAGCCGTACCTACATGCCGTTTTAAAAGCCGTCACGACTTCAAACAATTTCGTTTTGCTTTGGCTTTCAATGTTATAGACATCGGTTGATTGATCGCTCCTTCAATCGATCAAGCGACGGAGAAGTTTGTGCTCAAAACTGAGGGAGAAAATTATTGGTACTTATTTGTCAGATGATGTGTGTAGAGCGAATGGTATAACGTTAGATTGTTGTTAAATTGTGAGGGAATGAGATTGGAGGGAGAGTGATGAGGATGGAGAGGGAATCCCTATTTATTGGAACGAAGTTCTTGTGGAGTCTGAGCAGGAGTAAACTGACAGAAATTGCAGTGACGTAACGGAAAAGCGTTATTCCGTCATAGTTTCAAGAGTCAAACGTTTTTGTTTTTTAATACAGAGCCATCTAGTATAATTTTAGCAAGCTAAAACTAAACCACTTTAAAAAACAAAACAAATGCTTTTGAAATTTGATACTTGAGGCCATACTAGATGGCGCTGGCCTAGCTTCATCTTTTTGACTGACCGACCCCTTGACAATTCAAAAGTGCCTGTAATTGGTTTAATTGAAATAAATGCTTTGAGTTTGAGTTTAAGTTTGAGCTGTATTAATACATAATAAACAGTGAAAGGAACTTCGTTCCAAACGGGTGTCCCATGACATCTCCTGAATTTTTTGTGGTCAATACGATTATTTCTTTCATACGTATACCCAATCTATATCTATATGTAAATTAAAGTCTGCGTGTCTGTCTGTGTGACCGCGTTGTTCTTGTAAACTACGCCACGGATTTTGATTCGGTTTTCACCATCGTTTAGAGAATTTATTGCAAAAAGTTTAAGTGTTTATTACCTACATTGATATAATAACTTGCATATAAAAAAGAAATCTCGATTTTTATTAAGTCGTAACAACCGTGCAAAGCTGGGGCGGGTCGCTATAGACTCGCCAGTGAGTAGTTAACTCGTATAATATTATAGTTAAATCATTGCTTGTACCGATGTCTCTAATAGCCATTAGTTTAGTAATATTCACATTCTTTTTAGGCATATTGTGTCTCACATAGTTAGTGAACAAATTACTAAGCGCCTTGCTCATAAATTTTAATTATTATGTACCTTTTATTTAGACATGTAATAGCTAATTAATTACTGCTTAATTTTCCCAACACTGTATCTTTTTTTTTTTTTTTTTTAAACTAGTAACATGTGGAAACGTAGTGGATTGTACATTTATTTATAGCATACTGTGTATCTAGATATAATATACAATGTACGATTGTTTGTTTTCCCAAATAAAATAAAATAAAATAAATAGTTAAGTAATCCATTCAGGGTAGGTATCTGAAAAAAAACCGGCCAAGTGCGTGTCGGTCCACGCACAATGAAGGGTTCCGTAGTTGGGATGGAAGAACAAACTTAACATTGTAGTTGAAAAACATGTTCTCCCATACATTCCAACTGTAAATGTAAGTTTGTACTCACAATATTGATAGATTTACCATGTTATTTTAAGACCACATACTTCTTATAGGTTTTCCTGTAATCTGCAGGTAAACATCTATTTTTTGTATTTTTTTCAAAATTTTAGGCTCAGTAGTTTAGGAGATAAGGGGGGAGAATGGTCAATTTTCGTTTATTTTCTTAAATAACTTTAAAACGATTTATTTTAAAATTATAAAAAAAATATGTTTGAGACTCTCATAGCAAGCCCTTTCATTTGATATGCCACATGGTGTAGTTTGCAAAACTTTTTTTTTTAATTTTCTTATTTGCCCCCCAAAAGCGACCTCTATATTCAAATTTAATTTATTTACTTTACCCGTCCACACGGACGTTGGACGGGGTTTGGGTCACAGAAATTCATATGTGTACCAAATTTCAACTTAATCGGTCCATTAGACTCGGAGCAAACTCGCTGTGACAGACGGACAGACAGACAGACACGAGTGATCCTATAAGGGTTCCGTTTTTTCCTTTTGAGGTACGGAACCCTAAAAAAAGTAATGTCATTTTATTTAAACCGACGAAAAAAAGAAGGAGGTTCTCAAATCGACTCGTACCTTATATTTTTTTTATGTATGACGACGCATAACTTTTTACAGAGTAGTCCGATTTGAATGATTCTTGTTTTATTCGGGAGGGTATAAATACATCGAAGTTGGTTCCATGTAAATTTTATTAACTTTGCTTGGGTAGTTTCTGAGTTAGCTTCAATAATACGTATTTTTCCCACTTTTCTATTTGGATGATGATATAATAATTTTGTTGTCACTGTAATTTATACTAAGTAGTAGTAGGTACCTACCTATTATTCGAATTTGTGTGGGGTTGTTGGTACCACAACTATCAATCTGCCTAGCCTTTTCCCAACTATGTTGAGGTCGGCTTCCAGTCTAACCGGATGCAGCTGAATACCAGTATTTTACATGGAGCGACTGCCTATCTGACCTCCACAACCCATTAACTGGGTAATACGATACCTCTTGGTAAGACTGGTTGTCAGACTTTCGGGCTTCTGACGACCCGTAACGACTGTCAAAGATCCACGAATGGCAGCCGGGACCAACGGCTTAACGTGCTTTCCGAGGCACGGAGGAGTCTCGATATGTAAAGATGGTCACCCATCCACGGAGAACCCCGGCAAGCGTAGCTTAGCCTGATGGATTGACCCGTGCGGCTGTTATTACTTAGCCACGAGCTCCTCCCTGTTGGTACCACAACTAAAAACTGCAAAATAAAAACTTTTTTACGAAACCGAAATTCGAAATTAAAGTTAATTTTCACTTTGTAGTGTCTTTTTTGTAAAAAAGTTTAAAAAAAACTGTCGATTTTAAAGTGTCTCAACGAATTTCAGTGTATATTTTTCTGTTAAACCTTTTATTAAAGAAAATGGTCGAGTGACGGCAGAATTTTGATGATGCAGTGAATTTTACAATAAGGATTATGTTCAATATTCGCCCAAAAGCACTTATTGTAAACGAATTCTGATATACTTAAGTGCTTTCATTGAAAACCTATTATAGTTATTGCGAATATGTAAAGTAGGTAGGTATGTAAATTTTCCATTATCATACTTCGTATTTTTAGTTGGAGAGAAAATGAAATACAAATATTTAAAGAGTAGATAGGTATCTACTATACTTAGTTGTTTCCAATTTAACCTGATGAAAAATATCTTATCTCTTTCTGCAGGACCCATGTTATCTCTCTACACATCAAAATTGGCTCAGACTTTAACCGTGCAAACGTACTAAATATAGAATAGAATAGAATAGAATTTACTATAATATATTTGCTTTAATACATGTTACTGTCTTATTAATATAGTTATAATCTTACATGTTTTGCCATACAACGTGGCAACACTGCAAGTGTTATGGGCACCCTTTGCGCCAGGAACAGTTAGGGGCGGGTTATTTGACGTGTTGTTATGATTATTTTTTCCGGGATTAGATAAATTAATTAAACAAATTAATCTGTTAAAATTATAATTATAACAATGACCATATTAGGTATCTAGTAGGTTTTTTTATAATAGATAAAAAAACCTACTAGATACCTAATATGGACACACAATTTGTTATCCTTTATTTTTACCGTTCCGACCTTGAAAAGGATAAACGGAAGATTCATTATAAGATTTATCGATGCGAACTTTTTGTCGAGAGCAACGTAGGAATTTGAATTTTGCATGATGTTGTGTCTCGTATCTCGATGACGCCATGACGGGCACACCGATCGCCTGTCAAAACTCTTTTTTTTTTGTTTTCTTCATACTGTAAATTTTAATATCAACTACGGTAATCCCCAATCTTTTTGGCAGGGCTGAAGTGAGCGCGACCGCCATCTTGCGCCATCTGTGCATGAAGAAAAATGGAAAAAAATGGTGAAGGTTTCATAAAAATATGCTTGATAGTTTTTGCGTGATTCTCAGTTTTTTATCCGCGTTAGGCATAACTTTACAAATTAACAATGTAATGTGTGTATGTGTCTATGTAATATAAACATAATCTAAGCATAAAAGCATATAGCCTATAGGATTCCCACTGCTGGGACACAGGCCTCCTCTCGGTGGGAGGGAGTGGGCCGTAACCACGCGGCCCAGTGCGGGTTGGTAAATGCCACATGTCTTCGAATGCAACAAATTACACAAATACAACATAAATAATAATAATAAATAATCATAACATACGAGTAATCTAAAATGTTCACATATTATGTTATTATAAAAATGCTCTAATTTAACTTATCTTTTTTCAATACACTTCCTCGAAAACTGGTTCATATCGCACTACGATTAGGTTCACAATGCAATGCAAAATGTATTTCACACGCGTGTGATTTTTCATTTTCCAACACGTGTGCGGGAATAAAAGTTGCCACAGATAACTTATACCTATACTTAGTCCAAATTGGTTCAATGCCTCTATTCACACCGTCTCTATTCGGAGGTGAATGTTTTTTTTTTTAATCCGGCAAAGAGGTATGCGTCTTTACGGCGTTAATATTTTTTGAATATTTAAATAATGTTTATAAACAGAATATATTATCAAAAAACCATGATTATTACAATAAAAGAAAGTGTATTAACAAATTAACATTTATTTGTGTTCTAAACTCAAAATATATTTGAATATCTATTTTTCATATTAGGCTGTTTATCAGCTTTATACATTTGCTTCTCCTTCAACCTGGCGAAAGCAAAGCGCGGAAATAAAAGAAAATATATATCATAGTTTCCTAATCATTCATGAAAAAAATATTTTTCGTTATTTTATTTATTTCTTCAAAAGTGTATTAAGAATGTCGTTTGATACACGTGGACATTTGTTATTGCAGTTCTCGGCTCAAAAACAACCTCGCCTACGGCTCGGGTGTTAATTCCGCCTCGAATGCAATAACAAAAATTCTCCACTTGCATCAAAATGTACTATTTCCAATCATTAACACTACTCGTTTAGACGTGATCATTAGTTTAAAATCATTAAAAGTCGGTTATCGTCGCCTAAGTATTGGGGGTGCACCTTGCAGTGTATATAAATGGAGTGTAAAGTGTAGTACAGAATTCCCCATCATGATCCAGCCTGCCCCGTCTGGCTGCTCTATTACTAGCGACGATCAGTCGTCTAATATTTTACCCTAGTTTATAAGCCTGGCCGGAGGTTTTAAGTTCGCTTAAAGCACCCACAGGAAACGCTCGGTTAAGCAGCTCAGTGGTCAACTGCGAGATGCCATACTAAACTAACTAACTAATGTAGTACAGAATTACTATTACTTACCTACTCATGTTTTCATTAGGTATTCGACGCGTGACATGTCAGCACGTTAGGCGGTGCACACACGTCGTAGAGACGCATACTATGCAAGTCTCACAGACGCATACTGGGCGAGCCTCAACGTGCTAGAATGTCGTGAGTCGCGTGCCTATCGAGTATGACCTGCATAATCAATATACAGTATGTGAACAAGTAATGCTGGTGTAAGGAGAAAGGATTGAGGCAGTAATCATTTCAAGGAAGACTAAATTAGGTACTCAAATAATCTATTTCAATTACAGATGCTTTTGCAGATGCAAGAAGTCTTAACGGTGTTAGTTGCCAGTTCTAAAATGATGAGTTCTATTGAGGAAAAACCGGTCAAGAACGAGTCGGACTTGCGCACCGAGAGTTCCGTAGCATCATATATGTAATTTTTGTTGATGATTTCTGAAAATTTTTCACATAGAACAATTTCAGATTTTTCTCTATGCAAACTTCGGAGATAAGGGGGAAGGGGAACGGTATTTTTTTTACATTTTTCATCAAAAGTCGAAAACTATGCGGCCTACAAAAAAGAAAAAAATGTTTGAAAATGTGCAAACAGTGTCATATGATACCCCGCATACCCCAGTAGCTCCACTTCGAATTTTTAAGACCCCCTATTGCAAAAAAAAAAGAAATTTTTAATTCTTTCTTATTTGCAAAATAACTAGTTGGACAAACGTCATCTAAAACTGTTCTAAATTTCAAGTTGATAAAATTAGTAGTTCTTGAGATATCCAGCTGCGACAGATGGACAGACGGAGTCGCACCATAAGGGTTCCTTTTTACCATTTTGGTGCGGAACCCTAAAAACAAGCACAAAACTCCGTGTTTGTTCTTTTAGATAGATTCGTCGTAAAAGATCAGTTTCTCTTTTTCCGTTGATAAGTGTTGACCCCCCAGGGGTCTCGCAACATTAGATTTTATTGTGCAAGGGATTATGTATACAATATGCGTATATGAGTTTCCTTCGTACCACCTAATCATATCAGCCGAAAGACGTCCACTGCTGGACTTAGGCCTCCCCAAACACCGCCACTTCGACCGGTTCTTGACAAGGTCATCAAGCATCAGATAAACCAACATAGTTTAGTGAGTTTTTTATCACACAAACAATATTCCTGCACCGAAAACATTCCGGCAAACAAAGTCAGAATCATTCTCAATCAAGTCCCAATTCCTATAAGAGATATATGCAGGCAATATCAAAGCGAGTCGGGGCCGCGCGCATAGTCTGCGAGCCAAATTAACCAATATTGACGACGCAGCCGCGCGCTACGAACTCCACGTGCAGCCGATACCGCTACGAGCTACGAATGTGCTACGAGGGTGCTACGAATGTGCTACGAGTTGGCTAAAATATTCGTTTCACGGCACAGTTTCACGGAAATTGTGATTGAATGATTTGATTGGTTTTATTTGTTTTTCTATTGAAAGGAGTCTTTTAATGCTTCGTATGCTGCCAGGGTAGGTAATAATATTTTTTTTTGAAGTGAAAACTTCTTTAGGCGCATTGAGCGATTTTTGGTAGGAGGAAATCTTACGGGTGTCCCAGCAGAGTGGGAACATTATAGGCTGATTTTGATAGATATGATTAGCCCTCAAACGTAGATCTACGCGAGACATAATGGCTGTATAGTTGTTTCTGTAAGTACGAGTGGTTAGGAAACAGTTTCTTAAGTGCGTCTCCAACTCACCAATATATTCGTAACTCACGGTGATTTTCAAACTAAACAGGCTAGAACTCCGACAGAACTTTGCCGCTGCGTTGTCGATAACTTATTCCATCGGCTGCATATCACTCTATTAAAATACGACAACAACCGCATTCTTGTTGGATTATCTATTAAATTTCGTGGTTACTTTCTATTTTAGTCAACATGTTTGACACATGACAGCTGTCAAACGGGACGATTAACCCGTCGCGCGCTAATTAGCAGACACAATTGAAATTCTATTGTTATCTGTACACATGGTGTGCAATCGACATTTTAAGAGTTAATCGATTATGTCTTATCCCTAAATTAGGAGCGAGCTCATGATAATCCACATGACGAAAGATTTAACAACTGTTTTTTAATTAATTAACAGGGTCAGTTGTAACAAGACCAGGGAAATTAATTACTTATCAAATTAACCACCTACTTAAAATTGTCAGTATATTCACAACTGTCATTCGTCGATAGTTGTATCAAAATTAATTAAATGTGTCAATTTAATAAACAATTAATTTCACTGACCTTGTTACAACTGACCCTTATTAGTATAATAAAAAACAGTTAAGCAGTTAGGCTAGAGATGAAAAGTCCAAGAGAATGTGACGTAGGAAAAATGAAAAATGAAAAATGTGGTTTCTGAATCTCCAACGCATACAAAAATGGACGCTAAACTTTTACGCAAGCGAAGTGGCCGGACATCCTAGTTTGCCCATAAATAACCTAACTAAACAATGAAATATGCAAACATTACTGTTAAAACAATGCGAGCACAACAGAAATTATATCTCCAAACTCCAGAAGAGCATCATCAACAAAGTATATAAAAGTTTGAACTAAAACTTGGAAATTAATTCCATTTAAAACTCAGTAGCAAGCATACATTCATAACTTTGATATTAGTCGAATGGAGTACCTCACCTAGGAAGCGGGGCGTAACTGTACCTGACTAATTCCAAGAGTTTCTGACTCATTACCGGGAGACTAAGAGCCATGCATAAAGAACGTAAAGCAAGAAAGTTTGGTGACGAATGGTTCCAACGTTAACCATTGTGTGAAGACCTTACGCGCCACTAATGTCTCCCCGCGATGGTCCTAATTTTCACTGAGAGAGGGAGGGTGGGGAGTTGCCAGCATAATGGTGCGTTTTCCCTGTGTTCAGCACGTGGTAGGAAGGTAAATGCAGCGCGCCGCGTTCGCAATCAAGGTAAATGTTGCCAGGTGCGTTCGCGGCGGCGGCCCGCGAATTTATAACGGCAACACTGACAACTTGATTTATACGCGGCAAACATTTTCGCGGTATACCAATTGTGAGATATTCCGTTACACGCTCGGCTGCGTTCTAGATGGGTAACTATTTTTCACGTTTTATTGGTTTTCGTTTCGTTCGTGATGTATTTTTTTGATGTGTAGTTTTTTTTTGGGTTTCGTGTGTCCGTCTGGGATGTAGAACTATTTATTTGACGTGTAATGAAACGATGCGACGTTTCCTTATTTTATCCTTATCGAAACATATCGTACAAGAAATTGAAATGCCTACTTAGCTGTGATAGTTTTCTTTTTAACTACGTTAAATTTACTACTACCGTGCATTTTTTCACTTATCCAAAACTAACTGTTTAGCTGACAGGGGAGGAGATACTTGACTCTAAGAAAAATAAGCACTTTAAAGCTTAATATTTCAGAAACGGATCCCTTAATAGGAAAATTGTTTTCACAAACCTGCAATATTTTGAAAAGACCCATCCATCAACACCCCACACCATAGGATAGACGAGAAAAAAAAACATCCCCACTTTACAGGTGGTGGTGGTTACCATAAAAAAAATTTTTTTCATGATTTTATTTTACCACTTTGTCAGCGTGATGAATATGAATATTCATGTTAAATTATAGCTTTCTAGTACTAAGAGTCTCTGAGCTAAGCTGCGGACGGACAGACGGACATAGCGAAACTATAAGGGTTCCTTGTTGACTACGGAACCCAAAAAAGGAGAATGACAAAGACTAATTACTTACTTAGTATAGTTTTTTTTCACAAAAGTTTTGACACTGTAAAGGATTGATCGAGAAAACTGAGAGGAATCGATATTTAAACGATCATTCGTTTTAATTTGTCGCTGTTCGGTGAAGATTGATAGTTGTCTGGTCGAGTTTCCGATACAATCGTGAGTTGTAAATGGTTTTTGTGGAGATTCTGAAGTAAATGTGGTATACAGTTGTAATCTGGATTGTGTACTCAGTCACATTTTATTTGGTACTTTTTTTTTGTGTCGATGTCGTGAACGTATCATTTCGTTGATAATACTTAATTTAATATAATCTAGAAATCTATATAAATAAAAAGAGAAGTACTGACTGACTGATTGACTGACTCATCAACGCCCAGCCCAAACTCTTGGACCTAGAAAGCTGAAATTCTTCACAGAGGCTCCCTTTATAATGTAGACAAGGAATAAGGAAGGAATTCCCGGTAGTAGTATCTTCCCGTGGGATATATTCTGACATCCATGCGGGCGAAGCCGCGGAAAAAAGCTAGTATAACAAAATACATAGTAACGTTGACAAAACTGTACTTTGAATATTTTCGAAAAAAAAAGTGCTGCGAGGTGTGGGAACAAGTCAGATGAAATGTAGTTTTTAAACTTTTTGTCCCTTTGTCTGGATGTATGTTTCGGATTGGCGTAAAAACGGCTGGACGGATTTGGATGGGCACACATATTATATAGTTTATAACCTGGATTAACACATAGGGTACTTTTAATTCGCGTTATTCCCGTGGTATATTTTCCAACATTCCTGCAGGCGAAGCCGCGGGCTTTTTTAAATAAAAAAAACCAGTCAAGTGCATGTCAAACCACGCACATTGAAGAGTTCCGTAGTTGAAAATAATTTATCCCAAAAATAAACTTAACATTGTAGTTGAAAAACTAAAAATCACAAAAAAAATATATACGATAAAATTACTAATTAACAATTTTCGGACTTTTTCGTTTACTTGTGAGGTGAGATCTTCCTTCATGCCAAATTTCATGATTTTAAGTCAACGGGAAGTAGCATAAAGGTTTTGATTTACTTGCGAGCAAGTATCAAAATATGTCACAAAACTTTTTTACAAAAAAATACAACCGACTTCCAAAAACAACACTACAAAGTGAAAAATAACTTTAATTTCGGAAGTCGGTGTCTAGTTAAATGTATTTTCGTTTTTTGCCACCGACTTCCGAAATTAAAGTTATTTTTCACTTTGTTGTGTTGTTTTTGGAAGTCGGTTGTATTTTTTTGTAAAAAAGTTTTTATTTTTCACTTTTTAGTTGTGTACCTACCCCACACAAATTCTAATACCACTATCTGCAAAACAAACTAGAACATCATCCATATAAAAGTGGGGAAAAAATACGTATCATTGAAGCTAACTCAAAAACTACCCAAGCAAAGTTAATTAATTTTATAAGGGACCAACTGTGATGTATACCCTCTCGAATAAAACAAAAAAAAATCCAAATCGGTCCAGCCATCTTCGAGTAATCGGGGAACATACATAAAAAAAAAAAAAAAAAAAAAAGGTTCCGACGAATTGAGAACCTCCTCCTTTTTGAAGTCGGTTAAAAATGGCCGATTCTTTTTACTACGTTGATTTAGAAGCTTGATTTTTTTAGAGCTCCAAGGGACCATAGACTTACGTATTTGATAACAATTTCAGCTTGATACATCCACGCGTTCCTGAGAAAAAGGGTCTTGACAGTCTGACAGACAACGAAGATACAGACAAACGGACAAGCCGGACAACGAAGTGATCCTATAAGGGTTCCGTTTTTCCTTTTGAGTCCCTGAAATTTCATGATTCTAGGTTGACCTAGAATCATGAAATTTGCTATGAAACAAGGTCTCACCTCATAAGTAAAGGAAATGGTCGAAAATTTGTGTATTTTATCGCATAAAAAATATTTTTTTGGGATTTCTAGTTTTTCAACTACAATGTTAAGTTTTGTTTTTGCGATAAATTATTTTCAACCATGGAACCTTTCATTGTGCGTGGTCCGACACGCACTTGGCCGGTTTTGTTTTGTTGTAGCTTTGGCCCTATAATTAGAACTTGATAGTGGGTGTTGATGCGGTCGACAATGACATCAAAAACATTTCTCGTCACGACATCGTATCGACAAAAATAATATACACTAAAAGCTAGCGTGTGTTCATTAATTAGTATTTATAAGCAAACAATTGATGAATTGTCAGGAAGTTGGAGAACAAGTGTGATGAATAGTACTACCACAGAGTAGCAAATAATAGGTCGTTGTGTAGCTGTTTGTTACTAAGATTTTGAAAGAAAGAAAGAAAAAAAAAACGTTTATTTGGACACAGTTCGTGAAACACAAAAACAAAAGAAAAAAAAAAAGTGAAAATAATGTATAATAAAAATAATTTTGTTAGGCTGTATGACGAGGCTGTGGATTTTATACCTCGGACAAGAAATGATAGGTACAGTCAATATACGAGTAAGTTACCTACCCGAAGTAACATCTTTGCACCTCATTGCAAAAATCGTTCTTGGTAGCAATAGGGATAATGATTAAAAAAAATTTTTTTGTCCATTTAGTTTATTAAAAAATATTGGACGCGTATTTTTTCTTTTTTTAAAAAATCAAAAGATTACGGCGATAAATTGAGTTAAAATATGGCATGACGTCACGCGTAGCTAGATTTGCACTCTCCAACTTTAATGCGTGTTATCTAAGTAATTTTTTATTAATATGATAAAGCAAAAAATACGTGTCTAATATTTTTTTACTATCAGACTGACGGACTAAATAGCATTTTTTTTTTTACCCAGGCATCATCCCTATTGGCACAACCTCCTTTTAAGGCTCCTAAAACAGGCGCGACCGCGTATCGCGCGACGAGCGGTGCCTTTGTATCGCGTGCGATTCGCGTCGCGTGTCGCGCCTGTTTGTAGGAGCCTTTACATGGGAATAACAACATAACTGGCGAAATGTGTTTACACTACGATACACAGAGCACATCCCTTCAGATGTGTTACGTTTTGTAGAAATACATACATACATATGTATGTACTCACGCCATCTTCCCTTGGGGGTAGGCAGAAAAAACAGAACGCTGCTGCGATCCTTACATACTCCTTTTGCCTCGTTTACGTTCATACATCTGGTCATACACGCACGCCGGTTGCGAGTACTACCTACGCACCTGACCGTTCTGAAGAACATCACTAATATTTATTTATTTATTGCACAATGTACTCATTAGTTGTAAGCAAAGCCTGTAACTGTGTGAGTTACAGGCTTTGCTTACAACTAATGAGTACATAACCCCGTTGGGGTGCGGCAAGATAACTTAAAACTAGTATGTAATGTATTTATTTTCTCCCACAAATATTAAAATGGGCACAGTATAAAATTACAAAATTTGAATATGGAAGACAGGAGCCCATACTAAGTATAACCTGTGCTACGGGTAATTATTATTAATTAGAACATTATTAAATATAAATGTTTACATTAAGTCTAGAGTTTTATTACATTATTAAATATTTATATTAAATTGTATTGTATTATATTATCATTATATTCTGTTATTATTACATTTATAGTATAATTATAATCTGTAATCTATTATTATCTAGTAGGTTCCTATTATCACATAATTATATAACATTTTAGGAACTTTCACAAACATACATTTAATTTGTATATTATAAATTAAACTTAGCTTTATTAATTAAACTTACTTAAATTAAACTTAATTAATTAAACTAGCTTTACAACGAACAAAACAATAAAATATATTAAGTAATTATAATTCACATATTTTATGGGTTTTTATCATGCATAAATTCTTGTATACTAATATATAAAAACATTTTTCTATGAGTACTTACTTAGAACTTTAGCCTAGCTTTGAATACACCTAGTGTTTTGGTTGACCGTATACTTTCGGGCAATTTATTATATATTTGAATGCTACGGTATTCTGGGCTATTTTTATACATTTGCAGTCTAGGTGCTGGTAGAACTAACTTTGTTTTGCGGCGCTTGTTCTTATCAAAATTAAACATGTTTATGTGTTTCTTAACAAAAGTGGCTACTTCTAATAAATAAATAGAGGGTAGAGTTAGCAATTTTTCCTTTATAAAGTGGGGATTGCAGCTAGGTTTAATTTTGAATATTATTCGTACACATTTCTTTTGGGCGATAAATAGACCTTTGGCATCTACACTGTGTCCCCACAGGATGATACCATAGCGTAGCCACGCGTAGGCATACGCGTAATATGCAGAAAGAGCACAGTGAGTTTGTGTGTTAGTTTTTAAGACGCTAAGCCCTAATGAAAATTGTGATAGTTTTATTTTGGTTTTCTCGACATGTTAATAAGGTCACTATTATGTCGTCCTAGGGCGTTCCCAGCGTTTCCACTCACACCTGCCTTGTAAATATCTTTTGTTAGTCGCCTTTCATTCATCCTCTCAACATGACCAAACCATCTAAGCATACTATTTTCAATTTTTGTCACTACATCCTTTTTTAAACCGCTCCGTTGTCATTACACATCATTCCTCAGCCAATCATTCAAATGTTAAAAATAAATACTACAACCTCTTGCTTACTCTCAAAACCCTTGAAACCCTTAAAACAATGGACAATATTCGTACATGATACGCTTATAATAAAAAAGATATTACCTTACGTAATTCGAGTAACACGAAGGCACTCCATAAAATTGGTTCGTTACAGAGCGGTGCGTAATGATACGTGCTGCAATGTGAAAAATATATGTTAATACTGGACGGATAAGGCTATGGGTACAAGTTTCTTGGTAATTATTGAGGGTTTTGTTAAGAATCGAACGAATATGATAGTTAGTTATTTAGTTAACACATCATGTTAACTAATGTACTATGCAACAAAATTTCTTCTTATCCATTCTGTGTCAAAATAATCGGAACTATAATTTTGAACTGAAAAGAGTGGTATCTCAGTTTAAATCGTTTTGAATAAAGACCTAGATTGTCATTTGTCATCACACTAATATTACAAAGGTGAAAGTTTGTGTGTGTGCGTGTGTGTTTGTTACTTCTTCACGCTCAAACGGCTGGACTGATTTGGATGAAATTTGGTATGTAGATAGCTTATACCCTGGATTAACACATAGGCTACTTTTTATTTCGATCTACGCGGGTGAAACCGCGGGGCGCAGCTAGTAATAATTTAATTGTAGTTATAATTGCAGTAGTAATTTATTTGTTGATTTATATATACATATCTTTATTCTTAATTTTAAGTAAGTTTAATATCAATGTTTTAAAGTTACTACTAAAGCTATGGTTTCCTAGAAGACGGATGACACGGCGTAACGGCTGTCATGAAAATGATGACTGTGGCAAAGATTTAAATCGTTAGATTCGCCCTACCGCGTAAAAAGATAGTTGCATTTCTGTTTCGTTTTGACACGTCTGACACGCAATGACACAGTGACTTCACTTGATTATCATGGAAACGCTGTTTAATAATGTGTGAGCTCACTATTTTCAGTATGGACACTTTTTCTTGTGGTACGGTGAGAGCAAATCCATTGATTTAAATCTTTTTGGGGCGAGGCTTGACTTAATGTCAAATAGTGGTGGAAATGACAGATTTTCATGACGTCACGGCCGCTTTCCTAGAAAAAAAAATACATTTAATTCGAGCAATGTTAACTCATATGTGAAAACAATAAAAAGGATAATACGCATAAAAATAAAATAAAAACAGACTAAAATACTTAATAACTATCCGGCCCTGCTGACGGCAACATGCCTATCACAGCAGTGCCGTATGTACAAGCAGTCCATCCGGTCCGTGATCATTCCCAGGACTGCATTGGTGCACACCCTATGCACCAGGGACGCGCCCCGCTTGCGCATGGTCGCGTGAAAGCAATCGGGACGTGCCTCAGCGAACATACCTGAAAACCGTAGCTTTACTACCTAATAGCCCATCCTCTAATAAAATCCAAAATTGGCACTTAATTTGCTGCTATGTTACTGACTTGTGTCACTTGTGCCTTACCTTTCATTTAACACTCACCCCCACACTCATTTACCCTACAATCACACATTAAAAACCAATCCCAAAGAATTTTTTGTCCTGTATTTTTTTTAATTTTTTGTCTTGTTTGTTTTTTATTTTATTAACTAAATCTAAATTCTCTCTTTGCATGGAATATTTATTCCATTCTGTATCTGGAGAAGGGCGTTGTTAGCCGCTCTACAGTTTATACTTTTGCAGCTATCATCGTTTTACTTCTTGTACTGCCTTTTGTTATTGTTCCGAAATAAATTTTTTATATAAAAAAAAAAAAGTGATCGTCAAGAACGGATGGTCGCATACCGTATTTATTTATTTATATAAAGCTAGCAAAATACATAGCAAAATATTAATTTAACACTACAAAACATACAATGGGTGGCCTTATCGCTTTCTGCGACCTTGGTATGGATAGTGATTCGCGTCAATAAGTCACATTTCACAATCAGAGACGTTAAAAACACGCAGTTTTTATTATCGGGCAATAAATTTACCTTGCTGAGAAACCAACAAACGTTCGCGCGTACTTGCGATGGTCGCGTAGTCGCTTCTATTAGACGCAGGGATACGGGACCTCAGTTCTGTCTGTGAATGAATTGAGTGTCTGAGATAGAGTAGACTAGATCCTTTCCATCCATAATCTTCTTTCCCAACAAAAAACAGATTAAAGAATAATTAATAACAAATGCCCACCAGACACAATAACTATCTTCCTCAACAAAATCTCAGCTGATAATAAATTATGAAACTCCTTAATACCTGCACTAGGCTACCAGGTATATTAAGCGGACGCTGTGGCGCAGACGCTCAACTTTTGTTTACCACGCCGTCGACTTAATCTTGTGGAAGATTGCTAAGCGAGTTTGACTTGGTATTGTCATAGAATAAGACAAGCGTATAGAACAGAATTCCTTGCAGAACAACAGATCTGTTTCGTAAAATTCTCACCTTGAAAACTTAGGTGAAGTGACATTGCATCTGCCTGATGCTGAGGGTTTGATGCTGTTTGGGCGAGTTATGGAGCAACGAATGAGTAATCGGAAGGTGTAGCATTCTCACAAGGTGGACCGATAATCTTCCATCATACACCTTATCCACCGTTTTCCATCAGGCGTGATCGAGGTCAAGAGCAGGCCCAGTTAGCATTAACAAAAAAAAAAGCCTTGGAATCTGATGGATGCGCAGGACCTATCTTTGTGACGATGCTTCGGGGAGGTCTATGTTCAAATGTGTAGGTATGTCTTTTGGCTGAAAGAACATAATGTTGCGTAACTTCTCCTTCGCAGTTCACTATGAAGTGGTGAAGTTTTCGGGGTCTATCTTATTTAATTTTGTTAAACTGCGCACGATTACTGACAAATGTGACATTCTTTTTCGTATGGTTAGTGACTAACCTGGTGAGACTTAAGTGCCATTCATAGGCCTCTGACTTGGCTTCACATGCCGTCAGGAAATATCTCAGAGGCATGCCGGTTTCCTCACGATGTTTTCCTTCACCGTTTTTTAAGCAAGTGCTAATTATACAATACGCACATGAATCTGAAAAGTCAGAGGTGCGGGCTTGGGTTCGAACTCGAGACCTATGACTTGGCAGTCCGACCACCGGCTGTCACTGCTGTTTACAAATGCATGCACTGACACGACAGGTCCACTTAAATCTGTGTAGTTCTTTCCTCAAAAGACGATCTCAGACTCTGATCTGTATGATTCTCATATGGTGGACTAAGATTATGTCTGAACTTTAAAAGAGTCTGTGACGTCTTTTTTTTTTGTTTTTTTGCGGATGGGAAATCATCAAATGACTTCTACCGCTCTGGGCAGAGCGGGAGGGCGTGTCAGACTTTTACTGACTAAAACGAGTCACGTTTGAGTTTGGTCGGCCTTTCTTCTCAGAGTAGTCGGATAAGAAACACCAAACTCATCTTGTTTAAAAACATTGTCGTGTAAGTGTTTTTTGAACTAATTTACAGAAATCCATATTATTTATCATCTTTTAGTGCCATTTTGAATGCTTTTCAGAAGTTTCCCATCTATGTATAAATTCTTATTCTATGTTCTTGTGCAGCTAACTTTATAGTGTTACTGTTATGTTCGTGTGTACAGGCATTACAACATTAATTGAAACTAACATGAAATTAGGCTTGTTATACCCGAGGAGTGTACGTAACTTTGGGGACACTGGAGTTGTGTTGCATGTGGCTGTGTTACAGTATTTCATACTGAGTGACTGCGCATGTCTTCTGAGTAAGTGCCAAGTGATTTGTCGTTCGGTAATGTTTATGATTCAAACATGGAACAAATATTTGCATGGTCTACAGAGAGTTGATCCAAGTCTACTAAGATTTGTGTGTGACATGCGTCCAACAACGTAAAGAGCAATGGTGGCCCAGTGGTAACGGCCGCGACTTACCAGTTGTAGGTTTGACAGGCGCTTTAATTTATGTAAATTAATTCATCACCACTGCTCTCAAAACGGTGAAAAAAAACAACGCACTATTTTGATTTTTCCATGGTTACAGAAACATCGATACTCGTATCAAAGAAAAATCGAACGGCGGGAAAACAAATGAATAACTGTTTTTTTTTAAATATCATGTAATATTATAAAATTAATTTGAATTTCGAATTTTAAATAGAATAAAAGATATTGATCTTGACACTTACTAGCCGGCAACAAAAATCGGCAATTTCATAGGTAAAGACTTGGTAAAGACCTTACTATTATTCTTTCTTTCTCCAAACTAGCGGATTATTATTCAGTCCGCGTGTGTGCACACAGCTTTATAATGTTAGTGTTATATTCGTGTACACTTCGATTAATTGAAAATTGGATATAACTTCGGTTTATTTTGTTTCGTGTAGCTTTTACTGTTGTGTGTTTATGTAACGTTTATTGTACGTTTATTTGGAGGAAAAAAGTTTTTGTGTACCCTATTTACAAAACTTCGTAAGAAAGGGTTTAATGTTTGTAAAGAGAAAAGTGTTTCTTTTCATATGTTTGGTTTTTTGAAACGAAGTTCTTTAACGCGGCTTGCGGTAGTAGTTGACTGGTAGAAATCGTCACGTAACGAAAAAGCGTTATGCCCTTCCATGCGACTAGAAAGAGATAGATAAAGAAAATAGAAAGAGATAGAGAGAGAGAGTGTGAATTTGGTCAAAATGAAAATCGGAGATGGCGGCCGCGAAAGTTTTTAAATTTTTCGTCATGGTTGTCGTTTTCATAGTTTTCGAGGGTGCTAAAGTCGATAGTAAGGTCAAATTGTAATCCAAAATGGCGGCTGCGAGAATTTTGTTATTGTTTCAAATCATACGTGAGAAGGAACTTCGTTTCAAACGGGGGTCCTCCGACCGCACACGTTTTTTATTTGGTAACAAGCAGGCATCTCACCTGACGGTAGGGTCAGCTCCGTCTATGGACATCCGCTATGACTGTAATAATAGAGGCATCGGAATATGTTGCCATCCCAAATGACAAAGCTGAGATGTCTCTCGTGCCTGTAATTTGTTGTAATTATAAAGGCGAACTCTAAACGACCAGTTGCACAATATCACGAAGCTCGGTGCAAGTTTCTGGATCGTTCGTTCGTATATCGTATGCCATAAAGCACGTTAAATTTTATTGCTTGCGATTTCCTTAAAATGGTATACTATAATTGAATGCAAGTTATGCCTCGTCTAAAGTCTGAACACAGAGTTGCACGTCCTTGTACAATTGATTCAACTAGCACCCGTATCTGCACTGCCTAAAATTTCTGCGGTTTTATTGTATGTGCTGTATACACCTATACCAGTTTTGAACGGCAACTAACTTGCCTGTATTGTGCAACAATATTGTACGTGTTGTTTAGACGGTGCCAGTTAATTGCCCTTCAATTTTATGGTAAGCCACATGCAATAAACTTGCGCCGTGTAAATGGAGCTTAACTTGCCTGTATCGTACAAAAATATTGTAAAAGGAGCTTAAGGGTTGGTATTGATATTGCACGGTAAAATTATTATTTAAATGTACCGTTTTGGGTCTAGAGCCCATCTTAAATCAGTGCCAGATTAACCACGTAGCAAGAGTAGCAATAGCTACGGGCCCCGCACATAGGGGGCCCCGCGCACCCAGACTCAACCCTGCCTGAAAGCATTTTTTTAAAACCAAGATAGGATTGTAGGATCATTTTTTTTTTTTTTTTTTTTAAATAAAGATAGGTATACCTACCAGCTATCACAAGAGATAGACGTTGGTATCAAAATCTACAAAGATAATTTTAAATTTGAACTTATTTCTACACTGACAAAAATAATGTAATTTCAAATAAATATCTAGTTAAATTAAGTAAATATGCTCTTGACTTGAAATAGAATCAAAATAATATTTATTCAATTCTAACATTTATATTTGGTTATAAAAATTTGGAATTGAAAGAAATTAACAATGAATTTGAAAATAAATGTTAACTAAACTGAAATGCTTATGACTTTCAATTTTTTACTGATAATTAAATGCAATAAATAAAAATTAGATACATACAACTAAAACTTTATTTACGAACAAATAAGACAAGACAATTCATAGGAATGAATATATTTCTTGATCATAAAACTATAATTGAATATATTATTTATTCTAAATAAATATTCTTTTAATTTGAGTACACATTTATTATTTTAAAATAAATCATTAATCCATGAAAACATAATATTTTATTGCATTAAATAATTAAATTATTTTTAGATTAACTGAACTTATGAAAATATTTTCTTGTTTTAAAATTATAAAATTTTTATTTTCAGAATATTTCTTTATTATTCAAGTAATTCATTTCTCATTTTGAAATTGTATTTATTTTGAGTGAAATAAAATTAATTTTCGTAAATAAAAATTTACACATAACATCACGCCTGTAATCCCCGAAGAATTAGGCAGAGGAGCATAATAGTACACCCACATTTCGCCAATTATGTTTTAAGTCCCATTTATTAGGGGGCGACCCTATTGCCATCAACCCGGCACAAATCCAGACTCCGGGTAGCTACTGAGAAATTCTAGATGGAAAAACTTGGTAACACTTTGCCCGACCCGGGAATCGAACTCAGAACCTCACGTTTAGCAGTAGCGTTAGCGATCACTGGACCAGCGAGGCAGTCCAAGTGAAAAATAAATAAATGGATGATATGTAGTATTTTTAACCGCCTTCAAAAAGGAGGAGGTTCTTAATTCGTCGGAACCTTTTTTTTATTTTTTTATGTATGTTCCCCGATTACTCGAAGATGGCTGGTTCGATTTGAATTTTTTTTTTGTTTTATTCGAGAGGGTATACATCACAGTTGGTCATATATAAAATTGATTAACTTTGGTAATAACTTTAATTTCGGAAGTCGGTGGCTGATTAAATGTATTTTCGTTTTTGCCACCGACTTCCGAAATTAAAGTTATTTTTCATTTTTTAGTGTTGTTTTTGGAAGTCAGTTGTATTTTTTTGTAAAAAAGTTTTTATTTTTCACGGTACTTTTTAGTGGTACACATGTGCTTACTCCTTCACAGCGTACCGGCGTGATGTTATGTTATGAACTGGTGTAAACAATAAACAGACATGAGATTTCAGCAATCCCAGTCCATTTGCTATCATTTATTGAGGAGTTCCGTTGCCTATCTCAAGTTCTTCATCAGATGTTCACCAAATTGAAATGGGACCACTCCGAGAAAGTACTCTTCCAAAAACTA
Source organism: Cosmia pyralina (assembly GCA_946251885.1). NCBI lineage: Eukaryota > Metazoa > Arthropoda > Insecta > Lepidoptera > Noctuidae > Cosmia > Cosmia pyralina. Next base: position 21,119,300 of record OX276360.1, read on the forward strand.
TCCAAATCACTTCAAGTGTGCCTATAAAAATGGAAGAGTTCTCTCTATTTCTCCAGGATCCCATCATCAGATCCTAACTTGATGATCATGGGACCACCTGGGAAGTATACCCTTTCAAACAAAAATAAAATAATCTTAATCGGTCTAGCCATCTTCGAGTAATCGGGGAACATATATAAAAAAAAAATAAAAAAAAAGGTTCCGACGAATTGAGAACCTCCTCCTTTTTGAAGTCGGTTAAAAAATATGATTGACGTGTAAAGTTGATCATTTATCGGTTGCATGGTAAAAATGTTCACCCATTTACAAACTTCAGACGAAAACCAACACATTTGTTACGCAACCACAAGGCAAAACAAAATCATTTGTCAAAACGTAATCCACCCTGCTAAGTATATACCATTTTAAAAACAAAAAAAAAGGTGTTGTCGTAAAACCGTGGTTTTCATTTAAGGTTTTTAATTAGAGACGGTTCAAAAGAAAGTCGTCGTTAATCCAGTGTTCCCGGGAAAATTAAAGGGGTCCCTCAAAGATGTCATTTTGATAGATAGGGCAACTGACGGAAAATGTTTTGTGGGTAACGTCAGGTGCTGTGCGAAATGTTTTTGTTTAGCCGGTTCCAACATAAAGAATCCTATTTTTAGGGTTCTGTGCCCAAAGGGTGCCAAACGGAACCCTATTACTGAGGCCGCAAATTCAGAGCAGCGTTTCTTGTAGCGTGCAGTGGAGTGTTTAAGGGTATACATTGATAATTTTTGAGTTTTTAAAATTCCTATATAACCAAATTGATTTCTATATTCATTTGGTTTTATAGGAATTTTAAATACACAAAATTTATCGATGTATACCCTTAAACGCTTCACTACACGCTACAAGAAACGCTGCTTCGAATTTGCGGCCTAAGCCTCCGCTGTCCGTCCGTCCGTTCGTCGGCCTGTCTGTCAGCGTTCTGTATCTCATGAACCGTAATAGGTAGACAGTTGAAATTTTCACAGATTGTGTATTTCTATTGCTGCTATAACAACAAATAATAAAAATAAAGTTAAAATTTAAGGGGGCGTACAAGAAACCTGTTTTTTTTAAACTGAAGTATTTTTTAAAATATGTAATGTTAAATATTATTTGGTGGTATGGAACCGTTCGTGTGCGAGTCCAACTCGCATTTGCACGTCACATATCGTAGCGTACTATCGCCATCGATCATTCATTTATATAGAGAACAGGGTGTAAAGTTCACTCATCCTCCATAGAAAAGGGAGGATCCTCAGACCAGACGGGTGTCGTGTCTGGTGGGCAACTGCCCGACGATTCATGTCGGGACGTTGTATAATATATTGCCAGTCGCGTGGTAAACTCTGATTGCGCGATGCAGGATTTTGCGTGACGTCAGTGTGATGCGTAGTTCGCATGTGGCGATGTATATGCCGCCATACATTCATTGATTATCAGGTCTTTGTATTTTCCGTCTCGTTTTATCTTCAACATGAACTGCATATTGTATGTCATACTTTCTTTGTTACGCAGCTACATTATAGCAGGGGTTACCCCCGATGATTCGGTAAAATTCATGTAATGTTGCCATAAAAAAAATTGATGATGAGTGATCCATCTATATTATCCGAGTATACAGGGTGTTTGGTAGATGGGTGCAAAGCCTGAAGGTGGTGATATCTTAGACCATTTAGAACTTATTAAGCTAAACTTGTCTTAGACGAAGTCTGTTCCTTGTATTTTTTTTTTTAATTCTAAGGTTTTTAACAATAATACCCATTTTTTTTCAATTAATCGTTAATAGTGTCCAGTAAAAGCTGTTATGTTATTATTTTTTATTTATTTTTTATTTATGTAATGTGTGATTACTCAAACAAAATTATTCCCAAGCATCTGTGTCATCAGAGAAACATTCTACGTAATATTCAAGTTTAAGAAACTTTTAAAAATCAAGAAAATGTTTTGTTTACGGCATAATAAAAAAATTTAAAAAATAGCCTCAGTTGTTCAAACCTTTTTGAAAACATGCTTGGTTAGTGCCCTTTCTTTTGAGGTACTATTTACGCAGATGTCTCATCAACTCTTGGAATTAGGATGTACAAAGCAAATTGAGTATGAAAATTGTTATTTTCGAACAGATCAATAAAACAACATTTTTGTTAAAATAATTTATTGTTCATGTTCAAAATATTGACCGCGGTTTCTTATACAAGCACGTGCCCGTCTTCTCACTTCTGTAGTCGTGATTTTTAATTTCATCTCCTGCTTCATGACTTGAAAAGCCGTTTGGATTCTTTCTATTAATTCTTCTCTAGTTGAAATTTCAACGTGCGTGTAGACGAGCTCCTTGGCCCGTCCCCAAACGAAAAAATCCACGGGAGTTAAATCGGGTGATCGAGGTGGCCAAGGGATGGGCCCGTCTCTGCCAATCCAGCTCTCTGGAAAACAATTATTTAAATGTTCTCCCACGTTTAGGGTCCAATGTGCTGGACAACCATCTTGTTGAAAAATCAGTGGTCTTCTCATTGCCAATATTGGTATTTCGGTCTCGTCCAGAAGCTCTGGGAGATAGTTTTGGAGGAATTCCAGGTAATTTTCTCCATTTAAATTATCTGGTAGGAAGTGGGGACCAATCAACGTTCGGCCGATTACTCCTGCCCACACGTTAACTGAAAATTTTCTTTGGAACGACACTTGCTTCTTCCAGTGTGGATTGCTCTCCTTGTCGGTCCATCGATGAAGATTATGAAAATTGGTAATTCCTTCTTTCGACGATTTTGACTCATCGGTCCACAATATGGATTTTAAAAACCATGCATCTTCAATGTCACTATTTAACAAAAAGCGACAGAACTGAATCCTTCGTGGGGGATCTTCATTTTCCAAACCTTGTACACCCGTGCCGTGGAAAGGATATTTGTTTTCTCGATGCATCGTATTCCACACCTTCCATACCGAAATGTTGAGGTTTCGAGCTACTACTCTGACGCTCGTAGTAGGATCTGCATCAAAAGCTGCAATAATGTCTTCCTCGATACTTGCGTGATGTTTTCCTGGGTTGAGTCCAGATTCCGCGTGATGGATTCCAACATCAGAAAGCCGACGAAATGTGTTGTAAAACACTCTGACATTAGGTAATCTGCGATTCGGATTTCTCTCTTGGTACATCCGTCGCGCCAAAGATCCATTACCGTCAGCTCTGCCATACATGAAGACGATATCCGCATATTCTTCATTCGAAAAAGTAGCCATAGTCGATTGATCACACAAATAAAAGTCCAAAATCAGTGAAGGAGCTCACAGCTAGGGCTAGGCTCAATACCTTAAACACCTCCAAAATCAACACGTGAAGGAGCGCACAACTTCATGCGGTGAATTGTGTAAACACGAATTTGCAATTAAAATATCTAGTCACAAGGGCAGTCGTTACTTGACTAACTGATGGTCCGAAGATGTGACGAGTCCACCCGACTATTCGGGTACTAGTATTAGTGTAAATAAATAACGACTTTACATCCTCAGCAACTAAGCTGATTTTTCTATTGAATAATAGCAGTTCAGTAGACGCTAACCGAGAGTCGAAAGAAGGGCAAGTTTGCTATCGTCGCGCGGCGGCTTTTGTTATGCGAGTTCCCGGAAGTTGTGCGTGCACCATAATTCTAAGAATGAATCAGTTATCAGTTCTAACAAAAAACAATAGTGCATCAGCAAAAATGTTGCATTATTTTGGTCTGTTTAAAAATTAAATATCCGATTCCGATATAATTTCCAGTGGCAATATTTAAAAGATGCGTGTACATTATTTAGTAAGGTTTAATTTACACAGGTCAAAGGTGACATTAATTTAGCGTAAATTTTCCATTGACAAACATTCTACAACATATAATATCCCCGTCACATTCAGCAAATCTACATCAGCGGCTTCACTGACAAAAGTACAAATTAATAAGAATCACCTAACGACGGGAGACGTTCTTTTTCTCAGCAAATAACGTTTTTTACAACATTTTGACAAAGAAGTTTGTACTAACTCGTGATTTTACTTGTCGTAATTAAGTTTTACGAGTGCCGAGTTGTTCGTGAATTATGTCAGTCCACTTTCTTCGTGTTTGTTTGGGTAGGATTTGTTTAAGGGATTATCCTGAGATAAGTATCTAATATGTTCATAACTACTGACACTAGTTTCATAAGTTTTACTGTACTAACATTCTATGGATTCTGTGGAATCTGATTTAAAAAAAAAAACCGGCCAAGTGCGTGTCACACCACACACAATGAAAGGTTCCGTAGTTGAAAATAAATTTATCCCAAAAACCAACTTAACATTGTAAACCCAAAAAAATATATTTTATGTAATAAAATTATAAAGTAAGAGTTTTTGGAGTTTTTCCTTTACTTGTGCTGTGAGACCTTGCTTATTCCCATATTTCATGATTCTAGGTCAATGGGAATTACCCTATAGTTTTTGATTTACTTGCGAGCATCAAAATATGTCGCATATATGGCCGTATTTTTTTATTGCGCTGACTTAGAAGCTTTATTTTTTTTGGAACTTCAAGGTACTATAGACTTACGTATTTGATATTAATTTCAACTTGATACCTCCACGCGTTCCTGAGGAAAAGGGTCTTGACACTTGACAGACTGACAGACAGACAGACGGACAACGAAGTGAACTTATAAGGGTTCCGTTTTTTTCTTTTTGAGACACGGAACCCTAAAAATATTTTTATTTTATTTTTTAAATTATTAATTACCCAACTTTTCTCAATTTCAATCTATCACAATCGTGATAGTCGTAGTAGGTACCTATGATGATGACAATTAAGATGACAAATATCTACTAACAATTTTATTTCATTTCATTTTCATTTATTTTCATACCATAATGTAAATACAGGTGTTACAAATAGGCTTAAAGCTAAGTTACAATTATGGACCCTGTAAGGGCACAGCAACATTACAAAAAGGATAAATAATTAAATTAAAATTTAAACATTAAAATTAAATAATAGCATTTAGGACATGGATAATTCTTATTTATATTAAATATATTTAGATTTTATAATAAATACAACATTTAAAAAAAAATATTGCAAGTCCAGTCACAGTTTATCATTCATGTATTCATTTATACACTTCTGGACACATCTATCGGCCCACCTTAGAGTTTAGGTTTCGATGGCCCCTACCGAAATATGATTGCTAGATTGAACAAAAACTGTTGATGCAGTTTTAAACCTGATACATTTTACCATCTTTTTCGATCGTATTGTTTTAAATTTGAATTCAGAATACCATACGACATGGAGCTACTCGTACGCCTAACAAGTCGGATATGCGCCTTGTTAAAGGCAATTGATTTTTGAAAAAAAAACGTCAGCTAAAAAGATCTAAAAAAATATATAATTTATCAAAAATTGAAAACTTTCTTAAGTAAATAAATAAATAATAATAATTTGGTCTGTCGACGTCAATAACGCCATACTACAATTTATATTGCGATTTTTTTTTTATTGTGAGTTGGCTGAAGAAACTTACGTCCGGCTTCTGAAAAGCTAATATCAAGCTAAGGATTTCAGTCATACTAGCATTTCTGGCGATTGCTGATCCAAGTGGACTTTTTAAGATTCAAAGATTGACTAACCATGGAAAATTAATACTTAATAATACTAAAATCGACCATATTTATTCGACGACGCTGTCTCACGGCAACGGTTACCTGGGCTGCGCCAACTTGACATACGGCGGCGCGGCGCCCCAGGCCCCCAGCGCGACTGCGCCGCTGTCATCGGACAAACTGTCAATTCTTTTTTATGTGTCTTTTTGTTGTTGTTATTTTATTTTAGTTTCTATTTATATTATGTGCTATTTTTAAGGAAAAATCGTGTAAGTTTTTACAATTTTTTCTATGTTAAACAATGACGACGGTAGTGACGCTGTACGAAGCGCCAGTCAACCTGCCACGTCGCTGGATGTCCTAGTGAGATGCCCTCATTGTCCCCAAGCACGCTTTTTTAAGGGTGAACGAGGCTTGAAGGTACATTTTGGTAAGAAACACAAATCCCACAATGTGCCTTCATCATGCCCTACCATACCCACTTCCCTGACACCTGTTTCCCCCTCTCAACCCTTTTGGAAAACGCTTGCAAAATTGAAAACTTCAACTCCAGTCTTAAAGAGAGTTCCTCGTGGCGCGAGACCATCCGTAGCTTTAAGTTTAGCGCGTTGTATCCGCCTCGCCGCCAGAGAGAACTCTCAGAGTGCTTGGGAGCAATTACTAACCTTCCCGTTTAGGATTCTACATGTGCAAAAGAATTTGGCAAATAAAAAAACTTTAACATCACAAATCAAGGATAATTGCAACATTTCGGCTCAAAGTTTCGACCCTAAATTAACAGCACACCTTCCCCAAAGAGGTTTATTGCACTATGTGGAGTCTAAACTAGGCGACGGTGATATCAGAGGTGCAGCTAGGATCATCTTTAGTAGCGATGTGGTTGCGCCGTACTCTCCAGAGACACTTACAGCTCTGGAGAGCAAACACCCTACCCCGGCAGATGATCTCTCCTTTCCTGACCCACCCGATCTGGAATCCAACTCACTTGTAATTACAGCACAACAAGTGTATGCGGCCGTGTGCTCCTTTCGAAGTGGCTCCGCCGGCGGCCTCGACGGCCTGACACCTCAACACCTGAAGGACTTAATGTGTTCAGGCGCCGGGGAGGCTGGTGAGTCCCTTTTGGAGGAGCTAACGGCCCTCATTAATCTCATGCTCTCCGGCAATGTGAACGAAGCCGTCATTGATATCTTGTATGGGGCAAATCTATGTGCCCTGCGCAAGAAGGATGGCGGCATTCGTCCCATTGCCGTAGGGCTCACTTATCGTCGTATCGCAGCCAAAATTTGCTGTGCTTTCTACAGCGAAACACTGGCCAGCAAATTCCAGCCCCTACAGCTGGGCTTCGGGTCTAAAGGGGGCTGTGAGGCTGCGGTACATGCATTATCCACTTACATCAATAGCGGTAAAGGTGAGGTCATCCTTAAGGTTGACATTAAGAACGCTTTCAATTCCGTAAACAGGGACACCTTGTTGACAGAAGTTCAAAAAGAAATACCCAAAATTTACAGTTTTCTTTATCAATGTTATAGGCACCCCTCTAAATTACTTTATAAAGACAACCTTTTGAAATCAGCCGTTGGATGTCAACAGGGTGACCCTCTTGGGCCAGTCATTTTTAGTTTGGCAATAAATCCAATTATTCGTCAATTAAATTCTAAATTCAACGTTTGGTATTTGGATGACGGAACCCTAGGAGGTGATGTAGACACAGTCTTAAAAGATTTAGTTTTTTTAAAAGAAAAATTCAGTTCCATTGGCCTAGACCTTAACCTCTCAAAATGTGAAATTTATCTTCCCCAAACCACTGACAGACAGACTACCATATCAAAATTTAATACAATAGCACCAAATATCAAAATTATGGAAAGAAACTCTCTTCACCTCCTGGGATCCCCAATTTTTGACGAATCCTTTCCAACGTTTATTGAGGAGAAAATACAAAATTTTCATGATGTCTCGGAACGACTTTACAAAATTAATATTCATTCGGCCTTCACACTCATTCGATACTGTTGCTTTGGACCAAAATTCACATATAGCCTTCGCTCCTCCCATCTTTGGAAGCATCCACAACTTTTAGAAAAAGTAGACCAAATTATTAGAAACACACTAACTTCTATCCTAAATGTGGCCCTGGACGACCGAGCGTGGCAGCAAGCTACTCTTCCCATCCGCCTGGGTGGTCTCGGCGTCCGCAAAATTTCAAGTATTAGTTTACCGGCGTTCCTCTCCTCGGTCCACAGTACCGATAAATTAACCAGGAAAATTTTATCTTCCTCACTGGTCGATTTTGAGGTACCGTTTTTGACCGATGCGTTGAACGCTTGGAAAATGGCTTGTCCCAATACGGATTTGCCCGACAACCCGTCCTCCCAGAAACTTTGGGACGTGCCGCTCTGCAGTATTATACGGAATACCCTATTAAACACGTCTTTTAATACTGTTGAGCGTGCCCGTCTGCTGGCTGTGGGAGAATGGGAGTCAGGCTTGTGGCTTCAGGCGCTCCCGTCATCCACCATAGGTACTATGATGGATGACTCATCGTTTCGGCTCGCTACGTGTCTCCGCTTGGGCGCACCTTGTGTTGCTCCGCATCGGTGTCACTGCGGTGACGCTGTCGACAGTCTCGGGCACCATGGCTTGTCCTGCTACAGGAGCGCAGGTCGCATAGCACGGCACGCCAGCATCAACGACATTATTCGTCGAGCTCTTGTTACCGCCGGCGTACCAGCGGTATTAGAACCAAACGGCTTGGTACGTGACGATGGGAAGAGACCAGATGGCATGACGTTGTTGCCTTGGAAGATGGGTAGGCCTCTGGTGTGGGACGCAACTTGTGTCGACACCCTTGCGCCATCTCATGTTCCAAGCACGACGTGCTGTGCTGGCGCCGCTGCTGCGGCTGCTGAGACCCTCAAGCGGCGCAAATACTGTAACCTTATAGGTAACTACAGTTTTGAGCCGTTTGGGGTCGAAACGCTCGGGTCATGGGGCCCGAGTGCGCGTCTACTTTTTAAGGAAATTTCTCGCCGACTGGTCGAGGCTTCACGTGACCAGAGGGCTGGCTCGTTCTTTGGCCAAAGAATTAGCATTGCCATTCAACGTGGCAATGCTGCCAGTCTTCTGGGCACGTTTCCGGATGACATCGATGCGGACGAGTACTTCGACGCCTAAGTGTCCTTTTGTTTTGTATTTATTTGTATAGTTAGTTAGTTAGTCATTTACGTTAAAAAATATTTCTATTGTTTGATAAGTTTGTTGAATAAATAAATAAAAATTTTGAATAAAAAACATGTTTTATCAAATAAAGGTTTAATTTAATAACGCGTGTTGCCTCCATGGGCATCTACCACAGCTCTCATACGATTAGGCATAGAGTTTATCAACCGCTCTATGAAATTTTGAGGGATCATCTCCCATTCCTCTTCTATGGCAGTTTTCAACTCCTGCATCGTCTGGGCAACTGGCTGACGAGCCCTAACACGTCTTTTTAGCTCGTCCCACATGTGCTCAATGGGGTTCATGTCTGGGCTTCTGGCTGGCCAGTCCATAACTGTGATGTTCACATCCCGAAGATATTCCCTGACGATGCCGGCCGCATGGGCTCTTGCTTTTGCTTGCTTACCAAATTTGGGCCCACATAGTCCGCGTATCGTATCACGTGAGGTTCTAAGCACTCACGAATGTACCTTTCAGCATTTAATGTTGGCAGCCGTGGTCCTGTAACAACCTCAAGTTGAGTTTTGCCGCTCGCGGATATACCGCCCCAGACAGTCCATGAGCCACCGCCATAAGCAACCCTCTCTTCAAAGCAGCATTGTGCGAAACGCTCTCCCTTACGTCGGTAGACCTTCTTCCTTCCATCATTGCCATGTAACACAATTTTAGACTCATCAGAAAAGAGTACACGGCTCCAATCTTGCTGTGTCCAATTTAAATGACTGCGTGCGAAATGAAGGCGCGCTGTTCGGTGGGCTCGCGTTAGTTTGGGGCTATTAGCTGGCTTGTGTGGTACCATATCGCGTTCTTTTAACCTTCTCCGAACAGTTCGAGCGCTCACAGATACTCCGTGGAAGTCGCGAAGTTGGTTTTGTATCTCAGTGGAGGTAAGGTGACGATTTCTCAAGCTGGTCGTCACGATGAATCGATCCTGCCTTTCAGTTGTGACCCGAGATCGTGGCCTTCCTTGGCGACGAACAAAGCCGCCAGTCTCTAGGTACCTCCGATAAACATTTCGGACCGCAGATCGACTTAAATTAAGTTGAGCACTCACGTTTCTTTGGCTGTGTCCGGCCTGAATAAGTGCCACAGCTTGGGCGGCGACTTCAGGTGAAGTATCCATAGATTATTGATAGAACCTCACCTTAATGTTAAGAATAAGTAATGTTTGTTGCAAAACCAAAGATATCAATCACTTTTTCAAGAATTAAATCCAAGTAAACCAATAAAACCAAGTTTTCTTAGTATTCGATTGTTTGATATCTACAAACCGGCTCCAAATTGTCTTTTGTTTCTTTAAATTCTGTGTTCGAAATTCAAAAAAAGACTATTGAATGAAATTGTGAATGTGCCAGGTTCAAAACTGCATAAAAACTTTTTGCTCGACCTAATATAAAATTTTAGCTAGGACCAAACGAAACTGAAAATACAAGGTGGGCCAAAAGATGTGTCCAGAAGTGTATTATAGTAGCTTTTGTTTATTAGAAATAGCTTTAATTTATTACTGAACTTATTATATTTATTTATATTCTTAAGATATTCCGGTAGTTTATTATAAATTTAATAATCCCTTAAACAAAAATCAATCAATCTGCCTACCCTTTTCCCAACTATGTTGGGGTCGGCTTCCAGTCTAACCGGATGCAGCTGAATACTAGTATTTTACATGGAGCGACTGCCTATCTGACAATATGAAATCTCGCTAAGACTAGTTGTTAGAATTTCGGTCATAACGACTTCGGTTTTGACGACCCGTAACAACTGTCAAAGATCCACGAATGACAGCCGGAACCAACAGCTTAACGTGCTTACCGAGGCACGAAGGGCTCTCGATATGTAAAGATGGTCACCCATCCACGGATCAACCCCGGCAAGCGTAGCTTAACCTGATGGATCGACTCGTGCGGCTGTTATTACTTAGCCACGAGCTCCTCGAATATACGTGACAATAAAATGATATCTGAATTGACATGCAACGATGCTGTATGTTGCATTATATTTATCGCCCCTACGGCATGTGTATGGTTTTGCGTGCGGGAGGCGATGCCGCACTGTAACACAGCGCACTGTGCACTGTGTGATGGTGGTGCTGCCTAGGGATGTCATTTTTTGCAGAATTAAAACTAAATATTGAAATTACATAACATTTTATTATAATCGAACATCCCACGCTAATATAAGACGTATTACGGCTCTCCATACTCATTCTAAACCGATTTCCTATACAAATAGGCTTCAGGCCGGCGATTCGTGTTCGTTGGCCGATATCTTGCGAATTGTTGGAATCACGCGCGGAATATAAAGGGAAACATTCGGACCGAGTGGAATACTAATGCCTGAACATAATAGACTGTTAAGGGCGGCGGACAGGGAGCGTCTGGGTGAGGATGCCCAGAGATATCGGTTAGCTGTAAAATTAGATGTGTAGGTACTCGTAGATCTAGGTTCTTGTATTGGTGAAAAGGGTTTTCAAGTGTTATCATTTTACAAAAATTCAACAGAAGGTTATTTTTACGTATCCAGTAGTTATTAAATAAACACATACCCACTCAAACGAATTAAGCTGTCTCGTTCTCTCGTATGAATTTGATGAGTTTAAAGAAATGATTACATTTCTGGTATTTTATACGAGCACATGCAACTATTCGAATATTAAGGCTAGCTGCTGACCGGCAGAGCCACCATTGAAAAATTAATAAGTCTGGAGATATGGAATATTTCGAAATTTCCACACATTTTTAGTCACACGAGGAAGAATTTTTTCAAAAAAAAAAAAATCAACACTAAACCTCCTATGTTATTAAAAAACGACCGCTTTTCAACATCTGACTAAAAAAATATTTATTTTATATATAGGTACACTTATAGAGTATTTTAATTAAATTAAAAATATAATATCCTAAACTAACTAGAACTTTATGGCGTCGAAAATTTCCTCCGCATCGCTGTCGACTGCTAATATACCCTAGAGACTCGCCAGTCTCTAGGCCGCCTTGCCATGTTGTATGGCAATGCTAAGCCTCTGGCCAAGGTAAAAGCCAGCCCTTGGGTCACGGGAATGATATCCTTAAAGAGAACATAACCACTCGGACCCCAAGGCCCGAGGATTTCAACCCTAAACGGCTCAAAAATATAAGCTATATATAAACTTGTGACTAAAAATGTGTGCATAGGAAATTTCAAAATGTTCATGTTTAATTTTTTTCCCAATGGTGGCGCTGTTGGCAGCTATACTCGCCTTAACAGAGTCCTTGAAAAACGGATCATTCTCTTGTTTTGGTTACATATTGGGTACAAAACTTTGATAGGTACCATTGTATTCACGTAATATTTAAACAAAATATGTTATTGTTTAATCATGTATATAATTCCACTACCACTATATCGTTCTCGAAAATCTATCTAAAACCACAAACAACTTATTAAACTTCACGACCCACTGCGCGCCTCCCCCAAAATCGCTTAGTGAATGCAATTTTGCTGGGCTAACATAATATGGCCATATTATGTAGGTGCTTAGCCCTAGTTACCTCAGCCTACAAGATTGCCTTTAGTCTGCTATAAGCGAATAAGGTAAATAGAATTTGTTATTACGTGATCCTTGTACAACGTACTGGTTAGCTGTTGTAATCGGAGAGAATTTTGTTAGGTACGTTTTGAGATAGTTTTATTTCGAATAGCTGTTTCTATTTTTTGAAATCATGTTTATTGATAAATAATATTCAGTCTATAATTATCCCACTGCTGGGACACAGGCCTACTCTCTATGAGGGAGTGAGCTGTAATCCACCACGGGGGCCCAGTGCGGGTTGTTATGTGTTACATGTCTTCGAATGTTTAAATTTAAGTCAGATAGGAAACGCTAAGCTCATCTAGTTTTTATCACACTAATATTATAAAGGCGAAACTTTGTGAGTGTGTGTGTGTGCGTGCTTGTGTGTGTATGTTTGTTACTTATTCACGCTCAAACGACTGGACCGATTTGGATGAAATTTGGTATGTAGATAGCTTATACCCTGGATTAACACATAGGCTACTTTTATCCCGGTCCACGCGGGTGAAACCGCGGGGCGCAGCTAGATAAAAATAAAAACTAGCTGACCCGACAGACGTTGTCCTATCTTGGCTATGAATATTCTAATGTAAACGCGTGAAGTTAAAATGTGTTTTCTGCAATTTTCCAATTTTCTGCGAAATTTTCTTAGTTTTTTTTTCATAAAAACGTTCTCCGGATAATCATAAACACAAAAAAAAAAGAATTAGCGAAATTGTTCCATCCGTTCACGCGTGATGCGATGACCAAGGGAAATAGGGATTCATTTTTATATATAATATATATATAATATGTAATAGATATGATTGACGTGTAAAAGTGTTTGTACAAACCTACTTACAGGAATAAAATCATTTATCATTTTGGGTCAAGGACATGCCGGTTTTCTCACGATGTTTTCCTTCACCGGTTTGAGATCAGTGGTGATGAAATAACTTACACAAAGTAAAGCGCCTGTCTGGGTTTGAACCTGCAACCTACCATTCGTAAATCGCGACCGTTACCACTGGACCACCACTGCTCAAATAACGATATGAAAGAGAAGGGATTGAATGATACAATGTCGGTTGAGAGGGGAGAATGGAAGAAGAAAACATGGTGCGCCGACCCTATCACGTACCATGGGATAAAGGCAGGAAGATGATGATGATGATGATTAGATGTGCTCTTGTGCCTGTAACTGCCTGTGCCCATACTCATTAGACTGTACGAAGCAAAGTTGTTTGGGATCAGAAATAAAGATGGCGACTAACAGATGAGCTCTTCTAAAAGGAGCTCTAGTACAGACCGTTCACTATAACTGGTCCCTTGGCCCTCATGTTGGTACCATTGCTTTCAAGCTGTTGTTGTCAGGTTTTGGCTTGAAAGCAATGGTGCCAACATGACAGCCGAGGGACAAGTTATAGTGAACGGTCTGTATAATCCGGCGAGATAATGCGAGAGAATGCGTTTTGACACCTGTCAGCTTTTAACCGATTTCAAAAAAGGAGGTTCTGTATTCGACCCGTATGTATGTATGTTTGTATTTCCACGATTTTCTTAAAAAATAATGAACCAATGTTGATGATTCTATTACTAACGTGATCTACATACTTTCGGGGGGAAAGTTTTAGTATACTATTAGATAACTTCACTTGGTTTAAATGTAAAAATAGGTGTTCCACAAGGCTCAATATTGGGTCCTTTCCTCTTTTTAGTGTATATTAATGAATTACTCCATTTATTAAAAAATCAACCACAAATGGTGTTATTTGCTGACGATACTTCCTTAATTTTTAAGGTAGGTAGACGTGATACAAATTTTGACGACGTTAATAACGCCCTACTGCAGGTCCAAAATTGGTTCACTGCTAATAATTTAGTATTAAATGGGAAAAAAACTAAGTGCATTAGATTTTCTTTACCAAATGTAAAAAGTAGTGATTGTGAGATAGTATTGAATCAAGAGAAACTAGAATTCGTCGATAAAACCGTTTTCTTGGGGATCACGCTCGACTCAAGGCTACAATGGGGTCCTCATTTAACATCACTTGCAGGACGGCTAAGTTCAGCAGCATATGCTGTCAGAAAAATCCGTCAATTTACTGATGTAGATACCGCGCGGCTAGTCTATTTTAGTTACTTTTATAGTATCATGTCTTACGGTATTTTACTTTGGGGACGGGCTGCAGACATCGAGTCAATTTTTATTCTGCAGAAAAGAGCCATTAGAGCCATATATAATCTCCACAAGCGCGATTCTCTAAGGAAACTGTTTAAGGAAATTAACATCATGACGGTACCTTGTCAATATATCTACGAAAATATCATGTACGTAAGGAAAAATTTACATCTTTTTAGTAAAAGAGGTGAAAGGCATAATTATAGTACTAGAAAAAGGGACCTATTAGCTCAACCAGGTTTCAGACTAGCTAAAGTAGACTCGTAGTTCATGGGGTACTGTTTAAAATGTTACAATAAAATACCTCCACACATACTTCAACTCAATGAGACTAAATTCAAAACTTGTATAAAACGCACACTATGCAGGCAGGCATATTATAAGTTTGGGGACTACATAACTGATAAAAATGCTTGGCTCAATGCTGGTCCTGCTCCACAACCACAACTAATTAATTAACATTTGAAGATACTGTTGGAGCTGCTGAAGATTGTAAGACTATCATTGCATTGTATAGACTCAATCTCCATTGTATTATATAATTGCATAGCACATGTGTGAGTACTATGTACATACTCTAAAGCTACCATTTACTGGGTACGTCTTTGTTTGACTTGAATATGCCCTGGCGGCTGAGAGTATGTGACGCTCACTCTAATGTCTCGCTGATGGTGGCGCGTGTTGGATCATTTAGCTAATCCATGCGTCAGGTTCGTGAACAAGCGCTGTCAGTGAAGGCTGGTCATACCTTAGCGGCCACGGCTTATTTTAATTTAATTTAAATATTTGAATTGTTTTTTTTTTTAAGGACGCTTTTAACGTTCTGCATCGTTCTCACATGTAAAATTTCAACATGAATGATGTAAGCATTATTTTGTAACCATATCTTGATTTAAAAGAGTGTCCGTGGAGTTTCTTGCCCGTTCTTCTCCATAGGTACCTACTATGCTTTGGAATGGGCGCCTAGCTTCATCTTTTTGACTGACCGACCCCTTGACAATTCAAAAGTGCCTGTAATTGGTTTAATTGAAATAAATGCTTTGAGTTTGAGTTTGAGTTTGATAATTATTGTTATGTACGAAGTTATATGCATAATTGTACTGTATCTCCGCCTTCTAAGTGGATTTTGATGATTCTTCTTTTCGTTCGTCTTGGGTTTAAGTATGTGCCTAATTGTATATTCAACTAAAAATGGAAAAATATATTTTCTTTACAAAAAAACCGACTTCAAACACCTAAAACGAATAAAATAACTTTCATAAAAAACTTAACAGCTTCAAAAGTCGGTGTCTTCAAGTCTTCTTAGCTTGACACGGACTTCAGAAGCTGTTAAGTTTTTTTATGAAAGTTATTTTATTCGTTTTAGGTTTTTGAATTCGGTTTTTACTTTTTTTATACTAATGAATATGTGTTTTGTGAATTTGATCCTTATTAGTACTAGAAACTGTCTAGCTGACAGGTGGCAGGAACGCATTCTCTCAACGGCCGGACTGTACTGATAAACACTGGCAGCATCTTTATGTATGTATTTATTTACAGTAAGCATGTAAATGATGCTACATATACATGCATATTGCATAAGAGCGACTGCCTCTTTGGACTAGTGCTCGCAAGCGCTACTGCTGAGCATGAGGTCCTGAGTTCGATTCCTAGGTTGGGCAGTGTTATTGACTTTTTCCATCAAGAATTTCTTAGTTGCCCATTGCTTGCGGACGGCGAGCAATGGGTAGCTCGCCGTCCGGTGAGGACCAGGCCCGGGTCGACGGCGCGTCGTGTTCCACGCGCGACTCAAAGAGATGTCAGCAGTGATGGGGTCCGATAGGGCCGATGAAGCCGCCGGGGTCGCGGGTTGTTCGACAGAGATTCCGTGGCTCTGGCACAGGCAACTGAAGGAACACGGGTGGGACACGCCCACCCGCTCCGCCCAGAGCGGGAGAAGTCGTCAAAAAAAAAAGGTTGGGCAAAGTGTTATTGAGCTTTTACATCAGGAATTTCTCAGGAGCAGCCCGGAGTCTGGATTTGTGCCCGGTTGATGGCAATAGGCTCGCCCCCTATTACATGGGGCTTAAACAACTGGCGAAATGTGGGTTGCCTATAGGCACATCTCTAGATAACCCTTCGGTGATTTCAAGAGTGATATTATGTATGTTATGTACATGCAAAAGAGCAAATCAATCAATCAATCAATCAATCAACTTTATTTCTCACCACAATTTGTATATATATTACAGTACATTGATTAGATTCGACACTGAATACACAATTCAAATAAGTAGGTATACAATATTGTGGGAGACTGGTGCCTAAGCTAGGCTCGTGGCCTGTGTTTCAGGACACCAGGATCCCAACCCTTTACATTTTCATTTTGTAAATTATGCATTCCAAGCGCGCTGACAGAATGTAGTAAGGAATCAAACAATATTTATTTTGATTAATATTTAAAGGTTAAGAATGCGAGACGAATGCTAGTAGATGTGTAGTATGGTGAATGCGTGGGTGTGTGAGTGTGTGGGTGTGTGAGAGTGCGTGATTGTAAGTTTAGGTTTTCATAAGCATGTTTTCAGTATCATTATAGTTTAACTCTAGTAGCCAGTCAGTTAGCCTCTTTTTGCATTTATTCTTAGTGAGACTAAATATATTTAGCATCTTATTAGTTTTATTGTACAAACAGCTACCCAGATAGCAAAAGAATCGCCTTGCAAAAATAGTATTGTAATGATGGCGCTCCACTGGGTCATATCGTCTTTTTCTCCTGGACAGCATTGGATTATAAACCAATAGGGTATGCTGTTTCAACAGAACGTGCAATATAAACAGTTGACGCACTGACAGGACTTCATTTTCTTTATATAACTGCTCAGTGGGGTATCGATACGGTCGAAAAGACGACACTTTCATTATAGCTCTTTGAGCTCTTATAATAATTGTAAATTTATTCGTTTTAACCAATAAATTAAAAAACAAACAAAATAATTCCCAACCAATTCTCTTCCAAACAGTACAGTTATCAAAATGATTTCCATTCACAATGCAATGCGGGCGTTACGTCACTAATGGAAAATCCATTGAAATCCGTTTTTATCACACGTACGGAACCCCGAAAATGTTCTCTATCATTAACAATGGTGGACAAATGGATGGCATAACGGATAAATGGTCACGCGTGACATAAGTATCGAGTTTGTAGGTTATGTTATAGCCAAATATTTTGTATGAGGGGGATAGTTTGTTTTGGAAGATATTGGAACGTATTACCTACTAGTAAAAGTTCTTTTTGTAACTAACTCTCAAGTTTGTTTTCTTTGTAGCCTTAACCAATCGTCGTCATTTGACACACTTTGTTCCGTGTGTATGAAATTAGCACTCATGACTGATTCTCGTAGCTCGTAGCACCAATCTCGTAGCACGCGCTGCGGATGCAGATCCGTAGCGTCTCAGTCGTTGCCTCGGTGACATAAACTACATCTGAAAGTAATAAAAAGAAAACTAACATAACAGTGTAGTTTTAAATTCATAAATATAAATAGTTTTATTTTTGGAGTATTAATTGAACCATTTAAACACACAAAGATCTTGACATACACCAATTCAAAAAGGCTGTTCTTAATTAAATATTACGGCAAATTACACAATCTATGAGTACCTAGACGACAAATTATAATCTATCGACATTTATTTTTTTATTAAGTCTAAATATTAATTTGTTGAATTTTAATGTTTTTAATATATTGTTATGATAATTGAATGTGATGATAACGAATGTAATTTTATTGTTATAAATTCATTTTAATTTTGATTTGTTAACAATTCAAAATTAAATACAAATAAAACTAAATTTTAAAATTTAGTTTTATTTGTATTTATGATTGTTTTGTTGTATTTATTTTAGTAATTAGAATATTTGTGCGCCGCCGTTGACGGCAAGATAAAGCGTCAATTTTGTTAATATTAACATCTACTTATACTGTTTTATTTACTTATGTTCTACAAATAAAAATATTTGAATTTGAATTTGAGAACCTTGGGAGGTGAATGACTGCTAAAGGGAAATTCCATAAGAAAATCCATCTTTATTTTTACGTTTTATAAATCAGCTTGAAGAGTTTCATGTTGCACGCGCTTGTCAGCCATCCAGCCGCCATTACGTAAACCTTGTTGCGTATCATCAAAGGCGAACCCCTCCTAAGGGTTCGCTTACCTACTTTGAGAAACCCTGGTATAGAAAGTAGAAAAGATTTTTCCATGGGAGTACAAATTCCCTTAGAAAAAAACATAGATTTTTTCCAAGGGAATTTGTTTTTTGTTTGTTTGTTTGGATTTTATTTTTAGGAAATGTTTACCCTAAAAAAAATCCCCTTAAAAAAATCCTAAAAAAAAAAATTAAAAAAAGTAAATAAATCAGGGTGTGGTTATTTTTTCAGTCTGATTACTATATTTTAAAACATTACTCTCAACTTGAAAGAAAGCAATAAATAGATGGGACATCCTGACAAACGTAAGAACACATAGCATAAATGAAGAGGGACAACACAACATAATCTTATAAGGTAGAAAAGGACAGTCCATCGTTTCCAAGTCGTGTGGTCTCACGGTGGCTCGGGTGGCTCAGTGGCTCGGTGAACTCAATGAGACGGAAACTATAATGACCCGCAGGCCACGAACGAATGGTGTTTTTATGCGGTAACTGGTCTATACTTCTCGTGTTACGAAAATCATTACTAATATGATTAATATAGATGGTCAGTTTTTGGAGTGAAAGCCATTACTTTGTTTGGTAAAGCGTACCCTAGAAAAACTGCTCTGGTAGGCAATCAATCTGCCTAGTCTTTCCCCAACTATGTTGGGGTTGGCTTCCAGTCTAACCGGATGCAGCTGAATACCAGTATTTTATATGGAGCGACTGTATATCTAACCCCCACAACCTAGATACTGGGTAAAACGATACCCCTTGGTAAGACTGGTTGTCAGACTTTCGGGCTTCTGACGACCTGTAACAACTGTCAAGGATCCACGAATGACAGCCGGGACCAACGGCTTAACGTGCTTTCCGAGGCACGAAGGCGTCTTGGTATGTAAAGATGGTCACCCATCCACGGACCAACCCCGGCAAGCGTAGCTTAACCTGATGAATCGACCCGTGTGGCTGTTATTACTTAGCCACGAGCTCCTCCTTAGCCACGAGCTACCAAAAATCATAACCCCCTTTTGGGCATCGCCGCAGTCGGTTAAAAATATGGACATCGCAAAAATAAAAATAAGCACTATAAAAACGCCAAATCTACTACACCTGTATTATCCAACGGATAGGCAGAGTGTAAATGATACACACCATTCGCCATTGAACGAAAAATGTCCTTTAAAACAATGATTGGTATTTGTCATTACTCAGTATTTTCAGACTTACACGCGGAAGGAATTGCAGACGCAGCGCGCGAAAATGACATCATTTATTCATTTATAAAGGCTTACCAATTATACACATACACAGCACTAACCCGAAGCCTGTGTAATAATGTAGATTTCGCATCATGTATCTAAATTATAGGAAAACACGGCACTATCTATTAGCGTAACTTTGTATAAAAAAAAAAAACACAAAAATAAATTAAAACAATTAAAAAAGAAATGAGTACTACGTTATAGCTTAAAATGCTGTTTTTTTATACTATTTAACGATTTACATTTTATTTAAAGATACTTTTCAAATACCACCGAAAACATCAAGATAGATATTGTGGAATTATAAATAAATAAATCTTTATTGTGGAATTGTGGAGAATTTGAATACTACAGTACTGCTTACAAATGCTGTTTTTTTTTTTAATAATATTTAACGATTTACATTTTATTTAAAGATACTTTTCTTAAATACCACCGAAAACATAAAGATAGACATTGTGGAATTGTGGAATTATAAATAAATAAATCTTTAGTGTGGAATTGTGGAGAATTTGAATACTATAGTACAGCTTACAAATTTTGTTTTTTTTATAATATTTAACGATTTACAATTTATTTAAAGATACTTTTCTTAAATACCACCGAAAACATCAAGATAGACATTGTGGAATTGTGGAAATTGTGGAATTATAAATAAATAAATCTTTATTGTGGAATTGTGGAGAATTTGAATACTACAGTACAGCTTACAAATGCTGTTTTTTTTTTGTGATATTTAACGATTTACATTTTACTTAAAGATACTTTTCTTAAATACCACCGAAAACATCAAGATAGACATTGTGGAATTGTGGAAATTGTGGAATTATGAATAAATAAATCTCTATTGTGGAATTGTGGAGAATTTGAATACTACGGTACAGTTTACAAATGCTGTTTTTTTTATACTATTTAACGATTTACATTTTATTTAAAGATACTTTTCTTAAATACCACCGAAAACATCAAGATAGACATTGTGGAATTGTGGAAATTGTGGAATTATGAATAAATAAATCTCTATTGTGGAATTGTGGAGAATTTGAATACTACGGTACAGTTTACAAATGCTGTTTTTTTTTATAATACTTAACGATTTACATTTTATTTAAAGATAATTTTCTTAAATACCACCGAAAACATCAAGATAGACATTGTGGAATTGTGGAAATTGTGGAATTATAAATAAATAAATCTTTATTGTGGAATTGTGGAGAATTTGAATATTACAGTACAGCTTACAAATGCTGTTTTTTTTTTTTTTATAATACTTAAAGGTTTACATTTTATTTAAAGATAATTTTCTTAAATACCACCGAAAACATCAAGATAGACATTGTGGAATTGTGGAAATTGTGGAATTATAAATAAATAAATCCTTATTGTGGAATTGTGGAGAATTTGAATACTACAGTACAGCTTACAAATGCTGTTTTTTTTATAATTCTTAACGATTTACATTTTATTTAAAGATAATTTTCTTAAATACCACTGAAAACATCAAGATAGACATTGTGGAATTGTGGAAATTGTGGAATTATAAATAAATAAATCCTTATTGTGGAATTGTGGAGAATTTGAATACTACAGTACAGCTTACAAATGCTGTTTTTTTTTTTATAATACTTAACGATTTACATTTTATTTAAAGATACTTTTCTTAAATACCACCGAAAACATCAAGATAGACATTGTGGAATTGTGGAAATTGTGGAATTATGAATAAATAAATCTCTATTGTGGAATTGTGGAGAATTTGAATACTACGGTACAGTTTACAAATGCTGTTTTTTTTTATAATACTTAACGATTTACATTTTATTTAAAGATAATTTTCTTAAATACCACCGAAAACATCAAGATAGACATTGTGGAATTGTGGAAATTGTGGAATTATAAATAAATAAATCTTTATTGTGTAATTGTGGAGAATTTGAATATTACAGTACAGCTTACAAATGCTGTTTTTTTTTTTTATAATACTTAAAGGTTTACATTTTATTTAAAGATAATTTTCTTAAATACCACCGAAAACATCAAGATAGACATTGTGGAATTGTGGAAATTGTGGAATTATAAATAAATAAATCCTTATTGTGGAATTGTGGAGAATTTGAATACTACAGTACAGCTTACAAATGCTGTTTTTTTTATAATACTTAAAGGTTTACATTTTATTTAAAGATAATTTTCTTAAATACCACCGAAAACATCAAGATAGACATTGTGGAATTGTGGAAATTGTGGAATTATAAATAAATAAATCCTTATTGTGGAATTGTGGAGAATTTGAATACTACAGTACAGCTTACAAATGCTGTTTTTTTTTTATAATACTTAACGATTTACATTTTACTTAAAGATACTTTTCATAATTTACCACCGAAAACATCAAGATAGAAATTGTGGAACAAGTCATTACATCTTCTGAAGATATAGGATAGGGGCGCATTGTACTTATCCGTTTTTGTTTTTTGTTTTTTTTTTTTTTGAACTCTGACCGTGGCGGACGTCTAGGCATATTCATGATCAGCTGTCTCACCAAATCTGGGCAATGCATACCTTGAATCATGACATAACATAACATTACCCGTAGGGTTACCTAGAGAGGTGTACCTATAGTACCTACACCCAATGTAATTTTTACTTACTAGCTGCGCCCCGCGGTTTCACCCACGTAGACCGGGATAAAAAGTAACCCGTGTGTTAATCCAGGGTGTCGGCTACCTCCACACCAAATTTTATCAAAATTGGTTAAGCCGTTTGAGCGTGAAGAAGTAACACACATACAAACACACACACACACTCAAAAAACAATGAACCACCTTACGTACACACAGCAGCAGGTCAAGCTACTACAAACTCTCAAATTTTCTCATTCGACTTTAAATTTTACTATCAATATTTTAAGGTTTAAAATCATTTGGAGAAATTCGACATCGAAAAGGGAGGATTCTAAGACGGGTGTTATATTAGGTATAGGCCATCAATATGTGGTAATAGTTTTTATGTAGCCATAAAGATGGTCGCTATAATCAGCCTCGAGCAGTTCATTGTTGGGTTTATAAGCAATGCACGGTAGTGAGCTTGCGCTAACTGCATAAAAATAATAATTTCCCATAAAACCACTACAAAACTTATATCTCATTACGAAACTCCTGTAAAATATAAATAAATAAACACAAAAATCTGGCAACACCAAAGTAAACATCCTCAGCTACTCCGCCATAAAAAAGTTTAAAGAGTGTGAAACATAAATTTTAAATTACCGTAATGTATTCCACCACCCGCCATTTTTGTGGAGAGAGGGCCGCGCTCCGCAATTAGGTACGCCTCGTTAAACGCGAGATCAAGACCTAATGAGCCACGTGTATGGTTTAGTGCACTCCCAGGATCAAAAATTATAATCCAGCAACACCAATGTAACCTGAACTCGAATATCACGGCTGGTAAAACGACCGCTGGATCAACATAAACTGGTTTTTCCAACCGCGATGACAGTCGGTTGACGTTTGACGCTCTGTGAATGACACGTTAAATTCGTCGCAGTCCATATTCAAAAATGATAGTTATTTTCGCCACATAAGGTGCAATTTTGATTAAATGATAAACAAAGAGATACCGTAGGTAAACGTAGATGATATTTTAAAAGTGTTATTCGACATTTCTGGTTGAAATAACGTTGTCATGTCGAAGCGTGTGGAACGTAACGTCGATTTTGATCGTTAAACTTCGGGATTAGGTATTGAATCGACCTTAACCTTAAGAGAGTGCTGGTAATGGCTGGAAATACAAAGGAAAGGACTGTTCATTGTGAGGTAGGTAGCTTAGGCGAACTACACTTTACAAAAGGTATCCAATGGATCCGGTAAAGACCTGCCCGGTCCTAATACATTGAATTCCTTGGGAAAACGCTTTTTGGTCTATTGAATAGTAAACTGAATAAATACAATATACCTAATTATTATATACTGAAAGGAAATAATCTAAGTATTCAAAAATATATCAAATATCGATGCAAAACAAAGATTTTGTTTCAAAAATCGAATCGGCCAACCTCCGTGTTACACACCGAATAACACATGGCGAAATTCGAAATTTAAATAAGCGTTCCATTCCTGTTTCCCTCGCGTTCAAATTAAACAGGCCCGTCATTTTTTTTTCAGACGCCATATTTTTATGGCGGCTATATTAAATTCGTAGATTACAAAGAATAAAAAAGGAAATAAACGTCAAGTGCGAGCCTTTAAAAGTGTATACGGCGTGAAATGTGTCTACGGATTGGGCTTTAAAGCTTTCGATGAGAGAGTATAAGAATAAGCTGAAGCGGTAAAGCGACTTTTTGTTATGATTTTATTGCTAAAAATTCAAATGCCTAAAATTAAGGAGTCCAATTACATCGAATTAATCTTAAACTGGGATACAGATTTTAAAGTAAAGATCAAATTATGAAAATGAGGCTTTTGGGCATCACAGTTATTCTAGACTTTCTAATTAGAATAGAAATTAAAATATAATTGGTTATTCTGATTTCTATTCCAATTCATGGCATAAGAACACCCTTAAGAGAGAATTAGGCGTAAGTATTCAGGCTAACCATAGCCGGGAATGCTGGGGTCTTTGATAGGTTAGTTCTAATGTACTTAGAATTTAAAGGGGCGTCTAATTATAAATAAAAAAAAAAAAAAAAAAAAAAAAAAAAATAAAATTCATTTAATTCAGGCAAAAACCCATAACTGTTACATGATAAAATAAAATTTCACAATACTGCCCCATAACACATCGGAATAAATTAAATGAATGGACGAATACAAATTGAAAAGGGTCAGAGAATAAAATAAAATAAAATGTCAATGCAATTCAAATAAACAAAGATGTATATGTTATAAAAAGATGTTATAAACTGAAAAATTCAACATTCTACTACCACGTAGTAAAAGGTGGCTCTAACTAAAGGTCTGACAAGTGTTGAAGAAAAAAAGCTGACCACTGACAGTGGCCGCGAATGGCCCATGTGTGAGTATAGTGCCACAAATTTACCTGACCCGGTAACGGTGGTGATGTCAGTGAACAAAATATTATAAACTCAAACTCAAACTCAAAGCATTTATTTCAATTAAACCAATTACAGGCACTTTTGAATTGTCAAGGGGTCGGTCAGTCAAAAAGATGAAGCTAGGCGCCCATTCCAAAGCATAGTAGGTACCTATGGAGAAGAACGGGCAAGAAACTCCACGGACACTCTTTTAAATCAAGATATGGTTACAAAATAATGGTTACATCATTCATGTTGAAATTTTACATGTGAGAACGATGCAGAACGTTAAAAGCGTCCTTAAAAAAAAAAACAATTCAAATATTTAAATTAAATTAAAATAAGCCGTGGCCGCTAAGGTATAAGCCTTTTCATAGTGATTTCGTTAGTTCCAATTAAAACCACCGGGTCAGATAAGTTTGTGGCATTTTACGGGCGGGTTACACCAAGGGCTACGTTATAATTTCCGTCAAAGTTAATATACTATAGAATGACTGACATACCTGCTGTTGCACCGTCACGTCAAATGTGACTGTAATACATTGATATTCAACGCGTCTGACAGAAGTGAGAGATTTTTAACAATAACTTTAACAAGCGAAGCGTGGGCGGTTAAGGTTACAGTTAAAGTTATGATGTCAGCTAACAAGTTGTCTAATGGAATAACCCATTTTTTGTCTAACAAGATCTTTATCAAGGGTGGGTTGCATCATCTTACTTTAACAATAACAAACATCGAAATGAAGGTACGATTTTGGTTATTGTTAAAGTAAGACTAAGTAACTAAGACATACTACCATACTTGTCGCTTAAATGAAACAGCCGATCTATTCTGTCAAAATCTCCTCATGAAGTGAGCTTGTAGTGACCAGGGATCCAGGGATTGACACTATTCAGATAGACAGCTCACTTCACCTAAGTTTTCACGGTGAGATTTTTACAGAATAGATTGGCTGATTTACTTCTTCTACTTAAACAGTGTTCATAACAGCTTGAACTATTTAGGTGAAAACACATACATCTATAAGTATCTATATTTCTTACATATAAAAATCAATTGCCGTGCATAAGTCTTGCTGATTTCAAAAACGGCTTGACCAATTTGAATATTTGTTTTGTTTTGATCGCTCTAATACGGGTGGTTTTAAAAAAGAAGAAAAATAATAGGAGAAAAAAGGAAATTGAAAGACAGGACAACGTCTGGCGGGTCAGTTAGTACTTATAATAAATTAAAGTCGCTTTTCGTGTCTGTCTGTATGACCGCGTTGTTCTTCTAAACTATGTAACGGATTTTGATGCTGTTTTCACCATAATTTTGAAATCTCGATGATCTCGACTTATAATATATAAATCTTGATGTTTTCTGAAGCCCTCAAACCGTGCGAAGCGGGGGCGGTTCGCTAGTCTAACAAACTAACAATAAATCTAAAATGCTTTGTAAATGCAAGTTATAGCTCAAGACGATGGTAAGCGCAGTTTGTCAACTTGCATTGCATGCACGTGTGACGCTAAATTACGCAAGCTGTATCACATAGTGAGACTACATAAATCTAAGCTGGCTGTATCTGAATGTGAGCTGGAACGGTTATTGTGGAAGCTAAATGCTAGGTTACTATGACTTGCTGACTTTCGGTCATAAAGAAGTGTGAAAATTAAAAAAAAAACTACTAAGAGTAAGACAAGACCAAAGAAACGATAAATGAACTTCGGTAATCGGACGAGAACCGGTGTGTTTAACTTAGTTATAGACGTTGACGTTAGATAAACCGTATGAAAGATGATATGGCTAGAAAGGGGGTGACTACTGAGATGACAACTAATAGAGAAGTATGGAAGAAAAGACATGTTGCGCTGACCCCAAATAAATTGGGATAAAGGCAAGGGGATAAAGGCAAGGTAATGATGGTCATAAAGAAGTGTATCTTCATAGATTACTAGTAGTAATTAAGAATCCGGCTCGAAGGACCAAATTTATGTTAAGGTTTGTTGATGGCAGCAGGTTGCTTGAAGGAAACACTTATGCACCAGATACTCCTATTTATTATTCTTTGGATCTTAGACACTTTACGATACAATTAGTTGAGTTATTAATACTAGACAGGTACGTGTGGTGACGACGAAAAACTCAATTTATTGTGTTTTAATTCTTATTTCGCCCCGCTGCCGCTGCCTCAAACGCTGTTTTCCCCGCCCCATTGCGATGTTATACCTCTCCGTATACTCTACGTGATGAGTTGTATATGTTCATTCCCCATGTAATTGACTCCTCTAGTACCTACCTACCGCGGATTCCTTTTATATTATCTCCTGCTCGTGGTTTATTGGGTAAAGGGCCTTTATTTTCTTTGATATATTTTAAAAGGAACCGGGTTCCTAATAATCAAACAATCTAGCCTATAAGACTAATAACTAAATTAAATTTTTACTGATAATTGTTTTAATACACTGGTACTTTATTGAATCCGGTTAGACTAGAAGCCGACCCAATTATAGTTGGGAAAAGGCTATGTAGATGATGATGGTGCCTTTAACTTTTATCCTTGATTTCAGCTCAAACCAAGCACATCTATATAACTATGTATGTACCTATAAATATGGATGTGCAGGCGTAAGAATTCAATACTGTATTTTCTTTCCCCCTTTTGAAGTGATAAATTGTAAAGATATGTTTGTGTAATACAATTGTACGCGTCGGATACATGTCGAGACATCTCGATATCGGCTTTCTTTGTCACGTGTCACGTCTCATGAGTGTGACAAAAGATGTGTTCAGACATACATTACGACAATGTTCAAAGGTTCCATCGTTTATTTTTGGAAAATACCGAACTTTACCGAATTAGGGTGAATTCGACTAAACTTTTATACCTAGTACTCGTATAAGTAATAAGTCTTCCCCTTCGAATAAATTTTGAATTTTTGACAGTTTCTGTATACAAAAACTGTCAGTTGTTAATTTTATTCCACAGATAAAAGATAACCGACTTTGATCAAGTATTTTGAATTTTGAATCGGTACAAATCAACTGCCATTTCTTATATTATAGTATATTTAATCCAGCTTACTTGTATAGGGTCAGTGGTCATTTGGGTGTTAAAATATAAATTGATAACTTTTTACTTCCCTCTATTTAGAAAAGAAAAATGTTTTTTTTTTGGTACAGTCAACAGTGAAAAGCTAAAAACATAAGTTCAATTGGTACGTCCCACGAAAATGTGGTGACTAGGGCTGTCACAAAATTTAATACAACATAATTTCGCTTTGTATAAAACATTAGATGTTTTATAAAAAGCTTCATGAATAAATTTCATAAGAAATTAGATCTAGGTTATACCTTATTAGGTTACTGTTTTACTTATTTATTTCATTTCTTAGCTTGTCAGTGAAGATTAATCTTAATATATAAAAAGGAAAGTCCTGACTAAGTGACTGACTCATCAACGCCCAACCATTGGACTTAGAAAGCTGAAATTTTGCACAGAGGTGTCCTTTATAATGTAAACAAGGAATAAGGAAGGATTTTTGTTCCCGTGGGATATTTTTCGACATCCACGGGGGCGAAGCCGCGCGGGAAATGCTAGTTCTGTATAAATACACAATACATGGTATTGTGGCATAGCTTGGGAGAGGCTTACATCCAGCAGGGGACTGCGATAGGCTGAGTTGAACAGACACAGAGACAACGCCACAGACATCATTTCAGCCGAAAGACCGCCACTTTGACCGGTTCAGTGCTTTCCGCATCCACCGGATTTCTGCGGCCTTTACAAGGTCATCGGTCCACCTTATGGGAGGCCTTCCAACGCCACAGACAACATTACAGGCTAAATATTTAATATCCTCTTTTCACTATACACAATTAATCTTCACTGACTTCTATTTAAATATTTGCAAATAATATTCGATGTTCACAAATATAATATAAAATCATTATAGTAAGTACTGAGGCTTCTATAATAGGTATGTGTAAGCCATGTATTCACATGGTCTACTCATATTACAGAAGATATTGCAACGACACAGAAGACACTCCAGTAGTTATGACATGCCGTCCTACTTCCACGTGTCATCTAATAGTTCGACATTTTGCTGGTTTTTTTTACGTCTTTTTATATACAATATAATTTTGGGACAGCCCTGAACCGACATCGGTAACAGCGTAGCAAAGCATTGATGTTCGCTATTATTGGAGGGTGTTTTGTGATAAATGCCTCTTATATTTCATATGCTATGCGACGAAAAAGATAAAAAAAAACTGTGTCTTTGGCGTATGTACCGTTAGTATTTTTATTACTTTCTTTGGTGTTACAAAAGCAGGATAAAGTGGGATCTTTTAAGATAAGAAATGAAGTTATCTTTGAAATTGAGGTTAAAGATAATCCTTACCTTTTTATATGGGAAGACTGAAGGGTACACAAAGTTACGAGGCAACAAATTCCTCGAGCAAAATTGTTGACCACGTTGTTGAAAAAACGAATTTGACAATTCCTATTGCCCGCAGAAATGTTAAAAATATAAGTATTTCTTGAAACGATTGCTTTTTCATTGACATCATTACCAAATCCAATTACCTACGAAAAAAACTTTCAACAATAAAGTATTTCCATAATTGCATAGAAATAAGACCCCATCAGGTACCAGGTAGGTTTCATTACAGCCTGGTTTTATAAAAACCTTGCAACAAATGTCTGGCTAACAATTTGGAACATTTAACATCTCAAAAACATCCTGAAGGTACAAAGGAAAAACTCTTTTGTAGTGTTGGGGAGAAGGGAATTGCGAAAAACAATTGTTGTTCGAAATTCAAAACGGAATGAAGGAACGAATGACTATTGTCTATGACTCTGTGCTACATCTTTACGTCATTTTGTGTCGTTTTAATTGTTTGTATTATGTAAAATTTCTTTAGAATGTGCTGACGCTCCAATGTAGGTACAGTTAAATGAAAATAGAACAGCCTTATATGGGGAAGATCGGGGAAAGCTAAATGTAGATGGCGTGATCATAGCAAGGTCCCTAAATTTGACATTTCGTTCATTCATGAGTTTGGTTTTATGGGTTTTATTTCACTATTTCGTGACATAAGTTCGTACATATTATATATTATATTATATTAGAATGTGTCGGAATTTAAAACCTTAAAAATTTCCTCGTAACCACTTTCTTCAAAATGTTTCGAATTCTGTTTATTTTTTTTTTATCTTTACGAATAGCTTTAGTTTTCTTAGTTTTAGTTATCTTTACGAATAGCTTTAGAATTTACAAGTCCGTGATAAGGCCTGTCGTACTTTATGGATCGGAATGCTGGGCAGTAAAGAAGACGGATGAAAAAAATTGCATGCAGCGGAGATGAGAATATTGAGATGGATGTGTGGAGTGACGAGAATGGATAAAGTGAGAAATGAGTATATAAGAGGAAGTTTGAAAGTGGCGCCAGTGACAGAAAAGTTGAAAGGAAATCGCTTGTCTTGGTATGGGCATGTAATGAGGAGAGACGAAACGCATGTGACTAAAAGAGTGATGAATATACATGTTGATGGATGAAGAGGCAGACGAAGGCCAAAGAAAAGATGGATGGATTGTGTGAGGAATGATATGAAAGAGAAGGGAGTGAATGATAGCGTGACGGTTGACAAGGGAGAATGGAAGAAGAAAACGTGTTGCGCCGACCCCAAGTAATATGGGATAAGGGCAGGAAGATGATGACGAATAGCTTTAATCCACAATCTTTTAATTTTAGGGCCTCTCGGGAAATGGTAGACTCCAGTTTCGGAGTATTTAGAAAAACAACAACGCGTCATTTTACAAAAATAAAATAAAACCACCTCACGCCTTATATTATTAGCTTGTGTTGGGAACTAGCTACGACGGCGCCATTTTGACAGTTGCCTTCCCCATTGGGTTTTAATGTACATGAGAACTCATTTTAACAAAAACGTTACATTTAGCGAAGACGTCAAATCCTTGTTTTACCCGTTTATTTTTTTATTATCTTATTACCTTATTTTCTTATTACATTATCTTATTACCTACGATGGCTACGACCCTATTCAAGCTCTTTTATACCTGTCTAGCTGACCCGACAGACTTTGCCCTGTCCAAATTTCATGAGAAAATAAATTTCATCATATTTTTTTTTGTGAAGTTTTCCTATGTTTTAATAGTTATTCTGCTATTCGGGGCGGAGACAAATCCAACAAATGAAACATCGTAAAAATCGGTCCCACCGTTCTTGAGTTTATAAATGGTGTAAATAACCCGACTTTGTTTTAAATATGTATTTTTGACAGAACCAAGTGTCATTTTCGAATAAAATCCTCTTCATAAAATAAAAGAGAATCTGGCTGATAAGTAATTAAATGAAACTGACATTATTAAAATTTAAATTATGAAGGCAGCAAGCATTTTCGGTTCGTTTCAATTTTAAATACACTCCTACCAACTTATTTGTGAAATGGCGAAAATTGGAACTACGGCCGTCATGTTGAAATGCCTTCGATTGTGCCGACGCATGTCATTCGATTGTGTCGACGCATCGACGGTGGCGTCCTCTTTCAGTTCACAGATATGTTGGTAGGACTGTAAGTAGCTCCTTTGTAAAATCAAGTTTGTGACATTTATTTCAGTTTGGCATTATTAATATCAAACGCTACTGATTCAGAGTAGCTTTTGATATTAATTAATATATTATATCAGCATATTTTCCTTTGAAATCGGATTTGTTAGGCTTTTGTAGTAATTATAGTTTTTGCTTCATGAACTTTTATTCAACACTTTTATTACCGATTTTTATTTCATGGTGCCCTTACGCATACCGTTGTGTCCACAAGTGTAGACAATTATGAAGTCTTTTAGAATACGGCTGCGTTGCCACCAGAAATGAGCGAGGATGCGTAGCGGGGGATGTGTGTAAAAAAACTAACTGTGCTAGCGGTGAACGGTGTGCAAATGTGTAGCGCGAGGATGCGTTGCTAAACTCGAAACAGTGTGCAAATGTGTGGCGCGAGGATGTGTGGCTCTTTTCAGTTACGAGTGCGGTGAGGTGTGGTGGGAGCGGAGCGTCCGTCTCTAGCGCACATCCCTCGCAACACATCCCTAGCACAAATCCTTCCCTTGTTTTGAACATACAAAAACATCGCTCCGCCGAGCCGTTTCCACTAGAACCGCGCCGAGCGCGGCTAGGTAAATGAAGTGATTCCATTGGTTCTTAACAAACACATCCCTCGCTACGCATAGTCGCTCATTTCTGGTTGAAACGCAGCCATCAGACTAAGGGACAATAGAGTTACAAGCCATAGCAAAATCTATATTACTATACTAGCTTGACTAGTTTCTGCCCCAGAATTCGTTCTCGTGCTTGTTTTAACATAAAACAAGAAATGTATGCCGAAGCCGAGCTTTAGGGTGCTTTTCTACCGGAGATGTGCTATGCAGCTATGCTGTGAGGTTGTGAAAGCTAAGCTACGAAACTAACTGACCGTTTCCACTAATGCTAAGCTGTGTAGCGGAGCGAGTAAGATGTGCTATGAAGATGCGCCGCCGCGAGGTAGCTGTGCGCGGAAGATGCGCAGCTCGAACTATGCGATGCATCGACAGTAGGGAAGGCACTCGCGCATTCATAGCTCCCATCCATAGCACGCATCCTTCCTTATAAAAAAACTTAGCTTCGTTGAGCCCGTTTCCACCAGTGCTATGCTATGTGAACCAATGAATATGATTGGTGGATATCAAATGCATCCATAGTAACGCAGCATAGCGCATCTCTGGTGGAAAAACACCCTTGCCTATGCCTATGTAAGGGCAGGAATACACATGCCTGAAGCTATTACAAAACTATGCAAGTAGCTGGCATGCCATTGTGACATTCACTAAGCTACTTGTATAGTTTAACGGCCGAACCCAATAACCTATCTGTCACCAGTTTTGGCATACTGGAGATAGAAAAACCTATTTATAACGTCCCAATAATCCAAGATAGATAAAAGAAAAGAACACGAACGGTCGATAGGAACGTAAGGACAGATAGAATTATATTGTCTGTCATAAGTAGCGGTTTGTTTTTACTGACAGTAGGTTATTGGGTTCGGCCATTAGAGTACCTACTTACCTCTTGCAAATATAAATGTTATCAATAAAAAATTTTATCTCTTTATAATATTAGTTAAGATAAGAATCCTGACAAAATAAAAATCATAATCCACACAAAAAAACTTGGTCCTAATTCCTTCAAAACTTGCTCGATTATATCTCGATTTTCTCCCAACAACACTAGTCTTTAACTCAGCTGGTCCTTTGATCCGAGTCCTTTTGTATCGCCCGTAGCCGTAAATGGAGTCACGCGCCGTCTTATATGTCACGAATCGCACCAAACTCGATCTTGTTAGGTATCGAGTGATATCGATTCTGGATTATATGCCTTTTCGGAGAGTAGGTACACGTGTGAACCGGATTTCGGCTAAGTGGGTTAAAGAGGGCTGCTCATGTAGTGTTCGTAGGGTTTTTTGTTGGGTAGAATGAGGGTAGTTGTATGAAGTTAGATTATGGTTGTTGGGAATGGTTATGGTGCGTTTGGGTTAGTGTACCAGCCGGGTGATTATATGCCATGCAAAGCATGGATGAAGTAAGCGATTGTTTAAAATCAAGTTTGTTCTCCTTTAGAAATGGAGGACACTATGCGACATGCGATTGCGACAGCTCAGCGACTGAGACACAAATTTCATGTATACAAAATGAATGAATTTATTATTTTTAATTTTAATATTTAATTTAGTTGTTTTATTTTTTATCTTTTTATTACGGTTGCTTTTTAACGTGCACGTCTTTCTACATTGTCCTCACATGTATATTTTCAACATGAACGATGTAACTAATGTTTTGTAAAAATATTATGATTTAAAAGAGTGTCCGTGGGGTTTCTTGTCCGTTCTTCTCCATAGGGATCTATTACGCTTTGGAATGGGCAACTAGCTTCATCTTTCTGACTGACCGACCCATTGACAATTCAAAAATGCCTGTAATTGGTTTATTTGAAATAAATGCTTTGAGTTTGAGTTTGAGTTTGAATGAATGAATAAATGTGATGTGTGATTGAATATGTATGTGTGTGTGTGTGTGTGTGTGTGTGTGTGTGTGTGTGTTTCATGTATGTGTGTGTGTGTGTGTTTTTTATATACTCTGCAAAGCTCCACACCTTGGCATCGTGTTACAGAGTCGCAACGACAGACTAGGGGAGTCGCGCGCTCCCGTTACTTGTTCGCAGCGAGTAGTCGCACGGTGCACACGCTCATCGGACTACAGTCGGATGCACTTCGCCTTCGCGTGATAAGCATCAAGGCAAGTACAATTAAAAGCTCCATATTCACTCCTACTCCACAGTCTCTCTCGAATACTCGAAAAAAACGTTTGCTTCCTGCACGACGTCTGTCGTAACGACTAGTCGCAGATGCAATCGCCAGCTCTGCGTCTAGAGGCGTATTAAACAGACGCAGATGCACACGTACTGCATCTTGTTGCAGCGACTAGACGCAGTGACAATACGCACAGCTTGCACAAGCACTTAAATAGTATACATAAGATTATAACATAACATCACACCTGAAGGGTTGGGCAGAGGTGTATCTATAGTACACCCACATTTAGTTAGTTATGTTTTTAAGCCCCATGTAATACGGGGCGAGCCTTTACATACCGAGACTCCTCCGTGCCTCGGAAAGCACGTTAAGCCGTTGGTCCCGGCTGTCATTCGTGGATCTTTGACAGTCGTTACGGGTCGTCAGAAGCCCGAAAGTCTGACAATCAATCTTACCAAGGGGTATCGTATTACCCAGTTAATGGGTTGTGGAGGTCAGATAGGCAGTCGCTCCATGTAAAATAATGATATTCAGCTGCATCCGGTTAGACTGGAAGCCGACCCCAACATAGTTGGGAAAAGGCTAGGCAGATTGATTGATAATACGGGGCGAGCCTATTGCCATCAACCGGGAAGTAATCCGGACTCCGGGTTGCTACTGAAAAATTCTAGATGGAAAAATCTAATAACATTTTGCCCGATTTGAGAATCGAACCAACGATACCTCAAGCTCAGCAGTAGCGGTTGCGACCACTAGACCAACGAGACAATCTAAATAGCATACCTTGATAAACTACACACATCAAAAGTGTCTAGGGATCAAGTACATTTTATCGCTAGCTAATGTTCTAAAGTAGATTGCCAAACTGAAAACAATAAGTAATGAATTTCAACTAAACAAGCATATGAATAGTTACGTGATCC
Organism: Cosmia pyralina; assembly: GCA_946251885.1. Taxonomy (NCBI): domain Eukaryota; kingdom Metazoa; phylum Arthropoda; class Insecta; order Lepidoptera; family Noctuidae; genus Cosmia; species Cosmia pyralina. The sequence continues at coordinate 21,154,594 of OX276360.1, forward strand.
TGGTATTTTTTAAATGCCACATAAATTTATAAAGTCGAGGAGCTCGTGGCTAAGTAATAACAGCCGTACGGGTCGATCCCTCAGGTTAAGCTGCGCTTGCCGGGGTTGTCCGTGGATGGGTGACCATCTTTACATACCGAGACTCGTCCGTGCCTCGGAAAGCACGGGTCCCGGCTGTCATTCGTGGATCTCTGACAGTCGTTACGGGTCGTCAGAAGCCCGAAAGTCTCACAACCAGTCTTACCAAGGGGTATCGTATAACCCAGTCACTGGGTTGTGGAGGTCTGGTAGGCAGTCGCTCCATATAAAATACAGGTATTCAGCTGCATCCGGTTAGACTGGAAGCTGACCCTAACATGATTGGGAAAAGGCTAGGCAGATTGGTAAATTTAAAAAGTCGTTTCCATACAATGTATCCGATTAATTGTGCATTCCCGGATTTTCTGGTACACCGGGATTTATATTAAAAAAAATAAATTATATTTGCTCAGCCAATAATTAATTTTAGTCAAATATGCATCCGATTATTCGACCTCTGGGTAACACAACTGAAGATATGTATAATGGTTTACTATTACACTTACCCTTTTGTGGAATGCAGGCGTGATGCTATGTCGTGCTCAGACTGAATAAAATCCGGCCAAGTGCGTGTCCGACCGCGCACAATGAAGGGTTCAGTAGTTGGGATGAATTTATCCCAAGAACAAACTTGACACTGTAGTTGAAAAACATGGTCTCCCATACATTCCAAATGCAAATGTAAGTTGGTTGACTATTACTCGTAAACTTGAAAAGCCTACTTAGCTATGATAGTTTTCCTTTTAACTTCGTTATATACTTATACTACAATCGTGAACTTTTTCACCCATCCAAAAGTAACCGTTTATGTAGCAGGGGGGACACTTGACTCTAACAAAAATGATCACTTTAAAGCTTAATATTTCAGAAACGGATCCCTAAATCGAAAAATTGTTTTAACAAACCCACAATATTTTTGAGAAAAAAAAAAATGTTTACGTGTATAGAAGGTACCCTAAAATTTTTTTTTTCATGATTTTATTTTACCACTTTATCGGCGTGATGAATATGTAGCTTTCTAGTAATGAGAGTCTTTGAGCTAAGCTGCGGACGGGCAGACGGACGGACATAGCGAAACTATAAAGGGTTCCTTGTTAACTACTACGGCACCCTAATAAAAACTAAGATATAGCGCTGTCAACAGCAACGTGACGTCACGTTTCGGGTCTCTTAGACATTTATGTGCACGTAGTGACGTAGTGAGGTTTAATTGTAGTTTTGTGTAAATGTGTGCGTACCGTGTGAGGTGAGCGAGGTGTACTTTTGCGCATGCTTCACTGTAGTGTTGGCAGCGCTGTCTGGGTTTTTTATTTAATCTGAGACGTTATGTTATCCTTTTACTATACCTACCGCAAGTTAAGACCCTTACTTCAACTCGGCGCCTGTACAAAATGGCTAACCACACATAAAAGGTAGGACAGACTTAGGGTAAGTTTTGTGACTAGGTCAGGCGATGTCCTAGATTTATTTCCTACGTTTTAACTTAGGTCTAGGCTATAAATTGTGTCTGTGGGTTGAATGTTAAAATGTTTGTCGACAGTTATATCTTTATCACTCTTTTGTGATAAAGTACTGTCTTTTATCATCTGCCTAGCCTTTTCCCAACTATGTTGGGGTCGGCTTCCAGTCTAGCCGGATGCAGCTGAATACCAGTATTTTACATGGAGCGACTGCCTATCTGACCTCCACAACCCAGTAACTGGGTAATACGATACCCCTTGGTAAGACTGGTTGTCAGACTTTCGGGCTTCTGACAACCCGTAACGACTGTCAAAGATCCACGAATGACAGCCGGGACCAACGGCTTAACGTGCTGTCCGAGGCACGGAGGAGTCTCGGTATGTAAAGATGGTCACCCATCCACGGACCAACCCCGGCAAGCGTAGCTTAACCTTGTCGATCGACCCATGCGGCTGTTATTACTTAGCCACGAGCTCCTCTACAGTACTGTCTTTTATATAATTTAGAATAGAGAATGTTCATTGTTGGTTTGTTATATTCAATGTCATAAAGACACAAGATTTGCTTGTTTATTTCAGACCTTATTAGTAACACGCCAAGCAGATACTTGCTACAATACGTTATAGCAATAATGTAACGTATTGGAACTCTTCTAGGAAGAGTTCGTCCAGAAGAGTGCAGCAAAAGGGCATAGATGAGCTTTCAAAGTTCTGCGCCCTAATTGCGTAACACACTATCGTAATCGGAAGTTGAATCATTTTGAAGCAAATTGCTAAACTATTGTTTCATATGTTCGAAAAATTTGTCTGCTCACCGACGTTAAACAACGCAATAAATGTTGTTGAATTATCAAAATAAAACCGATTCCGATTGCTAGCCGATGTAGCCTATCTGAGTGTTAGCCCCCGTTCCCACGGGCGAAATAAAATCGCGGCGGGATTTTATCGCGCACTGGAGTTTCAACTCTCGTTGTTGAGCCGAGCGTTGAGAATCTAACTTAACAATAACAGAGTACATTCTAGCCCGTCGAAAAAACACACTGTTGGTTTTTGCACTCTCGGCGTTAAGCAAAGCGTTGAAAATCCAATGCGCGAAAAAAAATCGCCGCGATATTTCTTACGCAACTGTCCCGCTGGTCATGTGTGATTTTTATGATACAGACACTTTATTAATTTAGGTAATTATTAATAATAAACTATTCCATAAATGGGTAATGCTAATACACAATAGTAAATTCTTATACAACTGCTACTATTTACACTAGGCACTAAATCAAATAATTAACACAAAACATAATAATAGGTCTTTACCTATGAAATTGCCGTTTTGTATGAAAAAATTTAAACGAATTTTTTTCATGCATTTTTTATTTGTATTAATCGAAGTAATCACCCATGCAATCAATGCATCTTTGCCAACGCAGTGGCAGTTTATTGATGCCCTTCTTAAAGAAATCAGCTGGACGGGAGGCAACAAATTCTTCAAAGGCATTTTGTACTGCCTCTCGGGTATTGAATTTTTTTCCCGCCAAGAAGTTATCCAAATTCTGGAAAAAGTAGTAGTCTGTAGGCGCAAGGTCTGGTGAGTAGGGCGGATGACGGAGAGCTTCCAACCCCAGTTCTTGCAACTTGGAGACCGTCTGCTGTGCAGTATGAGGTCGCGCGTTGTCGTGCAGGAGCAGCGGAGACGAGCGATTGACCAATGCTGGTTGGAGATGTGCCAGCTTCTCCATCCTGTGTTCAGTTCTTCACAGTACACATCTGAAGTAATGCTCACCCCATTTGGTAAGAAGCTGTGATGAATCACACCGGCGCTAGACCACCAAACAGTGACCATCACTTTTCTAGGGGTAAGTTTTCGTTTAGGGCATTGTTTAGGTGCTGAACCAGGATCCAACCAACTTGCTGAGCGCTTGCGGTTATCAAACAGAATCCATTTTTCATCGCAGGTAACAATGCGGTTCAAAATTCCTTCATTTGTGTGTCTGTTGAGCAGTGCAAGGCACGTCTCGACGCGTACTTCGCGCTGGCGATCATTGAGTTCGTGGGACACCCATTTGTCAAGCTTTTTTACCTTGCCAATTTGACGTAAATGGACCAATATTGTTTTGACGCTAACGTCGAAAGCTGCTGCTAATTCAGCCGTAGATTGTGTATCATCAGCTTCCACAATCGCCTTTAATTCGTCATTGTCGACCAAAGTCTTCGGACGACCGCGTGGTTCATTTTTCAGGTCGAAATTTCCAGAACGGAAGCGAGCAAACCAATAACAAGTGGTGCGTTGGTTTGGAGTGTTAGTTCCGTAAACGTCGTTGATGTTGCGTGCCGCTTGTGCCGCGTTGCTGCCACGATACTCATATTCCATAATTACTCGAATTTTTAACGTATCCATGATGACGAAAAAGATTGAAATGCGATGAAAATGTAACACTAATCAATAAACAAATGACTACTTTTGGAAAAAAAAATCCATGTTTTTAAAATAAAATTAATTTGAAATTAGAATTCTTAGCCAAACAAAAATTATTTTGATTTGAAATGGCCAGTACTGCAGAACGGCAATTTCATAGGTAAAGACCTAATATCACGTCTGTAATCTCGGAAGGTTTAAGCAGAGCTGTACAGTCAGCAACAAAAGTCGATTAACACTTGTGTTTCCTAAATCTTAATTAAAAAAAAAAAAAAAAAAATCAGAACAGATGTATCTAATTTTCAATGGCAAACAAACAAACATTGCATTGCATTATCAAACTGCCAATTTGTCCATATCCAGTAGTGCTATTCTGTAAACATCTCACCGTGATAACTTAGGTGAAGTGAGCGTGAAGTGAGTCGTCATTTCACCTGATGCTAGGGGTTGACACTATTGACAGCTCACTTTAAGATCACTTCACGTAAGTTTTCACGGTGAGATATTTACAGAATAGCACTACTGCACTCTAATTGCGTAACACATTATCGATCGGAGTTGATTTCATTTTGAAACAAATTGCTAATCCATTGCTTTATATGTTCGAAAAATTTGTCTGCTCGACAACGTAAATAACGCAATGAATGTTGTTGAACTGTCAAAATGAAACCAACTCCGATTGAAAATGTGTTACGCAATTAGGGTGCCGGTTACCAATGTGCACATCACAAATACATCTCTAACCCACTAATTTCCTATCAATCACACAATTACTGAGCTCAATATCTCTTCCATCCACATCGATTAGGTCATCCATTGATCACTCCAACGACCGAAATCCTATACAAAATTCGCATCCAATTCTGCCAACCTAAAAACGAAAATCTCGATGCAAATTCACCTGACATCGTGCTCCCATCATGCCAACTTGACAAAAAAATCAATGGAACGGAATAGAGTCGTGTCCCTTCGGAATATAAATCAGAATTCGGTATGATTGATTAGTCGGTTCTGGAGCGTGATGTGTGAATGAGGCACTATTAATCAAGTGTTTCTACGATTGGTATGGAAGGTTGTGAACTCGTGACTGATAGAATGTAGAAACAGATGTAGAATATGTACGTGTACTTATTTATTTTTTAGGTTCGCCAATGAATGGTACCTACACACGGCTACATATCAAGCTATACATTTCCAATTTCAGTTGATCTCGCATTGTATAGAATTTCCGTACAATGTGAGATCAGCTTTAAGGTAAACGCACACTTGTTCGCGCCGAAAGAATCAACCGCGTTCCTAATAAATCTTCCGACAATTCGTCCGATTCGGCGCGGATAATGTGCGAGGTTTGGGTGCTTACATAAAGAAACAGGTTTCCGGTATGGGCGGGTTCGGTACCGATCGGTGCAGGTATTCATTTCTGTGTTACCTTATGCGCTCACTTATAAAGGGATAGGTTTAAACTTGTCGCACAGATTTGTCTGTACCGGCAACCTGCTTCTTTATATTTGCACCATTTCATAGGATTTCATAGGATTGCTTGTTACACAAAAAACGAAAAACAATTGTAAAGGAGATTATAGGAAGCTATTGTAAAATTCTACCGATCAGCTATAAACATAAATATCTTCTAGCAGTAAACCATCATGGTACTCAAGAGCATAACTTATCTCATGTACTCAATGTTTATAATACGCGATCTATGGCTGCCGGCAAATTCAAGGTACCCAGAGTCACCAATTACTATGGTGACAGAACTTTAAAAAAACGAATACCATACCTATTGAATAGCCTGCCGGCAGACATAAGGAGCGAAGCCAATGCAAACAGGTTCAGAAATGAATTAAAAATATATTATTTGGAAACGTTAACTACAGTGCTACCTAAGTGCTAAAGTAAAGAGTTTAAGATTTTAATGTGTAAAGTAATAATAATAAAGACTCGCCAGCCCCCACAGTCAAACTATTGACATGGTTTTGTGGGGCTTAATATATTTATAAGCTAAGTAAATCATTGTAATAATAATAATACAACTAGTTCTATAATTCGATTCTTTCGGCTTCTTCGCTTCGTTCGGCTCAGATAAGTGTGCGTTCACTCTTAACTAGAAATGTATTGTTTGATACGTAGCCGTGTGTACATGATAATGAAAAACGCTTAAAAACTTCAAAACGTAAAGACTTTCACAACATACACATTCAGTATAGGCAATGAAGACTTACAGTGTCGTCTACTGTTTGACCTTAAAACTCATGTGTTTTTTGATGTAATAAAATTTGGTCTAAAAAATACGAAAATAATCTATCTAAAGCCCATCAGGACTGCTGAGGTACCTGCTACCCTTTAGTCGCCTTTAAACCAAACATTCTCATGCCATTTACAAGTAACTATAAGCTCCATTTACACGATGCAAGCTTATTGCTTGTGACATACCATAAAATTGAAGGGCAATAAAATTAACTGCCGCCGTCTAAACAACACTCACAATATTGTTGCAATATACGGGCAAGTTATAGTTGCCGTTTAGAAGTGGTATAGGTGTAAACGCACGTACAATAAAATTGCACGTACAATAAAATCGCATTCAATTCTGGCATGCAAAATTTTCTATCTTTCAAACATGAGCGAACGAAACAAGACGTTCAATAAAATTGAGTGAAATACTTGGCAGCGCAAATACGTGTAATACTTGAATCAATTGTACAAGGACGCGCAATTCTGTATTTAGACGTGGCAAAACTTGTATGCAATAATCGCCTTGCAGTTTTATTGCCTTGGTGTAAGTCGCATGCAATTTTATTGAATGGCAAAACTTGCATTCAATTATTGTATGCCATTTTATGGAATCGCACGCGGGTAACACTTGCATGCAATTCATTAATGGAAATAAAATTGAACGTGCTTTATGCCATGCGATTATTGCTCTTGGACGCTCCAGAAACTTGCACCGTGTAAACAGAACTTTATTCTAATCCATTGTAAGTAACAGCTGTTTTAAGGCTAGGTTGTTCGGGCCTGTAGGCCTTTGAAACGCTACCTCCGCCTCCCCCAAATGTAGCGCGACGTGTTTATTTACGACGCTCCGCCGACGATTTCGCGGAAAATCTATGCTACAGTGTAAAATATTTGCAGTTGATCAACTTAATTAGTTTTTCTTAGGTCGATTTTTTTTCCTTAGGTTTACATTTTATGGTGTCTACGGTGGAGTGAACTAAGATTATTACATAAAATGTCGTTTTGTTTTCACATTATCAGATAACTGTACCAACACGATTCGATAACAATAGGTACAATTATTATCAGCCCCATGATATTGGTGAATATCGATGACCACCGCGACACGACAAACAACCACACTACTAAGTCGGCGGCAGTTTGAAAAAGTTTTCTCAATTGAAAGAATGCCCGCTAATCTCACCCCGCACTGTCTTCGCCGGTAGATATCGTGCCGATATCGGTATCGGTGTGTGTGGAAATCGGTTATCATGGTATGGGCATGTGATGCGGAGAAATGCAGAAAATGTCGTCTGGAATGTTTTGATTATGAATCTGGATGACTATACGAGTAAGGGAATACCAAAGAAACGATGGATGATCTGTGTGAAAGATGATGTGGCTAGAAAGGGAATGACTATCGAGATGACGGCTAGAGAAGTATGGAAGATAAAAACAAGTTGCATCGACCTCAAAAAAAATTGGGATAAGGGCAGGAGAATGCTGATAATCGGTATCGGTCGTTGTCTACGACGATATAAGTGACATTAAAACACAATGTAAAAGCGAATTATTCCATTACTTCATTGGGCTGAGTAGGAAACGAATATAGCAGATAGTTACAGATTGAACCTTTGCAACCCCGTGGTTAAAAGTTTGATTATCAACTGTTATATTTTTTTCGATTCTTTTTTTTATATTTTGTTATATACCTACTGTTATTTGATAGTTCGCATAACGTTCACAGAAAACATGAAGTTTAGGCCTCTTATACCATCTATATTTAAAATAAAAATAAATATTAATCGTTAGCTGACAGTTAATGAGAAATCCCGTGTGCACAATCTACTGTTATATTTTTTAGCGATAGCCGGGTTCATCAGAAATAATTTGTAAGAATCACTCAGTGTATTCGTGTTATGCCATTAGGTATTACGCCTGTTCGTGTCGTTCCTGCATAGGAACGACACAAACAAGCGTTTGTTTATTTATCCACTAAAAACGAAAAACTTCGCAAGCAGTGGGAAGTTGCTACTGAAGGCTGCGCGTTTCGACCTCAGGACAAGCTGCTTCGTCGTCGGTCGCTTGCTCCCGCGTCACCAGTCCTAACTCTCTGTGTATTTTGGCTGCTGAGAGAGACCACAACTACAAACGTACTGTAAAGGAAAGTTTTTATAAAATGTGGCTGTTGTTTTAGTATATTGTGTGTCTAACTTGCATCCCCTATAACCCCTTTAGTGACTGAATAAAAAAACATTTTTTTTTAGAATGGGCTAAAAATGGTCGTACTGTTTTGCTTATGCTGCAAACATATTCTTTTGTTTTTGATGTTGACCACTGCTCATGAAGATCAGTAATTATTGACAACTACCTAAGAAGGAACAATTGCCGTACTTTATTATCAAGGGATGTACCTACTGCTACAGCTATAATTTATCGAATCTAGTATTCCTTAGAATAATGAATAATTAATTTTGATGTCATAACATCAAAATTAATTTAGTATATTGTCTAACCGGCCCCGCTCATGTGGGATTGCCGTCCCATAGGATTATTTACCTAAACAAAAGTGCAAGTATCAATATGTTATAAGTTACAAACCAACAATAGGATACGTCATCGACGAACTTGCTTTAGAACATGGGCACTGAGTGATACGGTTACCGCCTAACCATGGCTACGTTCACAAAGCGCTATTTTTCGAATGTATAGAACACGATATTTTATCGTATGCTGTGACTTTTTGTACTCAAAACTGATCATGGGGTGTCGTTTTTATGGTTTTCGAGGGAGCCAAAGCCGGTAGTGAAGTCAACATGAAAATTCAAGATGGCGGATGTGAAAATTTTGTGTTTGTGTTTTAAATCATACGTTATAAGGAACTTCATTCCTGACGGTGGTCCCCGACCGCACATTTTTAATTTTTTCTAATTTTCACTGTTGTTGCCAGAGTGAAAGTTGATTATTATTAGTATCCAACCGACAACCGGACACATTGTATTTATATTATGTGTAATTTATGTAGGATATGGTAGTAGACTAGTAGTGAAGACAGTTCGATGGAGAGTGAAAATACTAGTGTGGATGAATCTGATGAAAAATCTTAGAAAAATGTCTTTTAAAACTTCTTCATAAAGGACCACGATAAAAAATTATAAACTACTCGCGCTTGACTATAATTTTATCGATAATAATTTGCAATGTGTCTTAACACTATCGTAAGATGACAATTAAACGTCATCATACCACATATAAATAATCACATTTTCGAAAACGATATTATGAATTAAAACTATAATATAATTACGAGATATTTTTTCTAAGCTATCGCAATTTCATATCTAATGTGTTCTTCGTTTATTCGATTTTTTTTGAACAACTGCAGGGAGAGCGACTTTTTAAAAATTTTGACACAGGTCCAACCTCGATGACGTCCCGCAGGACTCTGACCGCGAGCGGATTTAGCCAAATTTACTAATTTTGAGTTTATTTAAAAAAAATCTATTAAACTCAAAAATCCAACCGTTAATTTCCCTCCGAAATACGATTACCTCATGATACATGCAATTTTCATAACATTTTATGCTGTAATTAGGAAATGAAACGGAAAATGGTTTTGAAATCGACCATGTTTCGGATTTTTTTTTTATCGAGGAAATTACAATTTATCGTGTTTTGAACCGTTAATTTCCCTAAAGCAAGGATGTAGCTATGGCATATATTTTTTTCAGGACCTTAATACACTAATTTGACCATTTAAAATTGATTCTGAAAACAGGAAAATTGGGATAACAACCCGTTAAATTAGGAAACAAATCCCTAAAATAAAAAGAGGGTTAGTGATGGAATCAAAATGTAACCCTCTGCTCGCCTCACAGTAAAACTTACTAGATTTTTGTATAATATAATCCTTGTCATAAATTGTGAACATTTCGGGAGACTCCTAGCTAGTTATAACCCCCCTTTTAGAGAGCATACGTTTAAATATGCTAACTTAGAGTTAGCTTTTAAACCCAGACAGTAAGCCGTATTTGAATTAATGAGGTTCTGTACATAACGCATTGTTTTTATGAATGAAGTGAAATCTAAATTTAGAATATAAGAAAATAATAAATACTTCTTATTGTGACAGTTTTTTTGGACATAACCCTAAAAATCAGGAGACTAAAGTGGAATCGGTCTGGACACATCATTAGAGGGATGGACAAAATAATTACCCATTGGTACCCAAGAAACGGCCGAAGAACGAGAGTTAGACCACAGAAAAGATGGAACAACATGGGGCAGAGTGACCAAAGAGAGGCAGGAATGGAGGAGGTCTGGAGGTCTGCAAATTGCAAAACATTAACGTAAGAAAATTTGAATTTCGCGGGCTACCTTAGCGCATCCCCTTATAATGTCACAAACAAACATTGTACTAACAAAATTAAAATGCAACTTTACAAGACTTTCGTTCCACGAATTTTAGCACAGAACTTCAAAAAAGCAAATTAGTCTGCAGACAAGAATTACTAGCTACGATAGGTATTCAGGAACCTTTCTACATCGCATGAAAGCGTAGTTACTTTCTCTGAGATGACTTATAACTTGCATGAACGAGATAAACCGAGTCCTTTTATACCAGGATTAAAAGAAAATGTGAATTTCACGTTTCTAATTACACCTCTTTTTGACTTTGTCCTTCATGTCATACGAATGTTACTCATCATTTGGGAGCTCCTGAAGGGAAATCATCACACAGCCTATGGACAATTGGACATCTGCAATATCATTATATCATTGGGTATCGCTGGTACGCACGGCTACAGATCAAAGCTATAGAAGTAAAAAGTAAAGTAAAAAAGTTTATTGATAACATAAACATGTTTACACTAAATTGGTATGACACTGGATCCCGCACTGAGATACCCTGTGTCGCAGGATCCAGTCTCTTTCGACGATAATATGAATTTCATATTTTTTATCATATCAAGCTAGGATTTCCTTACAATGAGAGGTCAGTGTAAACTGGAAATGTATAGCTTGATGTGTAAGTTGCAATTCTAGATACAATACTGTAATGTCGCATGTGCCCGTGAAATGCATTTCAAACTTGTATATGCTGCTAAAATTTAACAGGTAGGTAATGGTAGGGCTTAAGACGCGGTACCACGGATTGCCTCAGGCCTCATAAGATCGACGGTCCCCACCCCCTGTCGGCCTGGCTTGGCGCATAATAAAGATGCTTCTTATGTGTTGATCTATTACAAATACCCATCACTGAATTGTGTCTGCCATTTGCTCCAATACCGCACCCTAACTGCGTAACACACTATAGATAGGAATCTGAATCATTTTGAAACAAATTGTTAATCCATTGCTTCATAATTTGTTCGAAAAATTTGTCTGCTCGATAACGTAAATAACGCAATTAATGTTGTTGAACTGTCAGAATGAAGCCAACTCCCATTGGTAGTGTGTTACGCAATTCGGGTGCTGATCAGAGGGTTTGACAGCGAGGCACTGAGGCTTTGCAATTGGCTTCTACATAAACATCTGTATGACCTACAGTTAGTTGTTTCGGGGCTATGACAGATTTGCGTTAGTGAATTTGTGATAAGAAATTAAGACATAACGCGATAGGTGGTAGGGTTTGAACCTGTATGGAGCCCTTTCACGGCAGTCGCGCTTGTTGTCGCAGCTTGCATCCTGCAAGAGGATGGCAAAGCGGACTGCCGTGAACGGGCCGCTTTATTCACCAGTTCGAGGAAACAGCCGTTGGGTTCACTATTTAAAAACCGGTCAAAAAGGGTCGGGTAATAGCGAGTTGGGCTCGCGCACCGACGGTTCCGATTTCAATAAAAGTGTGCTACTTTTTTAGAGACATCGTTTTATTTTTCCTGTAATCTTTACATAACCTTCTATCATATGAAAAATTCGGGGGGAACGGTATTTTTTTTTTACATTTTTCATCAAAAGTCGAAAACAATACTGCCTAAAAAAAAAGAAAAAAAATTGAGAATGTGCAAGCAGCGTTCTTTCGTATGATACCCCACATGCCCTAGTAGCCACTTCGAATTTTTATGACCCCTTTTCAGTCCATGTTGCAATAAAAAAAAAACCTTATCTGCAAAATAGTTGGGCAAATGTCATCTGAAACTGTTCCAAACAAACAAGTTGATAGCATTAGTAGTTCCTGAGATATCCAGCTGTGACAGTCGGACAGACAGACAGACTGAGTCGCACCATAATCCATAAGGGTTCCTTTTTACTATTTTGGTACGGAACCCTAAAAATATTCCACCTCGAAGTTAAACAACCGTCCGTGAAACAGAACTCATGCTGCATTGTCGACAGTAATTAAAATCATAAAGGCACAATTTCCCGCCACTCACCCTCGTAATTTTTACGACATTATTACGTAATAACTCAGTAAATCCAACAAACGTAATGTAATTACACAAATCCATTGCTCACAAATTAGTTGCCGACATAATTTATTTTGAAGTCTTGTTGAGTTATACAGGGTGTGTCAAAAGCATTCCGGTCACGCACTGCGACGTGTGGACACCCAGTTTAAATAAATGTAACTAGAGATATTCACCCTTTTTACACCAGCTTTTTATGAAGTTTATACTTTTTTAGATCTAGATTTTGGGAGACTATGACTGTGACTGGCTTGTTGATCTAGTGGTTGCCAGCGTTGTGGCTACTAGATCCATCACTGGTCATGGGCCATTTAATAAACACCTCTTTGTCAAAGGAGTCATACACATGGCCTGCATGGAGGACGACGAGACAGCGGCTCATTTGCTGCTAAACTGCCCGGTGGTCGCCACATACAGCGCAAAGTACTTCGGTAATCCAGGAACCCTCCGTGAGGTTATCAGTAACACCAAGGCGTTGCTGGCCTTCTTTGAGTAGCTGGGGTGGATTGAATAATCAATATTCTCACCCGTACGCAAAATACGCGTATTGACGTGGCGTTACGGACACCAGCCCGTATTACCTATTACCAATTATTAAGCACTAGCTGCGCCTCGCGGTTTCAACCGCGTAGAACGGGATAAAAAGTAGCCTATGTGTCAATACAGGATAGAAGCTGTCCAAATCGGTCCAGCCGTTTGAGCTTGAAGAAGTAACAAACATACAAACACACTCACAAACTTTCACTTTTATAATATTAGTGTGATTGCGGCTGAGTGTGGATTAGGGATTCTAATAAGAAATTCACAGTAGCAGCTGGATTTATGCTCTAGCTCGTTTAATATCGGCATCAGCACCATATTAAAGGTAAAACATGGTGTTCATGCAACATCCTCCGTGCCTCGGAAAGCACGTTAAGCCGTTGGTCCCGGCTGTCATTCGTGGATCTTTGACAGTCGTTACGTGTCGTCAGAAGCCCGAAAGTCTGACAACCAGTCTTACCAAGGAGTCTCGTATTACCCAGTAACTGGGTTGTGGAGGTCAGATAGGCAGTCGCTACTTGTAAAATACTGGTATTCAGCTGCATCTGGTTTGACTGGAAGCCGAACTCAAGAGCGTTGGAAGAAGGCTAGGCAGATGATGATGATGGTGCATATATACCTCTTCGAGGATACAGGAATTCCATGTGTTTAATCAAAGAACCAGTTTACCAACACAATATAAAAAAATACCGGTCAAGAGCGAGTCGGACTCGTGCACCGAGGGTTCCGTTCCGATTTCTGAAAAAGTGTGCTATATAGAAACATCGTTTTATTTTTCCTGTCATCTTTACATATACTTCTATCATATAGAATAATTTCAGTTTTTTGCAAACTTTGGAGAAAGGAGGGATTTTTTTTTGAGGGAGATTTTTCATCAAAAGTCGAAAACTATGCGGCCTAAAAAAAAAAAGAAAAAATGATTGAGAATGTGCAAACAGCTATCTTTCATCATTATGAAAGATCGCTGTTTGCACATTCATATACATGCCCTAGAAGCCTCTTCCGTCCCTGTTGCAAAAAAAAATCTTAATTTCAAATTGATAGTATTAGTAGTTCTTGAGATATCCAGCTATGACAAACGGACAGACAGATTGAGCCGCACCATAAGGGTTTCTTTTTACCATTTTGGTACGCAACCCTAAAAAACCAGCGCCACACTATTTAAACTCCGTTTTCTAAAAGCAGCACGAGTTCAGTTTATCTTGCTCCATGCAAACAGCGAGTGCTTGCTAATTCCACTTTATTTTATCACTACGTATGATAATGTCCGCTGTGTCGTTTCTGTGCTGCAGTTTTGTTTCACAATCTAGCCATAGAGGGCACTAGTGTCCGCTTTGTCTTTAACCATTAAGCTGTATATAGTACGGTGGGTATTTTACGTTAGTTTAGAGACGACTGCTAAGCTTGTGGTAGAGGGTCAAATTAAATTAGCTAGCGAAACTCCGCAGACGTGATGAAAAAGAAATGAATTTGATGATTTTTTTTGCGGGGTCATCAACCGCAGTTAGTGTAGTCCCATGAAATATCAGTTTAAAAGTTTTTTGAAGTGAAAGTTTCTTTATGTACGTTGAGCGATTTTTTGTAGGGGGAATCTTACAGGTTCGCGTTACCGCGTCACCGCGACATGTTATGCATAGTTGTTTTCACTTCTTTCTGTCGACTGCCATTTTTTTGTTGTGTAATCTTCACAGATGAAATTGGTGTCGATACTTAAACACGATAAAAAAAAAAAACAGATGTTCTCAACTCATACTTCAAGCACACTTCAAGTAACAAAACTGATAGCTGTCGTTGAAAAAACCTTCAAAACGATTTATTTTTATTTTTCGTGTTTAGATATCGGTACCCATAACGTCTACAGAGTTTCGCTAGCTAATTTAACTTGACCCTGTAGATATCACCATAAAGTGACGGGTGGTAGAATATTGTTGTTTTTATAGTGTCTAAACTCTAATTAAATGGATTCCTGCAGCAGCTTTAAAGGAGCTCCTATTTCTGTCATGAAGTATAGGTTTTAGAGGTGGAGGTAGAAACAACATGGAATGAATTATATATTTAAGACGCGGACTGACTACGATTTTAAACGGCACACAACCGCTTAATCTATTGTCACCATTAGCTGGCTTGAAATAACTAATAACATAAAATATTTTTTTATTATTAACGTTGTTCCATCACAACAACGTTAATAATAAAAAAATATTTTCTTGGTATAGAACTCACACCACGTACAATATTAGGTAAAATGACTCCACGGACCCGATCCACACCGCGCTCTCGTGAGCGGATAATGTTGAAAATTGAAAATAATATTTGTGTTGCCGAGATGTGACTAAGCTGCGAATGTGCATTTATTTTCCGGGTTTTTTTTACATTATTCAGAATATACACAATAAATTAAATAATTGACCGGTTAAAGTTTAAAAAAAAAACCGGCCAAGTGCGTGTCGGACCACGCACAATGAAGTGTTCCGTAGTTGGGATGAATTTATCTTAAGAACAAACTTAAAATTGTAGTTGAAAAACATGTTCTCCCATACATTCCAACTGGAAATGTAAATTTGTACTCACAATATTGATAGATTTACCATGTAATTTTAAGACCACAGACTTCCTATAGGTTTTACTGTAATCTACAGGTAAAGATCTATTTTCTGTATTTTTTTCAAAATTTTTAGCTTAGTAGTTTCGGAGATAAGGAGGGAAAGGTCAATTTTCGTCTATTTTCTTAAATAACTTTAAAACAATTTATTTTAATATTATAAAAAATATATATTTGAGACTCTCATAGTAATTTCATTTTATATGCCACATGGTGTTGTTTGAAAAACTTTTTTTTTTATTTTCTTATTTGCCCCCCAAAAGTAACCTCTATATTCAAATTTAATTTATTTACTTTACCCGTCCGTGTTTGGGTCACAGAAAATAATATGTGTACCAAATTTCAACTTAATCGGTCCATTAGATTCGGAGCAAAGACAGACAGACAGACGGACAGATAGACAGACACACGAGTGATCCTATAAGGGTTCCGTTTTTTCCTTTTGAGGTACGGAACCCTAAAAATGCTAATTCTATTAAATTCTTAAAAAAAATAATGTCGTTATCGCTGAAAATACAGAGATAACAAAAAAAAAAAAAAAAAGAAATAGATGTTCGAGGCCAAAGTTTATTTTTGTGGAACAACTTCCAAATTATTTATTGGGAATATCAAACAATTTTTTACTATTCTATTTGGTTAAATTTTTTCTTTAAATCCTTCTATGTCTACTGTATTTCTTGCATCGGATAGTTTCATTGCGTTGCGTCATACTCGACAATCCAAGAAACCATTTTTTATGAAGCTAATACCGCGCCTTAAATAATGATCTGAATCGTTTCTGAAAGTAAAAGGTATCCAAGGTTTTTTAAAAACTTAAATACAACTGAAACTAACTTAGTAAAAAGTAAAAATCTAATAAAATAAACTTCTGGCTGGACTGTTAGTCACTTAGTCTGTATGTGAATGTACCTAAGTCACCTCCATCGAGCTTGAGAGTAACAAGGAGATATTGTGCTCTTCAAGTGCTTACTGAGCTAAATGAGACTTACGAGTGTGTTAGAAAGTGGATTGTACACTAACCTTATAGGTATATATATCCACTTAATTAAAAGCTTTGTATGTCAAGATGATTATTAGTTATTTACTGTGTATGAACCTAGTTATGAACATGGTGTGTAAGGAAAGGGTTTCATGAAGAAAAGCACAGAAAGACAAGACTAGGTATTTATTATTTCAATTAGGCTTGCCAATAATTATTTATCTAAGAAAGCTATTTGTCCGTTCGCAAAACTAGGTAGACATGGAGAAGAACGAACAAGAAACTCCATGGGAACTTTAGTATTTTATCCATACATTTTTACATTAGGATCAGTCTCAATTAGGTATCACATTACCTTATAAATATAGATCAGATCATCATATATCATTTTTCTCAAAGTTAGCAACTATAACAATAGATAGGAATTGCACAATATCATGAGCAATATTAGTCGTATTATAACACATACAGAACAACATAGTTATCAACAATAATCAAGATATAATATTATCAATCAACTTACATGAACATTGTAGTTAGATCTTTCACAAGATCCAAGAGAATCCATTTTACACAGAACTTCTGCTATGCAGCGTGGTGTTTTACATTGGCTTAGCCAATGACGTATTATAACTTTTAGCAACTTAATAATTACGGACATGGGACACCACTCATGGTCTGTCTGTACCGTTTAACAGTTGTAACCAAAAGACTTGGATGATAGGACCTCCTTAGCAGCTTTATATTTACGGCAGACACCAGAGGGTCTTTACCGTACGACAGCTAGCATAACGAGTCCCCCTAATTCGGGGCAGTCCCGTCTTTTATAGTCAAACTATTCCCACCTCTTGGCGCCATTTTAGACCAATCACAGATGGTTATACATAATTGCCAAATAACTTCTAAAATAGGTATTACTTAACAAATCATATATTGCGAGACTGTTTTAAAACATTAAGGGATCATTTAGGAATACAGTTATTGTTTATTTATAATCTAGAAGTAAGATCTGATACGATATTAGTTTCAACCAATCAAGGGTCATGATTTATTTCTGCCAATCACAGGTCGTGACTATTGTTACAAGTTATTTAGAAATAACTTGGTACATAGAAATTGCAATGTAAAATCATGAGAAACATTATTAGTATCATATTAATTATTACTTATTCATTTACAGTATTGTTATTATAATAAAGTCTAAACTTGATTATCAGTAGCCACCATAATTGTCTATTGTGCGACAACTCTACAATCGTTGTTGGTAATACGAGTATTTTAAGTCGCAATATAAACAATTAATATAAAATACATCTGTCTATGAAATATCAATCAAAGAAATGCAAATAACAATGTGTACATTTCTACATATAAAACATTAATTTACGTTTAATAAAATATCACTGAAATGTAACGTTTCCGAACGTCACTATCATCTTTAATCTGAGAAGAGTGATAGCTGACGTTCTATGACTTTGTTTTGATTAATAGGATCAATATCATATTATATTATAAGTATAACATTAATTATTATATTCGTGAAACATTAATTTACGTTTATCAAGTTTATTCAAATGTTACTGAAATGGAACGTTTCCGAACGTCACTGTCATCATTCATTCTGACAGAGTGACACTGACGTTCGTAATAAGATTATCAATAAACTATTCAATTACTTAATTATTCTCCATAAATACGAACAATCGTTAATAATCCAACACGGCCATACTGATTAGTACTTTGCTCTCAAAGGACTTACAATAACATAGTCTTAAAACTTCGTTTTTGTGCACTAAAATCTAACAAAGTAGTAACAAGAGTTTCATCTTTATAAACACTAGTGTAAAGTTGATAAATATTTATATAAATATGCATAATCCAACACTGCTATTCTGATTATTACTTCGTTAACGAAGTACGTACTTAGCACACAGAAACACTATCTGACTTATCAAGACCAAATACGAATAATAATAAGTTTTTAGTGACAGATTCAAATGTTCCAACTTTTTATGTTAATTTTCTAGTTTAGGTAATTAGATTATACTAAACCAATAACAATTACTATTTATCTAGACACCTTGTATGCTGCTGGTGTGAAAGAATAGTATCAAGTAAATAGTCAACCTGCGGTATAAATTATTATCAAATGAATAATTATTTCAGAGTAATATTTAGTTTTAACAAAACAACTGAAAAACAATAATCCATCTATCTAACCATTGAATCAAACACCAACTAGTATTCATTGTATAGATAATCCAAACAACACATCGCTCGGTCAATCTGACAATATTGGTGCAAACTGTATTGATCATCCATATTACATTTTCTGTTAATTAATTCCAAATTATAACATGGTTACTCAGTTGGCACCTAAGTACTCTACTTTGTAGTAAAAAGTTATAAGCCAAATCAAAATTATAGAGAACCACAGCATCAGTTCCGGCAAAATTAAAAGTTTATTTTAACCATACTATCAGTAAGCGCTTTGAAAGTGAAAAACAATTAAATAAAGATAATTAATAATAACCTTTAACCTTGGGACATATTTGTTTATCAACAAGTTATGTGATGTTTGCTAATTCTTACATATTAGTACAACGGATAAAAGAAAAATATAATTATGATTCATTTACTCTGTGACATAGTACAAACTTTAAATTCTGGCTTTACTACTGACCTATGTAATGTTTTTATTCATGTTAATCAGTTCTCCAATTTTCCTCAAAATGTATCATTATGAACACCAGAATCTAAAATCAGTATTTCTGTGACACAGTTCAATTTCTGTTAACTAACAGATTCTCAAAACAATATTAGAATCTTTATTATGCAATGTATCATCATATGTGTATACTTGCATTTTGTTTATGTGATGCTAAGCTCCATCCTATGTGAAAACTTGCATTTTGTTCTCAGCCCCATCTATGTGAGCACTAGAATCTCTTTCTAATGTCAAGCGGCATCCTATGTGAACACTTGCATTTTATTCTTAGCCTCCTTGTGAGCACTAGAATCTCTCCATAATGCCCAGCTTCATCCTATGTGAAAACCTGCATTATAATATTGTCAGCCTCATGTTAGTGAGAACTACAATCTCAAATTATTATTTCTAAGTTTCATCCATATGTGAACACTTTTATTCCATTGTCAGCCTCATTTTTGTGAGAACTACAATTTTAACCTTTCTTGCCAAGTTTCATCCTGTGTGAAAACTTGTATCCTATTCAGTCTCATCTTTGTGAGAACTAGATTTAATTATAATCTAGTAGGTAACTAACATAGTAACCACATATATAGTCTGCTCTTGTATCCTATTCAGTCTCATCTTTGTGAGAACTAGAATTAATTATAATCTAGTAGGTAAATAACATAGTAACCACATATACAGTCTGCTCTTGTATCCTATTCAGTCTCATCTTTGTGAGAACTAGAATTAATTATAATCTAGTAGGTAACTAACATAGTTACCACATATATAGTCTGCTTACGGATAAAAAGTAATAAGTACAGTTATTGTCAATTCTAGTAAATGACTTTTCAAAGTTTAAGTTTTAATTTGATCTATTTCAAATTCAATAAATAAAAAAAAACTTAAAGCAAAATGTTGCACAAGATTTAGGTACTTACTTTTGGATTTTATTATTGTTATTAGTAAAAACCATAACTATAAAATTTAATTTAGATTGCAAGGTGCTCATTTAATATGTTTTACCTGTTTTTAACAAAAAGTGATATAACTGCTGAATTCAATTATTTTAAAAACTTCATAAGCAAAATATTACAAGGTTCATAACAATAATGAGTTTATGACCTTTCCTCAGAATAATATTTACCATGTTATTATTTAAATTATAAAATGTAAAAAGATTTAAGTAACCATATATTTTTTTTTTTGTTTTGCAACTGATTTAAGCCATAAGATTATTTATTATGTTATACTGTTAGGTATATTTTTTGTCAAATATCACTTTTACAAACTCATTATGTCATTGCATTTACTTGGTTTTAGCAGTAAGCAGATGATATTAATTATTGATTTTATAAGTTAAGCTTCAATTTGAATTTTCACAAGTCAATTTTAGGTAATTAATGTTCTTTCAACTTACTCTTATTTAAGTAGGCAAGTACTTTAGGAATACTTTTATGCAAAATACTGGTCAATTTCATATAACAAAACCTGCTTCTTAAGTCTTTAAAATACCAGTTGAAGCTTAACTTTTATTGACAAACTTTTGTTTTAAAATTCTATTTTATAGACATAGGTTACAAAAACTTAGATTAAATAATAATAAAGCAGAGCCTCTAAAGGCATTACCGACTTTAGTTAATTTGTAGGTACCGCTGCTCCATTGAATTCTTGGGATGTTTTTTGAAGATTTTGTAGCAACTTGCAGCTCCGCAGGGACTGTGCTGGCTCTCAGATGGTAGCACGTTGTCATCGTTATGGTGAGGGTTGAGTCAACGACTCGCAGACACCATCGGCTTCCAGCAAAACACGGATTGCTCCAACATTGATCATGAAAATAGCAAAATAATATTCATTAGAAACCTTTTATGTAAGACGGAGCACTATCCCACTTCTGATGTTAGAAAGTGGATTGTACACTAACCTTATAGGTATATATATCCACTTAATTAAAAGCTTTGTATGTCAAGATGATTATTAGTTATTTACTGTGTATGAACCTAGTTATGAACATGGTGTGTAAGGAAAGGGTTTCATGAAGAAAAGCACAGAAAGACAAGACTAGGTATTTATTATTTCAATTAGGCTTGCCAATAATTATTTATCTAAGAAAGCTATTTGTCCGTTCGCAAAACTAGGTAGACATGGAGAAGAACGAACAAGAAACTCCATGGGAACTTTAGTATTTTATCCATACATTTTTACATTAGGATCAGTCTCAATTAGGTATCACATTACCTTATAAATATAGATCAGATCATCATATATCATTTTTCTCAAAGTTAGCAACTATAACAATAGATAGGAATTGCACAATATCATGAGCAATATTAGTCGTATTATAACACATACAGAACAACATAGTTATCAACAATAATCAAGATATAATATTATCAATCAACTTACATGAACATTGTAGTTAGATCTTTCACAAGATCCAAGAGAATCCATTTTACACAGAACTTCTGCTATGCAGCGTGGTGTTTTACATTGGCTTAGCCAATGACGTATTATAACTTTTAGCAACTTAATAATTACGGACATGGGACACCACTCATGGTCTGTCTGTACCGTTTAACAGTTGTAACCAAAAGACTTGGATGATAGGACCTCCTTAGCAGCTTTATATTTACGGCAGACACCAGAGGGTCTTTACCGTACGACAGCTAGCATAACGAGTCCCCCTAATTCTAGTTATTAGTTAGTTATTTATATATGGCATCTCGCAGTTGACCACTAAGGGTCGAGACTGCTCAACCGGGCGTTTCCTGTGGGTTCTTTAAGCGAACTTAAAGCCCCCGGCCAGGCCTAAAACTAAGGTAAATTATTAGTCGACTGAGCGTCGCTAATATCAATATGACAGCCAGACGGGGCAGGCTGGATCATGACGGGTCCCCCTAATTCGGGGCAGTCCCGTCTTTTATAGTCAAACTATTCCCACCTCTTGGCGCCATTTTAGACCAATCACAGATGGTTATACATAATTGCCAAATAACTTCTAAAATAGGTATTACTTAACAAATCATATATTGCGAGACTGTTTTAAAACATTAAGGGATCATTTAGGAATACAGTTATTGTTTATTTATAATCTAGAAGTAAGATCTGATACGATATTAGTTTCAACCAATCAAGGGTCATGATTTATTTCTGCCAATCACAGGTCGTGACTATTGTTACAAGTTATTTAGAAATAACTTGGTACATAGAAATTGCAATGTAAAATCATGAGAAACATTATTAGTATCATATTAATTATTACTTATTCATTTACAGTATTGTTATTATAATAAAGTCTAAACTTGATTATCAGTAGCCACCATAATTGTCTATTGTGCGACAACTCTACAATCGTTGTTGGTAATACGAGTATTTTAAGTCGCAATATAAACAATTAATATAAAATACATCTGTCTATGAAATATCAATCAAAGAAATGCAAATAACAATGTGTACATTTCTACATATAAAACATTAATTTACGTTTAATAAAATATCACTGAAATGTAACGTTTCCGAACGTCACTATCATCTTTAATCTGAGAAGAGTGATAGCTGACGTTCTATGACTTTGTTTTGATTAATAGGATCAATATCATATTATATTATAAGTATAACATTAATTATTATATTCGTGAAACATTAATTTACGTTTATCAAGTTTATTCAAATGTTACTGAAATGGAACGTTTCCGAACGTCACTGTCATCATTCATTCTGACAGAGTGACACTGACGTTCGTAATAAGATTATCAATAAACTATTCAATTACTTAATTATTCTCCATAAATACGAACAATCGTTAATAATCCAACAAGTGCGAGCCGGTCTTAAGGCGAGTATAGTATAGTTAAAATCTCGCTGCAGACTCGGTGATAAATCATTCGAGTGTTTCGCTCTCTTTCCCACTCACGGGCCTTATGGGCAGGCCACGCCCACACGTAGTCCTGTGCATTACTGCAGTCGATGAGTGATATCGATACTTTTATACATTTATAAATGGGTGATAGAAATAAATACACATTTTTTTTTATTTTATTACCAAATTTACTACAAAGCATAGTAAGTAAGTCTTCATCTTGCAGCAATTCTGCATGTTCCACACATTTTTGCCAATTTTCAATGGAGACATTGGAAATGGCTTCATCGACTAACTTCTCGACATCAGCTATCTTGAAGGTTTTGTTTTTCGTTGCAACTTAATTTTTTACTTGAGCCCACACCAACTCGATGGGATTGTACTGACAGTGGGATTCTGTTATCGATAATGGCCTTGAGCGCGCGCAACTAGCGCACATCCCTACTCCGATTATGATTTATGACCAAGTCTGCAGCGAGATTTTAACTATACTATAGTAACACCAACTAGCGCAACCAGTGAGAAAAAAAATCATAAGTCTGGAGATATCGAATGTTTTAAAATTTTTCAACAGGTTAACTGCTAATAGGGCTTTGAACCTAGGAGGTTTAGTTATTGATTTTTTTGACCTCACCTGACCTACCTCACCTGACTAAAAATGTGAACATATGAAATTTCTAAATGCTCCATATCTCCAAACTTGTGATTTTTTTTCTCAATGGTGGCGCTAGTTGGTGTTACTACAGTCAGACAAAAACTTCTAGAAACGGAACTAATTTTTAATCTTTGTCAGTGTTGTCTCAGTCCGTGTTTTATCAGACAACAAATGTGCATGACAACAATTAGCTTGATTTAAAATTAATATTAAGACTATCTAATGTTCTATCAGAAAAATGATTTTTAAAGTTTAAATTTTCTAATGTATGGCTAGTGGCGCCCCCATTTTTTTCACTCTTTTCTGTCGAGCTATACTCGCTTTAAAAAAATTTCACCACGATGCTTTTGTGAGACTTAATACTTTTTATTGTTCGATGTTGTTAGGGTTCCGTAGCAAAATGGTAAAAAGAAACCCTTATGGTGTGAAAATCAGTCTGTCTGTCTGTCCGTCTGTCACAGCTGGATATCTCAAGAACTACTAATGCTACCAACTTGAAATTTGGAACAGTTTTAGATGACCTTTGCCCAACTGTTTTGCAAATAAGAAAGAAATAAAAATATATATGTTTTTTCTGCAACAGGGACTGAAAGGGGGTCTTAAAATTTCGAAGTGGGGCTACTAGGGCATGTGGGGTATCATATTTTATGAAATAGCTTTGTTTGCACATTCTCAAAAATTTTTTTGTTTTTTTTTAGGCCGCATAATTTTCGACTTTTAATGAAAAATGTTAAAAAAAAATAACGTTCCCCCTGTTATCTCCGAAGTTTGCATAGAGGAAAATCTGTAATTATTCTATGTGAAAAATGAATATATATTTGTGTGGTTATGTATAAATTACAGGAAAAATAAAACGATGTCTCTAAATAGCACAGTTTTTCAGAAATCATCAACAAAAATTACATATAAATGATAGTACGAAACCGTCGGTGCGCGAGTCCGACTCGCTCTTGACCGTTTTTTTTGTTTGTAGTATAGAACTTTTGTTGGAACGTGATGTAGGCTCTATAGTGAGAAATTAAATGTCCATTCAGATTTACACTATGAATTTAATAATGTATTTACTACAACTAAACACGGTACAATTACTTATGATGATTAGTATGAAATGATATATATGATGATTGACGCGAGTAGCAGTTAGTAAACGACTATGTAATATGTGTTGTCGTGACAACGCGTGACTTCGAACTCAAGGTGACGGTGAACGTCATAGGTACTTATAAGCTCGCAAGTGGCGTGCATGTGTGGGTAAACATACTACTACATGTCCTCCCCCCTTTGATAAAGATAATTTAATAAAAGGGTAAACAAATAATTATCAAAAAACAATGAGCAAAGTGTAAACATAATAACATTGCAAATACCTAATAAAATGGTTTGGTGTAAAAGTGTATAACTATATACCTAACTCTTAATTAATAAACAATAAGACTCTACGCTAACATGAGGCATATAAAAACAACATTAGACAAATGGATACTTAAACTTTAGTCATTTTGTAAAAAAAAATTAAAATACATTGGTCATAATGTAACTACTTGATACAAAAGGTTCTTAAACAAAAAGGTTTTAAACTTTAAGTTTTAACTAAGTGGTAACGATAACACAAAAATAAATATGTTACAAGTTGATATAATTAGTATGAGAACGCCACAGAATTGTTTGTTTTGTTGGTCTATTTTAAAACACAACACTTCACCGCACTTCTCACTTGATATTTTTATGACTTTGGGACTGGCGACAAAAAATGTTTTAGATGGCAAATCTCACGGTCTTTTTCACGACGCGACCCGATCTTGTAGATCTTATTTGTTAATGCAGTCGCCTTCGACTGCATTAACAAATAAGTATTCTAGTAGTTAGTTCCTCTCTCTTTCCCTTGAAAGAGAGAGGAATCTTGGATGCTTGTATGCTTGAAATACTACCCTACTTTTGGGCTTCGCCGCAATAGCCTAAAAAGCTTAACTAGCATAATCAACCAATAATGTTCCCACTGTCAATTATGGAGGCCTTCTTCGAGAGAGAGTGGGCTTTAATCCATCACACAGGCCCAGTGTGTGTTGATAGATGTCACAGGTCTTCGAATGTTTGGTTCTAGGATATGCCGGTTAATTTCTTCACGATGTTTTTCTTTGAGTTTTTTTTTGAGAATAGAATAGAATTTTATTTTGCAAATATGGGTACATAATAATTCTTAAGATTACATTTAGCTCTGCCACATTTTACCAATCGGCATGCAAACATTTGAAATTATTTATATCACTATTATTACACTTATTTAGATCCATTTATAAATTACTTTTAAAAATTTTAAATCATCAACTTAATTTAAAATATATGTTTGTATTAAAAGGAAAAGTTAAAGTAAAAGTTAAAGTTTTAAGTTATTAGTTTGATAAAATAATAGGTCTTTACCTATGAAATTGCCGTTTTGTATGAAAAAATTTAAACGAATTTTTTTCATGCATTTTTTATTTGTATTAATCGAAGTAATCACCCATGCAATCAATGCATCTTTGCCAACGCAGTGGCAGTTTATTGATGCCCTTCTTAAAGAAATCAGCTGGACGGGAGGCAACAAATTCTTCAAAGGCATTTTGTACTGCCTCTCGGGTATTGAATTTTTTTCCCGCCAAGAAGTTATCCAAATTCTGGAAAAAGTAGTAGTCTGTAGGCGCAAGGTCTGGTGAGTAGGGCGGATGACGGAGAGCTTCCAACCCCAGTTCTTGCAACTTGGAGACCGTCTGCTGTGAAGTATGAGGTCGCGCGTTGTCGTGCAGGAGCAGCGGAGACGAGCGATTGACCAATGCTGGTTGGAGATGTGCCAGCTTCTCCATCATTGTGTTCAGTTCTTCACAGTACACATCTGAAGTAATGCTCACCCCGTTTGGTAAGAAGCTGTGATGAATCACACCGGTGCTAGACCACCAAACAGTGACCATCACTTTTCGAGGGGTAAGTTTTCGTTTAGGGCATTGTTTAGGTGCTGAACCAGGATCCAACCAACTTGCTGAGCGCTTGCGGTTATCAAACAGAATCCATTTTTCATCGCAGGTAACAATGCGGTTCAAAATTCCTTCATTTGTGTGTCTGTTGAGCAGTGCAAGGCACGTCTCGACGCGTACTTCGCGCTGGCGATCATTGAGTTCGTGGGGCACCCATTTGTCAAGCTTTTTTACCTTGCCAATTTGACGCTAATGGACCAATATTGTTTTGACGCTAACGTCGACAGCTGCTGCCAATTCAGCCGTAGATTGTGTATCATCAGCTTCCATAATCGCCTTTAATTCGTCATTGTCGACCAGTCTTCGGACGACCGCGAGGTTCATTTTTCAGGTCGAAATTTCCAGAACGGAAGCGAGCAAACCAATAACAAGTGGTGCGTTGGTTTGTAGTGTTAGCTCCGTAAACGTCGTTGATGTTGCGTGCCGCTTGTGCCACGACGGTACTCATATTCCATAATTACAGGAATTTTTAACGTATCCATGATGACGAAAAAGATTGAAATGCGATGAAAATGTAACACTAATCAATAAACAAATGACTACTTTTGGAAAAAAAAATCCATGTTTTTAAAATAAAATTAATTTGAAATTAGAATTCTTAGCCAAACAAAAAATATTTTGATTTGAAATGGCCAGTACTGCAGAACGGCAATTTCATAGGTAAATACCTAATATCAATTAGCAACGTTTGTTGCAGATGGTCTAAGCAATATTTACCTAAAAATAAATATCACAATTTTAAAGTCATATCAATAAAATAAAAACCTAATAGCTGTAATTACCATTTTTCTACAATATACACAAAGAAACCATTTAAACGTAAATTAAAACTAAAATCGACCATAAAAATCATAAATCAAACAAATAACGGTTTAAAATTTAATATTTGGCAACATCGACTCGCCGCCGGCAAGGCAAGTAATATTAATTTTCGCAACACTAGGAATTGATGTAATAAAGTTAGATTGCGTCGGATTCAACCCATAGATATATGAAAGAAGTTTCTATGGATTCAACCGGATTAAACCAGATACATGTATCTACTTACGTTATTAAAATATGTTTTGAAAAATAATTTTTAGGGTTCCGTACTTAAAGGGTGCCAACGGGACCCTATCACAGGTTCTGCTGTTCGTCCGTCTGTCACAGGGCTGTATCTTTTGAACCGTAATAATAGGTAGACACTAAATTTTCACAAAGAGTGTACTATGACCGTTACAAAAGCAAATGATAAAAATAAAATGATACGGAACCTTTCATGGTCCGACTCGCAATTGGCCACTTTTTTTGGTTATTGGTACAAAATTTGATTGTGTATCATGTCATGTGTGTTTGCGTGAAAAATGAAACATTGTATTTGTATTCAAAATGTGAATGATGAATTTCTGGTGAATAGGATTTATTGACAAATTGAAAATTTATTGTTTGCTGCTAGTTATTTTTTGTAAATAGTTTTGCGGATTGTTTGGTCGAATTTTTGTGTAAACTTTTTTTGTTTTTTTCATAGAGTCATTAGTTTCAGATTTGTGTACCTACTCACTAAGTATCTCTCTAAGTTAGCTTTTTTCTCTTAAAGTTTGATTTCGGAAATCATGACATTTTGGAACACATCTAACTTAGAAAGATGTATTGATGATTCTTATAGTTAAAATTATATAAATACATATTTGTTATAGCCGCGCATTATATTTTTATCAACATACAACCTGCACCCTAATTCCGTAACGCACTACTAATCAGAATTTGAATCATTTTGAAACAAATTGCTAATCCATTGCTTGTTAAGTTCGAAAAAATTGCCTACTCAACAACGTAAATAACCCAATTAATATTGTTGAACTGTCAAAATGAAACTGATTCCAATCGATGGTGTGTTACGCAATTAGGGCGCTGTTACTGACCTGCAAAATTGCAAAAAAGTAAGAAAATTTGAATTTCGCGGCTACTACTGCGGTTCCCCCTTAAGTTATTTTGTTTAGTTTCTCATTCTCAATTCTCAATTCTTTATTGCATTCCATAATGTAAAACAGTTGGTAAGCTTAAAATTAATGACACAATTATGGACCCTGTCGGGCACAGCATAGTAGGAGAGAGGAGGAAGAGCGCTTCTTTTATTATTTAATTTATTTAAGTAGTTTAAGCTTTATTTCTTTGCTAGTAAGATATAAATAATACCTGCTTAAGTAACTCTTTTTAATGTTAGGTATATCTATATTGCTTAATTAGTTATTCCTGTTGTTACAGTACCAATATGTTTAAACAATATTATAATATTTAAGTGAACTAATGTAGGTATGCTTTTTTTGAGAAATATTTTTTTAAATAATAACAAGTTTTGTTGATGATAAAGTTGAAAGTACGTGATTTGTCTCAAATGGATGAATACAAAGATATTATATGTAGAAAGAGGTAGATAGGTTACACACGCTCCGCAAGTGGCACGTCAAAATCTGGCTAATTAGCCACATTTTCGTCGTCTTGTCTCTTTTTCGCTACCGATAATTAAGACATGCCGTCCTACTTCTACATGTCATCTAATCGTACGAAATTGTGCCGTTTTTGAACACCGAATGTTGGGTCGGTAACCCATCTACGTCTTTTTACATATAATATCATTGGATGAATATTTTAATTTCTCGGGCTGCTACCCCTCAATCACCTTTTAATAAACATATTGTCGTTCGCCTATCGAGTGCATACATTGAGTAACGATTTATTGGTTGGTTAGTCAGTTAGAATACTAACCTATTCTTTTAAAGAATAAGAAGAAGAATAAGAAGAATCTCTTATTTCTTTCGGTAACTTATTATAAAGCTGTCCTCTCTCAAACTGGATGGTTCTTCTTCCGTACAAAGTCCGATCTGAAGGCAGTTCTATGCTATTCCTATTCCTAGCGTAGTAGTGGTGAGTTTTGGGTTTGAAGGACGACCCTACATAGGTTTAGCTTATCTAGCATATACATTGTGTGGAGTGATTTTTTGTGTAAATTTGTTTTTTTTTTTTCTGACTGGTGTACTCATTAGCAGCCAGTACAAATTACGAAAACATTTTTGTCAAGACCTAATGCTTTAAAAGTTAAAAGGTAGATTAGGTAATTACTTGTTGCAGGACATACCTTACAAGTCTAGCTTATCAATTGAACTTGGTAGTGCTTTAAATCCTAACTTTATCCTAATTATTATTCTAAATGCGAAAGTAAGTTTTGTTTGTTGCCTTTTCACGTTTAAATCACGGAACCGAGCATCCTGAAATTTTGCATTATACGTTGTCAGATGTACAGAAACGGACATAGGGTACCTTTCATCCCGAAAAAAAGTACTGTTCCCGAGGAAAATAACAGTAACGTTTTTATGATAATAGATGGCGCCACGTGTCTTTCGAATCATGATTGAATTGTATTATTACAAGCAGAGTACAACTCGAATTGATTGTCAAATTCTAAATTAACGCGAGCGAAGCTACGGCAAAAGCTAGTAATATTATAAATGCGAAAAATGAGTTCGTTTGTTTGGTTGTTTATTACGCTTTCACTCTAAAAACGCTGAACAGCTGAACGGATTTGGATGAAATTTAGCACATGGGTAGACCATGACCTGGATTAGGACATATGATACTTTTTATCCCGGTCGTACGTTCCCGTGGGATAATTTCCGTCCTCCACGCGGGCGAAGCCGCAGGCAAAAGCTTGTAGCCTTATACGAGTAAAGGCAATTTTGCCCGTACCAAAATGTTAAAAAAAAACACGCTATAATGTTGCCAGAAATACCTACAAGAGAAAATTAATTAATAAGTATCGTTCAACATCGATCTATTTTCAGCCATCAACCTCGCAAAAAAAAAAAACATTGCCATCACAAAAATTAATAAACGTTCATTAAAGTTAATTATGTAGACATTTCGCGAGTCATTCAATATTTCGCGTCACGTCCGACGAATAATATCGAAATGAGTGCTATTTATTTATAACTTATCGTTGTTTGCTCGGGACGATGTTGCTGCGATACGATAGTATTCGATGTTGATGTAATTACGATGAGGGGTCTATTATACAGGGTGATCTAAAAACTCCTTTGGATATTGCAAAAAAAGGCGCTGGTATTACTAAATAAGAATTAGGTTGGTTGTGGGTGTGGGTGTGTGGCTGCACGGATTACAGGCGTCATGTTAAATTAGGTTATTTTTATTATGTTGGCTATTAGATCAAGGTGTTCGTCACATAGTACAGACGCCAGCACATCAAGCTACTACAATCTGTCTTTCTTTAATAGATTTTCATCTTTATCACTAAAGTATTAGGTTGAAGGTTGATTGGGAAAATTTGACGGTTTCGGGTGGCTTGACCTGCTGGCGTCTGTACGCCCACATTTATGTTTAAGTCCCATAAAATAAGGGGCGAGCATTGATGTATAAAATAGGAAGATAAGGTTCGCGCTCCTCGACGTGGACTTCATAAATTGTGCTAACGCACACAATTGACCTTAGTGAAATAGTGACAATCTAACTGGCGTTTGTGTAGCACGTTAAATAAAATTACCGTAATCGTCTAAATAAGCAGCAACAATGCCTTTATGTATTTTCAAAATGTGCACTAATTATTTAAAAAGCAAAAACAAGTTCCACGGGATTTTTTACTAGTAAGTACAGGCAAAAATGTTAATTTGTTGAAAATTATAATAATATTTAATATTTGCTTCGCCATGTTTGTGAGAGCGAGATAAACATGCAATGTCATTCATAATCGTAAATATTCGGCGGCTAACGCAATTTTGTTTGCACGACAGCGCCGGCTCCTATCTATGTCCTTGTCTATCGGTAACTGTAGGCTTGCGACTGTGATGTGATCACAGTCGATGTGCGAGTTTCGGTGTACGTAGTCGTGCGCCGAATCCAGGTATAGTGTTTACGATGTTAGCGCGTAACATATCTTCCTCTAATATACCAATGGGGGCGAGTCTATTGCCATCAGCTAGGCACAAATCCAGATAGAAAAATCCAATAACACTTTGCCCGACCTGGAAATCGAACTTGATGCATAAAAGGGTAATTTCTTTCCACCCTCAAAAGTCGTATCAAGTAAATCAGCTTGAACCACAAACACTTACGGCTTGCTTATATTTCACTGGCGGCAAATAGCAAATAAATAACGAATCGGACAGATTTACGGGCTTTTACGCGTAACGGAGCGCAATTATGCGTAAACACGTAAAATTAAAAAGTTGCCGCGCGGTTTTATTCGCCGATTTACGCGCTTGTTCGCTGATTACGTCTACTTATAGTGGATTTGTGTTGCGTTTCGTTGCACGCGAAGAGTAACATTTATGCGCAGTTTTTTTTCATCAGGAGGTAAATGGTTATTTTGTAGTTTTTTTATTGTTATTTCAGTAAATCAGCTCAGCTATAATTCTGTTCCGTGCTCGTGATTATACTCGTAGATGAACAATTTTTTCTTTACTATTTGAGTTATAATAATCTTTTTGTTTGCATGTGTTTCTGTGACAAATAATAAACCTGTTTTTCTTTCTTGTTTTACTTTAAATGGCAGATAACTTGTTTGATATTTTGAGCCCTGGCTGGAGATCTTAATTTATTGAGGCACCCACAGGAAAGTCCTGTTAATCAGCCGACAGCCTCCTAGGTTGACCTGCGAGATGACACTCACAAAAAGAAAAATTATGTTTTGAGATTAATCTCTGCATAATACGATTGGAAAACCTTTGTCTTTGTTATTTGTTAAATCATGGAAGGAGGAGCTCGTGGCTAAGTAATAACAGCCGCACGGGTCGATCCATCAGGTTAAGCTACGCTTGCCGGGGTTGGTCCGTGGATAGGTGACCATCTTTACATACCGAGACTCCTCCGTGCCTCGGAAACTACGTTAAGCCGTTGGTCCCGGCTGTCATTCGTGGATCTTTGACAGTCGTTACGGGTCGTCAGAAGCCCGAAAGTCTGACAATCAGTCTTACCAAGGAGTATCGTATTACCCAGTTAATGGGTTGTGGAGGTCAGATAGGCAGTCGCTCCATGTAAAATAATGGTATTCAGCTGCATCCGGTTAGACTGGAAGCCGACCCCAACATAGTTCGGAAAAGGCTAGGCAGATTGATTTGTTAAATCGTCTCGTTAACCTAAAATGCATTGAAACTGTCATCCATGATATAGAACTTGCAAAATCATTTCATCGGCTGATAACTGTATTTTTCGGGACATCCTGTATAATCACAAAAATTACATCATCATAATCATAATCAGCCTACAATGTTCCCACTGCTGGGACACAGGCCTCCTCTCTGTGTTAGCTTTTTATATAGCTTTTTGTTGTAATGTAACATAATCTTCTTGATTGGGTGCAGATCGATTTGTTAAAGTTTTATTTAATTATTTGAGACTTTCTGCAACCGACTTCCGGTGCTATAAATACTGTTTCCGGTTAGAGAACGGATATCGAATAATATTTAATATTTTATTTCCGGAAGTTGCTTGGCACGCCACCTATTTGCAGTTTTTAGATGTAGAAAGTTTTATAAGCACATGGCAGTGCATTTTTAAAGTTAGTATCGTGTAGAATAAAGAGCGATAACGATGCGCTGCTCGTTTTCTTGTCATAGTCCGTTCTGGTTTCTTATATCTGTGAGAGAGAGTGGGCTGTAATCCACCACGTGGGCCTAGTGCGGGTAGGTAGATGTCACGTGTTTTGTAATTTTTGGTTCTGGGACATGCCGGTTTCCTCACGATGTTTTCATTCACCGTTTTGAGAGCGGTGGTGATGAAATAATTTACACAAAGTAAAGCACCTATCAGGGTTCGAACCTACGACCTACAACTCGTAAGTCGCGGCCGTTACCACTGGGCCACCACTGGCTCCAAAAATTACATAATTAATTTAAATAATACGTGTACAAAAACTGTTTAATATTTTTTGAATATTCCCAATTTATATGAATTTTATGGGTAGGTATTGTAGACCGATAAAAGTTGCCATCATTAATAATCCGTAAAATCGTGAATTAAAACTTTTTACTTGTAAGTAATTTACTAAACAACTTCAAAGTTACTAAGTAATATGCTTTACTTGGACAACTTGATTTTTTATTTATCAACATTATGAAGTTACAAATAAGTGGTATTTTGTTTGGAGTCGCTATATTGGTTTAGTTTCAGAAAGGTCAGGTGCGTAGAACTCGCAACCGGCGTGCGTGTATGACCAGATGTATGACCGTAAACGAGGCAAAATGAATATGTAGGGATCGTAGCGGGTGGCGTTCTGTAGTTTCTGCCTTACCCCCATGGGAAGAAGGCGTGAATTTATGTATGTATGTGATCGCAATCACTGCTGCAAGCGTGGGGGTTTAAGTTTTGATGCATGAATTGAGCAGTGTTTTTGAGATTTTCTGAAACAATAATTAGGTGCACCACAGATGTCAGGTTATGGTAAGATTATAGAGGCATGAGGAACAGGGTGTAAAGTTCACTCATCCTCCATAGAAAAGGGGAGGATCCTCCGACCAGACGGGTGTCGTGTCTGGTGGGCAACTGCCCGACGGTTGATGTCGGGTCGTTGTATAATATGCTAGTCGCGCGGTAAACTCTGCTTGCGCAATGCAGGATTTCCGTGACATCAGTGTGATGCGTAGTTCGTATGTGGCGATGTAGATTCCGCCACAAGATGGTGAACAGCAGCTAAGCACACGTTAGGAAAGAAGCAGAAGAAGAAGTATGATTTGAAAAGCGGGATGACGTATGGTAGACCATTTAAAGACGTATTAAAACCTGTATTAATAGAGTACCTTACCCTGGCATCAAGGTTGGTAATAGGACGTGCTGAACTACGGCCTGCCCCTGGTGACGGGGACCATCACAGGACACTGCTCACTAAACAAACACTTCCACACAACAGGAATAACGGACAGTCCTCTGTGCAGGGCTTGCATGGAGGCTGAGGAAACCGTTGCGCACGTGCTCTTTGATTGCACAGGCGTCACCCGGATTAGAACGGAAACCCTCGGGGCACCCAGATCTTTCACAGATGTTCTATAATAGACCAGGAGACGTTTCAAACTTCTGGAGGGAGGTGGACTGGTTGGAATAACCATCGTCGGCTGCCATGGCCCACGCAAAATATTCCACTTGAAGCAATAAGCGCGAAAACCAAATCTACTAACATCAATATAAATAAAAAGAGAAGTCCTGACTGACTGACTGACTCATCAACGCCCAGCCCAAATCCTTGGACCTAGAAAGCTGAAATTTTGCAGAAGTTCCCTTTGTAATGTAGACAAGGAATAAGGAAGAATTTCCCGGTAGGACGTCCCCGAATGTTTTATTTTTACATCCTCGCGGGCCAAGCCGCGCGGGAAGTGCAGTAGAACATAGGGCGTGCTGAAGTGTCGTCAATCGGTGCCTTCCTAAATCTTATCAATTTTGGTGATATGAGTCATTTATTTTACATCGTGATTGTCTCCATCTCAAAGATATGGACCCTTCTCTACCGAGGTCCTGATATTGATATATTATGTATATAGTACATAATTAAGTATTTCAAGGCTATACGTATGTACAGACATAATGATGTTCCCTTTCTGTTATGTAGAGATGATATTTTGTATGCATAAGTAAGGCACACAAATACAGAGTTCTCAAAGTACCTATGTCACAGTGCAGCAGTTACAGTAGTGCAACTTATTCTTCGCTCGTATCAGAACAAACTATGAGAATATACATACACATAATGGGTGTACATAATAGGTAAGTAATAACAGCCGCACGGATCGATCCTCCAGGTTATACTACGCTTGCCGCGGTCGGTCCGTAGATGGGTGACCATCTTCAGATACCGAGATTCCACCGTGGCTCGGAAAGCACGTTAAGCCGTTGGTCCCGGTTATCATTCGTGGATTTTTGAGAGTCATTAAGGGTCGTCAGTAGCTCGAAAGTCTGACAACCAGTCTTTCCAAGAGGTATCGTATTACCCAGTAACTGGGTTTTGAAGGTCAGATAGGCAGTCGCTCCATGTAAAATACTGGTATTCAGCTGATCCGGTTAGACAGAAAGCCGACCCCAACATAGTTGGGAAAAAGTCAGATTGATTGCCATACCTACATAAACTCACGCTTTCTGCCCATGGGGGTAGGCAGAAACTACAGAACGTCACCTGC
Source organism: Cosmia pyralina (assembly GCA_946251885.1). NCBI lineage: Eukaryota > Metazoa > Arthropoda > Insecta > Lepidoptera > Noctuidae > Cosmia > Cosmia pyralina. The sequence continues at coordinate 21,190,650 of OX276360.1, forward strand.
TACGATCCTTACATACTCCTTTTAATAAATAAAATAAATTAATACATTTTTTTATTAAACCATGCGTATACAAAAATAGTATGAACTCTGGTATCCACAAAAAGATTTAACTTGTGTTATGGATACCAGCATTCTCACATAAATGAAATATATAGGTTACATTGGTTGCAACAGACGACGATGTCAAGAGTGGCACAGTATACAGGAGAAGAAGCCTTTTGTAGAATGTGTGTAAGTGTAGTGTTAGTCACACTAATATTTTAAAGAAGAAAGTTTGTAAGTATGTGTGTGTGTATGTGTTTGTGTGTATGTGTTTGTGTGTGTGTGTCTGTGTTCGTGTGTGTGTGTGTGTGTGTGTGTGTGTGTGTGTGTGTTTGTATGTTTGTTTGTTACTTCTGCACGCTCAAACGTCAACGTCTTTTGCCTCGTTTACGTTCATTTGCTGGTCATACACGTAAGCCGGTTGCCTGAGAATAAGAAAACAGTATATGCTTTGATGAAATATTTTGCCAGCCTGCAATGTTGTTGTGGCAAATTGCCCAGGGTGAGATGGACGTATTATTATATAATATGTGCACCCTAATTCATACCGTCGTGTAAAACATAGATTTTCAAAAGTCGGCAATGCTGTGAGTAATCTTTTTTTTGCTGTCTGAGAAGAGGGATTTGCCATGCAGCAGAACAATTACAAGAAATGTAATTTACGAGAGATATCTCTTCATATAGGACTCTTTCTTTAGGAAGGATTTTATTACCATCTACACCATAAGGAGAAGACAGGACAATTACCTTCGTAGGCCGTCTCACACAAAAAGTCTTTTTGAGACCCATGTTATTATTAGACAGATTCATAAAGTACCTACAAAAATCAATAAATCTGCCTAGCCTTTTCTCAATTTTATTGGGGTTGGCTTCCAGTTTAACCATATGCAGGTGAATACCAGTATTTTACATGGAGCGACTGCCTATCTGACCTCCACAACCCAGTTACTGACATGATACCCCTTGGTAAGACTAGTTGTCGGACTTTTGGGCATCTGACTACTCGTAACGACTGTCAAAGATCTAAGAATGACAGCCGGGAAGTAAAGTGCATAGACTGTTAAAATGCTTGGGTATTTATTTATGCTTCATGTACAGAGGCCAGCGCATCAAGCTCGGAGGCGATCGGCGGCGGCGATTTCTCGCGTCCAAACCTGGTCCAGGCCATGGTGCGGAGCGAGAGTGCATGGGAAGCCGTCACCTCCTTCTGCGAAGCAGTAATGCTCGCGAAGGAGGAAGCGGAACGCGTGAGGGAGAGGCAACAGCCGCGCCCTCGCGCCCCTAGCCGCCGTAGGAGACGCCCTGGGCGGCGGGAATCGATTGCCGATTCCCGGCCACCGTAGGCGCGGGCTTGCGGACGACGAGTAATGGGCAGCTCGCCGTCCGGTAAGGAGCAGGCCCAGGTCGACGGCGCGTTGTGTTCCACGCGCGCCTCAAAGATATGTCAGCAGTGACGGGGTCAATTGGGCCGATACCGCCGGGGTCGCGGGTAGTTCGAAAGAGATACCGTGGCCCTGGCACGGGCAACTGAAGGAACACGGGTGGGTTTTAGTCAGTAAAAGTCTGACACGCCCTCCCGCTCTGCCCAGAGCGGGAAAAGTCATTTGATGATTTCCCATCCACAAAAAAAAAAGCACATCAAGCTACCCCAATCTGTAAAATTTTCCCAATTGAATATGAACCTTATTCCCTTGTGGTAAAGTTGAAAATCTAACAAACAAATTTTACAGATTGAGGTAGCTTGATGTGCTCTCTGTACAAGATTGTATTCTTGATAAATAATGTTATTTCTGTAAGTTGTACAAACACTTTTACACAACAATTTAATAGGTAATTATTAATAACAAACTTTTATTGAGGCATTTATTTAACTCATCTCAAAAACAGATACTTTTTGAGCCGAGTTTATTAGATAACACAATAGAAATGTTTTTTTTTTTAAATTAGGTACCTAATAAATTAATATTATTTACTAGTTCGCTAATTGATTACATTTTTCAAAAAATCATCTTAAAAATTATACAACCCTCGACAGCCGTCGGTCTCGGCTGGTAAATCTTTGATAGTCGTTATGGGTAGTCAGAATGACAACAGGCTAGTCTTACCGAGGGGTATCGGGTTGTGATCCAATAGGCAGTCGCTCCGTGTAAAATATTGGTATTTGCATCCTTTGGGAAAACGCTTGGCAGATGTTGACCAAAAACTATTCTTGTTCGCACATGACTTACTGCTTATGGCCCACTGTGGTTCGGCGACGGGGTAATTGCTCGAAGGAGCTGCGCAAGACAGCCCTCCCTCGGTTATTAATGACAGGCACGCCCTCCCCCTATTTACAAGTCATTAAGTGGGCCCAACAGAATTCATGTTTGTAATCTAATATTTTGTTCAACTATGAATTTTGAATTATTTTTTGGGGATGCGGAATTCGGAGTTAATTATTTTTGTTTGTTTGTTTTGGTTCAGGAAGATACAAAAATACAAATACAAAAATACAAAAAGTTTTATTGGCAAAAGAAAAGGTGATGACAGAATACACAATCACAAATATAACTTTGTACATCACAACAATGCAAGGTTTGACCGTTGACCCACAAACTAAGCAGGGCTTGTATCTTGTGGGTCGGAGTGCGATTGAGCATAAAGAAATATGTCGGTTTACAAATCTAAGGCTAGTTTAGTAAGGCGTGTATTGTGTTGTGTGTGAGTGTGTGTGGGTAGGTGTGTGAGTGTGTTTGTGTGAGTGACTGAGGGTGAAAGTGTGAGAGATTGTATGCTGGCACAGTGGCTTGTCGACAAATCTTTAGAGAAATGATTCTGTTTCGGTGTATGTAAGTTCCAGAAGCCATTTCTTTAGTACACTTTTTAGGCGAGCGGTGAACAAGTCTTTGATGTCCAGTGATTTGCAGACCTTGTTAAATGTGTGTAGGTGAGAGTAAGCTGGGCTCCGTCTGGCCAAAAGGGACTTCGCAGGCGGAGTTGGTATACTGAACACCCGCTTTGCCAGAAGTGCACAATAGTCAGCTCTTTTAGGAAGGGTCTTGTGAGTGCGGACGGTCGCCGTTAGAATGAAAAGTTGCCTCACGCGGAGGACTTGGACTTCTCTATAGAGCTCGTCAGTAGAGAAACGGAAAGGTTTTCGAAAAGTGACTTTCAGAAGTGCCCTCTGAGCTCTCTCAACATAAATCATGTGGCTTTTTCCGGCACTTCCCCCGAGACGCAGTATTGTATTATGGGCTGACAGATAGCAAGGTAGACCTTTCTCAAAAGGTCTAGAGGCAGGCAGTCACGAAGATTCTTCATTACGAAAATTAATTTCCTTGTTCTGCCAGCTAAAGCAGCGATATTTGGCCAGAAAGAAAGCCTCGAGTCAATAATGACGCCTAGATATCGGACAGACAAGGTGCGTTCAATTGGGTGGCATGTGCAGTTCGCAAGTTGTGGACCTGACAAAGTAGGGCAGGTGTGTATTATTAGTTGTAGATCGCTTGGAGGACTAGAAGTTGAGATTTTCGAAAAGGCGATGTATTTAGTTTTATCAGTGTTAAGTGCCAGTAAGTTATTATCAAGTGCCTCTGTGATAAAAGTCATACCCTCCCCTGCACGACTGTACACAAGTTCCCACGATTTGTCATGAAACAGAATCACTGTGTCATCCGCATAGGTTATTATTTCGGCGTGATCTAATTCTAGGTTAGAGATGTCGTTTATGTATAGCGTAAAAAGCGTGGGACCCAGTATGCTGCCCTGAGGAACTCCATAGTTTATAGGGAGCTGTTGACTACAGTAATTATCAATTTTTATAAATTGCGCGCGATTTGAGAGGTAGCTTTTGAACCATTCGTAAGTAACTCCTCGGATTCCCAGCGTCTCCAGTTTCCTCAGGAGTAAAACCACGGACACTGCGTCGAACGCCTTTGCCAGGTCAAGAAAAACCGCGATGCACTTATCTCTGTTTTCCGTGTGAGACGCTATACCATTAACCAGAAGTGTCACGGCGTCCTCGGTGGACTTACCCCTGCGAAACCCAAACTGTCTGTCCGAGACCAAACGGTGTTTTTCTAGAAAGTTAACCAGGCGAGTGTTAACTACTTTTTCCAGAACCTTGGACAAGGTGTTTAACAGAGAAATCGGCCTATAGTTTTCTGGATTTTTTTTGGTGCCATTTTTATAAATTGGGGTAACGGCCGCTACTTTCCAGCATTCGGGGAAAGTACCTGACTCTAAGCTCAGGTTGCAAATGTACGTTAGAGGTACAGCTATGGATTTTAAAGATTTCTTAATCAGAGGAACAGTGAGCGAGTCCGGGCCTGGTGCACTGTCATCTTTGAGCTGAGTGATAATAGTGCTTATTTCATAAGAGTCAGTAGGGTATAAGAAAAGCGTATGCTCTACTAGGTTACGGGTTTTGTATTTAGATACTACTGATTCTTGTGTCTCGGATATTTTAGAGAGTATTTTATCGACCAGTTTTTTTCCTACCGAAGCAAAGTGGTTATTGCAATTATTTAATGAAGCCTCAGTGGTTTGGCAGCAGTGTAGTAATTCTGTGTTATCATTGTTACGGTTTGAGGTTCCGCTTACGATTTTTATTGATTTCCAAAGCTTTTTTGGGTCTGAACTATTTTCTGATATTAGGTTAGCGTTATAATCCCCCTTTAATTTGCGGAGAAGAGAGACGAAGAAGTTATGGTATCGGCTGTAAACTTTCCTACTGATAGCGTAGATGTTTATTGTCTGCATGGGAATTGGAAACTATTTTAGTATTTAATGGCAACGATACCTTTTTTTCTAATTGAGCGATTGTTGGCTTAACTCTGACTAGGTCTTCTTCTGCTGTCAATCTGCCTAGCCTTTTCCCAACTATGGTGGGGTCGGCTTCCAGTCTAACCGGATGCAGCTGAATACCAGTATTTTACATGGAGCGACTGCCTATCTGTGCTCCGCAACCCACTTACTGGGTAACACGATACCTCTTGGTAAGACTGGTTGGCAAACTTTCTGGCTTCTGACGACCCGTAACTACTGTCAAAGATCATAGAATGACAGCCGGAACCAACGGCTTAACGTGCTTTCCGAGGTACGTAGGGGTCCGAGGCCCCTTCGTGCCTTGGATTGCAGTATGTAAAAATGGTCACCCATCTATGGAATGACCGCGGCAAGCGTAGCTTAATCTGCTCGATCGACCAGTGCGGCTGTTATTGGGTAGTATTACTTAGCCACGAGCCCCTCTGTAAACACAATAAATACCTACTCGTATAAGCCCAGGTCGCACGGGCGATTATTTCCTGTGGCCATTTTTTATTCATGCACTGGATTCTCAACGTTCGGCTCAACAGCGAGAGGTGAATATCTAGTGTCTGATAAAATTCTACCGCGTTAGTTTTACGTCCATGCGAACGTGGGCTTAGTTATATTTATGTATCAAAGAGTTTTATTAATATAAGGAATCAATGTCCAGAAAAGCCACGCAGTGGGAAAAGCCGCGTCATGTGCATAACTAGTTTTGACAACGTTTGTAAACAGCCTTAATTGTTTCACTAAACTAATTGATTGTGCGCCAAGTGACTCGTCACTCAGTTATTTAGTTCTCCAAAGTTTCTCCCACTTGTTTTTCCAAAACCTTGTAAGTCAAGTAGGTAATAGGACACTAAGACAACGCGCACACCAAAGTCAAAGTAGTTATGTCTGACCCCAAAGCGATCAGTCGCGCGAAAAGTCGATGGTCGCTTTTATATGTCACAACAAAGGACATTGCCTACTTTTGTATGGAAGTTGGACCAAGTGCTGCCTAGAATGCTCACATAGTGGATTTTGTTCCTCAGATCATCACTAATCTGTAACCCAAAAAGCATAAAAATCTATCCCAGGAGTCCAAAGAAAAACAGTATTTTGTTTTGGATATTTTTATTGGAAAAAATGAACTTAACAGCCACAAATGCACGAATTAACTACTAAACAGTTATTGTGCGTTCAATTATAATTGTAATAATTGTATGTTTACCCGACTGCGGCGAAGCCCAAAAGGAGGGTTATGTGTTTGACCTGTATGTATGTATGTAAGTATGTATGTATGTGTTTATGTCCGTTTCTTTGTTCCCTCGTAACTCATAAACGAATGAACGGATTTGGATAAATTATACGTCTTTAGATTTGTCTTGGTAGCGCGAGTGTCACTGGCTATATAGCCAGTGACACTCGCGCAAATCCGCCATTTTACTTTGTTTTTGATTTTAATGTTAAAATAAAAAACAAAGTAAAATGGCGGATTTGGGGTGCCATATTGTGGAGATCGAAAAATTTTTTTCTTCTAATACCATCAAGTGGGATATCAAAATGAAGGGTTTTAAAAGGTGATTACAAAAATATATGCAACTTACTCGTATATGGTTAAAAGTAATTCAAAGTGACAAATCGTAAAAAACACGGAAAAAGAAAGGCTTGGCTATTTTTGTGCCTTGATCCAAAAAAAATTACTCTCAAGACCAAAACTCTTTGCAAGAACTAAATCGTCTGCGAAATCTTTCACATTTGTAAACTAAAAAGCTGGAAATAAAAAAAGGTAATTAAAAATACTAAAAAACCCGACTGCGGTAAAAATCTGAAAATCTAAAAACAAGCCCATTTTAAATTAAATAAAAGTTGGAAGCAGGCGGGACCCATTCCATTTTTATATTTTCTAACTCAAATGGGTCCCGCCTGCTTTCAACTTTTATTTAATTTAAAATGGGCTTGTTTTTAGCTTTTCAGATTTTTACCGCAGTCGGGTTTTTTAGTTTTTTTAATTACTTTTTTTGTAGTACATAATTATTAGATATCAATCAGTTATAAATGTAAATAAATAAATATTTTAAATGATGCAATGCCAATAACTAACAATTCAAACTAATTGGTACAACAATGACATTTAAGAAAACTAATACAATAATATTGAATTTATTTATTAATCGTCTTCATCGTTATCGATTATTATTGTGTCTAGCAATAAAGCAGGACACCTAATCACGTCTTGGCGCATTTTTTTTTTTTTTTATCGTGTGGAAATCCTCATGGATGTCCTCCACCCTGGGGCAGGAGGAGGGGTCTGTCAGACTTTTACTGACTAAAACCACACAGTGTTCTGCTGCTACCTTTAGCCGGGGTGCTGGAGTGCTTGCGCATTTCGTCACGCTCCTCCGGCTAGGTGTCGGCCCGCATGAATTCATGCGGACCCCGTCACCCTCAGCGGCCTTATACGGCCGCAATCCTTCCAGAGAGGCGCGCGCGGAACACGGCGCGCCGCCGTCTCGGGTCTTTCACTTTTCAGGCAACAAACTCCCCCAGTCTCTTGCCTGCAGGCCTCACCTTAAGGCGGCTGGAGATCATTTCGCGCCCTCCGCCACCCGGTGCGTCTGCTACGGATTGGAAGGGAAGTTGTATCCTCCCTCTCCCTTTCCGCCGCCTCCTTCGCGACCATCACTTCCTCGCAAAAGGAGGTGACGGCGTCCCACGCGCTCTCACCTCCGACCATGGACTGGACCATGCCCGGAAGCGAGAGAGAGTCCGCAGCACCAACCGCCGCGACGAGGTCACGACGCTGCACTGCCCAAGCAGAGCATTCCTCAAGAGTGTGCTGCGCCGTGTCGTCGAGGCAGCTGCAGTGGTAACAACAGGGTGTTGGTTCCCGGCCTATGCGGCACAGGTACTTTCCGAAGCACCCATGTCCAGATAGCACCTGTGTCAACCGGAAAGTAAGGGCGCCATGCCGTCTCTCCAGCCACTCCCTCACAACGGGTCTTACCGCCGCTATGGTAGCGTGCCCTGCGCTGGGTTGCGCAAGTCGCTGCTCCCATTCCACCACTAGGGTCTGGCGGAGCTCAGCCCTGTACACCTCGACATGACGAGGCATCAGGTGTTCGCCCCGCTCCAACGCGTTCCGGCGCCACCGATATAGTGACGCTAGGTTTTTGGCGTCAAGATCCCAGGGTGGTAATCCGGCCAAGAGGCTTGCCGCCTCGAAGGAGATCGTACGGTATCCTCTTATCACCCTGACGGCCATTGCTCTCTGAGGTCTTTTCAGTTTTGCAATGTTGCGGACCGTCAGGTTGTCCGCCCATACAGGCGCTCCATAGAGCGCCATGGACCGTACGATCCCGACATAAAGCCTCCGGCAGGAAGTACTTGGCCCCCCCAGATTAGGCAGCAAACGTGAGAGTGCATTCGCAGTGCCCATCAATCGGGGAGCCAACCGCTGAAAATGCGGCCCGAAGTTCCACCGGCTATCAAGGACGAGTCCCAGGTACTTCATCGTCGACTTGATACCGATGTGGACACCTCCTACCATGATGCTGGATCCCGAAGGTGGCGCTTTCCGGGGCCCGTGGAAACAAATGGCTTCCGACTTATGCAATGCCACCTGGAGACCCAGTCGCCGGATCCTGCCCACAACTTGCGCAACACCAGCTGTCGCTGTAGTAGTCGCCTGCTGGAGCGTCTTCCCCCGTGCCATTACCAGCGTGTCATCGGCGTAACAGATGACGCTGACGCCATGGAGAAGCGCACCACGCAGCACCCAGTCGTATCTGATGTTCCACATGAGTGGCCCCAAAACCGAACCCTGTGGAACACCGCACGACATCTGTCGCCGACCCCATCCTTCTCGACCCGGGTAGATGACATATCTGTCCATCAGATAAGCCCCAATAATGCGGCGGAGGTAGTTTGGCACCCCATGATACCGGAGTGCCTCCCTAATGCAACTCCAGGGCAAGGTATTGAAGGCATTGGCAATGTCTAAAGACACTGCCAAGACGACCTCACCCTGGGCCACTGCTTCCTCCGCCAGGACCCTCACGCGCATGATCGCGTCTATTGTAGAACGCCCCCGACGGAAACCAAACTGGTTATCTGCCAGATCCGGACCCTCTCTTGCCATGTGCTGGATAAGGCGGTCTGCAATAATTCTCTCGAAGAGTTTGCCCACCTCATCCAACAACACAATGGGCCGGTAAGCGGATGGTGAGTCCGCAGGACGCCCTTCCTTTTTCAACAGGACCAGCTTTCCAGTCTTCCACTGGCGTGGAAACTGGCCCCTCTCCAAACATGCGCTCAAGAGTCCTACTAATCGGGGCCAGAGATCCCTAATGGCCAGAACCCATGCACGGCCAGGAATACCATCAGGTCCTGGAGCAGTGTTTTTGGCCTGAAGCCTTTGTACTGCTGCTTTCAGTTCTACCTGGGTCACTTCAGGCACGTCGTCGTCGTCATTTTCTGCGTTGGGCACCATATCAGGCGGAACCATACGCGGTGGTGTGTGCTCTCCTTGTGAGGGGAATAATGTGCTCACCACTCTCTCCAGCAGTTGCGGCTGAAGGCTACGGGACAGAGGGGGCGCCCACGAGCGAAGTTTGCCCCTAACCAAACGGTAAGGACGCCCCCATGGATCACGTTCTAGAATAGCCAGCAATTCATCATGGGCTTGGGCCCATGCCCGCTTTATTTCCTGCTGAAGAGCCTTCTTCGCCATTCTGTACACCGCGTATAATTCCGCCTCTCTTACCAGTGCTTCTGGTGTTCGTCGGCGCCTTCGTCGGTGCCTGGTGTACGGGCGTCGCGCCGCCACGCATGCGATGCGCAACTGCGCAATGTCTTGCGACCACCAATACACCTGGCGCCTGGCAGATGGAGACTGAACGCGGGGCATCGCAGCATCACAGATCTGTGTCATGGCCTCCCGGAACCATTCTGCCTCCTCGTCAATATCGACAGGCCTGACTGGTGAGTCCAACCAGGCCTGCACAATTGAGGCCACCAGAAGGGCTTCCCGGTTCAGTCGTTTGAGCGCCCATCGCGAGCCATCCTCAACCCCGGCTGGAGCCGCTTGCACCGGGCCACTCGAGGTCTGGGCAGAGATGTCAAACCGGATGTATCTATGATCCGACAACGTCTCCACCTCCTCCAATACACGCCAGTCCTGAACACGGCGTGCGACAGCGGGACTAGCAAACGATAAGTCCACTATAGACCCACCCCACTGCCGCACACATGTCTGAACGGATCCCCGGTTTAGGAGCAGTAAGCTTGACTCCACCGCCCACTCCTCCAATAACACACCCCGTGCATCTGTTGCTGGGGATCCCCAAGTCGTGGACTTGGCGTTGAAGTCACCCATGACAAGGGCGGGGTGAGGACGGCTTCGACTGATGAATTTGCCCAATTCCGTGATGAAGCTCTCAAAGTCGGCGAGAGGTCGGTTGGGTGAGAAATAAATCCCCACGACCATGATACCTTCGACTGAGGCCGCTACAAAGCCCCGCCCCCGGGTGACGGACTCAAGGGGTGGACTGCCAGCGGCTGGCCTCGAGATAAGCGCCACCAGACCATCAATGTCACTCACCCAGTCATCCCTGGGAGCAACAAAGTATGGTTCGGCGATGATAGCAACGTTAATCAACCACTCCGCCATGCTCTGGAGCAAAAGGTCCTGAGCCCTGGCGCAAAGGTTGATATTGGCTTGTAGAAGACGAAGGTTTAGGGCCATTACTAGGTGTCCATAACTATCGCCTCCCCCTCAGCCCTTTCTTGGGCTTTATTGCCAACGGGCGGTGGGTGAGCTGACTTCGAGGGGCCAATTTTCCCATTCGAGTCAGCTTTTTTATCCCTCGTGCATGCCTTGCTGCCCGTCTGGTGGTCAGCTGACCTGTTCAATGCCGCACACACTACACAGTGCGGCGCGGCATCGCAAGATCTGGCCTTATGACCGGGCTGACCACAGCGGAAACAAAGACCGCAGCAATCGACCTCTGCGGTGCATCGTACTCCCACGTGACCTTCTCTCATGCACCTGTAGCACCTGAGGGGCTTATTTGCCAGAAGCCTGACCCGTGCAAAATCCCAGCCTACCACCAGTCTGGGACCATCTTTTAATTTTCGAGCTGCCGCGATGGGACAGCTGACCAGTACTGTCCGTAGACCGGAAAATCTCGGACGAATTGTTCCCACCTTAACTTGGTCTAGCGGGCATTCTCCGGCCTTTGCAACAGCAGCTGCGACCACATCAGAGGTTACAGAGTCATCCAGGTCCATTATACGCAGATCTGCGCACTTGACAGGCCTAGACACTCTGACGTCCTCTGCGTTGAGGGACGCCTTTAGCTTCTCAGCAAAGGCGTCCGCTTGAGGGCCGCTGTTGACACCAGGGATCTCCAGTTTGATGGCTCCGGTAGCAGCGTACTTAAACCGGATGCCCGTTGTACCGACATCGCTAAGCTAAAATTGGAATTTTGCTTTCAGGATGACCTCTGCGTAAGTCAGGCCTCGCTTTTGCGCTTCCGGTTGCATCGTCAATACAACAGCCGCTGACCGAGGTGCACGAAGCCTGTCACTTTCCTTCTTCGCGGATTTGGCCTTTTTTTGGACTGCCTTTTTTGCTTTCTTGGCCTTCTTCTTGGCCCCGGCTGTCTCCCATTGGTCTTCACTAGGACTGGACGCCTCATTGCTCTTCTGAGAGGGGACTTGGGTTGAAGTTCCCGGGGTATTCGGGGCTACACTAACAGCCGTCTTCTTTCCCTTGCCCTTACCCTTTTTAGCTTCCGAGTCTATAAGAGGTACCGGGACAGGCTGGATCGCCTTGCCAGGCCGCGCTTCCGTCCTTGGGGCTGAGGTTTTTGCTGCATAAGTGGTTTTTAAAGCAGTTATGCGGTCCGCAGCAAGGGGAGGTCGCAGCTGTTTTCCCTCAAAGATGCCGAATCGGGCACTTAACTCCGCCACCTCCTGGCGGAGCTTAGCCAACTCCGACTCTTGAGACTGTGGCTGCCTCACCTCCTTACGTAGCTCCCGGTGGTACTTAGCCATTTCTGCTTTGAGCTCGTCTATTTCCTTTTGGTGCTCCGCCACTTGCACTTCCAGCCGGGTGTTTTGCGCCTGGAGCCTGGCTGTTTCCCTCGAAGAGGTGCGCCGAAGGAGAGCTTCAGCAGTCTCTACAATGGAGGCAGTGGCCTCCCTTAGAGTTTTCTTATACACACCGCTGAGGCCTTTGGATACTTTCCCGACTTTTTGTACGGCTGCAACAGCATCCGTCAGCCTCTGATTGAGGTCGTTAGCTGAAAGCTCATCCACCAAGACCTCACCCGATATGACACCTGAAGCCGCAGACGACTCTGACAGACAAATTGCTTGACCAGTGGACCCCTTGTCAGCCAGTTTTGTGCTCTGTCCCTCCTTCTCTGCTATCTCTGCCTACGTCTTGGCGCCTAGCAAACCCAATAAACCAGACAAGCACATAGTATGCGCGCAACAACCAATTGTCCTCCGACCCGTGAAACATGAACAACAATAGTTTTTATAGCCTCTAGTCCACTATTGTTTGCATCAACGAATACATAGCAATGGTAGATTTTTGAGGATAAATGTCTACTCTTTATGTTCATCTTGAGTAGGTGAACTCATGAACGGTGATATTCGGCATATTATATGTTGTTAATTCAATTAGTGATCTGTTATACTGTTGTATTACAAATGTGCCTATGCTTCGAATATGCTCGCTGTAATAACTCGGAGCGAGTTTTATTTGGTATGTGCCAACCGCGAATAATGTCAACTCCTCAGCTGTAATGACTGATGTTTTTTTCAACATTTATGTTTGAAAAAGCCACTCTATTTCGGTGTAGTCTTTTGAAATCGATATAATCTGCCAAATTATTATTCATGTTCAAACGCTCTTGGGCTATATTTATAAAATCACGTTGTAACTGTTTGGTATGAATACAAAAATATCTCAAAAACGTTGTTTAATGAAAGATAATTCACTATCACAAATACTGGGATTTATTTATTTTTCCAGGAGCCAATTTTTAAAAAAATATTTTTTTATAGTTCACGTCAATGCTACAGTACCACTGGACCAGCTCACACTACTAGGCAGCACTTGGTCCAAACCTTGGCATTGTCCTTTATACGGAAAACAGGAAGGCGCCCTTTGTCAGTGTGACGACGCGTTGGATTCCCCGAATTAAATGAACGTGAAGGTCGCGTGTTCGCGCAACGATTGCTTTGGTTAGGACATATCCTAAGAAGGAAGGCAGCAGTTTTGTCTTGTATTGAAACAGTACTTTGGAAGGAAGTTCTTTAACGCAGCTTGCGGTAGGTGTAAATTGGTAGAAATCGTCACGTAACGAAAAAGCGTCAAAATTTTTTGTCAGAGAATCTGTATTCAAAAACAAAAACTTTTGACACTCGAAACTTGGAACCATACTATATACGAAAGGAACTTCGTTCCAGCTGGGTGTCCCGCACCGCCTTCCGACTTTTTTTTCTGTAGATTTTATACGACACGCGCCGTCATAATGTTCTTTGAGTTCGTGGCTAAGTAATAACAGCCGCATGGGTCGATCCATCAGGTTAAGCTACGCTTGCCGGGGTCGGTCCATGGATGGGTGACCATCTTACATACCGAGACTCCTGGCTGCCTCAGAAAGCACGATAAGCCGTTGGTCCCGGCTGTCATTCGTGGATCTTTGACAGTCGTTACGGGTCGTCAGAAGCCCGAAAGTCTGACAACCAGTCTTACCAAGAAGTATCGTATTACTCAGTTAATGGGTTGTGGAGGTCAGATAGGCAGTGGCTCCATGTAAAATACTGGTATTCATCTGTATCCGGTTAGACTGGAAGCCGACCCCAACATAGTTGGGAAAAGGCTAGGCAGAATGATAATGTTCTTTGAGTGATAACTGATAACGGTCTGAATAAAGACAGTCTTGATCACAGAGCACGGGAACGCCTCGCCACTGCTATTGTAGAAGCGGCATTGTTAACACTTTCCAAGCAAACCAGTAAAGCATGTCACTGTTTACTAGTATTACATTGCGACAATAATGACGTACGCATAGAAGTGGCTGACGGCTTTGCAGGCGGTCCATGATAGCAGTTGTCAAAGTCAAGTCCAAGTCAAATCAATTCAATTACAGTCCAGCCGTCGACAGAATGCTTTCTTGACACCTGTCACTTTCATACTAACGAAGTATTTTGCGAATTTGGTTCTTATTACTGCTAGATATTGTCCAACTGTCAGGTTTCAGGAACACATTCTGTCGACTGCCGTCTGTAAGTCATTAAAAGACACTTTTGAACGTCATTTACAAGAAAATAGAATTTATTCTAGTGGCCCTTTCCAAAAGGTAGTATGGAGAGGAATGGGCAAGGAAATCCAGTTACTATTTTAAAATGTTTCATAATATTTTGTCTATGTAATTAATGAACATTAAATAAATAATGATAATGTGACATTTTATTAGTTAATAAATAATGTTATTCGCTCATCGTACTTTTAGCGCCACGGATCTTGTTAGTAAGTACTGCCGTCCAGACGCTGCTGATGCGGCAATGAGGGTTTTCTTAAATGACGTTCACTCAATAATTTCAAAAGTCAATGCGTTCACTAGGTGACAACACTGAGACGTTAGGTCCGGGCATCTGTCAAAAGTGTCAAAGCGCCTATATTTTCTCTCACGAACTCATGACTGAATGATGAACGAATGAATGAAACGAATGATGAACGTCATCGTATATTTGATATTTATTTTCGAAATGGAAGACCTCTTGTCAATGTGGCGCCAACTAATGGCGTGTATTTTCATGAAAACCCTCATTCCGTGCTCTGTGGTCTTGATTCAAGTCTGTGCACAACCTATGTGTTTTAGTACCTACTCACAATCCCGACAGTGTTTTGTTTCCATCAGTTGGAGTATGAAGCTGCCAAAGTAATTTGCTGTTTTTATATTATTTCCAGATCGGTATCATTGTTTACCTAAAGTAAATGAAGGGTAGATTGAAAATTGATCCGCCTTTCATGAACGTTTTGTAAGTAAAGTAGTTTTTAATGACGTGATTGATTAACTATTTTGTTTTCTCATTTTGTTGGTAAGTTTATGACAGTGACAAGTTATTAAACCTGTTTAAGGGGTTCCTGAAACGATCAATGGCAATTGATCAATTGCCACCAATTTCTATTGTAGTAATAATTGTCAATCGCTTCTCAATTCTCAATTCTCAATTCTCAATTCTTTATTTATCAATTGCACTTTGTACTTAGACGATCAATTTGCGCATAAATGTGTATTAATCACGTAAAAATTGATAATTGGAATTGTTCGTTTCGGGAATTTTGATGATTCTGAACCTAGTTTCACTAAATTACTTTTGATTTTGTAAATGAAGTCGTTAAGTATCGGCTAAAATCTCAAATAGAGAGCATAAAGAGTCTTCACATGTGACGTCACTTAAATACTTGCTGAAAGGCTGAAAGCATAAACTTGTCAAGACAATGTGGTAACTAATTTACGCCATAGACGTATAAAAAAAGGCGGACAGATTCTCGCTAGCAAAAAACTGTGTCTATCGGAGTCAGCCATGTCGCTGTACCTACAGGCGACGCACACATTTCACAAGACATGCTGTATTTTTACCTGAAATATATACCTTGCCATAATTACGAATACGTTACCATATTACGAATGGTTGACTGATGTGTGAATGTGTGCGTGCCGGCCTGTGGGTACAGCGAGCTGGCTGACTCCGATAGACACAGTATTTGTTAGTGAGAATTTGTCCGCCTCTTTTTATACGTCTATGATTTACGCGTGGAATAAGTGAAGAATGATGTCACTTTTCACATAACAGATGATTAAAAATTTTCTTTCACAATGTCCGAACGACAGTAGTCGACGATGTGTCGACTACTGGCCGAATAATTTCAAAAATGGAACAGAATTTGTATGAAATTATCTGCCAAGTAAGTTACTAGGTGAAACAGGCCCATAGACATTCCTTTTTATAGCTGAAAAGTCAGTTTAGTTAGTTCAGGGCGTAGTGCGAGTTTTTATACGAATTGAATCACGTCAACGTTCACATATTATCGCTCATTTGGAGAAACATCGACATAACTGCTACTTTTCTAACTTTACAGGAGAGTGATTTTATGTTTTTTTTCTTGAAAATTATTGGCTTTTATTGTTTAAAAGGGTATTTTGTGTCAATACACTTATTTTTTAATTAAAAAAAATTATTAAATTGTATTAACACACTTTACTAACACACATTGTACTAACACACATTGTACTAACACACATTGTACTAACAGTACCTATAACATACGTCTGTAATTTGTCGCTCACAACCGGTATATTTCCTAAGATCTATAAGAAGTCAAGAGTTCACCCGATACATAAGAGTGGTGACAGAGACTGCGTCAATAATTATAGGCCAATTTCAATTCTCCCTACCCTGTCAAAAATTTTAGAGCGCATCATTAACAAAAGACTTGTTAACTACTTGGAAAGTAAAAATCTTCTCTCACAAGCACAGTTTGGTTTCAGAGCTAAGAGATCCACCGCCGACGCTGTGTCAGAACTAACAAATTATATAGTTAACAATATAGATTCAAAGAAGAAAACCATTGGAATATTCTTAGATTTAGCAAAGGCCTTTGACACAGTCTCTGTCCCTATTCTGTTATCGAAACTTGAAACCCTGGGTATCCGGGATCTTCAATTAAAACTTTTTAAAGATTACCTAACCGACAGAACACAATGTGTTAAAATTGGTAATGTAACTAGTGAAGAAGTCCCAGTGACATTTGGAGTTCCACAGGGCAGTATTCTTGGACCGACGCTGTTCCTAGTCTATATAAATGATTTATGTCAGTTAATGTTTCCCGATTCGAAAATTGTTGCGTTTGCTGATGATACGGCTTTACTTTTCAGTGGTAACTCCTGGCATGAAGTATTTGCTAAAGCTCAGATAGGCATGAACACTGTGATCAGTTGGTTAAATAAGAATTTACTTACATTAAATGTAGAAAAAACGACCTTCATCACGTTTTCCATTCAAACTAATGACAGACCGGATCCCTCTTTGAGTATTGTCTCCCATTCGTGCCCAAATGCAAATGACGCAACTTGTCAGTGTCCCAACCTTAAAAATACTGAATCTACAAAGTACTTAGGAGTAATTATTGACAGAAATCTTAAATTTCATGAACATATTAATCTTCTATCTGCGAGAGTGCGTAGACTTATAGTAATATTTAAAGCCTTAAGAAGCACTGCACCTAAATCTGTAATAAAATCGGTCTACTATGCTCTCTGTCAGTCTCAGCTTGAGTACTGTATAACCACGTGGGGTGGCACATGTAAAACTCATTTCTTAAAAGTTGAGAGGGCACAAAGAGCACTTCTAAAGGTTAGTTTGTTTCTACCTTTTTATCACCCAACTACTGATCTCTACTCGAAATGGGATGTACTTACTGTGAGGCAGCTCTTCATCCTAAAAACGGTTATGAAACAACATGCCCTAACAACTTTTGAACCAGAAAGAATCAGAAGCAAACGTCGCAAACATGCAGTCTGTTCTTCATCGTCATTCAAAACTAAGTTTGCACATCGGTTTTTCTGCTACCAGGGTGCAAATTTATACAATAAGGTAAATCTAGCCTTAATGATATATCCCTTGCCAAAAACCAAATGTAAGTCTTTGGTTTCGGACTGGTTAAAACATTTGGATTATAATTTTACAGAAAGTCTACTTCATTCAAATTAAGTTAGTACGATATAAGTTTATAACTTGCACCAAAACCTTCTCACGTAAACATCGACACACTACACCTGACACTCAACACTACACACTAACATTAAACACTCTCATAGGCACACACATACACACACCCTCAGGCGCACTGATTAACATTTTGTTTGTTTATAGTTTCTTTTTAACTTCTACCCCCATAATTATAATAACTTTAGTTTTTAGTCTTAAATCTCCTGATCTGTAATGTTTGATTGTTATATATTTTTTGGTTAAGTAAAACTTCCTGTTCTTCCGTGGGGTGGGGACCTGGTGATTTGTAATACAGGCTTTTTACGCCTAACTCAGACACCAGCTCCTCACATTGCTAATAACAAAAAAATATCAAATAATATGTGAAATCTAGAATAAGCTTGTCATTGTGAGGAGAAATAAAGAACTATTAATGTTAATTATATTTTTGTAATGAGGTCAACAACGACGTTAGCGCTGCCTACCGATAAATTGACTGAATATTTTACGAATATTGATTGACGTCTTTGTTTCTTTTTTAAATACACTTTCTAAGTAGTTTATCATATTTAACTCAGTTTTGGTATAAGATAGGTACATTTCATATTACTCGAAATGACCGATATATCAATGAGGGGATTCATGCTATCAGTTGGCGCCACTTTAATAAAAGGTCTTCCATTTCGACAATGAAAATAAAATATGAGATTACGTTCATCATTCGTTTCATTCATTCATTCGGCATTCAGTCACGACTAAAAAAATAGCCACTTTGACACTTTTGACAGGAACACGAACTTGACGTCTCAGTGCTGCCACCTAGTGAGTCATTTCAGAAAACCCCATTTGTTTTGTATGATGTAATCATTGTAGTTTCCATTATTTTCACCAGTCGGCGCCACTTCAGTTAGTTTCAGTACAAATTGAAGTTTACGTTAAACGCGATCGAATAGGTTTATAAAATACTTGGCCCATTGTCTTCCTCAAACTTTTTCCTTTACATGAAAAGGTTAAACTGTTTCGTCCTCTCTATCTTGTATAAAGTAGAATATTTTCTCTCCCCTAAAAGCCTATAAGTGACATAAATAAATCAAGTACACACGGCTACAGATCAAGCTATACTTTTCCAGTTTACACTGACCTCTCATTGTAAGGAAATCCTATACAATGCGAGATCAGCTTATACTGGAAATTTATAGCTTGATCTGTAGCCGTGCGTACCAAGCTTCACGTATCTACCTATCTATTTTATACCGAAACTTACCGCCTTACGTGACAAATGACACGTTAACTTGGCTAAATTGTAAATTTATGCTGATGACTAGTTGTTTGTCCCTGAAAAATGGCTCTTATGGTCTCTCTCTCTCTCTCTCTCTCTCTGTGGTAGTGGTGATGTGTTACTAAATACCTTTAAGATCTATTATTATATTAGCAAACAAGAATACTGTAGCGTAAAGTTTAGTTAAACTGATTTCCTAGGAATTCCATGAAAAAACCTTTCAAGTAGCTTTTTAGGGTTCCGTACACAAAGGGTAAAAAATGGGACCCTATACTAAGACTCCGCTGTCCATCCATCTGCCTGTCCGTCTGTCTCATGAACCGTGATAGTTAGACAGTTGAAATTTTCACAGATGATGTATTTCTGTTGCCGCTATAACAACAAATACTAAAAAACAGAATAAAATAAATATTTAAGGGGCTCCCATACAAAAAACGTGATTTTTTTGCCGTTTTTATAGTAGATAATGGTACGGAACCCTTCGTGCGCGAGTTCGACTCGCACTTGGCCGGTTTTTTATGACTTAAGAGCCTCAAATGGCTCAGCATGATCCTCCGTTATGTCGAAAATACTGCAGCTTTCATTTTGAAATAAATATGGTAAATCCCGTGCGGCTGTTATATTTCTTAGTCATGCATGAGCCTCTGATGATGTCTACTAATTATACTAGAAAATCAACTGTCATTCTTTGACAATTGTATGAAGTAGCTTTAAAACAGCAAAATAACATAGTGTGTCAATTTGGTAAGCAATTAATTTACCTGACCGTGCATTTTGTTCAAAAATATTACAAGTCTATTTCCCATACAAATTCCTAATAGCAGAAAACTTTCTTTTCTCTCGTATAGGTCCGAGCACGTTCCGAAGTTGTGACAAACTTTGGAATTGATGATTGATAAATAAACCTCCGTGGAGGATAGCACGAGAAATGTTGACGGAACGTAGGTTTTATGTGTATGGTCACAGAATACATATTAGTACAAGTACAGAAGATTCTCCGCAAAATCAATTACATAAATAGCGACTCTTGCTACGACACAACAAAGTGCAATTCAGGTCGCAGAACGTTAATTACCTACAGTTATATTCACCTAGAAGTTGCCTCTCTTTCTATCGCGTAACTCTTATCTTCTTTTATCGAACTAATGTACGAGCCGGCTGGTGCGCGGCAGCCCAAACTGAATTAGCCCGACAAGTCGAGCCCGCCGCGTACTTGTAACTTCATACTTAAATGCAGTGTGCGCCTGGCCTGGTATGGTGGACTATAAATAGTTGTTTACTTAATACTAACATCGGCACGATCAGCTTATAATGTTACCAAGCTGTGTCTCAGGCCTCCTGGTCTTTAAAAGTGACTGTGACTTATGAGTTTCTTTCGGTCTTACAGCAAACTCAAATATGGTCAAATATTTTTTTTAAACTATGTATTTAATAAAAAAATATTTGACGTGTAAAATTAATCCCACCAAAAACATTTTCATATAAAATGTTGCCAAGACGAGACCATATGGCTAGCACTGTCAAAAAGTTATCAGATCTCATGTAGAGCCAAGCTTCTAACTCTACAAGCCCTAACTTCGGAAACTCTACACCTTAGTCAAAATATGAGGCTTGGCCGTTTCGCTTTCGAGATCCGATCCAGCCTATCCTTTACTGTCCTCCCCCAGCGACGCCCTTAGCCGTGGTCCGTACCTCACAGGGGGTGCCCTTAACGCGTGGTCACGCTTAGATTTTTAAGTATCATGCCTTGGCTGGAGGCCTTAATTTATTGAGGCACAGGCAGCCAACAACCTTCTAAGTTGACCTGCGAGATGGCATTTATTAAAAACAATGCTTAAAAGGTTTTTTATAATCAATTATATTTACAGAAATATATTATTTATCATTTATTTACCTTCCTTGTGAAAAAAATCAGGAAGGTTCCATTGTGTGTTTGTGGACGTTATAAGTCTTCGAATTTTTCGTTCTAGGACATGTCGCTGTCGGTTTACTCACGATGCGACTTCCACCGTTTTGAGAGCAGTGGTAAAACGTTTGCTTATGGTAAAGGTACTAAAACCATATTGATCACCGCTGGCTTCAAACAATCAATCTGCCTAGCCTTTTTCCAATTAAGTTGGGGTCGGCTTCCAGTCTAACCAGATGCAGCTGAATACCGGTATTTTACATGGAGCGACTGCCTATCTGATCTCCACAACCCATTAACTGGGTAATACAATACCCCTTGGTAAGGCTGGTTGTTAGACTTTCGGGCTTCTGACGACCCGTAACGACTATCAAAGATCCACAAATGACAGCCGGGACCAACGGCTTAACGTGCTTTCCGAGGCACGGAGGAGTCTCGGTATGTAAAGATCTTCCCCAACCCATCCACGGACCGACCCCGGCAAGCGTAGCTTAACCTGATGGTTCGACCCATGCGGCTGTTATTACTTAGCCACGAGCTCCTCCACCACCACCGCTGGCTTCAAACAAAACTGGTAAATAAAATGTGGGTGTACTATGGGTACACCTCTGCCTTACCCTTCGCGGAGAACAGGCGTGATGTTGTGTTACGTTATATTGATCACTAGCTCATCGTTTTAGGGTTCCGTACCTCAAAAGGAAAAAACGGAACACTTATAGGATCACTCGTGTGTCTGTCTGTCTATCCGTCTCTCACAGCCAATTTGCTCCGAATCTAATGAACCGATTAAGTTGAAATTTGGTACACATATGAATTTCTGTGATCCAAACATGGACGGATAAAGTAAATAAATGAATTTTGACTAAGGGGGTCACTTTTAGGGGGTAAATAAAAAAAAAAAAAGTTTTGCAAACTATAACCATGTGACATATCAAATGAAAAGACTTACTATGAGAGTCTCAAATATATATTTTTTATAATTTTAAAATAAATTTATTTAAAGTTATTTCAGAAAATAGACGAAAATTTACCAATCCCCCCCCTTATCTCCGAAACTACTAGGTAAGCCTAAAATTTTGAAAAAATACAGAAAATAGTTCTTTAACTTTAGATTACAGGAAAATCTATAAAAAGTCTGTGTGGTCTTAAAATAACATGGTAAATCTCTCAATATTGTGAGTACAAACTTACATTTACAGGTGGAATGTATGGGAGAGCATGTTTTTGATTTAGAGTGTTTAGTTCGTTCTTGGGATAAAATTATCCCAATTAACTACGGAACCTGTCATTGTGCGAGGCCCAACATGCACTTGGCTATTTTTTTTCTTTTATAAGACCTGCTTTTCAGGCTAAAATCTCAACAGTAAACCATAATACGAGCTCACTGCAAATATAATGCATTCAGATATCTTTCTCAAACAACTCGGGAAGCTGGGTTCCATGCTCCTAACAATATCAGCTACATAAATCTATTCGAGAGGGAATAAAAGAGCGAGCATAGAGTGCACAGTGAAACACAGGTGGAAGAAACAAAAGAGATATGTCATTCTTGAGTTCATATTTTAAATAATTTGGAAAACATCGTCCAAAAGGTTAATATTTTTTTACGTCTGAAAATTGTCTAGTTTTCAGGGCAAGGTGGGAACGGTAGATACCACAGTTCAATAGCAATATCGGATCAAGCTACGCATCGAATACCATTTCTCACGATTTTCATTTTGTTTCTTGTGGTACGGGAGGCCGCACGTTACTTTGACCTAATGTAGTACGGATCAAATCAAATCATTTATTTCTTTGCAAGCATGGGTAGATAAATGGTATAGATGTTATAAATGTTTGAGAATGTACTCCATGCTCTGCCGTCACATGGGCATGCAAAATATACATATAAAAAAAAATAAAAAAAACATGCTGAATAAAAATAAATGGGAAAAAAATTATCATATTATCACATTTAATTTGCCAATGTCAAGGAGTATCTGTCAATAACTAAGCAAATGTCAATAAAGTAAATAAATCAATCAATCTGTCTAGCCTTTTCTCAACTATGTTGGGGTCAGCTTCCAGTCTAACCGGATGCAGCTGAATACCAGTATTTTATATGGAGTGACTGCCTATCTGACCTCCACAACCCAATTACTTGGTAATACTTACCCCTTGGTAAGACTGGTTGTCAGACTTTCGAGCTTCTGACGACCCGTAACGACTGTCAAAGATCCACGAATGACAGCCGGGACCAACGGCTTAACGTGCTTTCCAAGGCACGGAGGAGTCTCGGTATGTAAAGATGGTCACCCATCCACGGACCAACCACGGCAAGCGCAGCTTAACCTGATGGATCCACCCGTGCGGCTGTTATTACTTAGCCATGAGCATTTATGCCTCTTTTGTGCATAGTGAAAAGACATAATTTTTCATCCTTCTAATATTATATTAGTGACTCCTTGATCTGCGATGACACACTACTAGAATACGTTCTGAAGCGAAATTAATTTATACATGGGATTTAGATTTTTTTTTTTAAGATACTCGCATTTGTTTTATAAGACTTCGAGATGTTTTGTCCCAATAACTAACCAGATATTTCCTTATTTCTATTTATAAAAAAAAAAACCGGTAAAGTACGTGTTGGACCACGCACAATGAAGGGTTCCGTAGTTGAAAATAATTTATCCGAAAAACAAAACATTGTAATCCAAAAAAAAATATTTTCGTGATAAAATTACATATTAACAATTTTCGGACTTTTTTCTATAGTTGTGCTGTGAGACTGCTTCTTACCAAATTTCATGATTCTAGGACAATGGGAAGTATCCTATAGGTTTTGATTTACTTGCTTTATGTATTATATGTCGCATAAATAGGCGAATTTTTTATTGCGTTGACTTAGAACCTTGATTATTTTAGAAGTCTAAGGGACCATAAACCTACGTATTTGATATTAATTTCAACTTGATACCTCCACGCGTTCCTGAGAAAAGGGTCTTGACAGACAGGCAGACAGACAGACAGACGGACGGACAGCGAATTCCGTTTTTTCCTTTTGAGTACGGAGCCCTAAAAACGAACCAAAAAAAGCAGAAATCATATAAACTTTTTGACAGCTGTTTGTCTGTCATCATTAGCCCATGCCAATCCCTTTATGATTTTGATAACATTGAGCCCCTGGAAAATTATAAAAATATACCTGCTCATTAGCTTTTCCGAAAGTCATTATTCCCCTTTTGATTAAATAACATTAAATTAGTTCCCGTATTGACAAAGTCAGTGGGACGAGCCGGAATACACCAGACCTTCGATCCAGTAGTACTATTCTGTAAACATCTCACCGTGATAACTCAGGTGAAGTGAGCGTGAAGTGAGCCGTCATTCCACCTGATGTTAGGGGTTGACACTATTGACAGCTCACTTTAAGATCACTTCACTCATGTTTTCACGTTGAGATATTTACAGAATAGCACTACAGTATAACCTACCCACAACAACATTATTACCCGACTACGGCAAAGCCAAAAGGAAGGGTTATGATTTTAGCAGTCTATGTATGTAAGTATGTATGTATATAAGTATGTATTTACGTGTGTTCCACCGTAGCGCCGAAATTACTGAACCGATTTTAATGAATGAGGTATCAATAGATTTGTAATAATGGTCCGGGTGACATAGGCTATGTAAATTCTCCCTAAATTTAATATGGTAGACTTTACACGTACATTTCTGACCACGAAAAAAATAAAATTGAGATAATAATGACATGTTTGGTGTCAAAAGAAAGGTCTTGACGAGCACATTACAAATATGTTTAAATGTCACATTGTTTAAGGAAATTTCTCGCCGACTGGTCGAGTCTTCACGTGACCAGAGGGCTGGCTCGTTCTTTATTTATTTATTTATTTCATTTGGGAAAACAAACAGTAGTATACTAATCATAAACAGTGTTGTCTTAAAATTAGAACTTTACAAATATACTACCCACAACATTTTCCACAGATTACTACACTATATAATAAAAACAAGCTATTAGCAAACGTGAACTGTAGCAGGGCTACCTTAATGAAAAAGAAGTTCTAAAAGATGTAACAAACAAATAAATTCATGCGTGATATACAATACAGGTCCCTAGCCTATTAATAATGATTGTGTGCCTATGGAGCCTACAGCCGATCCTTGAGAATCTTAACAATATCAGTTTTAAATTTATATCTGTTTAGGAATAATATGTCTATTGCACCAAAATGCGTATTGTATGTGTCGACTAAGCGGTACAGTGGTGAGCGCACACCAGCATTGGATCTACAAAAGCCGGTAGCGAAAAGCCGCCTGGTGCGCACCTCCCGTCCATGTACTGTTCGAGGAACCAGGTAACACAAACCAGACACCAAGTCAGGGCAATCAAACTTGTTTCGGCATATACTGAATAACGTCATTGTCTCAAGGAAGACGCGTCTTGACTGTAATGTAAGCAGGTCGTATTTTTTAAGAAGTGATTGGCATGATGTTTTCTTACGAAAACATCTAAATTGCATAGCACGAAGGTACTTACGTTGGACCAATTCTATAATTTCGACATATTTCGCATAGTAGGGATTCCAAATCGGCACTGCGAAAGAATTAGCATTGCCATTCAACGTGGCAATGCTGCCAGTCTTCTGGCCACGTTTCCGGATGACGTCGATGCGGACGAGTACTTCGACGCCTAAGTGTCCTTTTGTTTTGTATTTATTTGTATAGTTAGTTAGTGAGTCTTTTACAATAATAATTGATTTAAGTAAATAAATGTTTAAATTGTTAAAATAAGTAAAAGTGGTTACAGACCGACCGCATCGAGTGTGGTTTTAGTTTCTGAACTTACTATTTTTCATAGATAACAATAAAAAAACACAGTAAAATAGAACATACGTACCTAATTTAATTTTGTGTCCCACATTTCCCAGTAAACATAAATAAACACTCTTTATATACAACTTAAACGTCCTCTAAAGATCTCAAACGTTTAACTATTAAACGTATAGTCAGAAAACAAGCCAATTGTGAGAAAGACACAGACACACTTAAGTGGGTTCTTATCATTTACTCGTAAATCCTTCACTCGCTTTGACAAATGAGGTGTTATTCGATTCAACTAAGTCGCGAGAATATGCTGATCTAATAAAATTTATGGAACTTATTTCTGCGCACATTCGTAATATAGAACAAGATATTTCATTACAACTAGGCGGTATTACGTTTATGGAAAGGTAAATGTATAAATTATGGTAGGGTTTTTTTATTCGGAATTTTAGCATAACATCATGCCTGTAGTACTCAAAGGGATAGGCAGAGGTGTAGGTGCCTTATCTACATTTCGCCAGTAATGTTAAAGTCGCATGTAATAGGGGGCGAGTAATTGATCTGAGCAAAAATCCAGACTCCAGGCTGCTGCTACTGAGATATTCCTGATGGAAAAACAGTTTATCCGACCTGGGAACCGAACCCAGGACCTCAACGAGGCAGGCAGTGGGAAAGTTACATATTATTAGTATTTTCATTAAATCCTCCAACTAAGGTAAAATATATTATACTAGTGAAAGAGAAATTGAATTGAGAAATCACCATTCATTTTTAGGGTTCCGTACCTCAAAAGGAAAAAAACGGAACCCTTATAGGATCATTTCGTTGTCCGTCTGTCTGTCTGTCAGTCTGTCAAGACCCTTTTTCACAGGAACACGTGGAGGTATCCAGTTGAAATTAATATTAAATACGTAAATATATATGATCCCTTGAATGCAATGACTGTCGTTGAATTGTAAGTGTTTACGCAATGAGACTGGTCAAACTTGTGACTTCTGTTTAGTAATCACACTTTCAACTCCATGAACTATACCGCAATCAATCAATCTGCCTGCTTTTTCCCAACTATGTTGGGATCGGCTTCCAGTCTAACCGGATGCAGCTAAATACCAGTATTTTACATGGATCCTTTGCGAGGCCAGCGCTAACGCCCGTCGAAGTGGCCGAATCCTGCTCGAAGCTAATATAAAATTAATAAATGGGAATCATCAATAAGACGAAGAAGAAGACATGGAACGACTGTCTATATGAGCTCCACCACCCACTGGGTAACACGATAAGTAAGATGGTAAGATAAGAAGAAGAAGATAAGATAAGAGAGAAAAGGAGAGAGAAGACATAAGGAGATAAGGTAAGATTAGCTGTCAAACTTTTGGCCTTCTGACTACCCGTAACGACTGTCGCTCATAACATTGTCAACATTCGTTATCTACAGATGTCATCTGGGATGAACTGTCAAAATGTAACCGATTCCAATCGATAGTGTGAACTTACGCAATTAGGGTGCAGGTTGTGACACAATACTCGCCTAGGAACTGTACAGTGTTTTCATGGAAGTTCAGAGAATTAGATCTGTAGTGTTTAACTAGAGAAAACAAAAAAAGTAAACTAGAGAAATTAACTACACTTAAAGAGAAATTAACTACACTTATTCGTGAACAAGCGCTGTCAGTGAAGGCTGGTCATACCTTAGCGGCCACGGCTTATTTTAATTTAATTTAAATATTTGAATTGTTTTTTTTTTAAGGACGCTTTTAACGTTCTGCATCGTTCTCACATATAAAATTTCAACATGAATGATGTAACCATTATTTTGTAACCATATCTTGATTTAAAAGAGTGTCCGTGGAGTTTCTTGCCCGTTCTTCTCCATAGGTACCTACTATGCTTTGGAATGGGCGCCTAGCTTCATCTTTTTGACTGACCGACCCCTTGACAATTTCAAAAAAAGTGCCTGTAATTGGTTTAATTGAAATAAATGCTTTGAGTTTGAGTTTGAGTTTGTGGTAAACTAGAGAAATTAACTCCACACTGTTAAATGTTATCGAGTCAATTAGTTCTGTAGTGTTTAGTAATATCCCATATATTACTAAACACTACAGAACTAATTGACTCGATAACATTTAACAGTGTGCGGTTAATTTCTCTAGTTTACCCGTATCCCAGTTCTGTGCCCACAGTGGCTATTAGCTATATCAGACACTATGTCTAGTCACGATCCTATGTCGAGCATGCGATATAGCTCTATAGGAATATATACCTACCTTAAAGGGACGATAAGCTACTTTTAATGATTTTAAACCGAAGTCACGTCTAAACCAGTAGTGTTAATGATTTGGAAAAAATATATTATGTTAAATTAGAGCATTTTCTTGATAACTAAATATGTGAATATTTTAGATTATGTTTATATTACATATACGTAGTGTAATTAATTTGTAAAGTTATGTCTAACGTGGATAAAAAGTTGAGAATCACGCAACAACTATCAAGCGTATCTTAAAACCTTTCACTATTTTAAAGATAATATAATTATTTATCCTTTATTAAACGTGTTTTAATATAATAAAAACTTTTGTTTTATGTGTAATATATTAATAATGCGTCTAATTAGAGCAGTAGTGGCCCAGTGGTAACGGTAGCGACTTACGAGTTGTAGGTCGTAGGTTCGAACCCAAACAGGCGCTTTACTTTGTGTAAATTATTTCATCACCACTGCTCTCAAAACGGTGAAGGAAAACATCGTGAGGAAACCGGTGTGTCCTAGAATCAAAAATTCGAAGACTTGTGACATCTGCCAACCCGCACTGGGTCCGCGTGGTGGATTACGGCCCACTCCCTCTCACAGAGAGGAGGCCTGTGTCCCAGCAGTGGGAACGTTATAGGCTGATTATGTGCGTCTAATTTGGGACAGTGCTCCTTGATGGGCGAGTCCTATTACTGAGTTGACGTACGACGCGTTGCGTGAGCTCAGCACAGAACACGCAAGCTAAGCACTCAAGGTCGCTGGCACTTATCTGTGGTCTTAAAGCCTTCCACACCTTCTAAAGAGAAAACTCCAAAAACGACTAACTAAACTCCAACTCGTTTCGCTTTCAACCTTCACACATTTCCTAGTTTTAACGTGGAAATTCTTGAAAGTAATTAACAACAAAACACTTGGCGAAAGGCGCCGTAATTTCTAGAAAACATGCATTTCACTAATTAATTAATGTTAAGTGGCAACACAACGGATTAAGTGTTGCCAGAGTTGAGAACATCGACTAATTAAGATTTAATTAGGCTGCATTGTAGTTAAGTTTCACGAGTTTTTGAACTGAAACGTGGATTTATTTGAAGGTATTTTATTTAATTTGATTTTCTTTTGAGAAAACAACAGAGTAGATTACACTACATTTACACTACCTACCTACTTAACTAGTTAGAGATACAAAAAGTACTGTGTCGAATAAATGAGAGATTTTCTATCTTTTAATCTTTAGTTTTCTTTTACGATACCCAAGAAAAGAAATAAGTATTTTATTCTTTGTTAAACACGCCTTTATTGCTTTCTAGGCAAACATTAACAACTTCACTACAGCATGAAAATACTAAAATTAAAACTCGATCTTTTTCATCCATTTTTAAATTACCATTTTCAAGATATTTCTAGAGAACGGACTTTGTGACATTTATATAGTCATGCTTCGGTTAATTTAAATGTAAAATCTTAAGGCGTGCGTCCCGGGTCGGCGTCATGCGGCTGGTGGCCTCGTCCCCGCTTTAATTAAAACCTCTTTGTTTGTTGACTATCTTTGTGCACTCCTTGTACTGGACGTCCAGTACATTAGTAATTAAATCATTTGAAAAAAGAATAGAAAAGGAAATATAATGTAGTTGTGCTCGCGGGCTTTTTGTAATTGAAATTAGAATTTGTTTTGTCTGTGACGGAATGAGTGTTTTGTTCTGTGAAGGAAGAGGAAGTTTTTGATTTTGTTTACTATAGTAAGTACCTAAGGTAGGTACTGCATTTTGATCGAAGAGCTCGTGGCTAAGTAATAACAGCCGCACGGGTCGATCCATCAGGTTAAGCTACGCTTGCCGGGGTTGGTCCGTGGATGGGTGACCATCTTTACATGCCGAGACTCCTCCGTGCCTCGGCAAGCATGCTAAGCCGTTGGTCCCGGCTGTCATTTGTGGATCTTTGACAGTTGTTACGGGTCGTCAGAAGCCCGAAAGTCTGACAACCAGTCTTGCCAAGGGGTATCGTACTCGTATTACCCAGTTAATTTAATTAATTCATTTAATTTCTTCCTTTATTTCAGGCAGCTATGGCCCATACAAAATACAATACACAAATACAAACAAAAAATATTACAACTTATCAAAAATGATATACTAGTACATATAAAATACAACATATAAAATAAAATAAATAATGGGTTGTGGAGGTCAGATAGGCAGTCCCTCCATGTAAAATACCGGTATTTAGCTGCATTAGGTTAGACTGGAATTCGACCCCAACATAGTTGGGAGAAGGCTAGGCAGATTGACTGCATTATGATCACTACTTTTTGAGTAACGATACAATTTGTTTCTAAAACAAAAGAAGATAAACCAAAAAATTGGCAGTCATAGGACTGCCGACAGAAGCGGAAAACTACGCATATCATGTCACGGTGTCGAGGTGTCGTGGTGACGCGGTGACGCGAAAAATCGCTCAATGCGCCTCAAGAAGTTTTCACTTCAAAACTAAAATAAGTTTCCAGCACCAATACGAGTATCTACCAAAAAGGAGAACTACACAATTTCGTAACACAATTTATATTTAAAGCACCTACACGTTACAATATGTAGGTAACAATCAATCAGTCTGCCTAGCCTTTACCCAACTATGTTGGGGTCGGCTTCCAGTCTAACCGGATGCAGCTGAATACCAGTATTTTACATGGAGCGACTGCCTATCTGACCTTCACAACCCATTAACTGGGTAATACGATACCTCTTGGTAAGACTGATTGTCAGACTTTCGGGCTTCTGACGACCCGTAACGACTGTCAAAGATCCACGAATGACAGCCGGGACCAACGGCTTAACGTGCTTTTCGAGGCATGGTGGAGTCGCGGTATGTAAAGATGGTCACCCATCCACGGACCAACCCCGGCAAGCGTAGCTTAACCTGATAGATCGACCCGTGCGGCTGTTATTACTTAGCCACGAGCTCCTCCTCCTCCTTACAATATGTAGGTAATAATTCACAATATCAACTTACTGAAATGAAAAAAAAACCGGCCAAGTGCGTGTCGGACCACGCACAATGAAGGGTTCCAAAAAGAATTTATCCCAAAAGCAAACTTAACATTGTAGTTGAAAAGCATGTTTTCCCATACATTGATATAACGTCACACTATCAATTCTCCAACAGCAAATTTAAGTTTGTAATCCCAAAAAAATATTATTTCTGTGATAAAATAATAAATTAACTATTTTCGAACTTTTTCCTTTACTTGTGCTGTAAGATCTTGCTTCTTGCCAAATTTCATGATTCTAAGTCAACGGGAAGTACCGTATAGGTTTAGGTTTTGATTTACTTGCGAAAATGAAAATATGTCGCATAAATAGCCGTATTTATTTATTGCGTTGACCTTGAAGCTAGATTTTTTTAGAGCTTCAGGGACCATAGACCTACGTATTTGATATTAATTTCAACTTGATACCTCAACGCATTCCTGAGAAAAAGGGTCTTGATAGACTGACAGACAGACAGATAAACGGACAACGAAGTGATCCTATAAGGGTTCCGTTTTTTCCTTTTGAGGTACGGAACCCTAAAACGAAAATTTTGTTGTATTCGTAATCGAAATGTCGAATTACATCAATGATGAGATGAGAAAATGTCAGTGGAACTATTTACCATACTACAAGCAATTTTCTCGAAAAATTACGAGGCATTTCGCTGGCACCTGATGCTCCAACTATGCCTTTTGTCCCAGTGGAATAATAATGCTAAGCTATCTATATTTCTATACTAATATAATAAAGCTTAAGAGTTTGTTTGTTTGAACGCGCTAATCTCTGGAACTATCATTTAAAAAAATCATTTTGCATTTTATAGCCCAACTAGTTTTTGCACGCGGCTTTAGAATTTGACAATAATTCGGGTTGTACCTACTCTGCTAATTCAATCATGATTCGAAAGACACGTGGCGCCATCTATTATCATAAGAACGTTATTGTTGTTTTCCTTGGGAACAGTACTTTTTTTCGGAATAAAAGATACCCTATGTCTGTTTCTGTACACCTGACAACGTATATGCAAAATTTCAGGTTGATCGGTTCAGTGATTTAGGCGTGAAAGGGTAACAAACAAACTTACTTTCGCATTATAATATTAGTTAGAATTCTTGTGTCATAATTTCCAAATAATAAGTTTTGTTGATGTAAAATGCTAAAATAAAGAGTTGAAAGTTGACTCAAATGATTTTGTATCTGTGTATTCGTGAAGTTAAAAAGTATCTCATTTGACAGTAGCCGCTAAAAGTACTGGTTTTTTCTAGCAGAATGTAGGTAATGAAAACATGATATTTAGAGCGTCGCCGCGTCGCCTAGTTTTTAGGTTAGTTCGGCTCGACCCTTGGATTGGAACCTAAAGGTTGTCTAGAAATCTAGTCTATACTGAATATTTATTGAGTGCTTTGAATATTTATTTATTGAGTTAAATAGTTTGTTAAATATGGCTATCTTATACCGAGTTTGTATTATATTTACATTATATTACAATTAAATATTAATTATAATTTTTGTATTATATTACAATTAAAGTAATGAAAAAGGTGTATCATTTCACTTGGGATAAGTTATGGGCTATTTGACTTCATGCTAGAATCCTTAGGAGCCGTGCAAAAATAAAAAAAAAATGTCAGAAAAAATGCTAAGCGAAAACGACGCAATAGCGCGGGCAGACGATGTGTGCACACGTTGGGTCGGGGGAACAAGAAGTCGCAGGCAGAAGCTAGTATACTTATAAGCCTAGACCAATAAATAATTCAACAGGCGAACGATAGTGACTTATGACCTAGATCTCACTCAACGCACTCGAGACATTCGTAATATCGAATTATATATTTATCTAACCGTATCATGATTCATGAAGAAATACTTCGGCGATAAATTGAATAAACACAATCTTACCTATTTTATTGGGGACAAGAAAATATTTCTTCAAGTAAATTATCTTTAGATAAAAGACTCCCTGACCCGTGAACCTTCGAAGGTCGGTGACAGGGACAAAGAACTGATTCTTTTTGTAACAGAGAGAAACAATTGAAATTACCAACGCCTTCAACAGTATTATAATGGGTCTCCTGACATTTCCCCCTTAAAAAGGCACCTTAAGGGTACCATTTTGTTGTCGGCAGTCGTCTGTGACGCAGATCGGCGCCTTGTTGAGTTTAAAAGTTTATATAAAGGCTGTGGTGATTTGGTGTCGAGGAAATTAGAAGGCTGTTTTTGTATTTCTGGTTTGGTTTAAAGATTGTTTT
The DNA here is from genome assembly GCA_946251885.1 of Cosmia pyralina. Taxonomy (NCBI): domain Eukaryota; kingdom Metazoa; phylum Arthropoda; class Insecta; order Lepidoptera; family Noctuidae; genus Cosmia; species Cosmia pyralina. Next base: position 21,223,792 of record OX276360.1, read on the forward strand.
TCTTTTCTTAGTTGTATGGTCGGGCTACATAACTTAACACTACGCGTTGTTGCGCCGAAGGGTTGGGCAGAGGTGTATAAGTAAACCCACATTTCGTTAGTTATGTTTAAGGAGGATGCGCTGTGGTAGCCCGCGAATTTTTTTTTTTGGTTTTTTGCAATTCGCAGGTCCGTGTCAGGTTATATCTTGATCAAAATATGATACGCGGCAATAAAACATAATTATCTATGTCGGATCCGGTCAATAGTACGGACGCCTAACGAATCGCAAGCGCGCCACTGGCGACATCACGTGAGGTGCCCACGCCTACAGCGCGCTTCTACAGAGTCATGGTGTTCTAACCTGATGGCGAGCAGGACAGTCTAATGTTGGATCGCATCGGGGCAACATCGGGGTTGGTACGCCACAGAACTGTATTCGATTCGTTGTGCTTAGTGATTGTGTTAGATTGTGGTTTTAAACACCGTGTATCGCACCCAGTGTGTTTTCATTGCACGAAACCCATCTTCTGCCCACGTGTCTGTCTAAATCTAACTGAGTAAATCCTGACGTTTCCGACGTGTATTTATATAATTTTAACCACGAAAATCATCAATACATCTCTCTAAGTTAGATTTCGTGCAGATTCGTCGAACGAACGAAATCTAACGACTCTGCACGAAATCTAACTTAGAGAGATATATTGATGATTTTTATGGTTAAAATTATATAAATACATAATTATCTTTTATTGCCGCGTATCATATTTTGATCAAGATACAACCTGAGACGAACCTGCGAATTGCAAAAAACCCAAAAAAAAAAAATTGAATTTCGCGGGCTACCACAGTTCATCTCCTTAGTCCCATGTAATAAGGGGCGAGCCTTTGCCCTCAGCGAGGCACAAATCCAGACGCCGGGCTGCTACTGAGAAACTCCTGATGGAAAAAAATCAATAAAATTTTTTACGACCCGGGAATCGAACCTAGGACCTTATGCTCAGCAGTAGCGTTTGCAGCCACTAGACCTACGAGGCAGTCGAATCGCGACGAGTTGAATGGTCGGGCCCCAAGTACTAACATAACATCAATATTGTACTACTTTGACTTTGACTTTTGCTCGTAAAATTTTTATTTTATGTCTGGCATTCTAGAGATCTTTTTGGACCCTTAAAAAAACAGCGTACCTTAAATACCTCTGTATTTAGATAAACGGAGAACCTAAATTCAGTTTTAGGATCAAATGTTTACATTATAAAATGCCTTGATGGGCTTTGACTTAAAAATGGGACCCGTTCTATGTTAGCAAATAAATTAAAAAGGTCTATTATTTTAGATGATTAAATGTCGAAACTCTAGCATTTATAAAAGCTAAAAATCAACTTATTTAGAAGTCAATTAAATCCACACAGGTACAAGGCAGATGTAAGTGGAAAAGCCGGGAGGGGACGCCCTAGGAGAACCTAACGTGACCTTATGTGGTGAAGTTCTTCAAAAAGGTCAGGTGCGTAGTACTCGCAACTGAAGTGCGTGTATGACCAGATGTATGAGGCCATGAGGGCATGAGGTAAACGAGGCTAAAGTTACTAAAGATAAAGTTATTTTATGTATGTATGTATGTTATAAAAAAGGCGAAAAGTGAATTCTGTGTGTCTGATTGATTTGTTTTTATGACTAGAATAGACCTAGGCTGTTAAATATAACATTACGCCCCCCCCCCCTTTCCCCCAAAGCCCAGACTCCAGACTCCGGACTGCTACTAAACCCAATAACACTGCTCGACCCGAGAATCTGACCCAGGACCGATCCCACCACCACCACCACCGTAGGCGCGGGCTTGCGGACGACGAGTAATGGGCAGCTCGCCGTCCGGTAAGGACCAGGCCCGGGTCGACGGCGCGTTGTGTTCTACGCGCGCCTCAAAGAGATGTCAGCAGTGACGGGGTCAATTGGGTCGATGCCGCCGGGGTCGCGGGTTGTTCGAAAGAGATACCGTGGCCCTGGCACGGGCAGCTGAAGGAACATGAGTGGGTTTTAGTCGGTAAACAAAAAAAAAAAAAAAAGGACCTCATGCTCAACAGTAACGCATGCGACTTACTGGACTAACGAGGCAGTCCTAGGCTTATTTCAAGTAAACCTTAAACAATTACTTATAATAAGTAAGTAAACCGTTGCGCAAATCTATTTTTTGAGCAAAAGAAAAACAAATCTTGTGATTTGTTGCAGTACAAAAAAAAGTGTAATTCAAAAATAGAATCACAAAACAAAAGCCAACCACCTATGCGTTATACGTCACGCCAGTCACTACGAGAACTCACTTTACAAACGTGAATGTCATTAAATAGTGACTTTCTGATGTTCGTGACTAAACTGATATTGGGCCAATCACGAGCTCGCTCGAGGTTCGTTAGTCGCCCGATGAGAATAGGGCCCGTAGTTGTGTTTCATGTTTCTTATAATTAGACATGGCTTTTGACATAGAAAATCGTTTGATGGAGTTATTGTGTCTGTGGTTTGTGAAGGGCTTAAAGATGCATTTCCACTGACGTGGAGCTAGGCGGAGAGGAGCGGAGAAGAGCAGTGAAAAGTGGCAAGTGTTTCCACTGATGCGGAGCTGAGTGGAGCGGAGCTAAGCGGACTGGAGCTGCATTGAGCCATGTTCCGCTCAGTCAAATTCAATCTCTTGGAGAGATCATACATCATGTTGTCGGTAAAAAAAGCAGCACTTTTATAGCTCGATGACGTGTGAATCTTATGACATAACTAGCGACCCGGCCCTGCTTCGCACGGTTTTTACGTTTTGACAAAACATGAAGGTTTATTTATTATACACTACTATTTTTTAATTAGTACAAAAAAAAATGGGGCTCTATCCGTACCCGTTACTGATCATATTAGGTCTTTACCTATGAAATTGCCGTTCTGCAGTACTGGCCATTTCAAATCAAAATAATTTTTGTTTGGCTAAGAATTCTAATTTCAAATTAATTTTATTTTAAAAACATGGATTTTTTTTTCCAAAAGTAGTCATTTGTTTATTGATTAGTGTTACATTTTCATCGCATTTCAATCTTTTTCGTCATCATGGATACGTTAAAATTCGAGTAATTATGGAATATGAGTACCGTCGTGGCAGCAACGCGGCACAAGCGGCACGCAACATCAACGACGTTTACGGAGCTAACACTACAAACCAACGCACCACTTGTTATTGGTTTGCTCGCTTCCGTTCTGGAAATTTCGACCTGAAAAATGAACCTCGCGGTCGTCCGAAGTCTGGTCGACAATGACGAATTAAAGGCGATTGTGGAAGCTGATGATACACAATCTACGGCTGAATTAGCAGCAGCTTTCGACGTTAGCGTCAAAACAATATTGGTCCATTTGCGTCAAATTGGCAAGGTAAAAAAGCTTGACAAATGGGTGCCCCACGAACTCAATGATCGCCAGCGCGAAGTACGCGTCGAGACGTGCCTTGCACTGCTCAACAGACACACAAATGAAGGAATTTTGAACCGCATTGTTACCTGCGATGAAAAATGGATTCTGTTTGATAACCGCAAGCGCTCAGCAAGTTGGTTGGATCCTGGTTCAGCACCTAAACATTGCCCTAAACGAAAACTTACCCCTAGAAAAGTGATGGTCACTGTTTGGTGGTCTAGCGCCGGTGTGATTCATCACAGCTTCTTACCAAACGGGGTGAGCATTACTTCAGATGTGTACTGTGAAGAACTGAACACAATGATGGAGAAGCTGGCACATCTCCAACCAGCATTGGTCAATCGCTCGTCTCCGCTGCTCCTGCACGACAACGCGCGACCTCATACTGCACAGCAGACGGTCTCCAAGTTGCAAGAACTGGGGTTGGAAGCTCTCCGTCATCCGCCCTACTCACCAGACCTTGCGCCTACAGACTACTACTTTTTCCAGAATTTGGATAACTTCTTGGCGGGAAAAAAATTCAATACCCGAGAGGCAGTACAAAATGCCTTTGAAGAATTTGTTGCCTCCCGTCCAGCTGATTTCTTTAAGAAGGGCATCAATAAACTGCCACTGCGTTGGCAAAGATGCATTGATTGCATTAGTGATTACTTCGATTAATACAAATAAAAAATGCATGAAAAAAATTAGTTTAAATTTTTTCATACAAAACGGCAATTTCATATGTAAAAACCTATTATAAATTAAAAGGTACTAAGATTATTTAGCACAATTCGCTGAGTTTGTCGTGATAAAATGATTAAAATAATTACTTTGTTTAAATACGTACCAAGTGCGCGAGGCAACCAGTTCAGTACGCGGCTCGAGCGCCGGATCATAGCGCCTTAAAGATAGGGGAAATGTGTGTGTGACGAGTAGTACACTCGTATAGGTACACGCCTCTGCCCAACCCTTCGGTAATTACAGGCGTGATATTATATTATAATTATGAATGACCCAAACATAAACTCACACTCACTCACTCACTCTCACTTATTTCAGTATCATCCAAACTTAACCTACTCTGTCTCGCCTTATATTGGTAGGTAGGTACATAAACGCAGCGGAATACTAACATTAATTATCGCAAAGAACCTCTTTCCATTACGGGGACGAGTCATTCAGTTCCCCAATTAATTTAAAGGCATCTCTTTAAAAATTGTTGATGAGAAAAATTGGAACTTGTCCAGGTGGACAGGCTTTTTGGGTACCGTAGGTTGGAATGAGATGAAAACTTTTTTAGGCTGGATAATTTATAAAGTCTATGTGAATAAGAAAAGAGGGCTGTAACAAACATACAGCGCCATCTAGTGTGACTTATCCAAAGCACTACGATGAGCGACTTCATAAAATATAAGACGACAACTACAGACGACTACGTGTAGATATTGTGCACACATATTTGTCAACTGTCCGCCTTTATAAGCAGAGCTGTCTTCGAAAAAATCGTCACCCTATCACCCTCCTCCAGGAAAGTAGTAGGGAAACTAGCACCGTCCATAAACACAAATACAAATCTACATTCCAGCCTCGCCGCCGAGGCCCACCGCGTTTAAGACCATCTAACGTAAATGTAAATGTAAATTCATGTCCCTTGATCGGTTTAATCGAGCCAGCTGGTGGCGTAGCTGAGCCTGTAGCTTTAAACTCCCCTGATAATAATAATTCCCCTAACTTGATCCAGCCTATTGCTTTGCCTTGTTTATCAATGGTCAATGACAACGACTCCCTAAGCCGAGGTCCGTACCCCACAGGGGGTGCCCTTAGTGCGCAGTCGTTTAGTTTAGAAGTTTAGTTAGTATATTATGCCCCTGGAGGCTTTTGAGCTCGCTTAAAGGCACCCACAGGAAAGTCCGGTTAAGTAGTCGAGACCTCTCATGATCACACTACGAGATGCCATTCAAAAAAAAAAAAAAAGAAAAGAAAAAATCGTCATTCACTAGCTAGAGGTTCAGATTTCGGTAGCCACGCAGCCTTCTCTGATCCTAAATAAGCCTAGTTCTTGCTTCGATGGCCTTCAGGAACTAGTATAGTACTCTTCAGGAACTAGTCAGCCAGGGGAGGTCTGAAGGGCGATAACCACGCAGTCCCTTTCAGCCCTCCACTTAGGGTTGCCATATGTTAAATTAATTATTGTAACGTGTAACGTAATATAAGTTAAGTTGCCAATAAATTATCATCAAGATCAACGGGGCTTTATTTTCACAACTAGCAACCCTACAGGGCATAATTGACGTTGGTCTATTGATCGTAAAGGCGCTCCCTGACCCTCATCGGAGCATTCACCTGTAATGTAACAATTCAAGATTCGATTTTGAGCATTATATTACAATACTGACTGACGAGCCTGTAATGTTACAATCCAAGATTCGTTATGGATGATGTCCACCACGTGTGCTCGAATCGCGCATTTGGATCGCGCCCCTGCCGCGCCCAATCGGAGCGCACTGTGAATCGTTCAATGTGGACCCAGCTATTCACGCCTCAGTGAAAAGGGTCATCCGCTACACTACTATTCCGCTTACACCGCTCTTCTCCACTCGCTTGCTCCGCTTAAATGGACGAGCAACCTGTAAAGCCCTGTATTTCCAAGAAAAGAATAAACTATCTCACCTCAGAAGGTATTGTAAAGGTGGATCCACACAACCCGGCTTTTATAATGTGTAGTGCCTGGCGGCAAGGCCGGCTGTCTGTGTGGATCCAGCGTAAAAGGTTACCCAGATAACAGTAGTGAGTTGTACAGTTTTCCCTTTGACTATACCTACAATACATTGTTGGATAAGATGTGTAAGACGGTTGGAAGTTTTCAGCGTACTGCTATGTCACAAGGAGAAGGAAATAAATTACAATTCGAGTACACACTACACAAAATATTACACAAAATATTTGTAAAAGGTAATTAATGAAGCCATTAACGGACTTATGTATTTTCGATATAATGTCCGTAATTATCTTGCAAGCTGCTGCTCTGATTTTGATCAACGGATCATCATCAGTTTTGACCTGGGGTAGACAATGGGATCTCAATATTATATTAAAAAAATCTTGAATAAAATAAAGTCGGGTTTGTTCGAACACTTATAACTCGAGAACGGCTGGACCGATTTTCATGGTTTTTGATTTGTTGTATTTGTCTCCGTCCCCAATAGCAGAATAACTATTAAAAACATTGATAATTGACGAAAAAAAATATGAATAAAATTAATTTTCTCATACTTACATGAAATTTGGGCAGAGCAATGTCTGGCGGGAATCTTTCATTCACTCAAATTAATTTTATAATCAGTTGTTCATTTGTGTTCCTGCTGTTCGATTAATTGAAATTTTGACAGGACGTCTGGCGGGTCAGTATGTAGTATTCTAAAATAAAAATCAATTGCCGACATTCATACTCAAAACATTTTTTTTTTCAAACTAATTGGCTCCAATTAATCTTTTTCATAAGTATTTTTGAATTTTTTACTTTAAATTTATTTCGGGTTTTTTACTTTTGAGCAAAAAATCGTAGTTCAATTTCATAAAATATAAATTAAGTATTCCTACACAATTCCTAATGTTCTCAGCTTGCGCCTTCGGGAACTTCGCGCGTTTACATTAGAATATTCATAGCTAAAACAGGACAACGTCTGTCGGGTCAGCTAGTAAATGGATAAATGCAAGCGGAAATTACGGAAAATACACGTTTGAGCAGCCGATCGCCATCGTCTTGTAAAATCCATTTATGTATCTATCTCGTAACTACTTAAATTATAATATTCGTTTCCTACAGCAACTGTCGCTTGAAACATTACATTTTAAAAAGAGCATAAAGCCTGTGAATGCCAATTTAACTATGTAAAGAGACGCATGAACCTACATTTAATTAGTCGCTAATAAACCTCGTAAAGGATAGACGCATTTCATTTTAAAATTTAACTAACACAGTGCTATCAAAAGTCAACCTTATCACCAGAACAAAGCCAATATAGTAGCTTAACGAAAATAAAGTTGCATATTAAGAACAGACAAGGTTTGCAGGGCCAACATGGCCAGAGATCGCACAAGACAGGGAGGTGTGGAAGGAAAAAGGGGAGGCCTTTGCCCAGCAGTGGGACACAATGTAGGCTAATAAAAAAAAAAACAAAAATAAATTAAGAACATAACTAAAAAATCAAAAACAATTATCCAAACAAACCCATTGTGGTTCACTGAACACATTACAACAAAACAAAAACTACAAGAATGCCTTAAAAGACTGCACTTAAAATAGATTGGGGCTTCGTCCTCCGTCCTCCTCGACCTCCGCACCGTGGGAGGGACAGCACCTGGTACTTGTTTTTCTTTCGTCGTCCCACAATCATGTAATTTTGATTTAGTTTTCTTTGCCCTTTCTCGTAGAGAAGTAGTTGTAAGAGTTGCTTTAAATATAATTTTATTAGGTTAAGTACTTTTTATTTTTCACAACCAGAAGTTTTTATTATGTAGGTACTGTTGTAGTTTTGTAAAACGTATATTTTCTTCAATTTACTATGCTTTTTGGGATGCAGTTCTAACCCGGCCCGGTCACGAAATTAAATTATTATCAATCTGCATAGACTTTTCCCAACTATGTTGGGGTCGGCTTCCAGTCTAACCGGATGCAGCTAAATACCAGTATTTTACATGAAGCGACTGCCTATCTGACCTCCACAACCCGGTAACTGGGTAATACTATACCCCTTGGTAAGACTGGTTTTCAGACTTTCGGGCTTCTGACGACCCGTAATGACTGTCAAAGATCCACGAATGACAGCCGGGACCAACGGCTTAACGTGCTTTCCGAGGCACGGAGGAGTCTCGGTATGTAAAGATAGTCACCCATCCACGGACCAACCCCGGCAAGCGTAGCTTAACCTGATAGATCGACCCGTGCGGCTGTTATTACTTAGCCACGAGCTCCTCCTCGAAAAAACGAAATTAAATTATATGCGGAACCCAAATCTTGTAATGTCGCTTGTTGTATTATTTTTGCACTTTGTTACGTCAGACTTAATAATAATTGCTCTTAATTATTGCTTTTTATTACAAACTGTTTATCATATTGAAGCTCAAATGTTTTGATGTTGATTATTTGTCAATGAAGAAAGTATGTTTTGACAGAAAAATTAAAGAATGCCTTCAAAAGTGCTTCAATATTAGGGGAAACCACGTAGAAAGACGGGATGGGGTATTTAAAAAAAAATTACCACGACGCCTTTGGGAACAGCTAGTAAGTAACAAATTATGATGTTTAAATAACTAGATACTTTTCTTTTTTTGGGTGGCATATTAGCAGATGATGGAAAATGGTCGCTGCTGGCTATGGCCATACCAGACGCTTCACAGATATGCTGCCATTCCAGAGACGAAGCTGAAGTGTCTTATAATATGCAAACAATACATGTACCTATGATAGCCCCACCATCACTTAATTAAACATAGGTACAAACACAACAATAGATTTGCTAAAAAAACATCATCAAATTAATTTCTTTTTTGTTTTATCATGTTTTGATATTGATACCATCACGTCTGCGGAGTTTAGCCAGCAAATTTAATTTTAGAGCGCGCGTCGTGTGGACTCGAAAACGTCCTAATTGGGACGTTTTTGTCTTTAGTCCGCGCGTCAAAGAAAGCTAAACGCGTGTCACGACTAGAGTTTATTATTTATTGTACAGTTAGCAACAAAAGTCGATTAACACTTGCAGTTTATTATTCTTAATTATTAAGCGAAATATTTAATTCAAATCGGAACAGAAGTACTTAAAATTTTAAGAAAATTAACTCTTAACAGTTGATCGAAAGAAAAGCAGTTTATCGAATTATTTTGTGATAATTTAGATGATGTCAAAAAGTAGCAGTGTTAACCGACTTCTGTTGCTGACCGTACACCAGAAAACGCATGTGATCTCTTCCAGGCAACCTTGGAATGGAAAGTGATTGCGTGAACACAAAAATGGTTTTAAATGTCGGTTATTATGAACGTAACATAAGTAATAATATATTTATTACACACACAAGATCTTTTAAACTGCTCAATGGATTTTAATGCAGTTTTCACTAATAGATAGATTCCAGAGAGAGAAAAGAGAGAAGAGAAAAATTGGAAAAGTTGCCGCGAAAATTAGAAATTTTCGGAAAACTGAAAGTACATTTTCTATGGGAATTTTGTATGAATCATTGAAATTTGGACAGGGCAACATCTGTCGGGTCAGCTAGTAAACCATAAAATGACAATTATCTTTAATAGTTTTTAAATCACAGCCACAAATCGATACAAATTTCATAATTTTGAGCAGATTTTTTGACAGAAATGGTCGATTTCTAAAAAAAAAAGGTTACCAACTTTTTTTTTTCCTATGCAAAGCATAGGAGTCATAGAGGATCATTTGGTTGCAAATGACCTCTCCTACATACCCTTAACGGATTGCCGTCATTTTACTAGTAACCCTGTATAAACGCAAGCAATAAGCACTTCCTTACTTAAGAACTTTAAAACTCGAGAGCTCTTGAAGAAATATGCTCGGATCTACCGCTTCAGAAGTAGAACAAAACGCGGGATTAAGAAAAACTTTAATGTATGTTTCAGTTCAACAGTATTCGGAACTAAAAAGATTATTCAGTTAGCAGTTTTTTCGTAAAGTGTTTTTTTTTATTTTGTGAGGACTGATTTTTAGCCAGTCAGTATTATATATATATAGCTTAGAATAAGCTGTATGTATGTTACATTTATGATTTTTTTATTTTTATTCTATGTTACTAAAAGGGGTTTTTATCCACACGGTTAAGCCAACCCCATCGTACCTTATTAACCCGTCGCGCGCTAATTAGCAGACACAATTGAAATTCTATTGTTATCTGTACACATGGTGTGCAATCGACATTTTAAGAGTTAAAAATCAATTAGGTATCATTAAAATAACTACATACTATGTGCGAAAGAGAATCATTGACTAGGCTTCACCAGGCCACACAACCTCTTTGCAATTGCTGACCTAGGGTTTGTTAATATGGTTCGAAACATTCCAACGTCCAAAATATTCAATTTGAATTCTCTTAACAATGATTCCCTTTAATTCTTGCTCTTAACACAGTCCATCAAGTATTGCACATCTTCAATTTTACATTAATGATAGGTACCAACATTTTATTTTGTAAATTGCACTGTACAACGCCTAGGGTTTCTCTAAAGCCGGATCTCCTGCGCGTGTCTTTTCGAAACTTTAAACAAAAAACCTTACACACATTCATTTGTTTTCTTAGACAAGCTGTCTTCTGCGTATTTAAATATAAGTAAGCCACACCTCTTTGTTTCGATGTTTTTGTAAAAGACACGCGCAGAAGACCCAGCTTAACCTGTAATGTTTTTCGGTACATAATGGAATTGCGCTGGATACATCTGCCGCATGTCAGACGATCAATGGGCCAAATTTACGACTCAGTGGTTTAATGGCAAACGACATCGCGGTAGGCCTAGACAGAGATGGCGGGATGAGCTGGACTCCTTTAATAAAGACTGGTTCTTGGCAGCTCTGGACTGAGAGAGGTGGAAAGAGAGTATGTGACGCTCACTCTAATGTCTCGCTGATGGTGGCGCGTGTTGGATCATTTAGCTAATCCATGCGTCAGGTTCGTGAACAAGCGCTGTCAGTGAAGGCTGGGCATACCTTAGCGGCCACGGCTTATTTTAATTTAATTTAAATATTTGAATTGTTTTTTTTTTAAGGACGCTTTTAACGTTCTGCATCGTTCTCACATGTAAAATTTCAACATGAATGATGTAACCATTATTTTGTAACCATATCTTGATTTAAAAGAGTGTCCGTGGAGTTTCTTGCCCGTTCTTTTCCATAGGTACCTACTATGCTTTGGAATGGGCGCCTAGCTTCATCTTTCTGACTGACCGACCCCTTGACAATTCAAAAGTGCCTGTAATTGGTTTAATTGAAATAAATGCTTTGAGTTTGAGTTTGAGTTTGCCCAGCAGTGGGAGGATAATGGCTAATAAAAAAAAAGTAGGTATCAGAGACTGCTGAAAATGTCTTCTAAATAAACGCTACGACAAACTATTAATGAAGAAATTGACATCATCACTAATTCCAGGATTTCTTAGTCACAAGCTCACTGATAGGAAAGGGACCCATAGAACAGCCAATTCGCATTTCATACAAAATAGCTCTTTTAAAATGTACAAATTGTTGCGCGAATCAACGTTAATTTGTTTTACGAGACCTAACCAATTTTCATTCCACCCAGTAGAAGTCACTATTCAATTAAAACAAGAACGTTGCGTAACCACAGACAATACCTGCTCCAAAATCGATGACAAGCAAAAAAAAAAAGAATAATGTTGCCATGCTTTAATAAACGAAGTAGCTATAAAAGTCAATATGTGATGGCGGCATACAGTGGGGTCTTGTTTATTTTGTGGGTTGAAACAATATTGTCTCATGTTCCGTCAAGTACAGTCGGGATAAGAAATATCGTGTAACGGGGCTTTTGGCATTCAATTGTTTAGCTTAGTTGAGACATGCTTTTTGATTGGTCCTTTATGGAATGTATGTAAGTGTTTATCTTCAGAACGGTTGCACATATTTGGCTAATTCTTTTTTTTTATTGTGTTTGTAATTGTCAGGACAAGGATTGTATGAAAGAAAATGTTAAAAAAAAATATTCGATGTGTCTATTGTATGTATGTTCCCTGTGGACTCCAAAAACGGCTGGAGGGATTTTGATGAAATTTTCAGGCAATCTTTACGTAGATTAGCCTAGCGGGTGATCCTTTGAAGTTTGTTAGTGATCGGGCTACCCGCGCGAAGCCGGGTGAAGCACTTCGTTTTTTGAAGAGGTTTTTTGTTTTTTGGATGTGTTTTTGTTTTTTTGGAACGAAGTTCTTTAACGTGACTTGCGGTAGAAGTTAACTGGTAGAAATCGTCACTAACGAAAAAGCGTTCATACTTTCGCGAAAAATCGTTCTTATAAGACGAAAAAAATTGCCATTCCCTTCCGCTGAACTCAAAAATACGCGGTATCTTGAATTATTTAGAATTTGTAACTCGAACAAATGTTATTTCCCTGCAAGGTATTGTACCTAACATATATGTACTCTACTGGCTTTTGCCCGCGGCTTCGCCCGCGTGGATGTCGCAAATTATCCAACGGGAACCTATTACCGGGATAAAAAGTATCTTAAGTGTTAATCTAGGCTATAAACTATCTGTGTGCCAAATTTAATTAAAATCCGTTTAGCCGTTTTTGCGTGGCTGAGTAACAAACGTCCAAACCGTAAGTCTGCTGAAGTCTGGAAGTTTCTGAAAACTGTCGGCATTGGTAAGTCTCCAGTTGTTTCCAGTAATGACGTTGACGTGTGTGCTCTTAACAAACATTTCTCACATCCACCTGTTACTTTAGATCCGCACGTCAAATCAGCTTCTTTAAATAAACTTTCCTGTTTGCCAGTGCCGCGGTGTTCTTGTTTCGAATTTAGTCCTGTGAGTGAAAATGAGGTCAAAGAATCTATTTCTGCTATCTCCTCCTCTGCAGTTGGTAATGATAATATTTGCTCTAGAATGATTTCTCCTATTCTCCCCACATTGCTTCCCATCTTGACCCACATTTTCAATTTCTCCTTGTTTTCTTGTACTGTTCCTGAGGCCTGGAAACAAGCCCATATCATCCCCTTACCCAAAATTCATAGCCCTGTCTCACCGTCCGATTTCCGACCCATTTCTATCCTTCCTTATCTCTCTAAAGTTCTTGAGCACATTGTTCACCAGCAACTTTCTGCCTTTTTAGATGCGAATGACCTTCTTAGTACTTTTCAATCTGGTTTTCGACCTGGTCATAGTACAGTCACCGCTCTCTTGAAGGTTACTGATGACATCCGCAGGGCTATGGACCACAAATCTCTTACCTTACTTGTACTTCTGGACTTTAGCAGTGCCTTTAACTCTGTTGATTTCGACATCCTTGTAGGGATCCTTAAATCTTTCAATTTCTCTTCTAGTACCATTAGTTGGTTTGACTCCTATCTTAAAGGCCGGTCGCAGCGGGTTCGTCTCGACGAGACTTCTTCTGACTGGTGCTCTCTTACTGCGGGGGTGCCTCAGGGTGGCGTTCTCTCTCCTCTTCTCTTTTCCATTTTCATTAACTGTGTCTCCAATGTCATCTCTTCTTTCTTCCATCTCTATGCCGACGATCTGCAGCTTTACAACCATTTCCTGAGAGAAGATGCGGAAGCTGCCGTGTGTGCCATGAACAGAGACCTGGATTTGATTAGTGAGTGGTCGCGGTCCTTTGGACTGCAAATCAACCCTAGGAAATCCCAGGCTATAATTATTGGCGGCAGGTATATGCGGAATAGGCTTGATGTTGCGTCGCTGTCTCCACTCTGTCTGAATGGAGTTCAGATTGAATACGCAAATACTGTTAAAAACCTGGGGGTAACCATGGACTCCTACTTATCGTGGACTGCCCATGTTGCTCAAGTCAGTCGCAAAGTGCACTACACGTTCCATACCTTGAAATGCCTCCAGAGCTTTTTGCCCTTGAAAACCAAAATCTCCCTTGCTCAAACTCTCATTCAGCCCATTATTGACTACGCTGATGCCTGTTATTTGGATGCCACTGAGGAGCTTTTGAATAAACTTGAGCGTTTGCAAAATATCTGTATTCGTTTTGTTTTTAACCTTAAAAAGTATGATCACGTTTCTAACTTCCGCAAGATACTCAAGTGGCTCCCTATTCGACTTCGCAGGAACTCTCGGATATTATGTCTTTTATTTAACATCCTTCACAACCCTAAAACGCCTTCCTATCTGCGGGAACGCTTTTCCTACGCCCGTCCTTTTGATGTGCCTTGCAGGTCGCATCTTAGAAACCTCCTTAAATCTTCTTCCCACTCCACTGACTTCTATTCCTACTCCTTCACTGTTCACGCGGTTCGGTTGTGGAATTCACTTCCACCTGACATTAGGGACTGCCAAACAATTGCAGTATTTAAAAGAAGAGTGAAAGAACACTATCTTTCCACTTCGTCATAGTTGTTAGTTATTTTAGTGGTATTTATTTTAGTAGTATGTATGTATTTAAGTATTTATTATATGTTTTATTTAATGAGTTAATTGTTTTGGATTTTATGTATTTTATTTTCTCTTCTACTCTTACACACGTTGTCTACATCTCTTTTTATCCTCTGTCCTATCGCAGGTATGCTGGAAGAGATTTCTTTTGAAATAAGCATCACCTTTGTACGTATTTTTCTGTTCCTTTCTGTTTGTCTGTTTATTTGTGTGTACATAAATGGTTAAATAAATAAATAAATAAATACAAACATCTAAACATACAAACTTTCACACATTAGTAGAGTAACTCCAATTTTAAAAAGTAGACTCCGTAAGTTAGTAAAATATTTATTTATTTATTATTCCCAACACAACTAGCATTACCGGTAATATAATGTCATCTTACTTGGAATTCCTCAAACTCACAGCAATAAAATCTAAAAGGACTTTTTGGTGCTTTTTACCCGACTGACCCAGGAGGAGGGATTTTTATATAGGGGATTTTCGCGCGCATGTATTTATGTATGTTACATTGTGACCTCCTGTAGCCTAAACGGCTTGATGGATTTCATATTATGAGGTATCATTACATTCATCTTAATTGTGTAATATTTATAAGTTGCATCAGAATCTGGAAAATATACAAAAAAGGTTTTTTTTTTTAAATAAATAATTGTAACAGTATTGGTATCAAATAAAAGCTAGTAAATAGTCAATACCAAATATATATTAATAAAACTAAAAAGCTTGAAATAAAACAAATTAAAGGCGCTTCAGTAACAAAACATCTAAACTGAGTAATTTACAATTTTCTACTGATGACTAATCAAATTTTCTATACATCAGCTCCATGATAATTTAGAAATACTTTAGGACTAAGGTGTCTTTGCTTTGTATTGGACTGAAGCATGTTTGCATTGTAATGCTTTGGATTGAAGCTAGTTTGCGTTTAACTATTTGATTTGGCAGTTTTTCCATCCTAGAAATATTAAAACTTTTTTGCAAAAAAATACAACCGACTCCCAAAAACAACACTACAAAGTGAAAAATAACTTTAATTTCGGAAGTCGGTGTCGGTGTCGGTGTTAAATGTATTTTCGTTTTTTGCCACCGACTTCCGAAATTAAAGTTATTTTTCACTTTGTAGTGTTGTTTTTGGAAGTCGGTTGTATTTTTTTGTAAAAAAGTTTTTATTTTTCACTTTTTAGTTGTGTACCTACCCCACACAAATTCTAATACCACTATCTGCAAAACAAACTAGAACATCATCCATATAAAAGTGGGGAAAAAATACGTATTATTGAAGCTAACTCAAAAACTACCAAAGCAAAGTTAATCAATTTTATATGGGACCAACTGTGATGTATACCCTCTCGAATAAAACAAAAAAAATCCAAATCGGTCCAGCCATCTTCGAGTAATCGGGGAACATACATAAAAAAAAAATTAAAAAAAAAAAAGGTTCCGACGAATTGAGAACCTCCTCCTTTTTGAAGTCGGTTAAAAATGGCGCCTTCCGATTGGCCAATTGTGACAGTGGTGGATTTGCTTCTAAATTTTTTTGGCCTAAACCGTTTTTCGCACGCGAACGCTATTTTCAAAGTGGAGGTAGATTTGCACTTTATCGTTTATGGTTTAGTGTTGCAGCTTTCAAGTACGTACTAGAATTTGGTTATACCAGTTTAAAAAATTGCAATTTTGGACTGAAGCGGTTATGCTTTTATATCCCTCAGATTATGCTTGTTTTTTTCTTTTCAGTTATGTGTATTTGCAGTCGGGTTTTTTTTTTTTTTTTTTAAATAATTTGTTTTTGTTCTATTGCGTCTTGAAACTTCGACTCCATACTAGATGGCTCTGTATATACAGCGAATTAAACTTCGTTCCAAGCGGGTGTCCCACGGCACCTCCCGATTTTTTTTCTATGTACCATTTCTGCAGTGACTAACGAATATTAAACTTGATTTTTTTTTAGAGATATATATGTCTGGTGTTTGTTAAGTAGTTTTATACCCAGACGATGTAATTAATGACTACAAACCGCTATTTTAGGCATTTCCTAATTTCAGTAATTATTACTTATAAGGATGGGCTCCAGTGTATATTGCATGACATCCAAGATTTATAATAAATTGCCCTGTTATATTACAGACATTGACAACCTACACCTATTTAAGCGGAAGCTGAAGGAATTTGTAACTGACAAGGTGTATTACAGTGTGAAGGAATATCTGCAAGGGAATCCTTACGGCCAGTAATATTTACAGATTTATAATAATATTGATGACATTTGAAACTGTCAACTATTATTTGACTATGACTTTTGTTTATTTTATTGATATTCTATTATTTACTTTATTGACATTAGCTTAGTTATTGACGGATACTCCTTGACATTGGCAATTTAAATTTGATATAGTAATGTTTTCCAATTTATTGTTATTGAGCATGTTCTTTTATGTTTTTTTTTTTTATTATGTGTAAATTTTGCATGCCCATGTGACGGCAGAGCATGGAGTACTTACTCTAATACGTATAACATCTATTCCATATACCCATGTTGGCAAAGAAATAAATGATTTGATTTGATTTGATTTGATTTGAAGGAAGGAAATATAATTTAATTCCTGGGACTCATAATTAGCTGTTGAAATGTGAATTTACAAATACATGTCTGCCGACTCCTTTATGTAATAAAAGTGCGATGTTACGTTAGGTAACTTATTTACCAAAAGTAGAATATTACCTTGTTTTCGGGGCAGACTGTACTAAAAAGAAAAAGATAGCAAATAATATATTTTACCTTTCACAATAAACCGAGTAGAGACATTATCTAAATATAAGAGGGTTTATATTTTATAAAATGTGCAGTTACTGGACTGAATTTATTTGTATGAGAACGGGCCATGGCTTGGCTTAAGGCTGTGTTTACATTGCTAGAGAATAGCGAAAATCGTTTTGATAAAAAAACTGGTTCACGTTCATGTATGTTGATTTCTAGCTAAATTATATTAGAGTAGGAGAAATTAAGCTTACAAACTAAAAACTATTATACAGCGTGTAATGAAAGGTGTGGTGTAATTTTGAAGTGTGGTACAGACCTTCAAACTTAACAACTTTCTCCATGGGACCAACATCATAAACGCGAAAAAATTGTCAACTGTTCCATACAAAACTCTCGACCCAAATGTATAGGGCTGATATTTTTTCCACGATTTTAGAAAGTATTCATGAAAAAAACCGGCCAAGTGCGTGTCGGACCACGCACAATGAAGGGTTCCGTAGTTGCGATGAATTTATCTTAATAACAAACTTAACATTGTAGTTGATAAACATGTTCTCCCATACATTCCAACTGTAAATGTAAGTTTGTACTCACAATATTGATAGATTTACCATGTTATTTTAAGACCACAGACTTCTTATAGGTTTTCCTGTAATCTACAGGTAAAGATCTATTCTCTGTAATTTTTAGGCTCAGTAGTTTCGGAGATAAGGGGGGGGGGGGAATGGTCAATTTATTTTCGTCTATTTTCTTAAATAACTTTAAAACTATTTATTTTAAAATTATAAAAAAAATATTTTTGAGACCCTCATAGTAAGCCTTTTCATTTGACATGCCACATGGTGTAGTTTGCAAAACTGATTTTTTTTTTAATTTTCTTATTTGCCCCCCAAAAGTGACCTCTATATTCAAAATTCATTTATTTACTTTACCCGTTCGTGTTTGGGTCATTGATTTTCATATGTGTACCAAATTTCAACTTTATCGGTCCATTAGATTCGGAGCAAATTGGCTGTGACAGACGGACAGACAGACACACGAGTGATCCTATATGGGTTCCGTTTTTCCTTTTGAGGTACGGAACCCTAAAAAGGAAACAGTAATTATTGTTATCCCGAATTAATGGACATCACTTATTATGTTTAAGCCGATAATATTAATAAATGATAGTTATTATAATAAAGATAAATATTGTACAAGACCTGTTTGACTGGACACAGTAATATCATTAAATTATTGCTATCGGCCATCTCTCATTATTAACTTACGGTTGCACGACGCAAAGTTTCATTTATTCAGAACGGGAGTAAAAAGAGTTCCCTATGATTTTAAATTCAAGTAAAATTGTCGTAATGGGACAAACAAACAAAGCTACATATTTTATGTATTTCTATGATATTATTATCACAGAAATACATTAGGTAGTTTTGTATTTTGCTAAAACATTGTTTACATAAAAACAATCGTCATTACTTTTAATTGGGGAATTCGCCATAAAAACACAACTAGGTATCACCAATGCTAATAACTCAAACCGTCTTATTACAAAAAAATGCTTAAGTACTGGTTTAAACCAAGACTAAAAGGTCTAGGATTGTTACAGTATTAAAGTTAGTTCCAGGACCAAAATGTGTTCCGATTACAAAACGAAGACCATCCGAGGATCAGTTAGTACCAATGAAGGTCCATGCTTCTAAAATATCCACAGATACGAAACAAAAATGGCATTCTTTCATTCGTTCGTACAGTATTTACTTGAAGCAACGTTCTGTTTCTCTAAATTTTGATATAATAGTATCACATGAAATGCTTAAATAATTATTTATCAATACAAAAATAGGTCAACAATTGTATAAGTTACACTATATTGAACAAGCACAACTTGTACTTTTGACGCGCTTTTTATAAACAAGTTGTCATATTTTTTAACACATATAGCGTGATTTAAATACTGCGGGCGGCGCGCGTAATTTGAGAGTTGAGACGAATGTTTTTGTTGCGTCCTATACCTAATAATAAATACCTGAATGCACTTCTTATTTTTATTAATTGTTTTTAGTACTACTGTTACTGTTATGTGGTTTGTTCGTGAGTTGTTGTATCTGGTTAAATTGTGAGCTACAGTACCTAATTTAAAATGGAACAACAAAAGAAAAAATGGGGTGAAATCTGGAGTTCTGAAGAAAAAGTTAGTAAAACATGGATTTTAAATTATTATTAGGTAAGCAATGCTATGTATCATCTTATTTCGACTACTTAACGCGATGGTCTTATTATTATAGGATATATTACGTCAACTTATTGCTCAATCAGCACATATTATAGAAAATAAGTCCACGAAAACATCTGTAAACATGCAGAAAACAAAAGAGTGGAAGAATATACGGATTTGTGAACCTATACTTGTATCTAAAATCTTCGTCACTCAATTCAAAAGGATTCACACGATAACGTTGCCGTATCGCCGAGGCGTCTCCATCATATTATTATCCAAATATTCCAAATTCATCAAGTCAATCATATTTATGTCCATTTTTAATAATTTGTAAATAAAAAGACACACAACAACGACAACTGACCACAACGCTAACCTCAAATAAATTAGTACCGCAGTTAGTCCAATAGATAAACTAGGGGTCTCAGTGGTTTAACTTTAGTACCATGGATAGTTCATGAACTAGTGATAAACTTCATTTTATAATACCGTTTTATTTAGTCATGGTTTAAACCTAGTAATAATCTCAGTACTAAATTTAGATCGCGTTTTGTAATAAGACGGAAAGAATTCAAAAAGTCCAAAATAAGCATCCCGGTCTAAAACCAGGATATAAAATTAAATATCCGGAAAGAATCAAGGCGTTATCTGTAATAGAAATCTCTGGATTTATCGGCTCCGTGGCTGTGGGTTTGTACTGGCTTTCGAATGAAATATAGGCTGAACCGCCGGTGGTCGTTGCCTTACTTCGTTTTTTTCCATAGACAACACTACGCGCTGTATTGGCGCGCTTTTCGAGCCAATTTTTACTGGTTATTTTTGAAATGGTGCTATGTGTTCTGTGTTGCGATGGATTTCCATTTTTGGTGGATCCGTTGATGGGAATGCACGGTTAGAATGCGGATTGGCTACTCTTTTAAAATTAGAATAAAAGGATTACGTACAAATGGCAAAAGAGGTTAGGTTAAATTCCACATTTTGCTGTAATAAATCGTTCCGTGAGTTGTAATGCGATTTATTTTCTCTTTTCAAAGTAGACTTTGTTTCGCATTTATGAAGCGAATGTAGCAATTCGAAACCTGTTTGCTTGTACAGACTGAAAAATCCCGGGAAATACAGTTTAGTTTCTAGTAAGTAGATATTTATTGTCTGTATACCGGATGACTTTTTTACCTTTTTAAAAAAATAGGGTAGGTATATTAGGTGAACGGAGTAGAAGCCTATGGCATATCTAGTTTTTTTTTCATAGCTTAGACAGAAAAAATATCTAAGTATCAATAAATACTTCAAATTCGATGTAAACTTTTCATACTAGAACAATGGAAATGTTGAGAAAAAAAAATCGTTTAAAAATATCGAAATTAAAATCATATGCAGTATGCACCCTGTCTATGATATGAATTTGATTTTTATTCTATTTTTTTTGAAAAAAAAAGAATAGCTCTAGTTATGCCATAGGATTCTACTACGTTCACCTATTAACTCTTAAAATGTCGATTGTACACCATGTGTACAGATAACAATAGAATTTCAATTGTGTCTGCTAATTGGCGCGCGACGGGTTAAAGCCTAGTTTTTTCAAGATGGTAAAAAAAAGTCATCCGTACTGATGTTTGTTAAACTTGTCCCGGATCCGTCACTGTGGTGTATCCACAGTGACGGATCCGGGACAAGTTTGACAGACCTAGTGCAAGAAAAGGGACCGACGTACAACTTTCTCACACACGATTTCTCCATATGGCCTAACGTATAAAAATATTTGTTCTATTGTACACTCTTTCGCTACCCTTTAAGAAAAAGAAAGATCATTGACCTACGTATTTTCGTAAAGAATAAAAGTGTCGTATAGGTGCTATCAGGTTTCGGCGTCAATGCCGTGGGGGCGTCACATCTACGTCTACGATATGAATACAATAAAAACCTTTTCCCTTTTACATTCGGTAGGTAAGTCGCCAGTTTAACAAAGGATATGAGGAGGAAAAAAATATCTAAACATTTCTTTAGCCCACCTAACTATAAGGGGGCCGTCAAGGGGGAAATAATAATTCCAATTTTATTGGTAATGTCCTTCAACAAGATTTTTCCATACGATGGAAGCAATTTATGTGATAGCGTTTGGGGAAATTGCTTTCTGCCCTTTCTTTTCGTCTATTGAATTTATGGCTCGATTCAGTCTGAATGATATTTATGGAACAACTACAGTTGGCTCTGGTAATTTATTATATCCTATCAAAAACTCGGTTTGGAAGATTCGGGGATTGGTGCAAACTTTTTGGGGTTAGTTACTTACGGAGTTTTTTGCTCTGATTGTCTTTGGTTGGCCGCGCGAGGGTTAAATTCAGAAGTCGTATCGTTGGTTGATTTTTCGTTAGTAGTAGAGTGGAATATTTTTTCAATGAAGCGTGGAAATTGGACTAATTATTGGAGATTAATTGCTGTAACAAAAACTTCATCAGTATCCAATCACTGAATCGGAATGTTTCCTGAAAAATAAAGGAAATTTTAATTAGTATTTTGTGACTTTGACGTTGCTATGGTTATCATATTAGTTGTTACTAGCTTTTGCCCGCGGTTTCACCCGCGTGGATATCGGAAAATACTATCGGGAAATCCTTCCTTATTCCTTGTCTACATTATAAACGCAACCTCTGTGCAAAAATTCAGTTTTCTAGGTTCAAGGGTTTGGGCTGGGCGTTGATGAGTCAGTCAGTCAGGATTTCTCTTTTTATTAATAGAAGAAGATTTGTATTTTGATAAGTAGGTAAATTAACTATAAAAGTTCCCGGTTCACCAAGTTCTATTTCCAGGTAGGGTAAAGTGTTACAGGGCTTTTCATAAGGCTCCCATTTGCAAATTTTCAGTTTCAAACCAAACCCTGGGTGGGTTTGGTTTTGTGCCTGTTTATGGCAAGAAATATACTTTTTTTCTTTCTTTAAAACTGGAACTTTAATTTAAATGATTTCCACATCCTAAAACATTCCTATCCTTTATCTCACAGAACCTTTCACAGAACCTCACATATAAAATAAACCAGCACATCTTCAAACTTGGATCGATTTTCCGAACTCCCGCGTTCACTTGTTTTTACGGTGGCGTGTGCAAATGAAGCGAGGCATCCATAGACACAGTATACCGGTAGACAAGTCACTATAATAGGGGCTCTTTCCATTAAAAACATGTTGCCTCTGCAAGTTGGCTTCGGCCCCTCGTACGCCTTCTAAAGGTCAGGGACCCTAGAGTCCCGAGTTATGTCAAATCATAAAAAAAAATATGACAAGGACACTCTTATTAGATCTATTATGAGTAAAAGAGACGGAAGTATAATTTCTCTATCTACTTCGCGTATGCAAACTCTTTGTCTGACCCCAGGCTGTCACGGTACTATTTCTTTGTAAAGTTCTAGCTTCTGCCCGCGACTTCGTGTACGTATTTTAACATCTTCCTGCCCTTATCCCATGTTACGTGGGGTACGTCTACGAGTTTTAAAATAAAACATAATATTCCAAGAAACTCGGCAAAAGCGTAGCTTCCTATCTGTTAAAGAATTCTTGAAATGGTATGAATAGTTTTGGACATTACATCCAACTTTACCTCTTTATAATATTACTAGCAGCGTCCCGCGGTTTCACCCGCAGAAGTCTCGATCCCGTAAGAATATCTAGATAAAAAGTATTTTATGTCCTTCTCCAGGTCATGCTCTACTCGTGTGCCAAATTTCATCAAAATCCGTTCAGCCGTATTAGCGTGAAAGCGTAACAAAAAAACTCACTGTGTGTTTTACCCAACTACATTAGACAGTACCAGTTTTCAAGTGACTGTCAAAGACTATTGGTGTCTCATAAGGTATATGGCAGCGAATCTATACAATACTCAATCTACAGTGGTATCGGGAAGGACCACCAGATGACGCTTCCGGCTCATTTCTCAAGAATCTTCCACATCATTCAACACTGCAACGGTTTGCAAGACGATGGGTTTACGTGTAGCTGTGTACCTGTATTGGTTGTTTACTGCATTTTCTTGAAAAATTCTGGGTCTGTATAACAAAACATTTCCTACTCACATGTTTTGTTTGAAAACATAAAACAGAAACACAGATAGATTAATGTGGATTAGATAAATGTGGATATAGACCGAATTATTAAATTAATAATTTTATTAATTATAAATTATTTGTAGATTTAAGTATGAGGTTTGTTTTAAATACATAGTAGCATCTAATTATTTTTATACATTTACTTAAGAAAGAAAATAAAGAAAAATAGGTACTTGATATTTTATACTGTCATAATTATGCATAAATATTGACCGAACAGCCAATAGAAAACCAGCAGCCATTAAAACTACACGTCAGTTTTTAAATCCAACATGGCGGCCGAATGCGAGTTTAAGGAGGTCTAATGCATCTTTTATTGGCAACGCTTGGAGCTCCTTCTAAGGAAATGGAAATGCTCGTAACATTTCACGGTGATCTGAGAGTTAAAGGATATGAATATAATATTATTTTGTATTTTATACGAGATTTGTGATGTATTTGAAAGATAAGGATTGAGTTTGGCCGGTTTACTGCAGTCAAAATCGCCGTTACAGTGAACACTGTAACACTGTAGTGTTCTCTTGAACATGGACACTAGACTTTTTCAATTTAAATGTGTACTTATCTTTCTTGCCTGAGGGGCTCGTGGATAAGTAATAACAGCCGCACGGGTCGATCGATAAGTTTAAGCTACGCTCCCGCCCGACTGTCATTCGTGAATCTTTGACAGTCGTTACGGGTCGTCAGAAGCCCGAAAGTCTGACAACCAGCCTTACCAAGGGGTATCGTATTACCTAGTAACTGGGTTGTGGAGGTCAGATAGGCAGGCGCTCCATTTAAAAGCTGCATCCTGTTAGACTGAAAGCTGACTCCAACATAGTTCGGAAAAGGCTTGGCAGATGGTGGTAAGCAAAACAAGAAAGAAAGAAAAAGTATTTATTAGGACTTGCACAGGAAGTTTTAGTTTTTGGGTTTGTCTCCAACCCGAATAGCAGAATTACTATTAAAATATAGGAAAAATAAAAAAAAACATGATGAAGAAAATTTATTTTCTCGTATATTTTGTATGGAACGGCGTTTTTGATGATATCTCGAGAATGGATTGACTGATTTCGATAAATATTTTTGTTCGTCTTGGTTTCGAGAAGTTTCTTCACGCATTGGAAAAGTAAGAAAATCACAAAAAAAAATCTTTAAAAGGCTTCGCACATTTAGGGTTCCGTAGGTACCAAATCTGATTTATCCATATATTGGTATTGTTAGTAAAATATACGTCATTATCACCAAATTTCAAGTTCATAGGTCAACATTTTGTAAAAAAAAAAGCTGACTTTGGTAGCTTCTCATTCCTTTGTTTTCCAATATGTTGTAATACCCCACTCGATGGGGTACTTCAATTTTTTTTTCTTGCGTTTCCCTTTATCTGTATGGACGCCCTCCTTAAAAACATTTAAAAATATTTTTTAATAATTTATATGTCTTTGAGTCAACAAGATGCTTATACTGTGAAAATTTGAAGACTGTAGCTCCAACGGTTTGGCTGTAAAACCCGTGTGACTGACGACGGACACGTGAGTAACAGCTTTAGGGCTCCGTTTGGAATCTTCGGGTACGGAACCCTAAGAAAAAAGTATTTGAGTAAACAAAAAACGGAAAGTAATAAAAACAGAAAGTCCTGTACGAGGCCAAAAGGCTCCTCGGATTCTAGATAGAATCAAGCTGCGAAAAATAAGTGTCGCAGCGCTGGTATTCCGATAGGGTCCGCTGTGATGTCACGGGCAGATTGAAATAACATAATATCATACCTGTATTCCCCAAATGGATGGGCAGAAGTGTACCTATAGTACACCCACATTTCTCCAGTTATGTTTTGGGGGGCGAGCCTATTGCCATTAGCCGGGCACAAATCCAGACTCCGGGCTGTCACTGAGAAGTTCCAGATGGAAAACCCAATAACACTTTGCTCGTCCCGGGAATCGAACCCAGGACCTCATGCTCAGCGCTTGCGACCACAAGACCAACGAGCAATTTACCGAAATCTATCTATCCATACATATAAATAAAAATCAATTCCCACCCACCCAGTCAGTCAGTCTCAGTTGCCCATCAATTCAGAACGGTTGCAATTATTTCACTAATTATTATTTTTTATTGTGTTTGTAATTGTATGAAAACAGAAAATACAGCCTAAACCACTGGAGATAGAGATATGAAATTCATTCGGGCGACCACGGGTACAAACAGCTAGCAAATCCAACCCAACCCAACATCTGCAAACCTGCTTGAAAGAGGACTTTTGGCTGAAAGGTGTCGTATTTCGACGTTTCCGGGGACGGTTGAGCGACTCCGAGCAGCGAAACACGACGCTGACAACATTATGTGTTTAATTATAGTTATATGTGTAGTAATATGTATTTGTTTATAATTGTTGTCTATACTATTTTGTGTATTTTTTCTATGGACTTTCAGTTGCCTGAAAATAAAGTGATTGATTGTTTGAAATAATAAATAAATACATATAAATTTAATAAACCACTGTTTCACACTATTTCACGATGTCCGAATAGCCACTACTTACCGAATAAATTCAAAAATGGAACAGAATTCCTATGAAATTATCTGCCAAGTAAGTTAATAGGAACTTAATCGTAGGTGGTGAAACAGGCCTTTACTCTCTCTTCTTTGCCTGGCCGCCACAGCTGATTGTCTGATACCTACACTTAATATGGTACTGAGCTTGTACGTACAAAGTTACAAAGGTGGGTTGCGAAACTGAAAAAGAAACCACAAAACTGTCGAGGGCTTAGAAGCTTTTTCAGGACCAGTGCTCAAATACGGTGCAACGTGTAATGGCACATTCAGAAAACAGTACAGTAAAGCTGCTTTACCACCAGTGATGTGCTATGCTACGTTGCTATGGATGCGTTTGATATCCATCAATCATATTCATTGGTCCACATAGCATAGCACTGCTGGAAACGGGTTCAACTAAGCTTTGTTTCTTTTATGGAAGGATGCGTGCTATGGATGAATGCGCGAGTACCTTCCCTACTGTCGATGCATCGCATAGCTCGAGCTATGCATCTTCATCTTCATAGCACATCTTACTTGCTCCGCTACACAGCTTAGCATTAGTGGAAACGGTCACATAGTTTCGTGGCTTAGCTTTCACATCCTCGAGAATAGCACATTTCTGGTGGAAATGCACCCTAAAACGCATATAGGTAAGGCACGGTGCAGAAGACAATAATATTTACATTCTATCACTTTCCATAATAGGTTGTGAGGTTTCGAACCTCACAGTAGGAGATTTACTATTAATATTAATAATGAAACGAGAGGGACTCGAGTTGAATGGGGCTGAAACCGCTATATTTTTAACCGACTTCAAAAAGGAAGAGGTTCTCAATTCGTTGGAACCTTTTTTTTTTTTTTTTTTTTTTTTCTAGTTTGTTTTGCAGATAGTGGTTTTAGAATTTGTGTGGGGTAGGTACACAACTAAAAAGTGAAAAATAAAAACTTTTTTACAATAAAATACAACCGACTTCCAAAAACAACACTACAAAGTGAAAAATAACTTTAATTTCGGAAGTCGGTGGCAAAAAACGAAAATACATTTAACACCGACATCGACTTCCGAAATTAAAGTTATTTTTCACTTTGTAGTGTTGTTTTTGGAAGTCGGTTGTATTTTTTTGTAAAAAAGTTTTATAAGCTTCAGATAAATTATAATTCACACTCCTTAACTAGAAATGGTTCTACACTCCTACCAACTTATCTGTGAAATGGCGAAAATTGGAACTACGGCCGTCATGTTGAAATGTCATTCGATTGTGCCGACGCATGTCATTCGATTGTGTCGACGCATCGACGGTGGCGTCCTCTTTCAGTTCACAGATAAGTTGGTAGACTGTACGCGGAGCTCTACCAGAATCTATCTGTCATCCTACCAAGAAAAACGAGGTTCGTTTTTCTTATTAGAACACATTCAATATTTGAATGATTGAATGTCAGCCAGTATAACATTGTCGAGGCTTGACCAAAGCATCAAACCTCTACAGTACGTACTTTCTTTTTATCCGCCGGTTTCTGAAAGCTATTGTTCAAATTCGGCCTGCTTTTCAAGCAGTTATACAGGGTCAAATTAAATTAGCTAGTGAAACTGTGCAGACGAGATGGGTATCGATATTTAGATACGATAAAACAAAAAAAAAAATACAGATTTCTCAACTCATACTTCAAGTAACAACACTACCAGCGGTCGTTAAACAAAAATCATCAAATATTTTTTATTTTTATTTTGTCGTGGTTAGATGTCGGTACTCATTACGTCTGCGGAGTTTCGCTAGCTAATTTAATTTGATCCTGCATACTGCCTCCAGATCCAGCGAGTATAGCTTCTAAAAGAAAGTTTATTTGTAATTTTAAACTTTATTTTAGAAGCTATACTTTCCATAATGAACTTATTTCTATGTCAATTTATAATTTATTAACCGACGAAAAAAAAAGGAGAAGGTTCTCAATTCGACACGTATGTTTTTTTTTTATGTATGACTACGTATAACTTTTTACAGAATCATCCGATTTGAAAAAAAACTTGTTTTATTCGAGAGCTTGGTCCCGTATAAAATTGATTAACTTTGTTTCGGTAGTTTTTGAGTTAACGTCAATAATACATATTTTTTCCCCACTTTTATATGGACGATGTTTTCGTTTCTTTTGCAGGTAGCGGTATTAGAATTTGTGTGGGGTAGTTTTTGGAAGTCGGTTGTATTTTTTAACCGACTTCAAAAAGGAGGAGGTTCTCAATTCGTCGGAACCTTTTTTTTTTTTTTTTTATGTATGTCCCCCGATTACTCGAAGTTTTGTTTTATTCGAGAGGGTATACATCACAGTTAGTCCCATATAAAATTGATTAACTTTGATTCGGTAGTTTTTGAGTTAGCTTCAATAATACGTATTTTTTCCTCAATTTGATATGGATGATGTTCTAGTTTGTTTTGCAGGTAGTGGTATTAGAATTTGTGTGGGGTGGGTACCTACACAACTAAAAAGTGAAAAATAAAAACTTTTTTACAAAAAAATGAATGAAAAATAACTTTAATTTCGGAAGTCGCTGACAAAAAACGAAAATACAAAACTAAAGACACCGACTTCCGAAAATAAAGTTATTTTTCACTTTGTAGTGTTGTTTTTGGAAGTCGGTTGTATTTTTTTGTAAAAAAGTTTTTTGTAAAAAAGTTTTAATTATATATTATGTCTCAGTCTTAAGTATGTATAATGAGAGAGCGCCTTGACTTCCATAATACAAGTCCTACTTAGTTTGGAACTCAAAAGTTCATTTCCGTGTACGTTTTTTATTATGCGATAAACCTTTTGTCAGTGGGCCAAATTGCAAAATTGTTCGTATTGTAAATATATTTTACCTAATGTTAATCTTGAGTTCAAGAAGTATTTTTCCCTAATTTCTAATTTCTTTTTTTTTAGTTTTACTATTAGAATGTGTTATCATTATCACTTAGCTCTGTGAATGCTGGTTAAGCTGTAATTGGCGACTGTGTAAGTCCGAGGCGATTGTTACCGTAGTTCTTAAGATACATTATATACAGAAGGTGTTGGTGTACCTTTTTTAAATAAATAAATAAAGTACAATTATAATAAGTTTTGCCTTATTGTCATACCGTCACCAAAACCCCAAAATAAAATGAAAAGCAACAAAATATGCGGATAACATCGATGTGGACGAGTACTTCGACGCCCAAGTGTCCTTTTGTTTCGATATTTATTTGTATAGTTAGTTACTCGTAGTTAGTCATTTACTTTAGTACCTAGTGTAAATAGTGTTAACTTATTTCTGATGCTAAATCATAAATTAATAAAATATAGGCTCAGAAAGGTCTAATGCGTAGTACTCGCAACCGGTGTGCACCAGATATTGTATGAACGTAAACGAGGCAAAAGGAGTACCTATTTAAGGATCGTAGCAGATGGCTTTCTGTAGTTTCTGCCTCACTCCTTCCCATGGGGGTCCATGGGAAAAAGGAGTAAGTTTATGCATGCGTATGTAAAATATAGGTAAGGAAACTTCCTTCTTTAATGACCTTTTTCCTGAACTTCAGTCACAAGGGGTTTTATGATCACTTCCTCAGGCTATTATGTAATGTTGCCAGTTTTCCTCAATTATATTTTTTATAGTTTCAACCTTTTTATTTTTACGGTGAAGGCTTAAGATGAATAATATACTGTTTCGAGAGTAATTTATGGCTGCTAGGTGTCAAGCACCACCTGTGTTGTCCACAAGCTTCATGTGAACATGAAAAATCTCTAGGTATATTATTTTATGAAATAGAGAATGAGACAATAGGCTGTGATATGCGTTTATTGGTCGTCGGTTCAAATCCGAGCTCGTACCAATATGTCCTTTTAAAGTAGTAAGTACCTACTTTCTGAGTTTATCTTGGGCATTACCAGGCCAGGTGCACTCCGCATTTTAGGTATGAAGCTACAAGTACGCGGCGGGCTCGACTTGTCGGACAAATTCAGTGTGGGCTGCCGCGCACCGACCGGCTCGCACGTTAGTTCGGTACTCAATCACGCGCCGCGTCGTAAAAGAAGACAACCCTAACGAGTCAGAAGGTATTTAATAAGAGTTGCGCGATAGAAATAGAGGCAACTTCTAGGTGTATATAACTAGGTAAATAATGATGTGCGACCTGAATTGCATTTTATTGTGTCGTAGCAAGAGTCGCTATTTATTTAAATGAGTTTGCGGGATGAAACTTACACTATTTTGTATTCTATGATAATATGTCTGAAATCGCCAACCCGTCTTGATCAAGTGTGGTGATCAAAGGCCATTGCCTTGCAGTAGGACTATAATAGGCTGGTATTACATGTGTTTACGCGGGCATAGATAACGCATCACACATCATATTATTATGCATGATTACACGACACTTACAGTCAACCACACGTCAGTGGTGACAAAACCAGTATATGCACGTCGGGTTATACAAACATTGTTTATCCACCGTGCCGTCAACGGGACGTCAACGAGAAACGAGATACGTATTTTTATCTACGATATAAGTATTTTTATCTCAAGAAGTGGCACGCGCTTTACTTGTGTTAACCGAGTGTACAGACGCCAGCACATCAAGCTACTATAATCTGTCAAATTTCTTTAAGAGAATTTGATCTTTATAGCTAAAGCATTAGGTTCAAGGTTGATTGGGAAAATTTGTCAATTTCGGGTGGCTTGACCTGCTGGCGTCTGTGACGCTGTGAAAGTGTGCATGATAACGAGTAGCGTCAGCACATGACACACACACACACTCTTCCGACTTCGCGATTGTCTCGGACGGTACCGTGAGCTCCTGCGCTTACACACATATTCACAGCGTGTTGGTACACTTGGTAAGCACAAGTAAAGCGCGTGTCGCTTCATTGGATAAAAATACTGTAGGTAAATGTACCTATGTATCGCTACTTCGGCACCGTCACCTCGTTCCCGTTCACGTGGTGGTGGACAAATGGCCTAAAGATGTATCCAGACAGCCAGGCTTTGCCGGCGGCAAGGCTCAGCCGCCGGCTGCTGTGTGGATCCACCTTAATACTTACAGTCCGGCCGTCGAGAGAATGTGTTCCTGATACCTGCCGGTTGGACAATTTCTAGTAGTAATAAGGATCAAAGTCGCAAACACATATTCGTTAGTATGAAACTGACACGTGTCAGGAATGCATTTTCTCAACGGCCGGACTGTAGAGCGGGCTTAGCGTAGTACCTATGGAGTTTCAATAGAATACGATTAGCTTCGACACATAAACTGACTTGCTGCGATCCTTACATACTCCTTTTGCTTCGTTTACTTTCATACATCTGACCGATCTGATCTGTGGAATAATTGCGTAACACACTTACAGCAGCAGTGGCTTTCATTTTGACAGTTCAACAACATTCATTGCGTTATTTACATTGTTGAGCAAACAAATTTTTCTAACATATGAAGCAATGGATTAGCAATATACTTCAAGATCACTCAGATTGTGATTGAAAGTCTGTTAAATACGCAATTAGGTGCTGGTCTGATCTGATTAGTTTCAAATTTCTTCATATTCATAGGTGCTTTTTACCTTAAATATAATATTTCTATCACAAACATAGCTAGCTGAAACTTGTATGTAAGATTAGAATTAGAATAAATTAAGAAACTTCGTAAATCCCAATCTTACTGATGTCTATCTTAATTTCAAACGATTTAATCACTCATTCAACTTCTAATTGTTTCTTAATTAATTTAGGTAGTCCAACATCTGTGCAATTAGTTTTAAACTTAGGATTTTAGTTTAATTTTACCTTAGAAGTTTGAATATTAAACAGAGACGTTTCGTCTGTGGTTTAAATGATTTACGTACCGAGCAGCAACCACCTTTAATTTCATATCGCAACCATTTTTTTTTTAAATTTTATACTTTCCTTTTTGGGACGAGGTTCTTGACAAGGCAGCATAAATGAAGTTGTTTTCCGGAAGCTTCGCCGCTAGAGAGCGCTGTGTGTTTGTCACTTGTCAAAGTCATCTTGAAGACAAAGCGACCAATCGGCGACAAGAGAAAACACTTAGCGCCATCTCGCGGCACAGTTTTCAGAAAGGAACTCCATTGGCAGCTGAATGAAAGTAACACAAACACTTAGCGCCATCTACGCGCAACTAATTTGACAGTTTTCTTCCCCATTGTGACGTAACGAAAAGAGGAGCTCGTGGCTAAGTAATAAAAGCCGTACGGGTCGATCCATAAGGTTAAGCTACGCTTGCCGGGGTTGGTCCGTGGATGGGTGACCATCTTTACATACCGAGACTCCTCCCCGCGCCTCGGAAAGCACGTTAAGTTGTTGGTCCCGGCTGTCATTCGTGGATCTTTGACAGTCGTTACGGGTCGTCAGAAGCCCGAAAGTCTGACAACCAGTCTAACCAAGGGGTATCGTATTACCCAGTCACTGGGTTGTGGAAGTCAGATAGGCAGTCGCTCCACATAAAATACTGGTATTCAGCTGTATCCGGTTAGACTG
Organism: Cosmia pyralina; assembly: GCA_946251885.1. NCBI lineage: Eukaryota > Metazoa > Arthropoda > Insecta > Lepidoptera > Noctuidae > Cosmia > Cosmia pyralina. The sequence continues at coordinate 21,256,410 of OX276360.1, forward strand.
GAAGCCGACCCCAACATGGTTGGGAAAAGGCTAGGCAGATTGATTGATTGTGACGTAACGAAAAGTGTTTAACTTGCTAAAAAAAAGGTGTGTCAGCTCCGACGCACGACGGGAGTTTACTCCTGTGTTTTGTGCCGTTCCAACTTTCCATTGTTGGACGAAATCAAAGGACAATAGAGGCAGTGTTTCTTCAATGAATCAGTGCTATACAAAAAGCAACTTTAAGGTGTAAAGGCGTTCGTTTTGTTTTACGTTGCGCAGAAAAACGTAAAACGCTTTTGAGTTAACGCATGTATTTCACTCCTTATAAAATTTCCATACTGGAGGCTTTATATTAAAATCGATTCTTAAGTAGTAGACTTCAAAAAACTTTTGACACTTGAAACTTAAGACCTTATTAGATGACTCTGTATTAATACATAATACAGCGAAAGGAACTTCGTTCCAACAGAAACGAAATATTATTATAAATTAGGTGTCGTGGGACACCCTCCGACGACACCTCCAGTTTTTTTTTTAAATTTTGATATATTTGTGTTATAATATTTAATTTCTGTAATTATCTTCCTGTGCGAGTCCCAATAAATACTATTTCTTTCTTTATTTATTGATGACAGCTGTTAGAAATGTGGTAGTCCATGGTAATAATTTCAATAGAGCAGACTAAAACAATAATATTGTTTTAGTCTGCTCTATTGAAATTATTTTATTTTTTTGAAATTATTATATATAGATTTTATATCGTTTTTCTTACGTTTTACATATTATGTAAAACGTAAGAAAAACGATATAAAATCTCCTAAAAGTTTAGGTACTTTAAATAGAAATATCGCCTTGGAACCCAGGAATTGTGTAAAACGATTGCGGTGCTGCACCAAAGTTGGCAAGGATTTTACAACACAACATTTACTTGGATTTTGAGGAGTAAAATGTTAAATGCACCTTAGAAGGAGACGTGTACTAAGCAGACTTCAGACGAATTTTGTCGCTAAAGTAGAACGTTCTGTGTGGTGTTTCTTGCTACGTTTTCTGCTATATTTTGTACTGCAGTCGGTATACTCTGTTCCAAAAGTAGGTATCTAATGACAGTGTAAACAAACCCCGTTCAGCACCCTAATTGCGTAACACATTATCAATCGGAGTTGGTTTCATTTTGACAGTTCAACAACATTCATTGCGTTATTTACGTTGTCGAGCAGACAAATTTTTCGAACATATGAAGCAATGGATTAGCAATTTGTTTCAAAATGGAACCAACTCCGATCGATAAGTGTTTCGCAATTAGGGTGCTGGTTAATAAATTCTTACGCAATCACTCACTAAAGAGAATTATTAGCACATCCATCTGTTTTTAGATGTTTTCAACTTTATATCTCGCCACTTTTTTCAACAATTATTGTTTTTAGGGTTCCGTACCTCAAAAGGGAAAAACCGAACCCTTATAGGATCATTCGTGTGTCTGTCTATCTGTCCGTCTGTCATAGCCAATTTGCTCTGAATCTAATGCACCAATTAAGTTGCAATTTGGTACACATATGAATTTCTGTGACCCAAACACGGACGGGTAAAGTAAATAAATTAATTTTTAATATGGGGGTCACTTTTGGGGGGCAAGTAACAAAATTAAAAAAAGTTTTGCAAACTATACCGTGTGATATATCAAAATGAAAGGCTGAAAGGATATGAGGGTCTCAAATATATAGTTTTATAATTTTAAAATAAATTGTTTTAAAGTTATTTAAAAAATAGACGAAAATTGACCATTCATCCCCTTATCTCCGAAACTGCGGAGCCTAAAATTTTGAAAAAAAGACAGAAAATAGTTCTTTACCTGTAGGTTACAGGAAAACCTATAAGAAGTCTGTGGTCTTAAATAACATGGTAAATCTGTCAATATTGTGAGTACAAACTTATAATTTTATTTAAATTGAACATGAAGCACGAAGCACTTTGTTTTTTGCAATACTAGGAGTATTGCAAAAACAAAGTAATTTAAATAAAATTGTAACACACCAACACGAAATTGTATATTTTCACGAAATTGAACATGACGCCTATTCACATACAGAATTGTTAGTATACCCTGCCTAGATATCTCTTTTCTTGACTGTACATTTTCTGATCAATTTGTTTACGTTTTCATCAGATTCTTTTGGAACATATCATAGATATATTATTTGAGGAAACATTGTATTGGCCATGTCAATAGAGCCTTCGGGGAACTCGGGCTTTATGAAACCTGAATTCTCCGAAGGTTCTATTGGCAAAGGTATATTTTACACACATTTTGCCAGTAATGTTGTAAGTCCCATGTGATGTGGGGCGAGTATATTGGATAAAGTGGCCTCTGAATCTGTACTCTGGATTACTTCCTAATTGTAACCTAAAAGACAGATACTTGGTCAAATTTAATATTTTAGTAACAAAATGTATGAAGTAACGCCATCGTATGTTGTAGAAATTTGATATTGTTTATAGCTGTCAATAAAGTCAGTCGTTATCTGAGAGTGCACGTTTTAATAGGTTATGGGCGTATGTCCTTTTTCTTTCTTAAGTAATTTTGGGTTACAGTTTAAGAAAAGTGAAAGAGTGAGTGTGTGAGTGTGAGTGCTTTGAAATTGGCAACAAGTCACCAATCACTCAATAGAACTAAACATATAGATGTGCGTCATCATTATGTCAAAGATGCTATAAAAACAATTTAGTTGAAGTTATGTATATTTCAACCAAGGACATGCCTGCTGATTTGTTAACAAAAGGCTTATTGTCAAATAAACATTATAGATTCTTAGAATTGATAGGTCTTGTTCCCATTTAGAATTTAAGCTTAAGAATTTTTTTTCATGTTTAAAATATTTATTGCCTTTAAATATTTTGTTATGTAGGGGTGTTATATTTTAGTAACAAAATGTATGAAGTAACGCCATCTATGTTGTAGAAATTTGATATTGTTTATAGCTGTCAATAAAGTCAGTCGTTATCCGAGAGTGCACGTTTTAATAAAATTAAATACCATGGGAGTCACAATACTAAATCTTGAGTGGGTTCTTTATAGAGTTGTATTAAATCTGAATCATAGTAATTTTTCTGATAAAAACGTCTTAGATGCACCTGCTATTCTAAATCGTTTATAAACATTCGTTTAAAAGATTGTTTTCGTAGCTGATTTCTTCATTTTATATTTTTTTATTGCTCAGCTACACACAATCATAGCACCGGTACATCCAACTCTGTCTGTGTGTCTTTTGTGCCATTTCCCATCGCACTGTAGTGTATTGTGAGTGATAATAAGATCTAAAAAAAAAAATCTTTCTTTCCTTCTTTATAACTGCCTAGCCTTTTCCCAACTATGTTGGGGTCGGCTTCCAGTCTAACCGGATCTACGGACTATCTATCACAACCCAGTTACTGGGTACCTTGCTAAAACGAGTTGTCAGACTCTCGGGCTTTCAACGACCCGTAGCAACTGTCAAAGATCCACAAATGACAGCCAGGACCAAGGGCTTATTATTATTGACGTAATTATGTATGTAGTATTAAAGATTTTTTAACAATCGAATAAAACGTTGGAGCAGTGAGGTATAGGTGTATATCGCGCACACGTGATTAGGAAACCACGTAATATCGTGACCTGGAAATAGAAGCACCCTTCTTACAAGTGTCGTTAAGGCGCGGTATTAGCTAAATGTTCACAAAAATTGGTTTCTTGGATTATCGAGTATGACGTAACGCAAAGAAACTATCCGACGCAAAAAATACAGTGGACAGCGAAGGGTTTAAAGAACAAATTTTAACCAAATAGAATAGTACAAAATAGATTGATAATCCCAATAAAAAATTTGGAAGTTGCGCCACAAAAGTAAACTTTGGCGTCGAACATCTCTTTATTTTCAGCGATAATGACATTCTTTTTTTTTTTAAAAATCAATAGAATTAGCATTCTTTTCAAACTAGTTAAACAATTATTTAATTTACTGTGTATATTCTGAATAATCTAAAGAAAACCTGGAAAATAAATGCACATTCGCAGCTTAGTCACATCTCGGCAACACAAATATTATTTTAAATTTTCAACCTTATTTCAAGCCAGCTAATGGTGACAATAGATTAAGCGGAAGTGTCGTTTAAAATTGTAGTCAGTCTGTGCCTTAATATAGAAAAGCGTTGGATTGGATAGTCGTTTCGTGAAAGTTCGGTTTCGGGATGCAGCTGAATGGCAAATTCATTCAGCTACATCCCGAAACCGAACTTGATGGAAAAGTGTCAAGTAGATGACGACCCAAAATAATGTCCAAGTTAAAAAGCGCTTTGCAGTGTCTTTTTAAATTTCAATAAACTTGAAACAGTGTGAAATCTCCAAAACAAAATCGGCACTGACAAAACCCAATTATCGAAGAGTTCAATATACTTTATTTGTAACTAGCACTTCCCGCACTTCTGCGGTCAGCAGATGATGACTTCCCGTGCGGCTTCGCCAACGTTGATGTCGGAAAATATCCCACGGGAACGTGCTACCAGAAATTCCTTCCTTAATCCTTGTTTACATTATAAAGGGAATCTCTGTGCAAAATTTCGGCTTTTTAGGTCCAAGGGTTTGGGCTGCTGGGCGTTGCAGTCAGCCAATCAGTCAGTCAGGACTTCTCTTTTTATTTATATAGATTAATTTATGCAGGGGTTTTGACATTAACCTCGATTTTCCAAAGGACTTTTCGTATTTTTTTACGCGCTTGTTTTACTATTACTAATAGAGGAGGCATGAGGAACAGGGTGTAAAGTTCACTCATCCTCTATTGAAAAGGGAGGATCCTCCAACCAGACGGGTGTCGTGTCTGGTGGGCAACTGCCCGGCGGTTGATGTCGGGACGTTGTATATATGCTAGTCGCGCGGTAAACTCTGATTGCGCGATGTAGGATTGCGTGACGTCAGTATGACGCGTAGTTCGTATGTGGCGATGTAGATTCCGCCACACTAATTTTACTTTACTACTTAACTATTTTACTAGAGTCTAACTGCTCATCACTGATACTACTCGTATCTCTGTCGGATACGATGCCAGCTCACCAGTGAGTTCGAGCGCGCGACTAGTTCAACCTTAATGCAAAACTTCAAACACCAAACAACGCAAAATGTCTCTTCCATCATTACGCATAGAGCATATTTTCATTCATATTCCTACTTAACTGTGGGAAATGTGGGAATTCACAGAAATTTCAAGGTAGAGAAAATATTTTCATTGCGTTTCGGTCGTACGTCGTGCCCAAACCCCTCCTAGGAATGTAACAGTTGAGAAATACTTTTCTTAACAAGAAATGTGAAAACAAAGATTCATTTAATTGGCGCAGGCGGAATGTATTCAGAAATGAAGTTTGTTTTGTTAAGATTGTGCAGTTCAAGTATTTGCTTTGTGGAGTTTTGAAATTGCGGACGGAATATTGTTATTGAAATTAGGAATATGTGGTTTGCTTTGTTTTGCGTATTGTGTTAGTATTAAAGTAAAGTAAAGTAAAGTTTATTTATTTGCATAGATTGTAGGTACATGACATAAGGTATTAAAAAAAACAATTGTGATCCCTGTACAACCTACCTTAAATTAGGCATGCAAACATTAATTAGTTAAAATTAAAACATTAAATTCGTAGCTAATATAAAAAAGAATAGTGTCAAAATAAAAAATACAAAATTACGAATTACAGGTCAAATCAGGTACCATTAAATAAAGCAAACAATTAATTAAATAAAATCAATCTGCCTAGCCTTTTTCCCAACTATGTTGGGGTCGGCTTCCAGTCTAACCGGATGCAGCTGAATACCAGTATTTTACATGGAGCGACGGCCTATCTGACCTCCACAACCCAGTAACTGGGTAACACGATACTCCTTGGTAAGACTGGTTGTCAGACTCGGGCTTCTGACGACCCGTAACGACTGTCAAAGATCCACAAATGACAGCCGGGACCAACGGCTTAGCGTGCTTTCCGAGGCACGGAGGAGTCTCGATATGTAAAGATGGTCACCCATCCACTGACCAACCCCGGCAAGCGTAGCTTAACCTGATGGATCGACCCGTGCGGCTGATATTACTTAGCCACGAGCTCCTCCTAAAATTAATTAAATAAAATAAAACAATTAAATAAGTTGGTATGTCATTAAATTGCTTATAAGTATTACAAATATCTTAAATTAGAAATTTACTTTAGAATTTATTTAAGTCATTGTCATTTAGGAAATCGTTAATCGAGTAGTAACATTTTTCAATCAATAATGCTGTCAACTTCATTTTAAAATTGCGTAGTATTCAAAGCTCTTTAAAATTGTGGTTTTAGCCTTTGTGGTTAACAGCAAGATAGGGTTAGGTAGAGGTGTACCACTGTACAGTGTGCTGTACACCCGCATTCCGTCAGTTATGTGTAAGCCCCATGTAATAGGGGGCGAGCCTATTGCCATCAACTACACACAAATCCAGACTCCGGGCTGCTCCTGAGAAGTTCCTGATGGTAAAGCTCAATAACACTTTGCCCAACCTTTTTTTTTGATGACTTCTCCCGCTCTGGGCGGAGCGGGCGGGCGTGTCCCACCCGTGTTCCTTCAGTTGCCTGTGCCAGAGCCACGGAATCTCTGTCGAACAACCCGCGACCCCGGCGGCATCGGCCCTATCGGACCCCATCACTGCTGACATCTCTTTGAGGCGCGCGTGGAATACGACGCGCCGTCGACCCGGGCCTGGTCCTCACCGGACGGCGAGCTACCCATTGCTCGCCGACCGCAAGCAATGGGCAACTAAGAAATTTCTGATGGTAAAACCCAATAACACTGCCTGACCCGGGAGTCGAATCCAGGACCTCATGCTCAGCCGTAGTGCACATCAAGACACTACCAGTAAGATACTTGTGGACACAAGTCTATGACATACTTAAGCGCAGGGCACACTGGGAGCGAAGCTAAGTTCGTTTAGCTTCGCCCATGTAGCTACCGCGTCTTTTCATACTTCGGTTCATAGTTTGCGGTGTGAACCGAAGTGTGGAAACACGCGGTAGTTACATGAGCCAAAGTAAATGAACTTAGCTTCGTTCCTAGTGTGCCCTGCGTTTTAGTCTTAACAGTTTTCGCTACATACATTTAGATAATAAGTAGGTACTCGAAGTTTCACAGGGAGGAGCTCGAGAAGCTCGTGGCTAAGTAATAACAGCCGCAAGGGTCCATTCTTCAGGTTAAGCTACGCTTGCTGGGGTTGGTCCGTGGATGGGTGACCATTTTTACAAACCGATGCTCCTCCGGGCCTCAGAAAGCACGTTAAGCCGTTGGTCCCGGTCATACGTGGATCTTTGAGAGTCATTACGGGTCGTTATAAGCCCGAAAGTCTGACAACTAGTCATACCAAGGGGTTTCGTATTATCCAATTACTAGGTTGTGGAGGTTAGATAGGTGGTCGCTCCATGTAAAATACTGGTATTCAGCTGCATCCGGTTAGATTGGAAGCCGACCCCAACATAGTTGGGAAAAAGGTTAGGCAGATTGATTGACTCGAAGTTTCACAGACATTTTTTGTTCGAAATTCTATGGCATAAAGTGCCACCAGCCAAAAGTCATCCAATGGCTTCCTTAAACAGGTTAAAAAAAGAAGGAGTTAAGTAACGCATACCAAGGTCGGTCTGTGAATGACCATTCATCACATACCGAGACCCTTTCGTGTCTCGGAAAGAAGCAGTTTGTCCCGACTGTCATTCGTAGATCTTTGACAGTCGTTACGGGTAGTCAGAAGCCCGAAAGTCAGATAACCAGTCTTGCCAAGAGGTATCGTGTTGCCCAGTAACTGGGTTTTGAAGATCCGATAGGCAGTAGCTCCATGTCATCATCATCATTCTCCTGCCCTTATCCCAATTTATTTGGGGTCGGCGCCACATCTACTTCCATACTTCTCTATTAGTCGTCATCTCGGTAGACACTCCCTTTCTAGCCATATCATTTTTCACACAGTCCATCCATCGTTTCTTTGGTCTTCCCCTACTCGTATAGCCATCCACATTCATACTCATAATTTCCCTGACGATATTTTCCTCACTCCTCCGCATTACATGCCCATACCATGACAAACGATTTCCGCACAACTCCATGTAAAATACTGATATTAAGCTGCATCCGGTTAGCCTGGAAGCCGACCCCAACATAGTTGGGAAAAGGCTAGGGAGATGAGACAGGTTAAAGCAAAATTCATTGTCAAGCAATACAATCCCTCGTCATCCCTTTCATTTCCACCTTCCACAAACAAACTCCCATTTACTTCATGCATTCTTTTTGTACCTTTTTCCTCAATTTGTTGCAAGAAAACTTATCAGAGACAAAATTACCTTAATTAAAGCGAGTCTTTTGGCATGTTTACCCAATAAAATGGTAATATGAACGAGGTCGGTGCGTGGGGACAATTGGCATTATTTTGTCTTATCTTTTAGATTGCGGAGGATGGAGGTTTCTTTATGGAAGTCATGGATGGAGTAACTAGCTTTTGCCCGCGGCGTCACCCGCCCCCAGGGTATCCTTTTGTCATAACCCAGGCTTATCCGTGTGTCTATCCAAATCCATTCAGCGGTTTATACGTGAAAAGTTATCAGACAGACAGACAGGCAGACTGGCAGAAAGACGGAGTTGGAAAATGAGATAAGATTCACTTCAACTCCTCTATCGGTGGTTTGGGAAATAATTAATAAATGGATTTTGGTTACACTCGAGCAAAATGTTGACCATTTGTTAAAAATTTTTAATGCAACTTTTATTTTGTATAGTCAGGCCTTTTTTGTAGTATAATTATGTGTAATATTTTCGAACATGACGTGACAGTTACACTGTAGTCTACCGCACCGTGAACGGGACGTCAACGAGGAACGAGATTCTTCGGCCATAGCAAATGTACTGTCGCGACTTCGCGGCGTCATCTCGTTCTCCTTGACGTCCCGTTTACGGTGCGGTGGACAAACTTGCTCTCTACTACCCTCTCACCTCCCCCACTACTACTACCACTCACTCTACCACTCCCATTCTCTCTGCTACTCTACTATCCTCTCTCTCTCTCTTACTCTCAAAGTATTTTTATTGTTTTATGAGCTGTAAAAGTATTTATTTTATATTCCTGTATACTTTGGTGCCATCATTACCGGCTTTACCAACTCGACACGCTTAGAATTTTACTGAAGATCCGATGCATTTTTCATACGATGTTGACGCGTGGCATGCATCACGCATCGCGGAAAGAGAAGGTTTTACAACCGAAGGTCCATATTTTTCTTCGCATAATGCATGAACAATCCTTGTTTTTTAAAATAATCCATGTCTAGGTGCACAAATCCTAACTAATATTATAAATGCGAATGTAAGTTTGTTTGTTACCTTTTCAAGCCTAAACCACTGAACCGATCATCCTGAAATTTTGCATATACGTTGACAGGTGTACAGAAACGGACATAGGATAACTTTTATCCCAAAAAAAATACTGTTCCCGAGGAAAACAACAATTCTGATGATAATAGAAGGCGCCACGTGTCTTACAAATCATGAATTCATGATTGAAATATATTAATACAAGCAGAGTACAAACCGAATTGATTTTTCGATTGACTCGAGCAAAGGCGCAAGCAAAAGCTACTCTAATTTAATATGGTGGAAGACAGGTGTAAGTTTATGTAATCTTTTACACCAGGGATTGTGTTGGAAAATATAAAGTGAGCCCGTAATTATAGCAAATCGGACACTGTGCGGGGGTTTCCCGGTTCATCGGCAGTTTTCCATCGACACTTTTCCCAACTATGTTGGGGTCGGTTTCCAGTCTAACCAGATGTAGCTGAATAGCACATTACAGCAGTAATGCAGATGTTGATGATGATGATGATATATGATGTGATGTGTGTATGCATGTTTGCAGTATTTTTCACGGAGCGACTGCCTATATAATAAATAATAATAATAATAAATAAATAAATATGTTTGGACATATCACACAACGCCATCTAGCCCCAAGCTAAGCAACCTAATGCTTGTGTTATGGTAACGAGATGGCTGATAAACTACTTATATACATTTTTTTTTTTTTTGTAAATACATACATATTATAGATAGAAAAACACCCAGACTCGGAACAAATACTTGTAGGTCGTACAAATATTTGTTCCGTGCGGGAATCGAACCCGCGACATGCTGCGCAGCAGTCAGTCGCTCAACCACTGCGCCAACCGTGTCGTCGTATATGACCTCTACAACCCAGTTACTGGGTAATACGATACCCCTTGGTAAGACTGGTTGTCAGATTTTCGGGCTTCTGACGACCCGTAATGACTGTCAAAGATCCACGAATGACAACCGGGACCAACGGCTTAACGGGCTTTCCGAGACACGGAGGGGTCTTGGTATGTAAAGATGGTCACCCATCTATGGACCAACCACAACAACTGTTGCTTAATCTGATCAATGGACCCGTGCGGCTGTTTACTTAGTCACAAGCCCCTCACATGGTAACATCATGTGTTAAAATAATCACGATGCAAGAAAGGCATTTGCGAGTTGCATTCATTTTCCGTCCGCTTGTTATCAAAAAAATCATCTTCAACAGTTATCCGCAGTAGAGCGTTCTCCTGGACACAGCAGTCACCAATAATTCAAGCTCGCCCTAAATAAAGACAAATATGCGTTGAGCTAAACCGTTATGGTCATCTCTATTATGAATCGGGGGCCCCCTTAATAAATTCTTAAGCGAAACTATAAAGCTTTTAATGGGTTCCGTGGACCTTAACGGTGATGACCCTATAATTTGATATAACTGGTGTATACGTACTCGTATTTGATGATATTTTATCTAATCCATATAAACAGATTTAATAGGGTTTTTTTTTGGGTACCGTACCCGAAGGGTGCCATACGGAACACTATTACTAAGCATCTGCTGTACGTCCGTCCATCTGTCTGTCAGCGGGCTATATCTATTGTTATGTTTAATACCTAAAAATTGTTCCTAATAAACTTTATTTTATTTTTATTTTATTTTATCTCATGAACTGTTGCCGCTATAATAACAAATAATAATAACTTTCATAAAAAACTTAACAGCTTCTGAAGTCGATGCCAAGCTAATGCATTGAAGAATTGAAGACACCGACTTCAGAAGCTGTTAAGTTTTTTATGAAAGTTATGTCATTCGTTTAAGGTTTTTGAAGTCGGTTTTTTTTTAAAATTTTGCCATTTTTAGTTGAATATACAATTATATAATAAGCTTACGACGAACGAAAAAGATTCATCAGAATCCGCTTAGTAATGTCAGAGATACAGTACCTACATTTATGCATATAACTTCGTACATAAGAATAATTACCTAATGGTAGTTATTATATTATACTAAAACTTTCCTGAAAATGTGTAGACCACGTTAGCGAAGGAATCATCAAAATTGATTCATTAGTTTTTGAGAAAATCACGGTCATGCAAACATACATATATACGGGTCGAATACAGAACATCCTTTTTTAATTCGGTCAAAAATAAAATAAAATAAATTCAAAAATTAAAGGGGGCCATGCAAGACACGTGTTTTCAAAAAGATTTTTTTTTAATATGTAGCGTTAAATATTGTACATTGTGTGGAAGCCTTCGTGTGCCAGTCCGACTCGCACTTGGCCGGTTTTTTTAATCAGAACCACTGCTTCATTGTTTGGTCTATTGGATGAAAGTGAGACTGCTGAGCATTGGGTCCTGGCTTCGAATCCTAGGCTGGGTAAAGTGTTATTGCGTTTTTCCGTTTGGAAATTGTCAGTAACAGCCTTATTTGGTCAAGTGGTCACAAGCAGGATTTCTAAGCGTGAGCTCTCAATCTGGTCGGAAAAAATGTTTTTAAGGTTTTGCAGTGTCTTTCTTAACCGACTTCAAAAAAGGAGGTTCGTTCTGTATTCGACCCATATGCATGTATGCATGCATGTATGTAAGTTGTCCGCGATTTTATCAAAAAACGAATGAACCAATTTTGATGATTCTTTCACTGACTTAATTTACATACTTTCAGAAAGGTTTTAGTAATACATTAGGTATCTATGTACAAAGTTATATGCATAAAGCTCAAACTCAAAGCATTTATTTCAAATAAACCACTTACAGGGACTTTTCAATTGTCAAGGAGTCGGTCAGTGAGAAAAATGAAGCTAGTTGCCCATTCCAAAACGAAGTAGGTCCCTATGGAGAAGAACGGGCAAGAAACTTCACGGACTCTCTTTTAAATCAAAATATTTTTACAAAATATTGGTTACATCGTTCATGTTGAAAATATACATGTGAGAACAATGTAGAACGACGTGCACGTTAAAAAGTGTCCGTAATAAAAAGATAAAAACTAAAAAAAACTAAATTAAAAATAAGCCGTGGCAGCTAAGAGACGACCAGTCCCAACTGACGGCGCCCGTTCACGAACATAGATGTACTGTATCTCCGGCATTTCTAAGCGGATTTTGATGATTCTCTTTTCGTTCGTCTTGGGCATAATGTAATAATATAATTTAATTCACTTACACCGACTTCAGAAGCTGTTAAGTTTTTTATGAAAGTTATTTTATTTGTTTTAGCTTTCTGAAGTCAGTTTTATTTTTCTTAAAGTGAATTTATCAGCAGTAGCATTGATTGGCAATACGCTCGCTGATATCACAATACGGCTTTCCCCTTAAGAAAATACGGATTAAGGGAATCGGTAATTAACCAAAAACTTAAATGTACAAGCCCTAAATAACTTCCCAAGGCAGCTGGTCTAATCTTTAATAAATTATACCGTACTGGCACAAAGCTTTACAAATCGGGTTAAACTAGACAACTGAACCAAGTTTTAGTACTTAGGATATAGATCAGCCGATCTAGATTTAACTACTGTTAAGTTAACCAACATTGATTGAAAACTAACTGCCACTTTTGGGGTATTTGATCGTGTCATGTTTAGCAAAGAACATTTCAAATATACTACGTGTCGTTTTGCATCCTCGTCTTTCAGGATGTGATACAGAACATCAAACCGAACAATTTTCTCCATGGGACCAACATAGAATCGCGAAAAAATATTCAACTGCCCCATAGAAAACTTCAATACCTACTCGACGCAAATGTATGGGACGGCTGATTATTTCTTCGCGATTACGATGTTGGTGCCATGAAAAAAGTTGTTCGGTTTGATTGTCTTTACCACACCCTTAAAGACGAGGATGCAAAACAACACGTTGTATACTATGTATATCTATATCAGTAGGATGACTGGGTAATTAGTGACCGATACTTAAACACATGATTGTGCTCATGATAACAAACAACTTTTATTAGGGGACCAAACTTGAAATCGCGAAAAAAAAAATCAGCTGTTCCCTACATTTTGACGAATTATGCGAACATAAATGTACTGAACACCAATTTTTTTTTGCGAGTTCAGGTTTGGTCCCATAGTAAAAGTTATTCATAATGATGAGTACAATGACCCCATAAAAGCTTGCCACTGTTTACACTTACACCCTGTATACTAATAATAAAGCTGAAGAGTTTGTTTTTGTATGTCTGAACGCGCTAATCTCTAAAACTGCCAGTCGAATTTGAAATAATATTTTTGCATTTGTTAGCTCAAACTCAAACTCAAAGCATTTATTTCAATTAAACCAATTACAGGCACTTTTGAATTGTCAAGGGGTCGGTCAGTCAGAAAGATGAAGCTAGGCGCCCATTCCAAAGCATAGTAGGTACCTATGGAGAAGAACGGGCAAGAAACTCCACGGACACTCTTTTAAATCAAGATATGGTTACAAAATAATGGTTACATCATTCATGTTGAAATTTTACATGTGAGAACGATGCAGAACGTTAAAAGCATCCTTAAAAAAAAAAACAATTCAAATATTTAAATTAAATTAAAATAAGCCGTGGCCGCTAAGGTATGCCCAGCCTTCACTGACAGCGCTTGTTCACGAACCTGACGCATAGCCCAATTCTTGAAGAAAGCTAATAATAGGGTATTTAAAATCCGCTAGGACCGTCAGGAGTCCAACAAAAAGAAAAAATGTTAAAAAGAATTGTCGGATTTGAAAAATTATAGCATTTGATAGCCCAATTCTTGAGGAAGGCTATAGGTTCTTTAACATCACGCTAAAACCGTCCAGCAAAAATAAAAAGTAAAAAGAACGCTAAGCGAAAGCGAAGTAATGCGATGCGACGCGGTGGGTCGTGGGCCGAATTTTCACGCGGATGAAATCCTAAAGGAGCCGAATATGATAACATTTCTTCTAAAAAGTGCCTAAAGAGACTGAATATGATATTAAGTCTATCTAAAAAATAAATTAAATCGGATCAACAGGGTTATTAGAAATTGGCTTGATAAACTACGCAGACGCAACGGGCTCCGATATCTAAACATGAGAAAACTAACAATATATTAATTTGATAATTTTTTTGTGGGGTCATCGACCGCAGTTCAAATATCAGTTTAAAAATCTGCTTGTTTTGTTGGTGTAAACTTCACAGACGTAATGTTTAACACGATAAAACATGAGAAAACAGTTTTTCTCAACTCGTACTTCAAGACGTAAAAACACTAACAGCAGTCTTTTTATTTTTTATTGCATCGTGCATAGACAAAATCAAAATCATTTATTCCAATTAGGCTGAGAATCAGCACTTTCAGAACGTCAAAATTACGTAGACAGTCCCCACAAAACGCTCGCCCTTCACCGCTTCTAGTGCTTATACTTAGACATGTATACCCATCGCGTCTGCGGAGTTTAGCTAATCAATTAATAATAACCCTGTATAGTCCTAGGTCATCATCATCTGCTTTTGCCCAACTATACAGGTATAAATATATGTCGGATCCGGTCAATAGTACGGACGCGTAACGAATCGCAAGCGCGCCACTGGCGACATCACGTGAGGTGCCCACGCCTACAGCGCGCTTCTACAGAGTCGTGATGTTTTAACCTGATGGCAAGGAAGACAGTCTTGTGTCGGATCGCATCGGGTCAACATCGGGGTTACTACGCCACGGAACTGTATTCGATTCGTTGTGCTTAGTGATTGTGTTAGATTGTGATTTTAAACACCGTGTATCGCACCCAGTGTGTTTTCATTGCACGAAACCCATCTTCTGCCCACATGTCTGTCTAAATCTAATTGAGTAAATCCTGACGTTCCGACATATAAAATAATTGTGTTACATTAAAATACTTATAACTAAGGAATATTAATCATTTCAAAACATATATTTAACGAAAAAAGTACTTACAAAAAAATATTTTCAAAATTAAAGCAAATAATAAATTTAAACAAAATTAAAACATTAATATGGAGAGGTACTCATTTGTTTTATAATTTTGTTTAAATTTATTATTTGCTTTAAAATTTATTTTTTTGTACTTTTTTCGATAAATATATGTTTTGAAATGATTAATATTCCTTAATTAGAACTATTTTAATGTAGCACAATTATTTTACCTATGATAACATTACAAAAAGTACCTTTTACTCACTTTTTTTTTCATTTTTCTGAACCTCATATTTCTTGAACGGGCAACTATGGGCGCGCGCTAATAGCGTAGAATTATACCCAACAAGCCAAATAATAAGAATAAAGTAGTTTTAAAGCAAGACCTGTCAAGACTTGGCCAAATTTTAGCAGTTTCTGTTTCATTCCATACAACAAAAATTGAAAAGATTTTTTTCCGGGCAAACTATCAGTTTTAGAGAAAAAAGTTTCGTAACAATTATTCATCAAAATGATAGATCTTTCGATAAGTATTTTTTTTTTAAATGGAATTTGTAAAAAAATCCCAATGTCCCTCATATAGCAGTTTCGATCCACCGAGGCCCGGTGCGCGGCAGCCCACAATGAATTGACGCAGTGCGATGAGCCCGCCGCGTATTTGTATCTTCATACCTAAACTGCGGAGTGTCCCATCTGTATTAATCTGTGTCTATAGTACTTAGGTATATTGCGATATTCTTATTAAGTCTTAGGTATGAAACAACCAAGATTAATACATTTTATCGCACAAAAATTAAATTCAAATAAAACTTTCAAAGTTTCTCAAGACTTAATCGCTATACCTCTGATTCCATTGTATTTTAGACAATCAAGTATTGATTTTTAATTAGTAAAATACCCGTCTACCGTCTAATAAGAGGTAAAAAGTTGAGGCAAAGTTGTAGATAACGCCATTAATATAGCCCAGTCTTTAATTGTAGAATCTAACTTGATAATTTGCCTACTTGGTATCTCGACAAGTATTTGAGATTTCTTTACTGAAGCACGAGAGCTTTGGTGGTATGAATGAATGAATGAAATGCACCGATCTCAGCGTGGTTTGGCCAGACTCGATTACTCGAATGAACCCAAAGATTTGCACTAGCCCCTGGGGCCTCATGTTTCATGGTGCAACAGAAACCATTGCATATCGAGGACCAGGAGGCTCGTTAATGGTAGAGTTAGAACTGTTTTTTTGTGTAGGTTTAGTCAGCAACAAAAGTCGATTAACACTGCAACTTTTACATATCATACATTTTGTGCAAGTATAGCTAAGAGTTAATATTCTTAAGATTTGATTTTGGTACAGATTTTTATGAATATTTTGCTCAAAATTAAGATGAAAAATCTGAAGTGTTAATCGATTTTGATTGCTGACCGTACCTACAAGAAAAATTCGCACATCAGATTCATCATTACTTTCGAAAGACGTCCTGCACCCTAATTGCGTAACACACTAGCAATCGTAATCTGAATCATTTTGAGGCTAATCCATTGCTTCTTATGTTCGAAAAATTTGTCTGCTCGACAGCGTAAATAACTCAATGAATGTTGTTGAACTGTCAAATTGAAACCGATTCCCATTGATAGTGTGTTACGTAATTAGGGTGCTGGATTTAACTTAGGGCTTCCCTAAGCATCGCTAAAACGATCGGCAGAGCAGGACTCTGCCCGTATCCAGAGGTTTCCTGTGACTTTCAAAGATTTTGTATAGTATCTTTATCTCATGAAGTGACACGCTCTTTACTTGTGTTTACCAAGCATACACACTGAGAATGTGTGTGCGAAGCACAGGAGTTCTCGGCACCTGCACTATCCGAGACAATGGTGAAGTCGGAAGTGTTGGTGTGTGTGTGCGCGTGTGTGTTATGTGCTAACGCTATTCGTCTTCACGCACACATTCACATCGTATTCGTACACTAGGTAACCACAAGTAAAGTGCGTGTCACTTCATGAGATAAAAATACTGTAAGCAAAACCAACTTTTTTGGAAGTCGTCTAAAAAATGCTCATCTTAAGAGGGCTAGCGCGTTTTGTCACCTCTCTCGCTCATACGAAACCAAATTTTTAAGAATGTTAAATGAAAATATGCTTTTTTGAAAAATGTAATCAATTAAAGGACTAGTAAATAATGTTAATTTAATAGGTACAGACGGCACACCAAGCTACTACAATCTGTCAAATTTCATTAATAGATTTTCATCTTTATCGCCAAAGCATTAGGTTCAAGGTTGATTGGGAAAATTTGACAGTTTCGGGTGGCTTGACCTGCTGGCGCCTGTACCTAATTATTAAAACACATTTATATTGTGTTATCTAATAAACTCAGTTCAAAAAGTATTATCTGTTTTTGAGATGAGTTAAATAAATGCCACAATAAAAATATGTTTTTAATAGTTACCTACTAAATTAACATTATTTACTAGTCTTTTAATTGATTACATTTTTCAAAAAAGCATCTTTTCAATTAACATTCATAAAAATTTGGTCCCATGTGAGCGACAGAGGTTACAAAACGCGACAGCAGTCTTAAGACATCTACGTGAACCAAACATGTAACCCCAGGAACATGGCCCTGCTAGGAATGTCGGAAGGACTACCAACATTTCCTCACTAGATTCCTATGCTAATTCTTCAAAGAAACGAGCCACCCTGATTGTCACAGAGGCGTGGATTACGTGAGGCGAGATTTGATTAAAAATGGGACATACTCGTACGAGGAATATCTGTTGTTGTAGAGTTCCGTGTACTGTTTTATGGTTTTTGTACATAGTGAGTTATGTTAAAACATTTTTTGAAGTAAAATCTTCTTTAGGCTCGTTGAGGGATTTTTTGATAGGGGAAATCTTACAGGTTCGCGTCACGGCGTCATCGCGACATGCTATGCATACTTCTGTTGGCAGTTTCCATGACAGCCAATTTTTTTTTTTAGATATCTGCAAATTATCTTAACCACTTTTAAACATTTTTGATATTCTCACGGAAAAAGTATTCGTTTAAACATGTTTTTGCCTAATAGAAGTCACCCATAGTCTATGCAAATCCAAATCATTATTGGCGTTATTAATTCGCGTTGACTGCTTCTACACTGTGATGCCTAAGCGCTGCGCATCCCTGGTTAGTAGGGTGCGGGGCAGCACCAACAGCATCCTGTCTATGGTAGCCAGCAGGATAGATTGTGCATTTGTGAACCACTGCTGCAAGGTACCGGCTGGGCCTGTCACCTTGCAGCAGTGATGTCACAAATTATGTGTGTTTTACTAACATAGTTTGTACGAAAGTCTTATTACTTGTAATAAATGATAAAAAAAAAAATTATAGGTACATGTGTCTTTGTTATAGGAGAAATTCTGGGGTTTTTACAAGATGTAGTTCTTGAAAACGGTCAAAAACTTCAAAATTTCCAAATCCATTGCTCCGTTTATACTGAAGCGTTTCATCGTGATAGTTAGTAATCTTTAATGGATGCCAAATATGGCAATTTGTGAACAGAAACCATTAGAATTTGAAAGCGGTTTTTGTAAAGACTTAAAAGTTTAAATCCCTGATTCTAAAAGTTGGGGAGAAATATATTGAAGGGACTTGAGTGCTCATAATTTTCATCGAAGGAGAATTGTTTTCTGCCGTGTGGAACCTAAATATAAATGAAATGAATGAATGACCTTTTTCAGAATCGCAGAGTGGGTTTTAAAATCCTAACATAAATAATGGATAACATTATGCTAGCAAAAGTAGTATGTGAGGAGCGTAGTTGGGGCTTTATGTGTTTCAGCCTGTTCTGTAGTTCCGTTCTGTAGTTTCTACCTTCATGACACGAGAAAAAGCCGTGAGTTTGTCAATTTGACTACCAATTTAAATTGTCCGTATATTCAAATCACACCTTTTTTTTGTCTAAGAACGTTTTTCTTCTCTTTTTGTTTTTTTTTTTTTTTTTTGTTAATTATTGACATCTTGTTTTTATATTAATTTATTTAATTTTACTTTTGTGTGTTGTGCTATATCTTTTGTGTGCACCAAATAAATGTTTTATCTATATAATATATGTACCTATTATTTTTTGACATTTAAGTAGGTACTAATAACACAAACATAGTATAATAAGCACAATCTGTTACTAACCACTTACAATTAGGACTCTAGGTCTGAAATAAAGGTATTTTATTTTATTTATTTATTTTAGTTTATGGTATGAAATGGCTATAAGACGACAAATTGACGTACCTAGTGTATTAATTTGATTAATACTCGTAATAAATTTCCCTGACGATGACGGTATGTGTATGTTAATGTGTTTCGTTTAACAAAACTCACTTTCATTACTCAAAATAAATTCAAAAGTGAGTTATTCAGAAACATTTTACTGATCGCATTTCTGGACCTAAAAACAAATTTATTTATAAAGGATCAAATTAAATTAGCCAGCCAAACTCCGCAGAGGTGGAAAAAAAAGAGTTGATTTTTAAACTGATATTTGAAGTGACATTATACTACCGGGTGGCGGTTGATGACCCCAAAAAAAATGATGATCTTTTTTGATCGATACCCTGGGTTTCGATATCTAAATTTGACAAAACAAGAAATAAATTAATTTGATGGTGGTTTTTTTGTGGTCATCAACCGCCGGTAGTATAGTCACTTAAAATATTAGTTTACAAATCAGCTTTTTGGGTAAACTTCACCACGTGATGGGTATCAATATCTCAACACGATAAAACAGATTTTATCAACTCACACTTCAAGTAACAACACAAATACCGGCCATTGACCCCAACAAAAATCATCGAACCTTTTTAGGATTCCGTAGCCAAATGGCAAAAAACGGAACCCTCATGGATTCGTCATGTCTGTCTGTCTGTCTGTCCGTCCGTATGTAACAGCCACTTTTTTCCGAAACTATGAGAACTATACACTTGAAAGTTGGTAAGTAGATGTATTCTATGAACCACATTAAAATTTTCACACAAAAATAGAAAAAAAAAACAATACATTTTGGGTGTTCCCTATACTTAGAACTGAAACTCAAATTTTTTTTCCATAAAACCCACACGTGTGGGGTATCTATGGATAGGTCTTCAAAAATTATATTAAGGTTTTTAATATAATTTTTTTCTAAACTGAATAGTTTGCGCGAGAGACACTTCCAAAGTGGTAAAATGTGTCCCCCCTCCCGTAACTTCTAAAATAAGAGAATGATACAACTAAAAAAATATATGATGTACATTACCATGTAAACTTCGAGATCTAGTAAGTAGTTTTTTTTTAATACGTCATACATCGTAAACCACAATTTATCTTTCATTCAATCTACTCAATTATTAAAACATCGATCAAAGTTACAACGAACTACAAGAACTTTTATATTATGTTACTTGCTGCTACGGAACCCTTCATGGGCGAGTCCGACTCGCACTTGGCCGCTTTTTTTGTCGTGTTTAGATATCGATATCCATCACGCCTGCGGAGTTTTGCTAGCTAATTTAATTTGATTGTATACAAACAAAATACTTTTTGAGTTAGATCCGTATCCGGGCTTATTTTTAATCTTATATATTTTTTTAAAGGGGATGCGCTAAGGCAGCCCGCGAAATTCAAATTTTCTTACGTTTTTTGCAATTTGCAGGTCAGTGTCAGGTTGCAAGTTGATTAAAATATGATTTGCGGCCATAACTAACGTGGCTTTACAGAATTATAATCATCAGCAATACAACTCTATAATTTAGAATAGAGGAGCTCGTGGCTAAGTAATAACAGCCGCACGGGTCGATCCATCAGGTTTAGCTACGCTTACCGGGGTTGGTCACTGGATGGGTGACCATCTTTACATACCGAGACCCTCCGTGCCTCGGAAAGCATGTTAAGCCGTTGGTCCCGGCTGTCATTCGTGGATCTTTGACAGTCGTTACGGGTCGTCAGAAGCCCGAAAGTCTGACAACCAGTTTTACCAAGGGATATCTTTGTGGAGGTCAGATAGGCAATCGCTCTATGTAAAATAATGGTATTCAGCTGCATCCGGTTAGACTGGAAGCCGACCCCAACATAGTTGGGAAAAGGCTAGGCAGAATGATTGAATTTAGAATTGACCTGAAATCTAACGATTTCTTGAAATCATGAGGTTTGAGGTCAATTGTAACTTATGGAGTTGTATTGCTAATGATTATAATTCTGTAAAGCCACGTTAGATAAGGCCGCAAATCATATTTTAATCAACATGCAACCTGACACTGACCTGCAAATTGCAAAAAAAACGTAAGAAAATTTACTTTGTTCTCACATGTAGAAGCAACAGGAATAATGTACCCAGAATGTTGTAATACTTATCTTGATTTAAAAGAGTATCCGTGGAGTTTCTTGCCCGTTCTTCTCCATAGAGATCTACGTTTTAGAATTGGGCAACTAGCTTCAACTTTCTGACTGACTGACCGACTCTTTGACAATTCAAAAGTGCCTGTAATTGGTTTAATTGAAATAAATGCTTTGAGTTTGAGTTTATCCCTGTTCTCTACGGTGAAAATACTAATTAAATATCTACATAATTAATTCAGGTAACGTCTCCGGATAGAAAGCTCGCCAGCACTAAGTGCTAGAAAAAATACAGCGAGAGTACGGCCTTAAGTTAAGGAAATTTAGCTACCGACAAAATATAATTGCGTTAAAGTCATTGAGGGAATTAAGAGGATACTTGATATTGGAGAGGCAATAGTGGAGTGTAAGCTGTTTAAGATTACTAGGAATTTGTAATAGAAGGAAATTAAAGTCTAGATCTAGATTCTAGAAAATCTAGTATCTATCAACTGTCGAAGACTCCTTGAAATGACAGAGATTGGCTCGAACGAAAAATTACAAGTTCTGGAACTCAGTCTTATTTGTCTCGTTATTCTAACTAATATTATAAATGCTAAAGTGAGTCTGTTTGTTACGCTTTCACGCTAAAATGGCTGAACGGCTTTGGATGAAATTTGGCACATCGGTAGACCATGACCTGAATTAGGACATGGGGTACTTTATCTCCCGGTAGTAAGTTCTCGTGGGATAATTTCCGACATGCATGCGGGCGAACCCTCTGGCGAAAGCTAGTTTTTCTGTAAGAAGCTAATTTAAATTTTTCGCTAATTAAATACCATTTTACCTATTATACCTACAGTGAGATGAATATTTACTTTGTAAAGTATTGGGCATTCTTCTTTGGCATTGTTCGTCGAATCGTTGAGCTCCTTCAGTTTTGAGTTGAGCTGCGCGATTACTGACAAATGCGTGCACTGACTGGACAAAATCAATCAATCTGCCTAGCCTATTCCCAACTATGTTGGGGTCGGCTTCCAGTCTAACCGGATGCAGCTGAATACCAGTATTTTACATGGAGCGACTGCCTAGCTGACAGCCACAACCCAGTAACTGGGTAATACGATACCCCTTGGTAAAACTGGTTGTCAGACGTTCGGGCTTCTGACGACCTGTAACGACTATCAAAGATCCGCGAATGACAGCCGGGACTAACGGTTTAACGTGCTTTCCGAGGCACGGAGGAGTCTCGGTAAGTAAAGATCCACGGACCAACCCCGACAAGCGTAGCTTAACCTGACGGATCGACCCGTTCGGGTTTTATTACGTAGCCACGTCTACCTGAATATGATTGACGTGTAAAAGTGTTTGTACAAACCTACTTACAGAAATAAATCAGTTATCATTTATGTTAGAGAGTATAGCTACTTGGCACTCGGAGAAGATTAAAAGGCCTTGAGATAATAGATTAGATTATATTTTATATGGGTAGACACTTTTTAGACAGAAGTAAGTATGTCACAGGGTGTGTCACAGCTTCCGAACCTGGTCCAGGTCATGGTACGGAGCGAGAGTGCATGGGAGGCCGTCACCTCCCTCTGCGAAGCAGTAATGCTCGCGAAGGAGGAGACGGAACGCGTGAGGGAGAAGCAACTGTCGCGTCCTCGCGCCCCTAGTCGCCGCAGGAGACGCCCTGTGCGGCGGGAAACCGTAGCTGATTCCCGGCCACCGTAGGCGCGGGCTAGCGGACGGCGAGCAATGGGTAGCTCGCCGTCCGGTAAGGACCAAGCCCGGGTCGACGGCGCGCCTTGAAGAGATGTCACCAGTGATGGGGTCCGATAGGCCCAATGCCGCCGGGGTCGCGGGTTGTTCGACAGAGATACCGTGGCCCTGGCACAGGCAGCTGAAGGAACATGGGTGGGTTTTAGTCAGTAAAAGTCTGACACGCCCTCCTGCTCCGTCCAGAGTGGGAGAAGTCATTTGATGATTTCCCATCCACAAAATAAAAAAAGGTGTGACACAACATATAAACAATATTCAAACTTAGATGCCACGTAGAGTGTTATCATTGTAGTTCCAACAATTTATTTATCATTACTATATTGGAGCTGTCTGAGGTATTGTGTTATAATTTGAAATTGAATAAGTTACTTGCCAGCTTTTTAAAAGCACAAAACTCGCTGGGGCTCCTCGACTTACACGTCCATTTTCTATCTCACATCGCATTAACTGTCTGACAGCGACAGAGAAAAATTCTGAAACGAAATTATAGGGGCTAAGATCTATACTTATGAGGGCTGTCGCATTTTGTCACCTCTCTCGCTCACATTAATCATTGTGTCATTATAATTTAAATGTTTGCAGTTAGCCCTCAAAGTTTGCGATGCCTGGAAAAGGCCGCTAAGTTGTAAGTACCTACTTTTGTAAAAGACCTCAAAATGTACACTTAGTATGCAAATAAATCTTTGACTTTGACTTTGAGACATGCTTTTTTGAAAAATGTAATCAATTAGCGAACTAGTAAATAATATTAATTTAAATAGGTAATTATTAAAAACCCATTTTTATTGTGGCATTTGTTTAACTTTCTCAAAAACAGATCACAATACTTTTTGAACTGACTTTATTAGATAACACAATAGAAATGTGTTTTTAATAATTACCTATTAAAATAATATTATTTACTAGTTCGCTAATTGATTACATTTTTCAAAAAAGCATCTTATCATTTAACAATCTTAAAAATTTGGTTCCGTGTGAGCGAGATAGGTGATACAATGCGACAGCTCTCTCAGACATTGCTTATGATTCTTATGAAGCAATAATATAAAAATAATGGGGTCTTGTAGAACTCAGGAGACAGGCAACAAACACCGACTGTTTATGGTATGTACAAAAAATCACGCAATACAAAATGCGCTTAAAAAATTTTGCCAGCAATAAAAATGATATCAATCCAATCGTCATGATTCATTGAAGCTTATAATTGCATTAAAGTCATAAAAGTTGAACGTCAACAGATCATACGACATCAGTTGGAAAATAGTAACAAAGTTATGGTTTCTTTTATTATTTTTGGGTTCTACCTGTTTGGTTTGAGTTATGCTGCTGAGCCTGTTATTAGCTGTAGGGTAAGTTATCATCCATAATGATAACTGGTATATTTAGAGGTCCATCTTCAGCGGTGACCATCACTAGTTGGGTAGGTTCAACTTCGAGAACGAATACAATCGTCTAATCCGACTCGGCTGGGCATTGTCCGGGAAGCTACGCAATATCTTCTCGTCCCACAAACCGCAGTATCTCAAGACGAAACTCTTTGACCAGTGCGTGTTGCCAGTGATAACACTCATTGGGCCTTATCAGAAAGCTAAAAGTCATTCGAAGGATAACGGAGAGGGCTATGCTTGGAGTTTCCCTACGTGATCAATCAAAAATGAAGAGATCCGCAGTAGAACTAAGGTAACCGACATAGCCCGAAGAAGTGTCAAACTTAAGTGGCAGTGAGCACGGCATATTGCTTGCAGAACAGACGGCCGATGGGGCCGAAAGGTTCTGAAGTGGTGACCGGATACCGAAAGACGTAGCGTTGGAAGACCTCCCAAAGGTGGACCTATGACCTTGTGAAGGCCACGGGAATCTGCTGGATGCGGGAAGCACGAAACCGATCGATAGGACGGTGTTTGGGGGAGGCCTATGTCCAGCAGTGGAGGCCTATGTCTTTCTGCTGAAACGTGATCATGGGTTGTAAAGTAAACATGATTTTTTTGTTAATCTGCTCGGCAAAACGAATGTTACAAGCAAGTATGCAAACTATTAGGTATGCATCCATTAAAGCATTCAGATCAGTATTAAGCATGTATACTAGCTATTACTAGTTCTATCAGTAGACTCCTTAATTTATAATTGCATACTCAATCTTCTGGTATACCAAAAACATAAAGCCAGAGTAAAACTATGTTGAGTCGGTAATGGATTGTAGAGGATTCGGATTTTAGTCCAGCTGTCAAGAGAATGCATTTTTGACACCTGTCAGTTTCATACTAACGAATATGTGTTGTGAAAATTTGATCCTTATTACAACTGGAAATTGTCCAACTGACAGGTGTCAGAAACGCATACTCTCGATGGCCGGACTATAATACAGTCCGTTCACAGTTATTTTATCTCTGACAGCAGCAACCGAACAGCAACCTTATTGTAACGAGTTAAAGATAATTGTGATTTTGCCAAAAGCAACCTTATTACAAATAGATTATAAAGGATCACTGCGATTTTGACAGTGATGCAAAGTTCGAGGTAAAATAACTGTGAAAGGACTAGTTATTTCTCCAATACTAGTACATACTTCAACCGCCATTGACGTCACGTGCATCACCCGTCACATGTCTCAATGTATACCTTATGAACCAAATAGGTTCACAACCACTGTGCCCGCGGTCGCCATCGGATGTATTTTACGTTTATATATATATTATACAAAGGTTTCTCCTTACGCACCCCATGTGTGCATCTGACATTTAAGGGATTTGTAGGTAACGTAAGATTCAGAGTCTTAGATAAGAATAATAGGATCGGTCTTGGCAGTCAAGGATCAAGTCAAGAAACAGTTCAAGTATCTTTTGGTTACGTTACGATAAAGAGTCTTTTTAAAGGAGGAAAATGATTAAAGTGTTCCTTCTTACTGCAGTATCGCAGTAACCACCTTCGTCAAGATGGAGGGCTCTGCTTCGAGATCCCTCCCTGGCAGCACCAACCAGTCGTGTTGGAGGAGCACCTCGTGGGTCTGAGGACCAGGTGGAATGCCACAGACTCGCGACGACAGCTGAGGTCACAACTAGCTTTGGCTAACAGGTATTTGAAGTCTACACCTTCTGTCTGGGTCTGCAACCCTTATAATGATTTTACTGATTCACCGAAATAAACAACAGTATGTTACAAACATACTAAAGGTGAACGATAGTATTATTGACCGACCAGAGAAAAGTGTGTGTTAAAAATTTACTTTAAAAAAAGTAATAGATAAAAAAAGTAAAAAGCGACTTCAAAAACCTAAAACGAATAAAATAACTTTCTTCATTAATAAAAAGCTGTTAAGTTTTTTAATTAAGAAAGTTATTTTATTCGTTTTAGGTTTTTGAAGTCGGTTTTTACTTTTTTTTAAAGTAAATTTACTATTTCATTTTTAGTTGAATATACAATTACATAAGCCCAAGACGAACAAAAAGAAAAATCATTAAAAATCCGCTCATAAAAGCCATTTAGAGATACAGTACATTTATGCATATCACTTTGTTCATAAGAATGAGTACCTAATGTATTATATACTCCAATTTTCCTGAAAGTATGTGAATCACGGTAGTGAAAGAATCATCAAAATTGGTTCATTCATTTTTGAGAAAATCGCGGACAAACATACATACGTACATACAGGTCGAATACAGAACCTCCTTTTTTGAAGTCGGTTAAAAATGACACTAGTCATTGAGATTAGCTATCGAACAACTTTTGCAATTCTCTGATGGCATCGATTTTTTTATCTTTATCCTTCGGTCCTCTAACTCTTTACTTGTTCAAATAATTGTAGTGCTAGCCTTAGTAATACTCGTATGAATTTGTTTTTGCAGTGAAATATCTCGATACATGGACACAGTACTTGCACCATTCTTGGACACGTATCACAGGAACATCCAGAACTCCTACCAACAGTTGACTGGCAAGATCTTGAGGAGAATCAAAGATGAGATTAACTCTGCTATTCAGAAGAAACAGCAGATCTACACCGAGTTAACGCAGTTAGCTGACGAATTGAAAGTACCAGGTATGCTTCTTACATCAGCTCTCGGTATCTTTGCTCATGGAGTTGTGAAACCATGGGCTAGTCAGCAAAGTCAGAAGTGGAGCTAACTGCCAATGATATTATGCCATTCATCTTTTGCCACTAGTCGAAAATATTTTAATGCAAAATTAGGTTGTCATCAGACTGCCTAGCAAGGGTCGACTTGCAGTCAAACTGGATGCAGGTCAATACTTTTAGCGAATCTCCACAACCCAGTTACTGGGTATTACGATAGCATAATCAGCCTATAATGTTCCCACTGCTGGGACGTAGGGCGTGAGAGGGGGCGGGCCGTAATCCACCACGCGGGCCCAGTGCGGGTTGGTAAATGTCATATGTCTTTGAATTTTTGGTTCTAGGACATGCCGGTTTACTCACGATGTTTTCCTTCACCGTTTTGAGAGCAGTAGTTATGAAATAGTTTACTAAGTAAAGCGCCTGTTTTGGTATTTAAAAAGGTCACCCACAGACCAACCGCGGCAAGCGTAGCTTAACCTGATCGATCGACCCCTTTTTTTTTTTTTTGTGGATGCGAAATCATCAAATGACTTCTCCCGCTCTGGGCAGAGCGGGAGGGCGTGTCAGACTTTTACTGACTAAAACCCACCCATGCTCCTTCAACTGCCCGTGCCAGGGCCACGGTATCTCTTTCGAACTACCCGCGACCCCGGCGGCATCGGCCCAATTGACCCCGTCACTGCTGATATCTCTTTGAGGCGCGCGTGGAACACAACGCGCCGTCGACCCGGGCCTGTTCCTTACCGTACGGCGAGCTGCCCATTACTCGTCGTCCGCAAGCCCGCGTCTACGGTGGCCGGGAATCGGCAATCGATTCCCGCCGCCCAGGGCGTCTCCTACGGCGGCTAGGGGCGCGAGGGCGCGGCTATTGCCTCTCCCTCACGCGTTCCGCTTCCTCCTTCGCGAGCATTACTGCTTCGCAGAAGGAGGTGACGGCTTCCCATGCACTCTCGCTCCGCACCATGGCCTGGACCAGGTTTGGACGCGAGAGATCGCCGCCGCCGATCGCCTCCGTGAGAACACGGCGGTGCTCCGCCCAAGCCGGGCAGACCTCCACTGTATGCTCCACCGTGTCCTCCGCGCGATCCACACAATGATCGACCCCTGCGGTTGTTATTTCTTAGCCACAAGCCCCTTAAAAATCAGGTTGAATGCATCCTAAAATTAGCTTGTTGGTCCACACTTTACCAAAAACTTACATACAATATCCATAGAAGGAGACGCTAAATTGAGTGAAGATCTTTCGAAAAATGTTTAGTTGACATCTTGTAGTACAATACAAGCGTCGATAAATTACAATAAACTAAAAGTGATAGAAATATGTAGTTAAACCTTGCAACTATATCGATTTGTTTGTATATGAAAAAAAAGCGTGTGTCCGACGCACGACTGAAGTTTACTCCTTGTACGATTGTCTTTGAATATAATGATTGATGCTACAATGAATACTGGCCGAAAATAAACAAAACAAGTGGACACTTAAATAATTTCAAAGTGAAAGGTGCGCTTGTATTAGGTTGGGGAAAAAGTATTTTCGCATTATAGTATGTATGAACTTAAAATAAAATCTCTTTGGCTATACTATTTGTATCTGGCTGGTTTTGGTATCATTGAAAGTTTAAATTTTAAAGAACATAATTCCAAATTCAAATTAGGAAAATGTGTGATTTTCATTTGTTTTTCGTACTGTCAAGACGAGTGAATCTAATGAAGAAATTCGATACATTGTAAATTTTTACTACAAAAAAGGTAAAAATGCAACGCAAGCCGCAAAAAAAAATTTGCAATGTTTATGGACCCAGTGCAGTGTCTGTGAGAGTAGCACAAATTTGGTTTAAGCGTTTTCAATCCGGAAATTTTAATGTCAAAGATGCACGTCGCTCTGGTCGCCCTATTACGGATAAACTGGATGCCATTTTTGAAAAAGTGGAGCAAGATCGGCATATCAGTAGTTACGACGTAGCTGAAAAACTGGGAATTGACCACAAAACAGTTTTGGCGCATTTGAAAAAAACTGGGTAGACAAAAAAGCTCGATATTTGGGTACCTCACGAGCTCACTGAAAGAAACCTAATGAACCGTGTACTCATTTGTGATTCTTCATTACGACGTAATGAAACCGAACCATTTTTGAAGAAGCTGATAACTGGTGATAAAAAGTGGATCACGTACGACAAGAACGTGCGTAAAAGGTCGTGGTCAAATGCCGGTCAGGCTTCATAGACTGTGGCGAAACCCGGGTTAACTCACAACAAGGTGATGCTGTGTGTGTGGTGGGATTGGAAGGGCATTATTCATTATGAGCTGTTACCACCAGGCAGGACCATCGATTCTGATCTCTACTGCGAACAACTGATGAGATTAAAGCAAGAAGTTGAGAGAAAGCGGCCGGAATTAATCAACAGAAGGGGTGTGGTTTTTCATCATGATAACGCTAGACCTCACACATCTTTAGCCACTCAGCAAAAATTAACAGAGTTTGGCTGGGAGGTGTTAATGCATCCACCGTATAACCCTGACCTTGCACCTTCAGATTTCCACCTGTTTTGGTCTCTTCAGAATTCTTTAGGCAGTGTTAGGTTAACATCACGAGAGGACTGCCAAAACCACTTGTCGCGGTATTTTGATCAGAAGTCCCAAAATTTCTATAGCAATGGGATCATGTCCCTACCTACAAGATGGCAAAAAGTTATCGAACAAAATGGTACCTACATAATTTAGATAAATGTAAATAATGTATATTAAAAAATGTTTTGAATTTTCTTAAAAAATGCGAAGAAACTTTTTCCCCAACCTTATTAATTTCACTCCTCATAAAATTTCTATACCGGGAGGGGGGGTTTATATGAAAATTGATTCTTATGGAGTAAACTACAAAACATACAATCCACCTACGAGTCTGTCTGTCTATACACAATAACTTCATAGTCTACGATCGCAATTTCGACATGAAACCACTCAATTCCCAATGACGGCGAATTTATTTCAGTGTTATGAGAATCGAAAAGTATTACCAAGCGAGCGAGAACTCTGACGTTCAATTTATGATGGACTCCGATGCAAATTTAATTGCTCACGCGTACATAATACGTTCATGGGATATTTTGGAAATTAACAGATCCATTATTCTTTATACGATATTCATAGAACTTTTTTTTTCTGTTTGTCGTTAAATGGCTAATGAAATCTAAGATTCATGTTTGGTTTAAATATGAGGGCTTGTGGGGCTTGTGGATGAGCAATAACAGCCGCATGGGTCGATTGATCAGGTTAAGCTACGCTTGCCGCGGTTGGTTCTTGGATGGGTGACCATACCAAGACCCCTCCGTCCCCTCGAAAAGCACGTTAAGCCGTTGGTCCCGGCTGTCATTCGTGGATCTTTGACAGTCGTTACGGGTCGTCGTATTACCCAGTTACTGGGTTGTGGAGGTTAGATAGGCAGTCGCTCAATCTAAAATACTGTTATTCAACTGCATCCGGTTAGACTGGAAGCTGACCCCAACATAGTTGGGAAAAGGCTAGGCAGATGAGGTTTGGTTTAAATATGACTCTCGTTCTTGCTGTGCGGAATCATAGTCATAATCAGCCTATATTGTTCCCACTGCTGGGACACGCCTTTCTATGAGGAATAATGCGACTAAATGACTAGTCTCTTGAATTACTATAGGAGTTGAAGATAGCGAATATGCGATGGATTGGAATGAATAGGGGCATTGCTGGACTGGTCGTTTAGCGATGATTAGCGAAGGTGTGCAACGCAACATGCAAACTACGCATTAAAGACCTGACGTCACTCTAATCCTGCATCGCGCAAGCAGAGTTTACCACGCGACTGTCATATGTACAACATCGCGACAAAAACCGTCGGGCCGTTGCGCACCAGACACAACACCCGTCTGGACGGGGGATCCTCCCTTTTCTATGGAGGATGAGTGAACTGTACACCCTGTTCCTCATACCTCTATAAAGGTCTATTCCTGCATTGAATGTCGTTCCTCTGATGATGATAATGAAGATGTTCCATTCATTCATGTTTGTGACATTCACTAATACAGTTTATGTATCGACAACAATTATCAGTTTATCACCCAAACTCACACTAGAATACCTACAGTCCAGCAAAAAACCCGCTATTTCGAGATGAAATTAGGATAACAAAAAAACGAGGGACCCCCGTCAGGCACGAAGTTCCTTCTCACGTATAATATTGTTTGATTTAAACCGGTCAAGAGCGAGTCGGACTTGCGCACCGAGGGTTCCTTTCCGATTTATGTACTATTAGGAGACATTGTATTATTTTTCCTGTAATATATACATAAACTTCTATCTATCACATAGAATAATTTCAGAACGGTATTTTTTTACATGTTTCATCAAAAGTAGAAGAAAAAACAATGCGGCCTAATAAAAAGAAAAATAAATGTTTGAGAATGTGCAAACATGTTCTTACATAATATGATACCCCACATGCCCTAGTAGCCCCACTTCGAATTTTTAAGACCCCTTTTCAGTCCCTAAAAAAACATTTTTATCTCTTTCTTACTTGCTAAATAGTTGGGCAAACGTCATCTAAAACTCTACCAAATTTAAAGTTGATAGCATTAGTAGTTCTTGAGATATTCAGCTGTGACAGACGGACAGACTGACAGACTGGAGTCGCACCATAAGGGTTCCTTTTCACCATTTTGGTACGGAACCCTGAAAAAGCGTATTAAATTCATGCTTTCTTTCTCTATAATAGAAAGAGACAGAGAGAGAGAAAGTCGTATAGAGGGGCATAATGCTTTTTCGTTACGTGACAATTTCTACCAGTCTACTTCTATTGCAAGCCGCGTTAAAGAAATTAATTCCAAAAGCCTGTCTGCACTCAAGAAAATAATAATCGGGACATCGCCAAGCGGTTGGTCAAGTCCACACGGGACCAGAGGGCTGGCCTATTTTTAGCTCAAAGAATTAGCATTGCCATCCAGCGTGTCAATGCTGCCAGCCTTTTGACTTTTCCCACTGACAGCGATGCGGACGATTTTTTGATGCCCTATGAGCTCTTCCCCTTTTTTAATTATTTTAAACTTAGCCCATAGTAGGTATATATAATTTAGTGTTTTCTTGTATATTTTCATTAAGTTTTGTTTATAGTAGAGAAATAACGAAATAGAAAATAATGAATACCATTCAGTGTTAATTTCCACCTTTATTTTCCTCCACCAGACATGTGTGACGAAGAAAGGCGAGCAGCTCGAACCATAGCCAGCAGACATGTGTCCACCATCTACGCCTGTACTGAAGAGGCTCGCGGTTCTATTGCTAAGATGGGGAAGTATGCTGAGGAGATGATAGGTATCACCAGGAACCATATGCAGGCGACGCTTGTGGAAGCTACCAGGGCTTTTGAAGTGACTGGGTCTAGTGCTCAGAGGAGTGCGGTGTTGCCACAGTAAGTAATTGTTAAGTTTTCTCAAAGTGGCTTTGCGCTACCATCGACGATGGCGTGGAAGTGGGGAAGTATTGGGCCAGTAAGATTTAACCATACCATATGTGTCACCTTGGAATAGTTAAGAGCTGGTTTAAATTATCGTCAAAATGGTAAATAGTACCAAAAAAAAAAAAATGGTAAAATAATAGTTTGTAGTATCTAGTATTATATACCACCCACTAAAAGGAAATTCGCGGCTATACAATATCATCATCGATCAGCTCAACTATATAATAGGGTAAACAAATAAATATACATATATCCCAACCAACTACATGAATGTAAAAAAAAAACTAGCAGACTGGATAAAGCCATAAACATACACATATACTGAGTCACTCTTACAACACATGAACTAACTAACATACCACACACACCCCCACACCACTCACGAATGTCAGTCACTTTCACAGCACACCACTTCACTCACATCACAACCCACCACACCCCTCCTACTTCACAAGCAAACACACATACTATATCTTTTTATCCTACCTAAGAAGGAGCGGCGTCTTCTTACACAGGCATTTTCTGCTTAAGAGGAGGAGTCATTCACCAACAAATGTTATCAAGTATGGTCAGAAATAAAAATTTTTGTATTTTTTTGTATATAAAAAATTAAGTTTAAAAAAACTGTAACCCAACTATGGAAAAATATAAGTGATCTGAAAATTCGAGGTCAGAAATTTACGTGTAAAGTCCACCATATAAAATTTAGGGAGAATTTATAGCCTATGTCACCCGGACCATTATTACAAATCTATTGACACCTCATTCATCAAAATCAGTTTAGTAGTTTAGGCGCTATGGTGGAACACACGTAAATACATACTTACATACATATATAGACTGCTAAAATCATAACCCCTTCCTTTTGGCTTTGCCGTAGTCGGATAAAAAAGGTAAATAAAATAATAAATAAATGATAAATGGTAATGGTAAAAATGGTAAATGGTAATGGTAAAAATGGTAAATGGTAATGGTATAATGATAAATGTTAAATAATCAATTTGTTACACTAATTCCACGTGATTCTTACCCAATGAGACATTTAAAGTAAGCCAAAAAAAGATCATCAGTGGTTTAAAGTGACTAAATTGTGACTTTTTAGGGTTCCGTAGTCATCAAGGAACCCTTATAGTTTCGCTATGTCCATCTGTCCATCCGCAGCTTAGTTCAGAGACTCTTACTACGAGAAAACTATTATTTGGCAAGGATATACATATTCATCACGCCGACAAAATGGTAAAATAAAATCATGAAAAATATTTTTTTTTGGGTACCTTCTGTACACGTAAAGTGGGGATGTTGTTTTTTCTCGTCTACCCCATGGTGTAGGTAATTGTTGGATGGGTCTTTCAATAATATTGCGGGTTTGTGAAAACAAATTTTCGATTTAGGGATCCGTTTCTGAAATATTAAGCTTTAAAGTGCTCATTTTTGTTAGAGCCAAGTGTTCCCTCCCACTGCCAGCTAAACGGTTAGTTTTGGATGGGTGGAAAAATTCACGATATTAGTATATGTAAAGAAGTTAAAAGGCAAACTATCACAGCTAAGTAGGCTTTTCAAGTTTACGAGTAATAGTCAACCAACTACGGAACCCTTCATTGTGCATGGTCCGACACGCACTTGGCCGGTTTTATAAAAAGTCCACGTCAAAATCAGGGTAAATTCGTAGTTATATCTTTTAAAACTTCTAAATATTTATTATTACCCAGGGCTGACGTGTCATCTTGTCTTGAAGAACTATCCAAAGCTGCAGTGATCCTTGGGTACGAGCTAGACCTCAGCTTGACAAACGCGAGAAGACATAATGAGCAATCTTGTGAAAGACTAACGTCCTGCACGTCCAGGGGTCGAAGGCATACAGAAGACGATGTTGCTGCTTTGAAAGATCAGCTGTATCAATGCGTTTATGCTTGAAGATGGTCACGAAAATTTAGGATTTGGTGAATATAAGTTGGAAAATAATTACTGTCTTAATAAGGTTTTTGATTGAGTGTGAATGATTAAATCGCGAAAGTAGTTTTCTAAAAAGATTTAATGTTACCTAGATGATTGTGTTTTATTTGTTTTTTTCACACTTTTTTACTGAGACAAAATATATAACCTGCTTATAATGATGACGATTTTAAAAAACCTCTACTTGTACTTCTCAAGTATGTCCTTTGCATGAATGCAAAGGACAAAAAAAAAAAAAAAACCACCAAACCATAACCAACCATTCTGAAGAATGGTTAGCCTCTGTACCATCCTGCCAGAGGCTACCTAACTGGCTTTAATCTTCAAAGTACGTCACGAGTTATTCTCTAATAATTCATGTTGTTTGGTGTTGCTATGAAGACCTTGGAAGAAATACCTCCGTTTTAATTGAATGAATAATTAAAAAAGGTTTCAGGTACTTCCAATAGAAATACCTGGTTCAAAACATATTTATTCAGGATGAAACTAATAAGTTAGCTAAACGGGTATAAATTAAACATTTTATTTAAGTACTGTGGGTGTGTATTTTGGGTCGGAACCTGGGACATTCTATCAACATTAAACTTTTGCGGTCCGCTGATGAAATACAGTCTATTATTAAAGCTACGAATTGTCGTAGAAGGCATTTGGTTGATGAATTCATTTGATTTATAGTCAGTCAACATCGTGTGAAAACCGGTTCTAGAACCGAAAATTCAAACACATCACCAAGTCGTGGTTGATTACGGCCTACATCCTCTCACAGTGAGAAGGCCTTTGTTCTAGCAGTGGGAATATTATAGGCTGATTATGCTATGATTATAGTTAATCGATTAGAAATAAATATGCTTTTTGGGTCTTCTGCAAAAAACTGGGAGGATCGTTACATAATTTCAAACTGAGTCAATCAACTATACTGGCTTAATACCAACTCTTGGTATATGTTATGCTGATCGCAGAAAAAGTCCCTCTTTAGAGGTTATAAGAACTACTAACAGATTATAGTGATTAATTACTAAACTCGACTTGATTTGCTGTCCGGTTCGTGTTTTGGCCGAGGGAAAATTCCATTCAATATCCAATCACTGTTTCTGTCTTTTTGACTTAACTCTTAAAATGTCGATTGCACACCATGTGTACAGATAACAATAGAATTTCAATTGTGTCTGCTAATTAGCGCGCGACGGGTTAATTATACTCCCTAAAGAGATGAGTACAATATGACACTTGACGACTTTAAATTGTGTTGCATTTTATTTATAATTCAACCGTAAAACTTTTCACAATGACAGTCTTTTTTATCATTCATCATAATATCATCATCTGCCTAGCCTTTCCCTAACTATGTCGGGATCGGCTTCCAGTCTAACCGGACTGAATACCAGTATTTTATATGGAGCGACTGTCTATCTGACCTCCACAAACCAGTTACTGCAATGGGTAATACGATACCCCTTTGGTAAGACTGGCTGTCAGATTTTCGGGCATCTGACGACCCATAATGATTGTCAAAGTTCCTTTTTTGTTAAAGTTACTTTTTAACATCTTAATAACTATCTACAAACTCACGAAAAGGTTTAACACTAACTGAATATACGAGTACACACTCCGTTAATCCTTCCATCTAAACGCTTCCTTGAAAATGTTCCGACCCGTTTCAACTTCATCATAATTATAACCTTCGTAGCTCGTCGGCAGACCCTTGTCCCTTCAATGTCCTTCCTAATCATGCCCTTTCTGCAGCCCTTTAATTTAGCCACAGTCCTACGACAAAGATAAATCAAATTATTCAAATATTTAGACAACACGGCCGGCCGCTAATGAATTTAGATTAGTTCGTTCGAATCAAACGAGTGATGGTATTTGAATGAGTTGGTGGGGTTGGGATCGGTTTGTATCAATGTGCGGTGTTGTAATTTGTGGTAAAAGTTCATGATGTAACTTGATTGGTTTTGGTGTGGTAACAATAGACAAGAAATAAGAAATAACATTGTATTGCAGTCAATCGCAGTTCTCACGACTGGGATTGGTGATCATCACAGAAATTATAATTTTATGGCACCCATTATATGGTCAAACTCGATCGCGATCAGTGACCAAAATCAAAGAGCGTGATCCAGATTTTCTTCACAGTCAATCTCGAATCACACTAAAATTATAAAGGCGAAAGTTTGTGAGTGTGTATGTATGTTTGTTACTCCTTCACGTTCAAACGGATAGACCGATTTGGATGAAATTTGGTATGTAGGTAGCTTATATCCTGGATTAACACAAATAGGCTACTTTTTATCCTGGTCTACGCGGGTGTAAACCGCAGGGCGCAGCTAGTCTGTAATAAATCTGCATATCAAATTTAATGGGCAATGTCAGTGCTGCATGCAAGCAAAAATATTATCAGCAGACAGGGCAAGAAGAAGGCGACTAACTGAATGGTTTGACATATTATTTGTGGCAAATGTTAAGTTATTTTGCTAAAGCAACTGTAATTAATGACAATCACCGACTGTATATCGTAACAACAAAATAACCAAAACATTGAATAACACAAAACATTGTGGACATAAAAAAAATTCAAATACATTTAAATATATCGGATAATATAATAATCAAATGTGAAAACTCATTGGTTCAAAATTAACATGAATAAAACGAATTATTCGTGTAATGAATAGGCAAATTGTGCGTGACTATAATTATTAGTTTTGATATGTGATTCCCGTTTTATGCAACGGAATTTGCTATTGATCACTAAATCAACATATTGTAAATGCTTTATTCATTTCATGACCCTTTTATCCTTTTTACGAATTGCTGAGATCGACAATAGAAAAAGCAGCAGCTTTAAAAAAATACTAACTGGTCAAGTGCGTGTTGGACTACACACAATGAAGGGTTCCGTAGTTGAAAAGAATTAATACCAAAAAAAATTTTTTGTGATAAAATTACAAATAACAATTTTTGGACTTTTTCCTTTCTTTAGCTGTGAGACCATGCATCTTCTTCTTTCTTTCTTTTTTTTTTTTTTTCTTTTCTTTGATTCTAGGTCAACGGGTTAAGTACCATATAGATTTTGATTTACTTGCGAGTATCAAAATATGCGGTCTATATAACGGTATTTTTTTATTGCGTTGATTTAGAAGCTTGCTTTTTAGAACTCCAAAAGGACCATAGATCTACGTATATTGCAACTTGATACCTACACGCGTTCCTGAAAAAGAGGGTCTTGACAGACTGACTGACAGACAGACGGACAACGAAGTGATCCTATAAGAGTTCCGTTTTTTTGAGGTACGGAACCCTAAAAAATGTCATATCAATCCTATTATCCGCCTCCTACTAATAAATGTGAAAGTTTGTATGTTTGGATGTTTAGATGTTTGGATGTTTGTTACTCAATCACGCAAAAACAGCTGAACGGATTTGGATGAGCGCACAGATTGTTTAGCACTTAAGATACTTTTTATCCTGGTAGTACGCTCCCGTGGGATAATTTCCGTCCTCGTTTGCTGGATTAGAAAAACGGCAAAGCTAGTAATTATTTAAAATCAACAGAGGAAAACCATCCCTCAAAATCAACAGGAATTTAAAAGGCTGACACGGTGATGATAGTCATCATCATCATCACATTAACAGGGACATTCTAAATTCCTGGCTCCCGATTTTCAAGTTACCTACTGTTATCATACATATCATACATAAACTTACGCCTGCTTCCCATGGAGATAGGCACAAACTACAGAACGCCACTTGCTACGATCTTTACATAATTCCTCGTCTAAGTTAGTCGCCTTTCATTATTGTTATCACCTGTCACATACTGTTATCACATAATAACTAATGAAGTACCTACGTAAGATTGTATGAGCTGTCTGGTTGTTTTCTTATTTAAATAACAAGAAATACTTCCCCAACAATATATCAAGCTAAGTACCGCAACCATGGGGACAATAAGAATTAATAATACACTCACAATTCAAAAACTTGGGACACCCCGCGTTAAGTGTGAACTGCTATGCATTATACATTAACCCCAGTGGCGTGGGGTGACCGCGATCATAGCCTACTCATACATTTATCACGTTTTATAACTTACTTGGCGTATATAATGGATTTATGTACCTTCTTGGTGTTACGTTTTGATGATAAAATCGAGTTTTAAACGTTTTTATGTTGACAGATTGATTTTTAACAGACTAGCTAAGGGCCTGAACACACGCACCATAAAAGATCGCAGCGACAAAATGTGAGCAAGCAGTGGTTACGTGTGAGTAGTGCCGCTGCAGCTTCTTGCAGTTGCGTTATGGTAACTACAAAATTTCGATGTGGTGGCGTTGTCGCTAGTAGTTGCAATGTTGTGACTGCAATGTGGCCGGCCGCTAGTGCGTAGTTTCACTGGTAGTTGCGTTGTGGCTGCGACGTGGCCTTCATGTGGTCTGTAATGCCGACACGGTTGATTTTGACGACCAAATGTGGTCCGTGTGAATAAACTATTAATTTTCATACGAATTAGCATGGACCGGTCCACGTGTTGTCGTTGTGGAATGGTTGTGGTCTCCGAAGAGGATTTTTCTCAGTTCTCAAGACCGAGATTTACCTTTTATGTATTTTCCCCTGACCTTCGGAAAAATCTCTAAATCTATACTATATTTTCCTTGTAGCTTCCTATATTTTCCGAAACCATTTGGCAAAAGGGCACACACAAACAAGATTCCATTATGATGAAGAGGTCTCATTGAGAAAGGCCACTGACATAAGAAAAAACGTCTTACGGTGTCAATGTCAATGTCGGGCCATGTTGGAATTCGGAGGATTGAAATGGAGAAATTATGGAGAACTAGGGACCCAAACGAAACCAGCAGTGAGTTTGTAAAAGCCGATGCTGATTGGTAGATGCCTATTACTCGATCATCGTGACATTTAGAAGCAGATACCGCAAAGATTTCGCCGTACATTGGCGGTCACGTGTGACCGCTAATGGCGGCGTTTGTACGGCGAAATCTTTGCGCGTGCATCGGCTCTTACAGTTAAAACAATACAAAGTACTAACAATGGAAGTTCCCTCAAAATCTCAAGCAACATAAAACAAGCATACATTCAAAAAGACACACATTCTTAACTGTGCCATCTAAAACTTTCATCATAAAGGTGGCTCGAAATAAAATATTCGTGAGGAGTTGAAATAGTTCCGTAGCACGGCTCATAACTTACGTGAGGGGAAGAAGCTCCCGAGAATCGCTGGAGTTACGCATTTATGGTGAGGTTATGGTGCTTTTGTCGTATTTTTAACCGGCTTCAAAAAAGGGAGGAGGTTTGAGAACCTCCTCCCTTTTCCTCGATCTTAATTTTTTGTGTATGTTTCGCGATATCTTTATATACCGATTATTTTTTACTCTAATGATATTCTGTTGAATAAATTATAGAGATATACAAGACTAGATTATATACACTTTTAGAATAATGAATTTTTCAATTTTCAATTATGTAACTTACTTATGGCTGAATAAAATATTCGTGAAACTTGATATAATAGGTTGGGGAAAAAGTTTCTTCGCATTTCTTAAGAAAATTCAAAACATTTTTTAATATACATTATTTACATTTATCTAAAGTATGTAGGTACCATTTTCTTCGATAACTTTTTGCCTTCTTGTAGTAGGGACATGATCCCATTGCTATAGAAATTTTGAGACTTCTGATCAAAATACCGCGACAAGTGGTTTTGGCAGTCCTCTCGTGATGTTAACCTGACACTGCCTAAAGAATTCTGAAGAGACCGAAACAGGTGGAAATCTGAAGGTGCAAGGTCAGGACTATACGGCGGATGCCTTAACACCTCCCAGCCAAACTCTCTTAATTTTTGCTGAGTGGCTAAAGATGTGTGAGGTAGCGTTATCATGATGAAAAACCACACCCCTTCTGTTGATTAATTCCGGCCGCTTTCTCTCAACTTCTTGCTTTAATCTCATCAGTTGTTCGCAATAGAGTTCAGAATCGATGGTCCTGCCTGGTGGTAACAGCTCATAATATACCCGCACGTAAATATGCGGCTTTGTGAGGAGCAGCATGGCTTCCGACCAGGTCGATCAGTAGAGACTAACTTGTTATCCCTCGTTGACTATATATCTCATCACATGGATAAAGGTCAACAAGTAGATGTGCTATATTTAGATTTTAAAAAGGCGTTCGATACAGTGGATAAGTATTTAATAGATGTGGCCCACTCGTATAGGTAAATAACTAACTCAATGTGTGGGTTTTGATAAAAGGGCACAAGAATGTGGTTTCCTCGTTTCTGTCTAATTTAAAGGTACGAAGGAAGTAAAGATGATTTCAGAATTCAGAATGGCAAAGGAAAATGACCTCTTATCATAGTACCCAAGTTGAGACAAGTGGTTCATAGAGACTTTGATGTCTCACACATCGGCAACTCTTTGGTAAAGCTCTGCATGTTTCAGGCACGAAATGTGGCGGTAGTTATTTTTATTTCCATTATTATGTGAGTCGCTAGTCTGTTCATACCATTATAAATAAATATTGACATTGTTGAATATTATATATTATATGACGGCGCGTCTAAAGGTTTTACGACGCAGTTGATTTTAGAACGATCATGACAGCTGTCAACTTGACGTAATCCCAAGTACTAAGTTGGCGGCCTCTCGTTGACAGTGTTTGGGCGCAAAACTGATTGAGATAGATTTAAAGAAAAGCCGGTTGGATTGTTTATTGAGATTGTGATGTTACTAATGGTGGTGATTACCCTGGCAGTGTAGTGAAGTAAAGGATTTGCGCACGCGCTTACGTACTTGGGAGAACGTCGTTTATATTCAGAATATCATTGACTTTCATTTACTTACCATCTCCTCGCCCGCAAACCCACGCAATATTATGACCTCTTCTGATAAAGACTACGTAATGCCTTTATATATATGCCGAAGTTGAGACAGGGCAGTTATTTTTAGAAAACACGCAGAACTGCTGACCTTATTCGGGTCTTCGATTCTGCTATAGCTACAGTGGATTTTACATTTGATCTATAAAGCAAACTCAAAGATTTCAGTAAAATAAAAACTATTCAGTAAACTACTCAATACAATAATTTTTTAATCAAACAGACATAGATTTTACTTACAATGTTGCTTCTTCAAAAATCAATCTTCAAAAGTGAGCTCCGCGCTCAAGTCGCGCCTTTTATTAACTTGTTTGCCCCGCCAGAGACAAACGTCAATCACAAAGTACACTCCTACCAACTTATCTGTGAAATGGCGAAAATTGGAACTACGGCCGTCATGTTGAAATGTCTTCGATTGTGTCGACGCATCGACGGTGGCGTCCTCTTTCAGTTCACAGATAAGTTGGTAGGACTGTACTTTAACGCCAAATAAACAGATGACATTTCAAACTCAAACTCAAACTCAAAGCATTTATTTCAAATAAACCAATTACAGGCACTTTTGAATTGTCAATGGGTCGGTCAGTCAGAAAGATGAAGCTAGTTGCCCATTCCAAAGCGTAGTAGATCCCTATGGAGAAGAACGGGCAAGAAACTCCACGGACACTCTTTTAAATCATAATATTTTTACAAAATATTGGTTACATCGTTCAAGTTGAAAATATACATGTGAGAACAATGTAGAAAGACGTGCACGTTAAAAAGCGTCCGTAATAAAAAGATAATAACTAAAACAACTAAATTAAATATTAAAATTAAAAATAAGCCATGGCAGCTAAGAGACGACCAGTCCCAACTGACGGCGCCCGTTCACGAACATGACGCATGGATCAGCACCATTTAGCTCAACCATTTTGAAGGGAACTTAATGATCCAACACACACGCCACCATCAGCGAGACATTTGAGTGAGCATGACATACTCTCAACCGCCAGGGCACACTCAAGTCAGTGAAAGACGTACCCAGTAAAAGGTAGCTTAATAGTAGCTACATAGTGCTCACACGTGCTATGCAATTATATAATACTAAGAGATTGAATCTAAACAAATTTTTAAAAGTAATATTTAAAAACACATTTAAAAACACATTTAAAAGTAATATTTAAAAAAAGTAGGCAAGTAATTTTTAGTTATTTACAAAACAATGTTCCAAAATGTGAAGTCATTTAAAAATAATCAGAATTAAATTTTAGTAGCATTACCAGATTTAATTAGTGCCATGTACCATGTGCTTTTAATGTCAAAATTGGTCAAAATCGTTACCAACCAAATCTGAGGTTATTTATTAACAAACATAAAACTTCTCTAAATATTGGCAGATTGGTAGGTACTGTTATAATTATGACACAAACTCAACTTAGTTAACGGCCGAATAATCTCCGCGGCGACATATACAAAAAGACATGAATATTTACTTTGAAAAATATTTTATTACTTTAATTACTGTGAATGTGAGCACCGTGTGGGTATTATTTTTTAATTTTCTTTTTTAGTTTGTTTTAATGATGGTCTGGCATTTTGAGTACTATATGCGGCCTACCCAAATGTCCATTCTTTGGTATTGTTCGTCGAGTCGTTGAGCTCCTTGAGCTATATGATTACTGACAAAGATTGGCTGGACAGGTCCACGCAAACTTGTGTGGTTCTTTTCTCAAAAGACCTTTTCAGACACGGATATACAGGGTCCTCACATGATTTAAATGATAAATGATTTATTTCTGTAAGCAGGTTTGTACAAACACTTTTACACGTCAATCCAAATTTTTAAAACTAGATGAAGTCGGCGTTTCCTATCTGACTACTCTGAGAAGAAAAGCCGAAACAAACTCCGAGGTCACAGTCTCTTTTAAAGTCCAGACATAATCTTGGTCAGCTCATATGAAGACGAAAGAAGAAGATTGGAGTCTGAAATGATCTTTTGAGGAAAGAACCGCACAGATTTGACCAAGACTATGTCTGGAATTTAAAAAGGGACTTTGACCCTTGAGTTTGTTTCGCCATTTCTTCTCAGGAAATGTCGACTCCACCTAGCAAATATATATATTTTTTTTAATATGACGTGTAAAAATGATTCCGATATCTTATTTACAAAATAAACAATTTAATTTAATTTAATTTCACCGATAAAACTTAGAAACATAAATACCAACT
The DNA here is from genome assembly GCA_946251885.1 of Cosmia pyralina. Classification (NCBI taxonomy): domain Eukaryota; kingdom Metazoa; phylum Arthropoda; class Insecta; order Lepidoptera; family Noctuidae; genus Cosmia; species Cosmia pyralina. The sequence goes on from OX276360.1 coordinate 21,300,371, forward strand.
CACAAAGAGACTGGTTATTCATAACAAAGCGTTATTGTTTTACAAGTCAGGACACACCAGAACATAAAGTTACCCCTAAAAATAACAAAAAACCTAATGAAAATAACCATATCAGTATATTTTCGCCTCTTTTAACACAACATGGACGATTAATTCCAGCGAATGGGGAGAAGTTTCTAGTTGCGGTCAGAAGCACAGTGCACGTTGCAGTGATAAACAGTTCGCGAGTGCATACAGTTGGCCGGAAAAAGTATTTAGTTACGTACATTTATTGGTGCGTTTACCCTGGCTGAATAGGAAATGACGTTTAGTTTTGTTGTGTTCTTTTTTCAATATAAGTAGTTTATTTTATTTTTGAGTGGCACATCATGGCGTATTTGCGAGCGACAACGATGTCATTTGTCACGTGTCTGTCCTGGAGCGTACTTAGCCCGGAATTTTACCCCAGATTAGTCTTTAGAGCGTGCCTTTATTTTGGATATTTTATGTAGGTTTTTTTCAATGGCTGGGTTGCGTTCTATTTGGCTGTAACGGTTATGGACCTAACTATATACTCGTATATATAGATTTGTTATTCACTTCTATGGCTGAAAAACATTGCTGCTTGGTAGCAATTTTACCCCGGTTTAGCCTTTCTTGAGGATCCTGCTGTGGAGAAGAAGTCACGCTATTTTATTTTTTAGTTATTTAAAACCTCTCTTGTATCATATTTAAACCAGGAAAACATTATGTGGGTCACATTGTATAAATATTAAAGTTCTAGCACGAATTGCTCTGTTATCCCTAACATCAAAAGCCAAGTCTTCATTCACTGTCCCAATCTACTCTTCAACCTACGCCAATGTCCGCAGATTGGTTAATACAATACAGGGGATGCAGCACATCATGGCAGATTTGCGACCAGCAAAACATTCAATTGATCTATGTGAGCTGTGCAAATATTAGCTGCGGGTTATTACACAATAACCCGCGATCCCTAACAGCAAAGCCAAATCTCCATCTCCTACCCAAATCTACTCGTCAACTTCGCAAATGTCCACACATCGGTTAAATGTATCCGTGCATAAAATACAAGGGCAGTGATAAGGTGCAACACATCATGGCGGATTTGCGAGCGGCGATGTCATTTGTCACGTGTCTGTCCAGAGGCGTACGTTTATTTGGACACTTTATGCTGTTTTTTTATTCTGGGATTTCAACTTGATAGGTATTTAGTTTAGTTGAGGATAGATTTGGTAATTGCAAAGGGAAAAATGATTATTTGTTTATTCATTCAGTAGTTCACAAAAATTTTATACGTTTAAAGTTGGTGCCAACACAAACTCATTAGAGTTTTACCGCGTGCATCAAAATCACCGACTACATGATTTAAACAACTTAAGAAGGTATCATCATCTCCCTAGCCTTTTCCCAACTATGTTGGGGTCGGCTTCCAGTCTAACCGGATGCAGCTGAATACCAGTATTTTACATGGAGCGACTGCCTATCTGACCTACACAACCCAGTTACTGGGTAATACGATACCCCTTGGAAAGACTTGTTGTCGAGACTTTCGGGCTTCTGACGACCCGTAACGACTGTCAAAGATCCACGAATGACAGCCGGGACCAACGGCTTAACGTGCTTTCCGAGGCACGGCGGGGTCTTGGTATGTAAAGATGGTCACCCATCTAGCTTAACCTGAGCGACCGACCCGAGCGGCTGTTATTACTTAGCCACAAGCCCCTCTAACATAAGAAGGTATGTACTTGATTAAAAAAAAAAAAAAAAAAATTACAACGAAATAGTAACAGTTTTCCATTGCTAACGAGCGAAAATCAGTGACCAAGCTGACCGTCCGACCTTAAAACAAAAGTGGTGGAGGAATGTTTTTGAATTGATACAGGTTGTCCCTAAAAGTATAAAAGTACCATTTTCAAAAATATATCGGAGGAGTAAAGTTACTTCTTATAAGTCCGGGTAGGCACTGTTTATTAGATAATTTAAAAGTATCTTAATCAACACCAAAACTAGTACCTAGCCACAATTTCCTTAACGTCTCCCCTCGAAATAAATTTACACGTAAAACGTAAATATATTTTTTGCAATAACTAAATATGAGGAGCCTATGAAAGGAACCGGTAGATAATGGACTAATTTGAAAAGAATCATTGTTTGAAATAAAGTAACGCTCTATAAAAAAAAAATTGTGAAAAATCTTCGATTTCCACCAAATACATCAGATACGAAGCCTCTTACAGTTGAGCCAAAAATAGAGAGTAAAAACATGATCCAGTCTGCCGTAGACATAATAATAGGAAAGTATAATGCTGTTGAAAATATCTTGGAAATAAAACCACGGCGAAAGTCTTGGGGACCGCAAAAACTGTTCAGTATTCTACCAGGGCGCTACGGGGAAGCAGAGAGGAAGGAAAACGTTACTGTCATATGAAACGGAGCTAGGAGAAGTACAACTCTGTATAGTCATGTAGATTTGTAACATTTGCTGAATGATTATAATTAGGTATATACGTTATTAAACTAACGTGAAAGGGTCCCCAGCAGACATCGTCGTTGATTGCAAATTAGTTTATAAGTAGTTTTCCACCAAAATTAATTTAAGGCGCGGTATTAGCTCAATATTCTCAAAAATTAGTTTCTTGGATTTTCAAGTACGACGTAACGCAATTAAACTATCCAACGCAAAAAATACAGTGGACAGAGAAGGGTTTATAGAAATATTTTAACCGAATAGAATAGTAAAAAATAGTTTGATATTACCAATAAAATTTTTGAAAGTTGCTTCACAAAAAAAAACTTTGGCGTCGAACATCTCTGTATTTTCAGCGATAATGACATACTTTTTTTTTAAGAATTTAATAGAATTTGAATTTTTTTTTAAACTTTAACCGGACAATTATTTAATTTATTGTGTATATTCAGACATTCTAAAAAAAACCCGGAAATTATATGCATATTCGCAACTTAGTCACATCTCGGCAACACAAATATTAGGGGTTAAAGTATGAAATTGCCGATTTGTACTGAAAAATTGAAATTCGTTTTTTTTTTTGTAATTTAACACATTTATTTAATCAAAATAATTACCATTATTATCTATACATTGCTGCCATCTAATAGAAAGGTCATATAAGCCATTGCGATAGAACTCTCTTGATCTAGATTCGACAAACTGTGTGAAAGCATTTTGTACTGCCTCAAGAGAAGAAAACTTTTTATCACGTAGAAAATTGTCCAAATCACGAAAAAAATGGTAGTCCGTTGGAGCAAGGTCTGGCGAATACGGAGGGTGACGAATGGTTTCTAATTGCAGATCCTGTAGAGTTAAAATGGTTTCTCGTGCTGTATGAGGTCTCGCGTTATCATAGAGCAATAATGGTGAAGATCGATTCATGAGTCGGGGCTGTTTCACTGCTAGTTTTGCTATCATTGTTCGGAGTTCGGCACAGTAGACATCTGCCGTTATTGCTTGACACGATCGGAGAAAGCTATAGTGAATAACACCATGCTGAGACCACCAAACAGTGACCATTACCTTTTTATTGGTAAGCTTTGCTTTAGGACACTGTTGCGGCGTTTGACCTGGGGTCAGCCGTTGCATTTTTCGCTTACGGTTATCGTAAAGAATCCACTTTTCATCACATGTCAGAATTCGATCCAATATTCCTTCATTTCTGTATCGATTCAACAAGGCAACACAAGTTTCAACACTCGTTTCTTTCTGCAGATCAGTCAAATCAAATCAATATTTTTTTATTTTATTGATTGACGCAAATGAGTCAATATTGTTGGTAAGGTAACGTTAAACCATGCCGCTAATTTCTGGGTAGTTTGGCTCGGATCGGCTTCCACCATCTCTTTCAATTCATTGTTATTCACCTGTGTGGTTCGTTCTTCAAATCAAAGTTTCCATCACGAAAGCGTTTAAACCAAAATCGCACGGTGCGTTCATTAGCAGTCCCCTCTCCAAACGCAACATTGATATTGCGAGCTGTTTCTGCCACGTTAGTTCCGCGTCGGAACTCGTATTCAAAAATAACTCGAATTTTCGAAGTATCCATTTTTCTTGTCTAAGCTGAATAAAAATAACAACTAAAAGTTGATTATCGAATGTTGCACATTTTTTAAAAGAAGAACTTATAGGTACCATGTGAAAAAAGTTTCAGTCAAAAATCTCACACCATGAAGGTTTTATGTCAATTCGAAGAAAAAAAAAAATTATTTAAAAAAAAATTAAAAATAATAATAGGGGTTAAAGTATGAACTTTAACCCCTATTATTATTTTAAATTTTCAAGTTTGTTTCAAGCCAGGTAATGGTGACAATAGATTACGCGGTTGTGTGCCGTTTAAAATCATAATCAGTCCGCGCCTTATGTGTAATTCATTTTTAAATGAATTAATTGGGGCTGCACCGTATAGCTGTGACTTTAAAAACATCCTGTACCTACCGAATATTCTATAGCAATTATGAAAACAACTATGTAAAAATACTTTAGCCAGAAAAAATATCAAACAACAAGAAAAAAGCTACATCCAAAGTCAAAGTCAAAAATTAACAAGAAAATATAATTGATTCTAGTTGCTCCTTCCGAAAGGTAGTTTCGTGGAGAAGAATGGGAAAGAAACTCCACCGTTACTCTTTTAAAATGTTTACACGTAAAAAACATTATACGCAAGTTCTTTTTAACTTTCGCTTTATAGCCTAGCCTTCTGCGTACCCTGTGTCACCCGTCAAGTTCCAATATAATTAGAGCGAACGGCACCTTTTCAATTGGTTCGCGGCGAACTTCTACCGTTGGAGTTGCTGCCTCTGATTTTATATCTGCATCTCAGATTGTTCATTCTTACTGCAGTCGCTGCCAGATTATGTTAAAAGGTACAGGGGAGTTAATTTGGATATGTTTCTGCAGTTTAAGACTACCTGGGGAAAGAAATGGGGTTTATATGTCGTCGGCTAAGAGTGTAAACCTGCTAACTCCACTTTTGGTTCAAAATTACATTTATAAACCATAAGAAAGAGAAAGATAGGTCACATGGTCAACCAGCTAAACGTACTTTAATTGTTAAATCAGCAAAAAAGTGTGATGCGTAAAACAGCTAAATCCATTTTATTCAAATTTCCTTCCATTTCCTTTTTTAATCGACTTCAAAAAAAGGAGGAGGTTCTCAATTCGGTTGTATTTTTTAATTTTTTTTTTTTATTATGTTTGTTACCACAGAACTCCGTCATTTATTAACCGATTTGGAAAATTCTTTTTTTATTTGAAAGGATATACTTCCAGATTGGTCCCATTTTTATCAAAATCCATTTGTGATGATGGAATCCATGAGGAATAGAGGGAACTCCTCAAAAATTATAGGCATTCATATAGCGATTTTGGTATTTTCATCAACAAATCAAGCATTTGCATTCAGAAAGTAGCATCTGGTGAAGCGGAACTGATGAAGAAGACCACATCTGTGGTCTTATCGTTGAGAAGTTTGAAAATACTTATTATACTTCTCAACGATAATAAGTATTTCACGGGTGGCGATAAGATATCTCGATTAAGATAGTTAAGCGACTATGACGAAGCTTTAAATAAATGGTTCTGATAAAAATGTTACCATCGAACCGATCTGATCCAGAAGCCGGAAGGTAGGCACCGAAACTCAGTAATAAAACAATGTATTCTAGCCGTGTTTGGGCTTATTGGAATTGTCATGAGGTGCACTCTGGTTATAAATGATTTCAATGGTAATTATAAGCCGCTTCAAATTGCGCTTGTCAAAAGTCAGATTTTGTAGCCTCGTTATCTCCGTCAACATAAAACTACGCCTTCCAAACTTCTGACACGGCTTAGCACGACGTATATTTGCCTTTTTACAAAGTTTTTATTTGAGATGGTCGCATATAAATATCTTCAGGTTCTGATGAGTGGCTTTTGAGTTAGCTTCAATAATTTAATACGTATTTTTCCCACATAGTCTGTGTGGGGTTGGCACCACTAAAAAGTGAAAAATAAAAACTTTTTTAAAAAAAAAACAACCGACTCCCAAAAAATACACAAAGTGAAAAATAACTTTAATTTCGGAAGTCGGTGGCAAAAAATGAAACTAAAAAAAACCAAAAACACTGACTTCCGAAATTAAAGTTATTTTTCACTTTGTAGTGTATTTTTTGGGAGTCGGTTGTTTTTTTTTTGTAAAAAATTTTTATCTCAGGAACACGTGGACGTATCAAGTTGAATTTAATACCAAATGCGTAAGATGGAGCTCTAAAAAAATCGAGCTCCTAAGTTGACGCAATAAAAAAATATTGACATTTAAGCGACATATTTTGATACTCGCAAGTAAATCAAAACCTTTAGGGTACTACTTACCGTTGACCTAGAATCATGAAATTTGGCAAGAAGCAAGCTCTCACAGCACAAGTAAAGGCAAAAGTCCTTCAAAGCGTTAACCGACTCCGCAAAATATCAGTTAAAGCCAAAAATGAAAACCAAAAACACCTTAAAAACTTCATCAAATAAATAATACAATAAGATGCTGAAACAAAGACGCGGTCCCAGTAAGTTACTGAAATCAAGGCTCAACTTCGAGTACTGTTCTTATACTTACTGGAGTTAATACTAAAGTTTTTAACTTTTAACGCTGTTAAGGCGAGCGAGTAGTGCCGCCAACTAGCGCCATGATTGAGAAAAAAATCATAAGTCTGGAGATATGGAACATTTTGAAATTTCCTATGCTCACATGTTTAGTCAGCAGTTAAGGCTTTGAACCTAGGAGGTTTCGTGTTGATTTTTCGATACAAAAAATTCTACCTCATTCGACAATTTTATTTACTTTACAGAAATTCATATGTGTACCAAGTTTCAACTAAATCGGTTCTCTAGATTCCGAGCAAATTGGCTGTGACAGACGTACAGACAGACAGAAACAGACACTAGTGAACCTATAAGGATTTCGTTTTTCCTTTTGACGCACGAAATCCTAAAAATGACAAAGCACACCTTACAAATTAAATTATGCCACTTTGAAATAATTCATTTGTTCCCGTAAATATCGGAAAACATTAAAAATACAACGCAGGTGCGACAAGTATGACCTGTCGGCTCTTGTAAACCTTTTACATTGTACTTGTTGAAAACCAGAGGCCAGCACATCAAGCTACTCCAATCTGACAAATTTTCCCAATTGAATATGAACCTTATTTCTTTGTGGTAAAGTTGAAAATCTATCAAAGAAAGATGACAGATTGGGGTAGCTTTATGTACTGGCCTCTGTACAATAAACAGTGGGTAAATGGGGTAAAATACACCGGTGAAATTACAGGCTTATGGGATATTTGTATCTGACAACGCACTGGGAACACTCCTCGGTGTTGAAAGTGAATATTGGCAAGGGTAACCATATTTTTGTTGGTTCATTGTTGTTCTATTTACGAACACCAGTGAACAAGCATGATAGTTTCTAGGATTCCGTACCGTAAGGGTGCCGAACGGAACCCTATTTTAGTAAGCCTCCGCTGTCCGTCCGTCCGCCTTTCTCTCAGCGGGCTGTATCTCATGAACCACAATGGGTAGATAGTTGAAATTTTCATAGATAATGTTGCCATTGCCGCTCTAACAAAAAATAATAAAACTAAAATTAATTTAAAATTTAAAGGGAGTCCAGAACAAAATAATTTTTATTTTTCTACCTATAAAAATTAAGAAAAAGGGGGCCGTAAAAGTCGTCAGTTTTAGACCATTTTTGTACGAGCTCTATCGCAACAACTATACTAGTGTTTTAATTTTAGTGTTCCGAAACCGTCGCTTACATTTAAGGGAGATGCGCTAATGTAACCCGAGAGTTTCAAATTTTCTTACATTTCTTGCAATTTGCAGGTCAGTATCAAGTTGTATGTTCATTAAAATATGATTCGCGGCCGTAACTAATATGGCTTTACATAATTATAACCATTAGAATCAGCAATAGAACTCCATAAGTTAGAATTGACCTTTTCATGTTTGAGGTCAATTCTAACTTATGGAGTTGTATTGCTGATTCTGATGATTATAATTCTGTAAAGCCATATTAGTTACGGCCGCGACTCATATTTTAATGAACATACAACTTGATACTGACCTACAAATTGCAAAAAAACGTTAAGAAAATTTGAATTTCGCGGGCTACCACTGCGCATATGTTTTCCTCGTAGAAGTGAATATGTGTAATATTATTTTTGAGTGAAATAAAGTACATATCTTAAGTCGTAAACGAGGAGTCTTCAAGCATAAAGTGAATAGGAATAAAAAAATAAAAATAAAAACTTTAATGTATCGACAGTATCAAATTGTGTTGACCCAAAACTTCGCCACTAGCACAGCGTCATTGGTGGCATCCCCCTTTCCATTTTTAAATAAAGACAATCTACTATAAACCGATTGGTTAGACATAGAATTAATAGCTTAAACATAATCTCGATCAAGTGAAGTAATTAGCCCCTACCTCCGTCAGGGCCTGTCTGTCGTAATTGACCTCTTGTCATGCGCAGGTCGTATGAGTATCTGATAGACAGGTAAACTAAACAGACTGAGTTATTTTAGATTTACATTTATAGGTACTTACGTAAGCCTTCTTTAGATTTTTTTGTGACTTGAGAGTTCTAATAAATAAATTATAAAAATAATGTGCAAAACAATAATTAAAATGTTAATAAGTTAAATGTTATTGTGAAGTACATAACTTCACAATAACATTTAACGCGCGCTATACAACATCTTCTACGAGTGTTTACTTGGGGAAGGAAAAGGTCAAGCAATTTTTAAATACATAAATATGTACCATTGCGGACATTTGCGGTGAACCACTTTTCGGTTCTTATTACCATAGTAATAAGGTCAAAAAGATAAGATGGTACATTCTTTTCTCGCTGTAACTGTCACTGGTTAAAATTAATTCACAAAAAAGAAAACATTATCAAACAACACTTGGAGTTTCCAAAGATTGCCAGCATGGTTGAGTAGGCCTGAATATGAATGCGAACACAATAAAATGCAGTCAGGGAAATGAATTGTTAAGCAAATTGACAGTCTACTTCAATTTGCTATGTTATGCCATTTCATGAAACTGTCAAAAAATTACAGTTGTGATTTGAATATACGATGGAAGATTTAATTTTTATTTTATTTATATGTATAGAGTTAGTTAGTTATTTAATTTAATTATTTTCTAATTATAAAAAGTAATAAAACAATAAAAAAAAATTGATAGTCAATTTGCTTAACAATTGATATCCCTGACTTTACATAGGTATCTACCTAAGTAGTTAGTTCTGAGTATGACTGAATAAAAATTCAGTCAGTACATATACACGCCACAATTGCGGCGATAAGTCCCCTCTTTGAGGAGTGGTTGGAGAGGCGCCACGGCGTCCTCACCTTCCGCCTGACGCAGGTCCTCACCGGACACGGTTGTTTCGGGAGGTTCCTGTTTCGGATAAGGCGGGAGGAAACGCCCAGGTGTCATCATTGTGTGGATCGCCCGGAGGACACGGTGGAGCATACAGTGGAGGTCTGCCCGGCTTGGGCGGAGCACCGCCGTGTTCTCACGGAGGCGATCGGCGGCGGCGATCTCTCGCGTCCAAACCTGGTCCAGGCCATGGTGCGGAGCGAGAGTGCATGGGAAGCCGTCACCTCCTTCTGCGAAGCAGTAATGCTCGCGAAGGAGGAAGCGGAACGCGTGAGGGAGAGGCAACAGCCGCGCCCTCGCGCCCCTAGCCGCCGTAGGAGACGCCCTGGGCGGCGGGAATCGATTGCCGATTCCCGGCCACCGTAGGCGCGGGCTTGCGGACGACGAGTAATGGGCAGCTCGCCGTCCGGTAAGGACCAGGCCCGGGTCGACGGCGCGTTGTGTTCCACGCGCGCCTCAAAGAGATGTCAGCAGTGACGGGATCAATTGGGCCGATGCCGCCGGGGTCGCGGGTATAGTTCGAAAGAGATACCGTGGCCCTGGCACGGGCAACTGAAAGATCATGGGTGGGTTTTAGTCAGTAAAAGTCTGACACGCCCTCCCGCTCTGCCCAGAGCGGGAGAAGTCATTTGATGATTTCCCATCCACAAAAAAAAAAAAAAAAGGCAGTACATATAGTATCTCAAACAATCAATCAATCAATAGGTATCATTATTGTGGATGATAGGTTATGTTAGGTATATAATACTCGTACAGGTCTCAAATAATTAAATAATGATCCGCTATGTCCCGCCCTTAGGGCATACAATAGTTACATACAATATGAAATTTACATTATTTGATTACCTAGTTCATTCTAGTATAAACTCTTTGGAGCATGCTCCTGGCATAACTACCAATTACTAAGGCCATTCAATCCACCCAATACGTACCAGAAGGTCCGACACAGGTGTCGAAAGTGCCATCCGAATCAATAGTGTGATGTAACAGCCAAAGTGCGAATAATTGCTTCGATACAGTCAACCACGAGCCGAGGTTCCATCGAATATCTTTGTTGTACACACGGCCACATATCAAGCTATACTGTACAATGACAAGTCAGCTTATACTGGACACGTACACAAAAACAAATGTACAACTGTCGAATGACAGTATTGAGTTCATAAAGCCTATCCTAGTCTGAAATACAGTCTCACATAGAGGAGCGTCATGCATTTTTGTTACAATCATTATTGAATTAAATCCATACTTTATAAGGTTGATATGAGCGAGAGGCATTACATTAAAACACATATACTTTGTATCATTTTCAGCCTCTTCAATCAGATAAATAGAAGCAATAGTTTAATCACAGGATTATTTTTTAGTTTTTTCTTTGTTGTCCATATAAGGAAGGGATTTAAACACAATGAAACATCTCGAATGCTGGTTAGACACTGCGTATATTTGGTCCATTCATTGACAATATTAACACACGCACACCCTTACAATAACATGATTACATACTATACCACAGAAACACGACGTATCTGCCCTAACAGCTGACTAAGTATATTGTTGAAAATTCTGTCGTTTAAAGGTGTATGACGCTAGATAACTATGCGTAGGTACCTACGCATAGTTATCTAGGGTCATACACCATAAAATGACAGAATTTTTGACGCGACGTTGCAGTTTTGTTACGCACGTCAGTGGAAATGTCTACAAAGAATGTTACATTATAATTAGATCATTAAGCTATTTTATTTGTTCGAAAAAAGTTTTTTTTTCATTTTTCTTCTAAACTTTTTTATAATAGTTCCGAGTTAACACTATGCATCTATAGTATATGTGGTTTAATTTAATGCCTCTCGCTCATATGAACCTTGTATAACAGCGAAAGTAATTCTGTCTGTCTGTCACCTTTTCACGACCTCATGGCTGAACGGATTTGGGATGGATGCTTTATATCCACGATCTCGCGTGCGAAACAGCAGGCAAAAGTTAATCATTCATCTTTTAAAGGGTGACTGGTAATAAGTGACCAATACTTAAATACATGATTATACTCATGATAACAAACAACTTTTACTATGGAACCAAACCTGCAATCGCGAAAAAAAAATCAGCTGTCCCATACACTCATGTTCGCATAACTCGTCAAAATGTAGGGAGCAGCTGATTTTTTTTTTCGCAATTTCAGGTTTGGTCCCATTGTAAAAGTTGTTTGTAATCATGAGTATAATCATGTATTTAAGTAATGGTCACTAATTACCAGTCACCCTATATATAACTTCGCACTGGATTTTGGTGTTTGAACTGACATGACATAGGCGCTGAATGTAGGCGAAGCACCCTAAAATTAAAATCATTTTGCCATTTTGTCATTTTTTTTAAAGCCATTTTGTAATGACGACGGCAATAAAAAAACTGACATTAAAAATTTATTATCTTTGACATAAAAAAAAATCAAAATTCCAAAATGATCATCGACTTTTATAGCTGACTGTACCTATCTATAACCTCCGGCTCGTATTCATCAGGACCCCGTAGTATCCCCTAGTTCGTCCGCTTTGTCATCCTATACACAATGGTCCGACTAATTGCTGACAACTGACATTAACAATAATTAGTACGCACCTCCCCTTTGGGGTGTGGTTCGAATGGAAAGGGGAGAGCGGGGAAGTTTTGGTAAGGAATTTGTCAGTCTTTTGTTTAGAACTTTACGTTTAATTTTCAAAGAATGGAACTGCCTTTGATTGATTGGCAGTTGTTTTTGGCTGACGATGTTATTAATGACGCTTACATCTGATTTCCGTCTTTGAATGCACATAATTATCACACTAATATAATAAAGCCGAAAGTTTGTGAGTGTGTGTGCTTGTGTGTGATTGTATGTTTGTTACTTCTTCACGCTCAAACGGTTGGACTGATTTGGATAAAATTCGGTATGTAGATGATAGCTTATACCCTGGATAAAGTAGCTTAAGTGTTAATAGGCCACTTTTAATCCCGGTTTACGCGGGTGAAACTGTGGGGCGTCGCTAGTTTAAGTTATAACTGTTTGTGTGTGGTAAGAATAAGCCAGATTTTGTTGAAGAAATACTGTTACTGAATCTAATTATAAGAATAAGAATAATAATTGTGTTTCAGTTAATACAGTAGTATAATTACTCGCCGTATACTCAGTTAACTAAGTAGTGCTAGTTTAGTAATACGTTCTTACATAGACATACATACACATCATCACACACATTTACAGCACCTACACCACTGTAAGTATTTTTTATTTTCTGGGTCAAGTTACTGCAAACTGTCAAATTTTCTCATTTGATTTTGAACATAACCGTCAACATTATAAGGTTTAAAATCATTTGGAGAAATTTTACAGTTTGGTCTGGTTTGGTAACCTGATGTGCTGTTGTCTGTACTTCGTAATTGGCGTATTGTTTGGAATAATAATTTTCATACACTAAGAACCTACTTCACGATGTCAGAATAGCCACTACGTACCGAATAAATTAAAAAATGGAACAGAACTTGTATGAAATTATCTGCCAAGTAAGTTAATAGGAACTTAATCGTAGGTGGTGAAATAGGCTCTTACTGTAAGATGTGAGCTACCTTGTATAAAATAAATAAATTTTACTCCAAAAATATGTAAACCTATGTGACCTGTGTGTGTACTTATGTGTACCTTTAAGAAGTAAATGACCTGAATGGAAGAACTTTATCTCACTACTCCCCAGTTTTTGAGAGCTATTTGATAGACTGTTGTCATTAACCGACTTCAAAAAAAAGGAGAAGGTTCTTTTGTTTAACTTGATCACAGAAGTTAACATGAAATTCAGTTAATTTTTGTGTTGAACAGTCTTCTAGAAACCGGTTGTTACAAATGTTTCTCTAAGATCACACTAAAGTAACATTATAATAATTGCCCAGTCAGAAAAAAATCTACACTTTCCTCCAAAACTAATCATAATCAACCTTACTTAATTGTAACTTAAGGCACACCCTAAATGGATAATGGCTGTTTAACTTAAAAGCATTATTGTTTATTCTGGGAACACGAGATTCATCATTTAAAATAGGTACTGAAATTCGGGTGAATTTTTCAGTTATTACCTATTCTGATTAGACTTGTAGGTGTTCGTTTGTATGCCGGGTGGCGAGGACATCAACGTGCAACCTGTCAGCATCGACTCAGCTTGATTGTGGACGGTGGATTCGTTTATAAAAAAAATTGTTGTTCCTTACATTTTGACCGCGTAGTGGGGGGCTTGTGGCTAAGTAATAACAGCCGCATGGATCGATCGTTCAGGTTAAGCTACTCTTGCCGCGGTTGGTCCGTGGATGGGTGACCATCTTTACATACCGAGACTCCTCCGTGCCTCGGAAAGCACGTTAAGCCGTTGATCCCGGCTGTCATTTGTCCGTGGATCTTTGACAGTCGTTACAGGTCGTCAGAAGCCCGAAAGTCTGACACACAGTCTTACCAAGGGCTATCGTGTTACCTAGTAACTGGGTTGTAGAGATCAGATAGACTGTCGCTCCATTTAATATCACTGGCCTTCAGCTGCATCCGGTTAGAATGGAAACCGACCCCAACACAGTTGGGAAAGTGCTAGGCAGATGATGATGACATTTTGACCGCGTACCTAAGTATTGCACACTGTTGTAGGAAACACCCGATTTTTTCTTAATAACCACAGATAAATTTCAGCTTGGGGTCCGAAATCATGTACTGAATTGGTTACAGGTTGCGCGTGTATGACCTTACTACCCTTTATACTTTCCAATAAATATTATTATTTACTCGAAATAAATAGGAACTTATTTAAAAATATTTTCAAACTGTACTGTACAAGTGAATGATTGAGATCCCTAACATATGAAGAAACAGAAAATATTCTGAGCAGGATAAGCTGATAAATAAATAAATAATAGTCAAACATAATCAAAATTAAAAGTCGTTTATTCAAATTAGGTTGAAAATCAGCACTTTCTGAACCTCAAAATTACATAGACCGTCCCCACAAAATGCCCGCCATTAACAAATTTTTTTTTCCAAAAAAAAATTATAATAATGAATAAGACGGTACGTCTACACACACACACTTACGCGCACGTGTACACCTGTTTTACTTTACTTTTTTTTTCTAGTAACTTATTAGCCTTATACACACCCACACGCCCACACCCCACACACACACCCTCACACTCATGTACTCTCAATCACACCTACAGGCTACACTTTCACTCACATATACTCACACACATACCCACCCTTACACACATTTGATTTATTTTAAATTAATGTTAATTTATGTAGTTTTAGCATAAAAATTATACGTTTTTGTTTCTATATTAACACGTCTTGTTATGGAAGAGCGGACTCTCCTAATACAAGCACTATCTGCCTAAAAGGAGGATCCTATCAAAAATGTTGTTTATATCTAAATTTGTTTTACCAATAAACAATTTTTTGTTTTTTTGTTTTATCATTGTTAAGCTCCCACTTAGGGAAGAGTGAGACAGCTCCGACATAAATACTATTGTAACTTACTGGGGCTGCCTCAATTTATTCAGATTCAGATTCAGATTAATTTATTTGCAAAAACATGTGTAGATAATATACATGGCATGATGCTTATTATAGGTGTTACAGGGTATTTTTTGGCTCAACATGTTTGACCATGGCTGGTGTACAAATTAGGTCAAAAGACAATAACATTTCACTACATTACATTTCAAAATAAAAATACAAAGAATAATAATAATATAAATAAATCAATAATTAGCATTAATATTAAACAAAACAATAATTAAATTAGGTCAATAGTCATACCATTAAAAATAAATAGAATTGATTCAGTCAGTTGCTTCAGAGCGATTTATCATTTAAAAATTCATTAACATTATATTACATTATTTTGACGACACGGTTGGCGCAGTGGTTGAGCGATTGACTGCTGCGCAGCATGTCGCGGGTTCGATTCCCGCACGGAACAAATATTTGTACGACCTACAAGTATTTGTTCCGAGTCTGGGTGTTTTTCTATCTATAATATGTATGTATTTACAAAAAAAAAAAAAATGTATATACGTAGTTTATCAGCCATCTCGTTACCATAACACAAGCATTAGGTTGCTTAGCTTGGGGATAGATGGCGTTGTGTGATATGTCCAAACATATTTATTATTATTTATTATTATTATAATAGGCTTTTTCTGTCAGTATTTTTTTAAATGTTTTCTTAAACTGTTCTGTATTTAGTTTTTTAACCCAGTTAGGGATATTATTATAAATTATTGTGATAATTATATTATTGTGAAATATTTATGTACAACACAACACAATGTTTAGTTGAATTAAATGGAAATAATTTCAGGATAAGCTGATAACTTTCACAGTAGAGTAATACCAGTCTTCTTTTCAAATCATGTTGTTTTCGTTCGGTTATTCAAAAAAGATTGGCTTTTATTCCACAAACGTATCTATTTTAAGATCTGACCAATTTCAACTGAACGTCACATAATATGAGTAAGTACTATACAAAATTTCCGACCCAATTGCCTTAGGGAAGGACAGAAACAATATATATTTATATGTACAATATACGTATACTGATACGAACAACCATTTCGACGGCCGCAAAGTAAATACGGTTATCTACAAAATCATGATTTTACAGGAGAGCGTTTTGAACGCAATCTTCTTCTGTTTAACAACATTTAGTTAATTCGGGCATGAAAATGGTTAAGGCCGATTACTGTAATATAGTTATATATTTTTTTCTAAAATACATTAGTAGTAACCGGAGTAACCGACATAGCTTTCAAAGTAAGCAGACTGAAGTGGCAGTGGGCTGGCCATGCTTGTCGAAGGACCGATGGCCGGTGGAGCAGACAAGTCCTGGAGTGGAGACCGCGTATCGGCAAGCGTAGTGTGGGACGCCCCCCAGCTAGATGGACCGACGACCTGAAGAAAGTGGCTGGGACAGACTGGATGCGGAAGGCAGAGGACAGGGTGTTGTGACGCAGCCTGGGAGAGGCTTATGTCCAGCAGTGGACTGCAATTGGCTGAGTTGATTGATTGATTGATTAAGTACTTATTGTCTTTATCTTTTTCGTATAAAAAGTCAACTAAATCAGTCAACTGCCATAATCCGCTTCTACGCGGGACTTCCTAATTGCTTAAGCTTATTTAATTTTTAATATTAAATTAAATAAGTTATTACTATTATTTTGTATTTTACATTTTTATTGCTCTAATAATTAAAGTTATGTAATAATTTTCAATAAAATATGTAACTCCGACGTGACTTATTATTGTTATTGCACTAAAATAACGCAAGTTTAAAAAACCGAAGTTAAATCGGGTAAGTGACGCGAGTGTCCGAAGTATACACGGACTAATGGTATATTATGTGCGTGTCTACTTCGTCACTTTGTGCAAAACAGGTGTAGTTGTCTAATACTTGACTTGATATTAGTAAAAATTCAGAAAAAACAGAAAAAAAATCCAATGATAAAACAAATAATTTATTCTGAGTCGAATTATGTAAAAAAACTGAATTTCGTAAAAAGTGCAGTTGAACCTTTCTACTTAACTGCCGTCGGTTTGTCCCTCATGTCAAGTTGACCGAAAGTAATACCGTTGCTGATCAATAGGGCGGAAACGAACTGCGTAAATCTATTACATTTGATACTAAGGAACGGTTTCCTTTGTATTTCTTATGTGTTACCCCTTATCTTAGGGCTTTCTTGTTTTTCAATGACGGTATAGAAGGGAAATGACGTAGCGCTGAGATTGGCAACGAATACGTCATCAGACCCGGTTTGTGAGTCGAGGCTCGAGGCTGCAAGTGCCTTTGCAGTCGACGTGTCTTTTCTTATTAAAACTTCTTAATTTAAAGAGGTTTTTCTTCCAAGTCTTTTTTTTTTACTTCTCAACAACAAATCAATGAAAAAGATATATATATATATATATTTGACTAGCTTTTGCCAGCGGCTTTACCAGCGTGCTTGCCAGAAATTATCCTACGGGAATGTACTACCGGGATAATAATGTTACGAGCTGAGGTTCGGGATAAATAAATTTATGCCAGTTTACACCAAAGACACTATATTTAAATAATCACAAATACAGTATTCAGAAACTTTAAGCAGAATCACCTGAATCACTTCTAGTTCGCTATAGTTCACTGGTGTCGCGTTCCTAGCTGAACTGCCATACACCGCGTGCAACCCTCTATTTATATGACGAGTATAAGCTTCTAGAAAGTTCGAGGCCATAATTCGAGAACATTCTAGTATTTACAGGAATGATCTAGAATGCTGCAAAACGACAGTTAACCATCTAGAACATTCTGGAAGGGTTTAGAATGTTCTAGAAAAAACTATTACGAATCGACGTATCGTGTAGTTCTGCTACTCGATAACAGATGGTGTTAGCGTCTACGTAACAATAAGTATTCCATGTCTTAAGCCAGGTCATGTTCTACCTGTGCTCTGTTCAGCCGTTTTAGCGTGAAAGCGTAACAAACAAACAAACTCATTTTCGCATGTCCAATATTAGTTAGGATTAGGATGTCTGTCCTAGTTTCAAGACACTTTGATGGGGGATAGAATCCAGAATTGGTTAAAACAGTCGACTAAAGATGAACGTCCACTAGTCTGCGCCGGCCGCAACGCACGCACGGCACGCAACGGATTTCGGTTTGCTTTGTATGAATGATAGCGCTGGCAAATAAAAACATGACGTAACGGAAACACGAATCAGTGAAACGTGATTTTGCATTGCATTAAATAATCGTAAATAAATCTTAATCGTATTAAATTAAGTATTGTTAATTTTAAGGTTTGTTTTTGTTGAAGTACCTACCTATTAATTTAAAACTCTAAAAAGGAAGTTGGAACATTGTTACTGTTAGTTCAACAAAATTTACAATTTAAAATATTTAAAAAGTGTTATGAATTACAAATCAAATATTGTGCACAATCACATTATTTTTACCAAATTAAATGTAAACTTTATTGTAAAACAAAATTTCACTGGCCGCCATTGCTGCGTGACGTTGACAGTTGTTTAAAACGTATAAATAGGCTCACTCTAGGGGCAGAGCGCTTTCTGAACCCGATGACCCTATCACCCTCCTCCAGGAAAGTAGTAGGGACACTAGCACAGTCCAACACAAACACAGATCTACATTCCGGCCTCGCCGCCGAGGCCCATTGCGTTTAAGACCATCTAACGTAAATGTAAATTCATGTCCCTTGATCGGTTTAATCGAGCCAGCTGGTGGCGTAGCTGAGCCTGTAGCTTTAAACTCCCCTGATAATAATAATTCCCCTAACTTGATCCAGCCTATTGCTTTGCCTTGTCTATCATTGGTCAATGACAACGACTCCCTAAGCCGAGGTCCGTACCCCACAGGGGGTGCCCTTAGTGCGCAGTCGTTTAGTTTATAATTTACTTAGTATTTTATGCCCCTGGCTGGAGGCTTTTGAGCTCGCTTAAAGGCACCCACAGGAAAGTCCGGTTAAGTAGTCGAGACCTCTCATGGTCACACTACGAGATGCCATTCCAAAAAAAAAAAAAAAAAAAAAGGCAGAGCGCTTAGTATTGAATTGTATTTTGAACTGTGAACATCTCCTTAAAACTAAGTGGTGAATCATTGTTGATTGTGAGTAATAAAAAGTGTTTACAAGATGTCTAATCATCATTTAAGATCCCCAAGCCCTCCTGCTCTTACATGAATTCGTATACCACTGCATTCACTACCGGTACCGCCCGCATTTTTATTTCTTCATACAAACAAACCAAAATCCGTTGCGTGCCGTGCGTGCGTTGCGGCCGGCGCGAACCAGTGGACGCTCAGCTTAACTCGTTTATTGACAGGTAAAACTTTGTAATATGATTCAGGTGCTCGTCATAGAGTATATATACCTCAACTCTTTAATAAGGATCTATCATCGTATCGATTAGCAGCTGTTGATACCCAGATAGGTCAGGTAAATAGGAGCTTTCAATATAGTCTTTAAGTGTCTTTAATATAATATTTAGCTGTTTGTCACCCTAGTGCTTGAATGGCCAACCGACCATTTTTTGGGAAAATGAGTTATTAATGTATAAATGTAGAAAAAGATTGTTTCTACAGTTCAATCTGCCTAGCCTTTTCACAACTATGTTGGGGTCGGCTTCCAGTCTAACCGGATGCAGCTGAATACCAGTATTTTACATGGAGCGACTGCCTTCCTGACCTCCACAACCCATTATCTGGGTAATACGATACCCTTTGGTAAGACTGGTTGTCAGACTTTCGGGCTTCTGACGACCCGTAACGACTGTTAAAGATCCACGAATGACAGCCGGGACCAACGGCTTAACGTACTTTCCGAGGCACGGAGGAGTCTCGGTATGCAAAGATGGTTATACATCCACGGACCGACCCCGGCAAGCGTAGCTTATGATAGATAGATCGACCCGTTCGGCTGTTATTACTTAGCCACGAGCTCCTCTACGATTGTTTCTACAGTCATACATTAAAAGAAAATGCTAAAAAATGGTCGGTTGGCCATTAAAGCACTAGGGCGACGAGTCGTAATAACTCCACGATTGAGACTTGTGATGACAAAAGCCCTAGGACATTTTGACAGTTCAACCAACCTACTAAAAAAACTACAGTATTCCTTTCCGAACGTGTACAAATCGTCTCCAATTCTCATACTACACGACTACTACAATTGGCGCCGACATCAAAGCGACAAAAGCGCTAAAAGCGAAACGAGCGAGAGGTGTGATTGTCAGTTTATTTGTGTCGGGAGTGTCGGCTCAGATTCCAATAACGTTGGACCGGTGTCTTGGTAATGATGACGCGTTTGATGTCAGAAAACTGAGACATGTCCTTTTGAATCAGAAAGATTCTGCGTAAACCAAGTTCTAGGAAGCTAGATAACGCAGTTTTGTTTAAATCGGACGGTTGCTTTAGACAGGCAGGTGAATTCTGAAGATTTCTTGACGACAATTCCTAAAATTACTTTACAAGAGAAAGTAGATGATAAAGAGTAGATGATAAATCAACGAATAAAAATGTTTTGAATGTGTTTTTAGGTTTTCGTACCACAAAAGGAAAAAAACGGAACCCTTATAGAATCACTTCGTTGTCCGTCTGTATGTCAGTCTGTCAAGACCCTTTTTCTCAGGAACGCGTGGAGATATCAACTTCAAATTAATATCAAATAATAATAATCCCTTGGAGCTCTAAAAAAATCAAGCTTCTAATTCAACGCAGTAAAAAGGCACGGCCATTTATGTGACAAATTTTGATACTCGCAAGGAAATCAAAACCGATAGGGTACTTCCAGTTGACCTAGAATCATGAAATTTGGCATGAAGTAAGGTCTCACAGCACAAGTTAAGGAAAAAATCCTAAAATCTTTAATTTGTAATTTAATCGCATATAATTTTTTATTTTTGGGATAACTTATTTTCAACTACGGAACGCTTTATTGTCCATGGTCCTACACGCACTTGGCCGGTGTTTTTTGAAGGATTGATTATTATCCTACTGCTAAACTATATTACTATCATAGTGATCATCAACAAACAATATGCTCAACGTCAAAAGAAGGATGGTGCTTCCATTGGTTAAGAAAAAAACTATTAGTTGTCTATTACGATATCCGCAAATAGAGAAGGGCTTATTCTCTGCTAAAAACTAAATAATTTTTATTTTAGGTCCAATATAACGACATGAACACGAATGCCCAAAAGTAATGTATCAAGTTACACAAAAAATGGCGTCGAAAGATACCAAAAGAAACTAGATAGACTACGTTGACTACGAGTTTATTAGGAAACTGCTCAATGTAACGAATCGTCAAAGGGAGTTTATTATAGTGCTTTATTTTAGTTTCTCCTTGTCAAGTATGTTGTTTCTCCTGTTATTTTTGATAAGATACCTGAATTAATTAGTTAATTACATATTAAAACGCCTGTTTTAGCAGAAGGGGTTGGCAGAGGTGTACCTGTACTACACCCATATTTCGCCAGTTATATTTAAGTGAAAAATAACTTTAATTTCATAATGATGAGTACAATGACCCCTGTTTACACTTGTATTATGCGTGACAGGACTGTATAATGTCCTGCATATAGCGGTGGCGCATTGCACCTGTGGTTGACCGCCACTGATGAAAAGTATTTGTGGTTTAATTTAAATATGTATAAGTATTTCTGCATGTACCTAATATCACTGGAAATGTTCATGTAAAATTGAATCATAGCACTATGTTTATTGGTGACTGAAATAGGTGTGCTGCATCCTCAGACGAGGCTGTTTGCAAGATGCTCAATCATATCATGTTTTTATAAGTAAACTTATAGCTGAAAGCCTTACACTACAGATATCACACTAGTAATTATAAAGGCGAAAGTTTGTGTGTGTTTGTATGTTTTTACTTCTTCACGCTCAAACGGCTGGAGCAATTTTGATAAAATTTGGCATGGAAGTAGCTTACATCCTGGATTAACACATTAGCTACTTTTTATCTCGGTATACGTGGGTGAAAACGCGGGGCGCAGCTAGTATATTATATAGCGACTTCTAACTATAAGACTGTCGTTGTACTCTGAATTTTAATAGTTTTATGAATGAGCTTTGTTAAATTTTGGTGTACATTAAAGCATGCTCTATCTATCTTACAGCTGCGATGGTTACATCAAAAACCTAGCTTTCCGGACAATACTACAATAAAAACTTTTTTTATAAAAAAAACTACAACCGACTTCCAAAACCAACACTACAAATTGAAAAATAACTTTAATTTCGGAAGTCGGTGTCTGGTTAAAGGTATTTTCATTCTTGACACCGGCTTCCGAAATTAAAGTTATTTTTCACTTTGGAGTGTTGGTTTTGGAAGTCGGTTGTATTTTTTTGTAAAGAAGATTTTATTTTTCACTTTTTAGTTGTGGTACCTACCTCACACAAATTCTTATACCACTACCTGCAAAACAAACTAGAACATCATCCATATAAAAGTGGGGAAAAAATACGTATTATTGAAGCTAACTCAAAAACTACCCAAGCAAAGTTAATCAATTTTATATGGGACCAACTTTGATGTATACCCTCTCGAATAAAACAAAAAAATTTCAAATCGGACTACTCTGTAAAAAGTTATACGTGGTCATACATAAAAAAAAAAACAAAAAAAAAACATGTCGAATTGAGAACCTCCTCCTTTTTTTTCTTCGGTTAAAAAACCGGCCAAGTGCAAGTCGGACCACGCACAATGAAGGGTTGTGTTTCGTAATGGAGATGAATTTATCCCAAGAACAATCTTAACTTTGTTACGTTATACGTCACGGTCAATTCTCCAACTGCAAAGGTAAGTTTGTAAATGTAAAAAAAAAAATTGTTTGTGATAAAACTACAAACTAACGATTCTCGGACTTTTTCCTTTACTTGTGCTATGAAACCTTGCTTCTTGACAAATTTCATGATTCTAGGTCAACGGGAAGTTCCTTTTATGTTTTGATTTTTTTGCGAATTTCAAAATATGTCGCATAAATTGCCATAATTTTTTATTGCGTTGACTTATAAGCTTGATTTTTTAGAATTCCAAGGGAGCATCATAGATCTACGTACTTGATCTTAATTTTAAGTTGATACCTCCACACGTTCCTGAAAAAAGGGTCTTGACAGACAGACAGATAGACAGACGGACGGATAATGAAAGGATCCTATACGGGTTCCGTTTTTTCCTTTTGAGGTACGGAGCCCTAAAATTAAATATATTTTTTTGCGAATATCAAAATATGTCGCATAAATGGCCGTATTTTTTTATTGCGTTGACTTAGAAGCTTGATTTTTTTAGAGCTCTAAGGGACTTTTAACTTATGTATTTGATATTAATTTCTATACCTCCACGCATTCCTGAGAAAAAGGGTCTTGACAGACAGCCGGACTGACAGCGAAGTGATCAGGGTTTGGTTTTTCTTCTTTTGAGGTACAGAACTCTAAAAATACACCTGAAACCCTCTGAACAGTTTCAAATAAAACCTATACAAAACTGACTTCCAACTCATCAAAATTCACCCACATTAATCTAAACAAAGTAGACAGCTTTACACTTATTATTCGCATTATGAAGATTTATATCATTTTTTCTCAGAAACTGGTTTATCAGTCGGGTTTTATATTCTTTTTGACACAACCGTCTCTGGCAAGTGTCGTGAGAATTGGAATAATTTATCCAAGAGATTTCCCGAAGGCATTGTAGGAGGACAAACGAAACAGAAATCTTTCCTTTTTTTTGGCTTCTTCGCGAATAAATGTAATGGGGCATACGTAGATGTGTTATGGGAAATGTGATGGTGGCATGAAAAGGTTCCGGGTTCAGATGAAAGCGAGAGTTTTTTGTCTTTTTGTTGGCTTTGTATGGTAAATGACTTAACTGAGTGGTGGTGATTTTTGAATGGCGAATTGGACGTGCTTTATGGCAAGCGATTATTGCTCTTGAACGTTTCAGAAACTTGCACCTTGCAAATCAGGCTTCAGAGTGTTGGCTCCGTACGGCATTTCATACAAAGTTTCAAGTCCCTTTTTAACCGACTTCAAAAAAGGAGGTTCTGTATTCGACCCGTATGTATGTTTGTTTGTCCGCGATTTTCTTAAAAACTTATGAATCAATTTTGATGATTCTTTCACTAACGTGATCTCCATACTGTCAGGAAGGTTTTAGTATATAAGGTGACTGGTAATTAGTGACTGATACTTAAACACATGATTATACTCATGATAACAAACAACTTTCATTATGGGACCGAACCTGAAATCGCGAAAAAAAAAATCAGCTGCCGCATACATTCATGTTCGCATAACTCGTCAAAATGTAGGGAGAAGCTGATTTTTTTTTCGCGATTTCAGGTTTGGTCCCATAGTAAAAGTTGTTTGTTATCATGAGCACAATCATGTGTTTAGGTATCGGTCACTAATTACCAGTTACCCTATAATAATACATTATGTAATTATGCTTATGTACGAAGTTATATGCATAAATGCACTGTATCTCCGGCATTTCTAAGCGGATTTTGATGATTCTTTTTTTTTTTGGTTCGACTTGGGCTTACCTACTTATGTAATTGTATATTCAAGTACAAATGGAAAAACAAATTTACTTTAAAAAATGTAAAAACCGACTTCAAAACCAAAAAGGAATAAAATAACTTTCATAGAAAATTTAACGGCTTCTGAAGCCGGTGTCTTCAATTCACTTTAGCTTGACACCGTCTTTAGAAACTGTTGTGTTCTATGAAAGTTATTTGTTTTTGGTTTTGAAGTCGGTTTTTACTTTTTTTATAGTAAATTTAGTATCGAAACGAATGAACTGATTTTAGTCAAACTTGATACGCATATGCAGGGTATAGTTCTAAAAAGTTACTTGCAGCTAAATTCAACCAATTTTAAATATTCCATAGAAACAGAGATTTCCAATTTTTTTTTTTAAATAAGACATTTTGAAAATGTTCTTAACTAACTTTTTATTATCCTGTTTATGCGTATGAAGTTCCATTAAAATCAGTCCATTCGTTTCAATAAAAAAGGTCTTGAATGTTTGAATGAAATGCCGTATGGAGCCAACACTCTTATCACAATATTGTCATGTAAACTTATTTTCAACTATAATAAGCACTTTTATTTTGAGTCTCATTCGCTGCATCCTGAACATCGCTATCAACCTTGCCATCTGACTTTAAATGACACTATGAAGGAAAGAAAGAACACGACACGACAAGGCAAAACGACACGACTCGTCGTTGTCGTGACACATTGTTGTCATTATAGAATGACATCAAGTTACTCTCGTAAAACTCGCACAAGACTTTAAACTGCATAAGTAGCTCTCCAGTTAAGAAAAGTTCCTTTAATTTTAGATTCTTCGAATAGCTTGCATCTGAAAGGCAAAGTTCAAGACATTATCTAAAAGTTGAAGTTTCTACATTCTTACATATGGCTTTTACTTTTTCTGTACTACGATTCAGTAAACATACTGATTTAATATAAAACTCAAAGCTATCTCTTATGAAAAATCGCATCAACTGCTTAATGAATCGAGAAAATCTAAGGTCGTTTGGTCATATTTTGCCCATTGATTTAAGATCTTAACATAGAGATATAAGGTTTGAAATCGGGTGGTGCTTGGCTGTAGTAAGTTTAAGAAATTGATGCTAAGTCATGTGATGAATCTTCGTTACAAAATTTAATATAATATAGTCCAAATTACAATTGACGAAATAATCAATCCAGCAAACAAAATCACGGGACAAAATCTTTTTTATAATTTGTCGGTAAAAAATCAATAAGTAATTACGATTATTACTATTATATTAAAAAGGCGAAAGTTTGTAAGTGTGTGTGTGTGTTTGTATGTTTGTTACTTCTTCACGCTCAAACGACTGGACCGATTTATATGAAATTTGGTGTGGAAGTAGCTGACACCCGGGATTAATACATAGGCTACTTTGTATCCCGAAAAATGTAGTGTTTCCATAGGATGAGCAAGGAATTCAAATATATTTGCTACGCTTTCAAACTCAAACGGCTGGACCGATTTTGATGTAATTTGGTGTGGAAGTAGCTGAAACTCTGGATTAACACAAATATTACTTCATATCCCGAAAAATGTCGTTTTCCCGTGAGATGAGCAATTTTTTTGTGAATACTTTTCTCACCGATTAAATAATACACGTTTTAGTGTATCTCATAACTCGGGTTACACCGCGGGTGCAGCTAGTAATTAATAAATATATTCGCAAACGCTCTTTCACTTTAGAAAAAATAATACGCGAGTGTAGCCAGTAGGCCCAGCAAATAAGCAGATTTTGTAAAATTATTTCTGAATGAAATATTAACTCCGTCGATTTCCAAAAAACTGTCAACAAGATTTCTCGGCCTCGGCTCTTCCAATATCCTACAGTTAGCCGTTTCAGGCCACTTTACAGGCCAATTTGTTAGTAATTAGCCTGCGTTTTTATTCTGGCCACTCTATAACGTTTCGAAGTTTACCGTTGGTTAAGAAAATAAGCAATTTGTTAATTTATTTTAGCGAGTTTTTGAATTCTGCTGTGTTTTCTTCTTGTCATGTATTTGTGAAGAATATTTGAATGCCAATATTAGATACTCAAAAAATTACGTTGAAAAAAATTGTGATTTGCTACGCACATTTGCTACGGCGTAGCGCGTAGCTGACGCGCTGACGTTGGCTACGCTTTCGTAGCAAAAGCCGAAATGCTGTCATACATGGAAAGAAAATTCAGCTTGCGTTTTGTAAGAATAGCTAAAGACACTATCTATAACACATTATTTAATCATTTTCAAAGATGGGAAATCGTGCTTATAAAAACAACGAAAAAATGGAAAAAATCGACTGCAACTAAAAAGTTTAAAACAAGATATTTTTCCGGCACTCTGACTGTTTTGCAGGCAGTTAGTGGCAGTTAGTTTAGTTCAATCTCAACAACCTTCTAGCACAGTCTATACATCATCATACATCTTACTGTCGTCCGACGAGAGCCCGAGCTGCTTACGTAGTTCGCCGAACTTCGTATGCAGCTCGGGCTTCATCGGCTGTATAATGTATAGACTGTGCTTTTAGTGTGTTATATTTTAGGATTCGTCGCCTCAAGCCCTTTATTTGATACCCCACATTCATTCAATCAATCATAAGTCATTCATTCAAACTCGAACGTCAAAATTACATAAAACACTCCTCCAAAACGCCCACCTTTCACCACTTCCTAGTGCTTTAGCTGAGAAGAAGATGTGGCGCAACAAACTCCCCAGCAACACAGCTGTCTGTTAAGTTAGAAAACCTTAATTTTAAGATATAACTTATTGATGTCTTAAATCTACCATTTTGATTTTATGAGAACAAACCTAGTCTACATCCAACGCACACGCTACACGAGTCGATGGACATCTCATATATTAAATAATATCAAACCGTTAAGATTCTTCGAGGGTATAAATAATCCCACATACTAATTATTATACCACCCACTTGCATGCTCATGGGTTATCGTAAATAACTCGGAGCTATCAGCTAACTCCGGGTTAATCAAATATTTAATTTTCTGCCACCAAGAGTTAGAGGTAAACATAGGGTTAATTTTTTTAATATTTAACCCACCTTTGTGGGAGAGTAAGGGCTGCATTCACCAACATTCAAACGCCGGTTACGTATTTAAACAATTGGTTTATTTCAAACTTCCATAAGAAAGAATTGAAATATTATCTAAACAGCCATTTCAAAAGTGAGTGAACTCTGCCATTAATAAAACAATAAAAAATAAAAATCTTTTAATATCAGACACAAAAGCCCATAGCATGTTAGTAACAAAAAAAAAAAAATACTTAAAAACCTATATTCGTACATATAAATTTAATTTAGTTTAGAAAATAAATTAACACAAACATCACAAAATGAAAAAAAAAGAAAAAAAAAGGCATCATTCACACGAGCTGAATGTATAACATGCAGCTTGACAAACCTATCCAGCGCAGGCCCATCCAGCCTATCCGCAAATATACCTACAATGCCCGAAAAAAAAAATGCTTAATGCCCGGTTGCTGAAATCCTCAGATAAACTCTCAATAGCTATTGACTCAATAAAGTTATGCATATGAAAACATCGGTTAAAGCCGACTGTCAGCGAGTTTCTGAATATGCAACAAGCCATTCAATAGCAGTAACTATGAAACCGGTAACTAGTTCCTTAGTTGCCGCTAAATGGGTCTGTATAAGAGATCACGTCTAAAATTGATTTAATTCGTCTTTAATACTACTTTTATTTATAATAAACACTTTTTCGACGGTAAATAAGTGGCTTAACACTGTTTTAGTTAAAAAAATATGTTGTGTCGAACGTTACTGATGTCGTTACATTTATGGGTGGATGAATGAACGACTGTTACAGATAGTGCATAGACCAAATTTGTCTATGACATATGAAAAAGACTATAAAAGTTACGAGCTCTGTGAAGACTATGTTGTTTTCATGACTACTACTTTGTTAATCTTTAGAGACGTCAAGGAAAATAAAAAGGTCATATTGTTTCAATGAATATAAATTGTACTCAATATAATAACTACATCATTGTCATATTTTTTTAAAGTTATCGTCATGTTCTTTGATTTTAACCGACTTCAAAAAGGAGGAGGTTCTCAATTCGTCGGAACCTTTTTTTTTTTTTTTAATTTTTTTTTATGTATGTTCCCTGATTACTCGAAGATGGCTGGACCGATGTGGATTTTTTTTTGTTTTATTCGAGAGGGTATACATCACAGTTGGTCCCATATATAATTGATTAACTTTGCTTGGGTAGTTTTTGAGTTAGCTTCAATAATACGTATTTTTTCCACAGTTTTATATGGGTGATGTTCTAGTTTGTTTTGCAGGTAGTGGTATTAGAATGTGTGGGGGGTAGGTACACAACTAAAAAGTGAAAAATAAAAACTTTTTTACAAAAAAATACAACCGACTTCCAAAAACAACACTACAAAGTGAAAAATAACTTTAATTTCGGAAGTCGGTGGCAAAAAACGAAAATACATTTAACACCGACACCGACACCGACTTCCGAAATTAAAGTTATTTTTCACTTTGTAGTGTTGTTTTTGGAAGTCGGTTGTATTTTTTTGTAAAAAAGTTTTTTTAGAATTCCAGTATGTATAAACTAAAAATTTGCTATTAAATGAAACGTTAAATAGTTATGGAACGGATATAAACGGCTAACATTGGTCAGTTAAGTTTAAACGGTTCTTACATTGCGGTGTTCGGAAACGCATTTCTCAAGTTCTCGAACCAATAGCGCTATTAAAAAGATAAACAACCCTTAAGGCCTCTGCCTCGAATTTCGCGGGCAGCGGGGCGGCAGCGGCGGCGGTGCGTCTCGCATTGTCCCGCCCCGCTTCCGCGCCGCTGTTTTCGAGGTTCGGTCCATTTGTTTTTACGCATAAAATCCGGCCGCTCCCGCGCCGCCGCCGCTGCCGCCCCGCTGCCCGCAAATTTCGAGGCAGAGGCCTAAAAGTGCCTCAGAAACCGGGCATCAATCGCTAAACTCTGGGTTAGTGTTAGCAAAATAAATTGACGTTATGATGTACCGCTGATAACTCATTTTGTATTTTATATTATTCGACGTTATAGTAAGTAAAAATTCAGTACTTTATCAGCCGGCAATATATTCATGAACCCACATAAAAATAAATACAAAATATTAAAAAACATAAAAAATAATTATTTTTCTTATGTGACGTTTTCGTCAATCAATAAACTAAATATCCATGCAAACCAATTAAAATGCAATACGATTAAAATGAAATGCCAAGAAAGTATTGTGTATCGTAATGTAGCACGAATATAAAAGAGATGGGTATACAATTTCCGTTCATTGTTCGTTATTTGGTCGGATTACATATCAGGGACAATGTGGACATTGCACACTACAACACTTCATACACACACTCACACACCCACCCACATGACACACTTTGAAATGCGTGCTTAGATGGTTCTACTAGTAGCATTTCATCCTGCTATTTCTGATGCATGTAATCAGTGTTGCTTTAAATTGTAAATCCGTAATTGGCCGTAAGATTGGTTTTATCTGTTTAAGTAAAATTGTTATAGAGCTGTGGATAAATAAATAAATAATTGCAATTCTAGGTTACGTGTTGTGTCGATTGAACTGCAATGTTCTCAACTCAGAAAAAACTATTGTCAGGTTACTCGGTGTTACTTTTTAGTGGCGCAACGCGTAATAAAAGTTAAAAATATTGTTATCTGACGCGCCAATTGCACCCCATGTGTGCATAAGGAAAATCCTTTAAAATCCTTGACATAATAGGTATATAAGCTTATATATTACATATATAAACGTAAAAAAACATCATCCGATGGAAAAAAAATCATCATAAGTAGTTGTGAACCTATGGGGTTCGCAACTAACCCACCCTCCTCCCCCTGGGGTTTTGGGTTCATACATAAGTACATATGTTCCTATGAAGGATTAATATACATAGATACGCATGAAAAGATCTAGCACTGGTCTACGTTCACCAGTTCGGCGAATGGCAGCAACCTACAATGAAGTATTCGAACATATAGATATATTTGCATGTTCTTTTAAAAGGTTTCGTAGCCTTTTGTATGAGGCACTTGAACTCTTAAGACTAATTATTTTTTGTTGCTGTTTTTTCTTTTTTATGTTTAATTTTTGTTTCTATTTATTTTACAACATTAGTGTAACTGTCACAAACGTTCACCTCCTAGTGATTAAGGTTTTATTTATTAATGGTAAACCGTGAACAGCGCTGTAGGCTACATTATTACTTAAGTTATTTATGTTTTTTTATTGTAATATTCCATTTTGTAGCTGTTTGTTGTTCCTACTTAATAAAATAAAAATAAAAAAAACATAACCCTGGCTTTGCTATCGTGCAGTCGGCTAAAAAAAAAAATAACAGTCAGAACCGCGAACACAGCATTCTTCAGTATGAGGCTAATAAGCTTAAAGTGGCTAATAAAGTACCTAAAATTATCCTCCAAAAGCCATCATTTTACAATCCACCACAGAATTCAGCACAAAGGGTGTAACTTTTAAATAGTGAAGTAAGTTATTTTGTGTGCTTAAACTTAAATATTAGAATGGAACTTTCCTCTTTGTAAGTAAAAGTCTAACGTTGCCAAGTCTCGCGATAAAAGATATTCTACAACTTATTTGAATAGTTGCTTTCGTGGATTTGTTTGCTTTGCACTTTCTTTCTTTGGAGTTATTGTTGAGTAATATGTTCTTGGTAAGCTGCTTGAGTTTGTGTCAAAAGTTATGTGTAGTCTGATAGATCGTTTTTAGGGTTCCGTACCCGAAGTGTGCCAAACGGAACCCTACTACCACAGTCTATATAAACATCATACAGTCGTCCGACGAAGCCCGAGCTGCATACGAAGTTCGGCGAACTACGTAAGCAGCTCGGGCTCTCGTCGGACGACTGTAGGTATGATGTAAAAAACTTTTTTACAAAAAAATACAACCGACATACAAAAACAACACTACAAAGTGAAAAATAACTTTAATTTCGGAAGTCGGTGTCTAGTTAAATGTATTTTCGTTTTTTGCCACCGACTTCCGAAATTAAAGTTATTTTTCACTTTGTAGTGTTGTTTTTGGAAGTCGGTTGTATTTTTTTGTAAAAAAGTTTTTATTTTTCACTTTTTAGTTGTGTACCTGCACCACACAAATTCTAACACCACTACCTGCAAAACAAACTAGAACATCATCCATATAAAAGTGTGGAAAAAATACGTATTATTGAAGCTAACTCAAAAACTACCAAAGCAAAGTTAATCAATTTTATATGGGACCAACTGTGATGTATACCCTATCGAATAAAACAAAAAAAAATCCAAATCGGTCCAGCCATCTTTGAGTAATCGGGGATTCCGACGAATTGAGAACCTCCTCCTTTTTGAAGTCGGTTAATAAATAAATAAATAATAACTTTATTTCCAATTTTCCAATTTACGACAATGAGTTAATTCTATGACAATATTCTTGCATAAATCACTGATGAACCACTGGCACGCAAGCTAAGATTCAACTTGTGTTATGGGTGCCAGGACTCTCTCTGTTAATACATCTCTCAATTTATACAAAACTAGTACGGAGTTACATTGGGTAAGTAGCTATCGATTGAGTACAAAAAGAAAACAAAGTTATAAAACAAATAAACAAACGATATAAAAGACTAAACATAAAAGATAAATAAAAATGCCTCTCTCTAGTGTGAATTATTTTTTTTTAGGTTTGTGGTGTAAAGTGTAAGTGTATGACTGTATGTGTCATGTGTATGTGTTGTGTGTATGTTTAATGTATTTATGTCGTGTGTGTGTGAAATGTATGCGCTTGTAGTATGTTAGAGTTGTTTGAAAAAGCATTACTAAGCCTCCGCCGTCTGTCTGTACGTCCGTCTGTCTGTCAGCGGGCTGTATCTCATAGGTAGACAGTTGAAATTTTCACAAATTGTGTATTTCTATTGCCACTATAACAAAAAATAATAAAAATAAAATGAAGTTAAAAATTACGGGTTACAAGAAACGTGATTTTTAAACTGTAGTGTTAAATATTGTACAGTGGTACGAAACACTTCGTGTGCAAGTCCGACTCGCGCTTGGCCGGTTTTTATTTATTGTCAGAAACTTCATACGTATTTGAGCTGCAATATCTGATGCGCCTTGGACAGTCAACTATAATACCAGCCTTGTTGACCGGCTAATCTTTTCACCACGACATGATCAAATCTTGCATAGTTCATGCCTTAAGCCATATGTCAAGCTAAAGCTTTAACAAATAGTTATATTAACTTTACTTAAGGGAAGAGCTCGTGGCTAAGTAATAGCAGCCGCACGGGTTGATCCATCAGGTGAAGCTACGCTTGCCAGGGTCGGTCCGTGGATGGGTGACCATCTTTACATACCGAGACTGCTCCGTGCCTCGGAAAGCACGTTAAGCCGTTGGTCCTGGCTGTCATTCGTGGATCTTTGACAGTCGTTACGGGTCGTCAGAAGCCCGACAGTCTGACAATCAGTCTTACCAAGGGGTATCGTATTACCCAGTTAATGGGTTGTGGAGGTCAGATAGGCAGTCGCTCCATGTAAAATTGGTATTCAGATGCATCCGGTTAAACTGGAAGCCGACCCCAACATAGTTGGGGAAAGGCTAGGCAGATTGATTAACTTTACTCAGGGCCCATTTCACCACCTACGATTAAGTTCCTATTAACGTACTTGGCAGATAATTTCATACAAATTCTGTTCCATTCTTGAATTTATTCGGTAAATAATGGCTATTCGGACATCGTGAAATAGGCCCATAGCCTTAAAAAATCAATAGCAAAAGTCTACGTTAGGAAGCAATCGAGTTTACTGATGGAAATGAACAGCCAGTAATAAAAATGACATAAAAATGCAATTTAAAATATTTGACAAACTATGACATTATACAAAATTACAGGCGCCCGCGGCTTCACCCACGTGGATGTCGCAAATTATCCCACGGGAACGTACTGCCCTAAAAAGTATCCTATGTCGAAACAACCCAGGTCATGGTCTACTAGTGTGCCAAATATCATCGAGATCCGTTCAGCCGTGAAAAGGTAGACAAACAGACAGAGTTACTTTCGCATTCATAATATTACTAGCTTTTGCCCGCGGCTTCGCTCGGGTTAATTTAGAATTTGACAGTCAATTCGGGTTGTAATCTGCTTGTAATAATATAATTCAATCATGATTCGAAAGACACGTGGTGCCGTCTATTATAATAAGAATGTTATTGTTGTTTTCCTCGGGAACAGTACTTTTTTTGCGGGATGCAGGGTCCCTATGTCCGTTTCTGTACACCTGACAACGTATATGCAACATTTCAGGATGATCGGTTCAGTGGTTTAGGCGTGAAAAGGTAACAAACAAACGAACAAGCTTACTTTCGCATTTATAATATTAGTTAGTATTGTATGTATATCTGCTCCCAACAGGCGTGCGAGTATGACCAGATGTATGAACGTAAATGAGGAAAATAGAAGTATGTAAGAATAGGTGGCGTGCTGTAGTTTCTACCTACCCCCATGGGAAGAAAGCGTGAGTTTTATGTATACCAAATAAGTAGCTTCATGTCGAAGCAAATTAAATCCACAAATTCCAAATCCCAGAGTCCAATAACTTCACTTCAACTTATTAACCTTTCCAGGAAACACGGAACACTAATCGACAAAACAAAGGTAACAAAATGGAATAATCGAGCCGTCACATAATGGAAATGTAACATATTTAATTTGGCCCTACGATTTGTATATGACGCGGAATTGAGTCGTACGAACTAATTCCGAGTTGTGCATGGCGGTCCGAAATATCAGCGGAATACCAGCTCGTTAAAACTTCGGGCGAAGATGTATGGCGGATGGAAGTGGCAGGATGGAGTGGGTTTAACGCTGAAAGTGGTGTGGTATTCGTAGTGTTAACATCAATTAGGCTTAGCGGTGACTTTTTGGCTTTATAAGCATTATTTTCTTTCTATTTTGTATAGTTTGAAGGTGTGGCGAGAAGACGTTATCACGACAAGAGCGAAAAGACGTTTTCACGTCAAAAAACAGGTTTGTACACATATGCCATGTTCCATCACCCTGTTTTTATTTCAAAGCTGGCTATGGCTTTATGAATACGGGAAGACTAAAGAAACGATGGATGGACTGTGTGAAAGATGGCTGGAATTAAGTATATGGAAAAAAAGACATGTTGCGCCGACCCCAAATAAATTGGGATAAGGGTAGGAAATTGATGATGATGAGTGATTTTCAAGAAGAAAATGCCGTTTCCAGTACGCTGATCTCTCGGTAAATATTCCGGTTATGTAAATATGTTCTCGTGTAGGCATGTCTTGTCGGAAGGCTCCGGGAATACTTCGCGACAGGCAGCTGATGAGAAAATGTTGCCGTGAACTGTTCACGTGGCGCGGTTGTGACGTAAGTAGTGTGGGTGTTTTGATTTCGGTGGGGTTTGAGTTTTGTTGGAGTATAATATTTTGTTAGTTTATTTATTGAAAAGTGAAAAAAATTTGTGGAAATTGTGATAAGGGCAGGAGAATGATGATGATGATTTATTGAAAAGTGAATATTATCATCATCAATCTCTTAATCTCTCTCTCTTCTCTCTTGGTCTTCTCTGTGATGGAGAGGGCAACAGAATGATGTTCTCTTGCCTTTATCACAATTTATTAGGGGTCGACGCAACATGTCTTTTTCTTGTATACCTACTTCTCTATTAGTCGTCATCTCGGTAATCGCCTCATAATATCGGATTCTAAGTATACAGGGTGTTTGGCAGAACGTTGAACATACGAAAATGGTGGATAGGTGGGGTCATCTGCTACTTACTCAGCCCTAATTTATTTGGCCCTGGCCCTCTGGATATTTTAAATTTTATTTTTTTTGCTTTTTTCTAGTTTCACCACTTTCTTAACTTTAAAGTGTAATTTTTATAAAAAATGGGTAAAACAGGCAATACTTTGTTTTTTTTATTTAATCTTTAATGTTGGCAGATTCTTATAAAATTATTGTTTTATTCAGATGTTAGCTAGAAAAAAAGTTATGGGACAGTTCATGAATGAATTACATCTGTAGCTATTACTAAAATTCGAATTTGGTTATTTATGGGAAGAACAATTCGATTTCACATCTAATAATCGGAAATTACTAGGAGATATTTCATTTGAAGGAATTATATAAGAGTCAAATTCAATATTATGAAAATCTGAATATTCATATCATGAGTCCTCAAACTTACAGAAAGATGTAAAAAATTACTTAAATCTTAATTTCAACTTGCATTTAAAAAAAAAACAAAAAATGATTGAGGAGTTCCAATTCTAGCAAAACATCCCTAGTGTGTGACCTTTCTAATGGTATGTAATTTGCTTTTATAAAAAAAAAACTTTAAGAGTTATTTCATAATTTTATCAAGTAGGAAATTTTTGACGAAACTCTACCTTTACGGAAAGTGAAATGTTTTGCGAAATTTAACACTGCAAGGTTCGTAAAATTTAAATGATCGATTAAAATTATGTAAGTTCTTGAATTAAGTACAAAGAAAATAGCTGTACCAGTTAGGAGCGAATAATGAAACAATTAAATAATTTTAAATAATTTATTTAATTAATAAATTACAGATGTTCGAATTGACGCCCTTCATTTACAATACAGGCGCGGCATCTACGTCTGATTTCTACAGTTGTTGTACGCAGCAGCATCTACTGTCGCATAACTTCGAAAGCAGCATTAATTCGATTTATCAAATCTTCTCGACTTTCTACTTCTGTAGTGTAAACTAGTTCCTTTGCTCTTCCCCACACGTAAAAATCGAGCGGAGTGAGGTCGGGCGATCGCGGAGGCCAGGGAATTGGTCCTCCCTGCCAATCCACGAATTTGGGAAACAATTATCCAAATGTTCACGTACAATCAGACTCCAGTGAGCTGGGCAGCCATCGTGTTGAAAGACCCGCAAACGTCTGATGACTGGGTACTCGGCGGTTGGGATAACGCTCTTGATAAATCCTTCGTGCTTCACGCGAATTAGCATTAGCATTAGGTAAAAGCAGCCATTTCTTTACCAATAACAACAGGTAACAATAATAACAAAAAACTTAACTAACAGGTTACAAAACTAGTGATAACAGTTTACCAGTGAGGAATACGCGGACATGTTGTTAGCGTATGGAAGCGCTAATGCTAATTCGCGTGAAGCACGAAGGATTTATCAAGAGCGTTATTCCAACCGCCGAGTACCCAGTCATCAGACGTTTGCGGGTCTTTCAACACGATGGCTGCCCAGCTCACTGGAGTCTGATTGTACGTGAACATTTGGATAATTGTTTCCCAAATTCGTGGATTGGCAGGGAGGACCAATTCCCTGGCCTCCGCGATCGCCCGACCTCACTCCGCTCGATTTTTACGTGTGGGGAAGAGCAAAGGAACTAGTTTACACTACAGAAGTAGAAAGTCGAGAAGATTTGATAAATCGAATTAATGCTGCTTTCGAAGTTATGCGACAGGAGATGCTGCTGCGTACAACAACTGTAGAAATCAGACGTAGATGCCGCGCCTGTATTGTAAATGAAGGGCGTCAATTCGAACATCTGTAATTTATTAATTAAATAAATTATTTAAAATTATTTAATTGTTTCATTATTCGCTCCTAACTGGTACAGCTATTTTCTTTGTACTTAATTCAAGAACTTACATAATTTTAATCGATCATTTAAATTTTACGAACCTTGCAGTGTTAAATTTCGCAAAACATTTCACTTTCCGTAAAGGTAGAGTTTCGTCAAAAATTTCCTACTTGATAAAATTATGAATAACTCTTAAAGTTTTTTTTTTATAAGAGCAAATTACATACCATTAGAAAGGTCACACACTAGGGATGTTTTGCTAGAATTGGAACTCCTCAATCATTTTTTGTTTTTTTTTAAATGCAAGTTGAAATTAAGATTTAAGTAATTTTTTACATCTTTCTGTAAGTTTGAGGACTCATAACTTTTTTTCTAGCTAACATCTGAATAAAACAATAATTTTATAAGAATCTGCCAACATTAAAGATTAAATAAAAAAAAAACAAAGTATTGCCTGTTTTACCCATTTTTTATAAAAATTACACTTTAAAGTTAAGAAAGTGGTGAAACTAGAAAAAAGCAAAAAAAATAAAATTTAAAATATCCAGAGGGCCAGGGCCAAATAAATTAGGGCTGAGTAAGTAGCAGATGACCCCACCTATCCACCATTTTCGTATGTTCAACGTTCTGCCAAACACCCTATATTATGGCTATAAGAGTTTATTTAGCACTTTTTCCACAATCAAGTCATCGACATTATTTGCCTAGCTTTTTTCCAACTATGTTGAGGTCGGCTTCCAGTATACCAGATGCTGCTGAGTATCAGCTGCATCGGGCTAGTTTTTCCTCAAACAATAGTGTTCCTCATGAATTAATCTATATATAATAGGTCTTTACCTATGAAATTGCCGTTTTGTATGAAAAAATGTAAACGAATTTTTTTCATGCATTTTTATTTGTATTAATCGAAGTAATCACCCATGCAATCAATGCATCTTTGCCAACGCAGTGGCAGTTTATTGATGCCCTTCTTAAAGAAATCAGCTGGACGGGAGGCAACAAATTCTTCAAAGCCATTTTGTACTGCCTCTCGGGTATTGAATTTTTTTCCCGCCAAGAAGTTATCCAAATTCTGGAAAAAGTAGTAGTCTGTAGGCGCAAGGTCTGGTGAGTAGGGCGGATGACGGAGAGCTTCCAACCCCAGTTCTTGCAACCTGGAGACCGTCTGCTGTACAGTATGAGGTCGCGCGTTGTCGTGCAGGAGCAGCGGAGACGAGCGATTGACCAATGCTGGTTGGAGATGTGCCAGCTTCTCCATCATTGTGTTCAGTTCTTCACAGTACACATCTGAAGTAATGCTCACCCCGTTTGGTAAGAAGCTGCGATGAATCACACCGGCGCTAGACCACCAAACAGTGACCATCACTTTTCTAGGGATAAGTTTTCGTTTAGGGCATTGTTTAGGTGCTGAACCAGGATCCAACCAACTTGCTGAGCGCTTGCGGTTATCAAACAGAATCCATTTTTCATCGCAGGTAACAATGCGGTTCAAAATTCCTTCATTTGTGTGTCTGTTGAGCAGTGCAAGGCACGTCTCGACGCGTACTTCGCGCTGGCGATCATTGAGTTCGTGGGGCACCCATTTGTCAAGCTTTTTTACCTTGCCAATTTGACGCAAATGGACCAATATTGTTTTGACGCTAACGTCGAAAGCTGCTGCTAATTCAGTCGTAGATTGTGTATCATCAGCTTCCACAATCTCCTTTAATTCGTCATTGTCGACCAAAGTCTTCGGACGACCGCGAGGTTCATTTTTCAGGTCGAAATTTCCAGAACGGAAGCGAGCAAACCAACAAGTGGTGCGTAGGTTTGTAGTGTTAGCTCCGTAAACGTCGTTGATGTTGCGTGCCGCTTGTGCCGCGTTGCTGCCACGACGGTACTCGTATTCCATAATTACTCGAATTTTTAACGTATCCATGATGACGAAAAAGATTGAAATGCGATGAAAATGTAACACTAATCAATAAACAAATGACTACTTTTGGAAAAAAAAATCCATGTTGTTAAAATAAAATTAATTTGAAATTAGAATTCTTAGCCAAACAAAAATTATTTTGATTTGAAATGGCCAGTACTGCAGAACGGCAATTTCATAGGTAAAGACCTATAAAAATTTATTGCCGAATGTATGTAAGCGCATCACTTCAGAACGCTTGCAGCTATTTGGCAATTTTTGTTTTGTTGTGTTTGAAATTACAAACAGTCAGGAAAAGGTTTGTATGACAGATATTTTTTTGGAAAGTTCACCGGAAAAATCGAAAATTTTAATGGTATTTTTGTATGAAAACAGACAACACATAGCCTAAACCACTGTAGATAGAGACATGAAATTAACCCGGGTGACGCCGGGCACGAACAACACAGTGTACAATACATAGCCAATGAGAAAAACGTAGTTTGCTTCCTTCCAATAAGTAGAGAACTCTGATCTCATCTTCCCTTTGAACATTAAATCATAATTAATTCAATTCATAAGTGTAACATGAACAATTAAACTCCCAAAGTCAGGGCACTGGACAATTTTCAGCACCCCCTTTGCCCCCCGTCCCCACGCTCCGCAGGCTGCACGGTACTGGCTCAAACAGCTGTTTACTGGGTCATCACTAATTTTGATATTCCACGAAATTCGTGAGCTATTATGTGAGTGGTATACGGGCTGTTATCTTGTAGATTAGAGGAGGTAGATATTTGATGCCTTATTTAATAATGTAACGAATTTATTTACGAGTTTATTTGAAAATCTTGTCTAGTAACTGGGATGTTCTTCTTATCTACCGACAACACCACGGTACACACTGGACGTTCTTTTCTTGCGACAACACCTCCGTCACACTGGAAGTTCTTTTCTACCGACAACACCTCTGTCACACTGGACGCCGACAACACATCCGTCACACTGGACGTTCTTTTCTACCGACAACACCTCCGTTACATTGGACGTTCCTTTGTACCAACACCTCCGTCAAATTTTTGAATATTATATCACAATTATTTTGTAAGAAGCAGTAATAATAAAAACGTGTTTAAGATTATTTTAATGGCTGTATTATCAAAATAATATTTGTGAAACACTTTTTTTTGGAGGGGACATGTCATGGTCAATGTAAAAGAAGAACGACCCAACTACGTTTTTCGTGATAATTCAAATTTTTTCATTGTGAATTTACCTATAGATACGATGTGTTAAACTACGTAGTTGCCAACGATAACTTCCTAAGAAAAAGGAAAATGGAAAGTTCTTTATTTTTAATAACGCAATCGACGGAAAAAAATGATTTGTGAATAACGCGTAAATATGTTATAACTGTGTGCGTATAACTAATCCAGATTTTATAAACATCAGCATTGAGAACCTCCTCCTCTTTTTTGTAGTCGGTTAGAAACGATTTGATAGCAACTCCCAAAACTATTCATTAAAATTACTTTTTATTGCTAAACAATGGGAGTCATAGTTTTTTTCAAACATCGAATAAAACAGGGAGCGTCAAACCAGACTAGAATATTGAATATAATAAAATTAACTTATTTTTATTCTCCACGAACAAAGTTTCGACCTTCAGACACGCAAAGTTAGGATCGCTCAATCATAACTTTATATCACTTAACTTAAAATTGCGTCACTTTTTCAATTTCCTTTCTTATTTACTGACCGCAACTAAGTTATCTATAAAAACATTCTGAAAAAAAAATATCGTGGTATTTAAAATTAATGTTTTTTTTTGCGCATTTGGCAGGTCTGGGTGGCTTTGTAGTATACTAGCTTCTGCTCGCAACTTTGTGTACGTGAAATTAATTGCTCCTCCGACCAACCACGTCGCATCGCATCGCCCGGTCTCGCTCCTACTTCGTTTTCGCTTAGCGTTCCTTCTGACTTTTTTTTTTGTTCAGTCCTTTAGAGTAGTAGCGATATGTTAAGTAGCATATAACTTTCCTCAAGAATTGGGCTATCAAATGCAAAAATAATTTTTCAAATTCGATTGGTAGTTAACTAGTTACAGAGATTAGCGCGCACAAACAAACAAGCAAACTCTTCAGTTTTATTATACAACGTGTTGTTTTTGCATCCTCATCAAATTTAAGGGTGTGGTATAGACCATCAAACCGAGCAACTTTTTCTATGGCACCAACCTCGTATGAATGTTGCGTATGAATTTCATGAATGCGTGCTATGGATAATTGCGAGTAGTGTAGCTTCCCTATTGTCGATACGATTGAGTTGCGCATTTTCCTCGCACCTAAGGCTGTTTAAAACCAGAGATGTGCTATGCAACGTTGCTATGGATGCGTTTGATATCCACCAATCATATTTATTGGTCAGTGCAATGAATATGATTGATGGATATCAAACGCATCCATAGCAACTTTGCATAGCTCATCTCTGGTGGAAAAGCACCTAAGACTCAGACGGGTCTCTATGCGTAAAGGAAGACTTGAGAACGTCACAGATTCATTGCCTCGCGGGATTGCAATTTAACCACAATTTTACGTAGAACCACATCATAAGCACTACACACTAAATCGTGAAATATTTCACCACCAGATGTCACTAAACAATTTCAACTAACAAATCGCCCGTCTGCACGCCCCAGAGTAATGCCCTCCCAGTTTTCAGCCGCAAAACGCCGACATATAACATGTCAGTAGTTGACCGCAACATTCTACCGAAATTAAGGGAATTAATGTTACAATTCCTCTTTTGGTGCACGTTAGAAATAATCGTGTTAATGTGACGACGAGAATTACTGAGGTTTTTGTTCTGCTCTGTGGCCGGACTTTGGAATTTGGTCCTATTAGACGGAGTGGCGATTAGGTTTGATATTTTAAATGTGGAAACAGAATTGTTGGATGTGAATGTGTGATTAGGTTTTGTTGGTGTTGCATGTTGTTTTGAAGAGTTGTTTTAAACGGTGGCTAGTGTTATCATTTGTATCAAGACTACTAATGTTATTTATTTTTACTGATCTGGTCTAATAAAGGTAAGTCGTTCTACTTAATACCCCGGTTACATTCAGCTCATTTCCACGGCAACTTGCAGGTCGCTTCCCTTGCCGTTGACGTTGCCGCTTGCCTTGCCTGGCGATCCCCAAATTGGCGGTTTTTTGGCGGAGACAAAGGGCCGACAACGCGAGCGTAAATGAGTATTTATGTAGGTATTGCTCTCTCGCTCACTTGCTATCAAACTATGTTCTCCATTGTTGGAAAGACATGTGACGCGGCAATGTAAACACTCATTTCCCTTGACGTTGTAACAGCAATATTTAAGGAAATATTTCCGGCAGCGCGAATGGCAATGGCAATGGTTGAATGTAAACGGGGTATAAGAATTTGAATTGTAACTGAAAACAATATATTTAGTAATGTAGAGTAGGTACTGACGAGACGAGATTTATTTAACTAATAAGGAATAATCAAATTTAAATGCTATTAACGAAATCAATATAAACATTAAACTGGTTTGGTACAAAATCGTGAATTGTCACTTGGAATATACGTGTTTTTTTTTTACTTAGCCTATACTCCCTCTGCTGAGCAAAGTCCTCCCCCGAGTCCTTCCAGGAACTCTTTTCCTGCACCACCTCGAATCAGCCCTAACTGTATGCGTCCAGGTCATCCCGCCACCTCTTTCTAGGCCGGTCTCAGCGGTGCCGTGCATCTTCATGTACCCATTACCCGAGCATAATTTAAAAAAAAAAATGGTACTATTGTTGTACTAGATATTATTAGACCTAGATACCTCCATTTCGAACATCCAATACTTTTAATATAAATATCGCAGTAAGAAGATTTGCTACCAATATAAAGGTGTATTCGACTGGCGCAGCGCGCGGCGTGCGGTGGGCTGCGACAGTGGGTTTCACGTTGAAATGTGAAAATATTTTCCATAATATGTCGTGTCGTTGCACCGACTACGTCTTCGGTATTTCGTTTCATAGAGGTTTGACGGATACTTATCCCGTTTCGGGAATTTTTTAAAACTGTTATTTTTACACGATTTTTAAGGTTCCGTACGTTCAAATGAAAACGATGCCTGTCTGTCTTTCCGTCCGTTTATCACAGCCGATTTGCTCCGAATCTACTGGACCGAACGTGTAACGTAAATAAATGAATTTTGAATGTGGGGTTATTATTGGGGGAAAAATGAGAAAAATAAAAAATAAAGTTTTGCAAACTCTACCGTGTAATATATCAAATGAAAAGGCTTGTTATGAGGATTTCAAATATATATTTTTTTTGTAAATAAAAATAAATAGTTTTAAAGTTATTAAAGAAAATAGATGAAACTTGACCATCCCGATGAAAACTGATTATATCCGAAAATGCGGAGCCAAAAATTTTGAAAAAAATACAGAGAAAGTTGAGGTCACAAGAAAACCTATAAGAAGTCTATGGTCTTAAAATTACATGATAAATTACTCATTACATTATTGTGCG
The DNA here is from genome assembly GCA_946251885.1 of Cosmia pyralina. Classification (NCBI taxonomy): domain Eukaryota; kingdom Metazoa; phylum Arthropoda; class Insecta; order Lepidoptera; family Noctuidae; genus Cosmia; species Cosmia pyralina. Next base: position 21,344,004 of record OX276360.1, read on the forward strand.
TACAAACTTACATTTTGCAGTTGGAATTTATGGGCGAACCTGTTTTTCAACTACAATGTTTGTTCTTGGGATAAATTTATCCCAACTATGAAACCCTTCATTATGCATGGTTCGACACACATTTGGCCGATTTTTTATTGTGTCAACCTGATTGTGTAGTTGTAAGAAAATCTAGGAATACAAATTGCACCCACTTTATTTTTAAAAACAACAATTCTTTTTTCTTGGTTAATTCTAAACATTTCTTTAGGACAAAAACCAAAATGTGTTTTTTTTTTGTTTAGATATATAACACCAGTTTTAGTTTATAGGTTAAACAGCTAAATAATTAAGTTTAATTTTTTGTGTCCTACCTATCTAGGTCATCTCAAGGGCGTGTGCCTGTTTGCTAACCACTTCCTATGTAGCTTACTATACCTTCTGCTTTACTATTTCTCACGCAACCTATTTAGCCTTCAGCTCTTTGCATTTTGATATATTGTACCTATTAAAAAAAAAAAAAATAAAAAAATAAAAATATTTTCCATGTCACTCAAAATGTTCAAGTCATCCATGTGCTTCCCACTTCAATTTCTGTAAACTCCGCACTGATTGCAACAACCACACACCACCATCATCAGCGCACTAGTAAATCTCGCTTTGCTATTGCTTGGTGTCGCAATCAGCGGAGATTACTTCTACAGCCCATCTTGTGACACACTGGACTTTATAATTCCAGGGTCCAAGGTTCGGGCTCCCAAGTCCGAGCTCAATCCGTCAACATCGTTGGCATCCGAGCGCTGAGCTCCAAGCCATCACCTTTGCGGCATAACCGGGTATCAACGAACTCCGCGCCGGGTAGCCACGTCGAGCCCCCAACGGGTCAGACCACCTGAAACCAGCGCTGGGGCTCTTTCCCGCATGAGGTCGCGGCATTTTGCTGAGCGATGGCCGTTTTGCGTGGATGTCACGCATATTTTCCCCCAAGTTGTTCCTATATTTTTTTTTTATTTTGTTTATTCTTTGCGTCATGTTTACCGCAAATAAACGTATTTTCTTTCTTTCAACTGAGAACCAACATCACTGCTGGTGTCTGCAGTGTGGCACACTCGCTGTAGTCATCGTCACACCAAGCTGAACTAGGAGAGTACTGTGCTATTCCCAAGGGAATTATAGGAATACTTTTGACCATAGACTTACCTACCCCCCTTTTCTTATTTTGTTAATATATTATATGTTGACAAGTTTTGCATGGACTTATATTCATTTCTATCCTCTACGAAAACCCTTCCCGTCACATTCGTACGACTAGTAGATAGTCGTATTCATTTGTAACTTTGCAAATGTATACATACATCATCAGACCACCCTTTTAATTGAGAATTACATGTAATTCTCAGCTCAACAAGTTGATGGTACCAGAATGTGTAACAGAAATCTTGAATGACTACAAGTAAACTCGTCAAGTATGAACTCAGTAGATTTGTCTTAACGAGTCCTAGATACCGTTATATATTTTTTACCCGACCGCGGCGAATCTCAAGAGAAAATGAATGCGTGTCCTTCATTTTTTAAACTAGGTGGAATTATTATGATCGCAGCGGTTTTTGTACCAGTAGTTTCACAATGCTAAAAATTACATGGGGAGTGCCAGCAAGACACAACAGTAACTCGAAGCATTTATTTCAAACTAGCTTTTGCCCGCGGCTTCGCCCGCGTGGATATCGGAAAATATCCGACGAGAACGAAGGTACTACCGGGAAATCCATCCTTATTCGTCGTCTACATTATAAAGGAAACCCCTGTGCAAAATTTCTACGTTCAGGGGTCTGGGCTGGGCGTTGATGAGTCGGTCAGTCAGTCAGGACTTCTCTTTTTATTTACATAGATAAACCAATTGCAGGCATTTTTGAATTCTCAAGGGCTCGGTCGATAAGAAAGATGAAGCTAGTTGCCCATTCCAAAGCGTAGTAGGTTCCTATGGAGACCCCGGGCAAGAACCTCCACGGAAACTTGAGTTTTAACTCAAAATAAACCCTCGTCAAGCCTAACAGTATGATTATCTATTATACACACATCAAAAGTGTCTAGGGATCAAGCATTTTTATGCGGATTTCTTGAGATTGAGATGTGGCTTTGTAATAAATTTATGATTTTATAAATTTATATGGATCCTTTTTGGTGCATTTCATAATTTGAATCAGGAACTGTGAATCAAATTCGAGTAAAAGATGAAAATCAGCTGTCAATATTTTCCCTATAAAAACATACAACGCATTGAAGACATTATTAGTGCTACTGTTTCCCTACTACTGATTAAAACCAACGTTATTATGGAGCGGCGACGTCATTTAAGCAGGGAAGAAATGCTCAGAGCCGTGGGAATGATAGAAGCTGGTTCCCGGCAACGTACTGTGGCTTTAGCTCTGAATACAAGTCAGAGTGTTATCAGTCGACTTTGGACACGTTACCGAAGCACTGGTACCGTGGCTGAGCGCCATGGAGGACGGTATCGCTGCACCACACGGAGACAAGACCGATACATTCAAATCTTAACTCGAAGAGCTCCAACTATAACCGCCATGATGTTAGCCGTGAGGCTTCATCACTCTTCAGGGAACTTAATTAGCGACCAAACAGTCAGAAACCGCTTGCATGAAGTGAACCTTCATTCCCGAAGACCGCTACGGGTACCACCTATAGCAATGCACAATCGTAGGATTCGATATCAATGGGCTCTTGAACACAGAAATTGGGCAGAAGAACAATGGCGTTTCGTGTGCTTTTCTGATGAGTCTCGTTTTGGTATGAGACCGGATACAAGACGTATACGACACTGGAGAACCCCTGGACGCCAACAGCGATTAAAATCCTGCCAGGAAGTCCATCCTTATAGTGGTGGAACCATCATGGTATGGGCGGGTATTTGGATCGGCGGAAGAACTGAGTTGATTTGGATCAGAGGCAACCTCAACGCTCAAATTTATGCTGAGACGATTGTATCAGACGTCATCGTTCCTCTACAAGTGCAAATCGGTCCCTTATTTCAGTTAATGCATGATAATGCACGACCGCACACCGCAAGAGTTGTAAGACAGACTCTCGCCGCAGCTAACATCAATGTCCTGCCCTGGCCTGCTCAGTCGCCAGACTTGAACCCGATTGAGCATGCATGGGATATGCTACAGAGAAGAGCTCTGCCGAATATGGAGGGTATCCAGTCGCAAGAAGACCTTTTTTTGTTGTTGCAACGAACATGGGCGGCCATTCCACAGCGTGATTTGGATGAACTCATTTTGAGTATGCCAAACCGATGTTCTTGTGTTGTTAGTGTTCGCGGTAGAAACACGGATCATTAATTGTTTAAGTTACCCAATAAAATTTTAAAGAAAACTGTTATTTCAGTCTTTTTTTCGAACTTTAATGTTAGTGGTTCGAAAGTCAAAAATCCCTTTATTAGGAAAATGGCAAATTTCTTTATTAATGCAAAGGTGACTTGGTTTATCGTTACTGTGACAAACGAAAACACTTTATTTGATGAATCCTTAAAGAAAATTTTAATTAATATCAATCAGGAGAAAAGTTATTGCAAAAATATATGTTGATCCCTAGACACTTTTGATGTGTGTATTTCCTTTTATGTATCTGGCAGATGTTCTATTTTTTCAATTTTTCTGGCAGATCCATCCCATCTTTACCCAGTAACTGGGTTCTAGACGCTTCATGCAAAATACTGGAATTCAGCTGCATCCGGTTAAACTGGAAGCTAAGCTCAGCATAGTTGGGAAAAGGCTAGGCAGATGATGATAATCTATCCCATCTGGAAACTGCAAAATCTTTGAAACCTAATGTATCTTGTTTAATCCAATTATCTTAGTTTTGGGATATAAGGTTGTACTGTAAATACATAAGTTTATTATGTCACGTTGAGTTGTACATTGAGGTTTTCAGAAGTGTACAGTTTACTGGACTAACAGTGTGATCCTGATTCGACATTATTTCATTTATTAGGTACTATAGCTTCCTGCCCGCGACTTATGTCTGCGCAATAGTATGGCTTACCATCAGTGAAAAAGCTTTTGTAATCGTTTTAGACTTCCCTAGATTACCTCCCACAAACAAACAAACAATTTTACCTCATTATTATATTAGTTCAAAAGAAAGAAAACGAAATAACATAAAAATAATATAATAAAACAACCCATTTCATGTAACGTCTTTATGTTAATTAAGTCTCTTAACTTTAAGATTAATTTAAAACAAACACCTTTTTAAATGATATAATCATAAAAGAGTTATTTGGATAATTATAATTCATGTAAATGCTGAATAACTTAGAATTATAAGATGTTCTTCGCACAAGAAGTCCCTTAAATGATCAATATCTCTCCAATGCTCCTGATGAGCAAAACTTCCTTGTCACATAATTAAACATCACTACTACTGTATATTATTTAATAATTGCATTAGAGATTTATGGTAGCAAGTTAATTAACTGCGGCTTGAGGTTTTCGTTTATTTTCCATAATAGTTTGTACATATTAGGCTTGTGGCAAGTAAATTAGTGAGCATATGTTAGCAAAACAAACAATATACAATAATATTTGTCAGGTATATTTAGATAAAATTATAATTAATAACGCATTTGGACTGTTTAAACCTTAAACAGGCAATGTACTAAAACCATATTCGCTTGGGTGGTGAAGGTCACGAGTTAATATTATATATTACTAGCTGCGCCCGGCGGTTTTACCCGCGGTTTATGAGATACACTGAAACGTGTATTATTTAATCGGTGAGAAAAGTCTTTCTCTATTTTTTCGAGATAAAAAGTAGCCTATGTGTTTATTCAGAGTGTCGGCTACTTCCACACCAAATTTCATCAAAATCGGTGGAGCCGTTTGAGTTTGAAAAAGTAGCAAATATATTTGAATTCCTTACTCATCCCACGGGAGCACTACATTTTTTCGGGATAAAAAGTAGCCTATGTGTTAATCCAGGGTATAAGCTGTCTACATACCGAATTTCATCCAAATCGGTCTAGCCGTTTGAGCGTGAAGAAGTAACAAACATACACACACACACACACACAAACTTCCGCCTTTATAATATTAGTGTGAAGTGTGATAAAACGAATAAAATATATTTGTATGTATCAGCTAACACATGTTTGGTCTGAGTTTTCATGATTTTCAATCGGATTTTTCTATTCGATGGCTATATTATGATCAGTGAAAAAAGTAAAAAAACCGGCCAAGTGCGTGTCGGACTACGCACAATGAAGGGTTCCGTAGTTGAAAAGAATTTATCCCAAAAACAAACATAAGAGGCCGTACACGAAATTTTGTCAATTTCGCTGATTTACGTGATTTTACAGGTATAATACTATATTTCTATAAGTTTTAATGCACTATATAAATGAGCATTTCAATTATGATCTAATGTATGAGCTAATTTTTTATTTTTATTATTTAATTTTGATGAATCGACCTAAACCGGCGACTGTTTTGTGAATTTTTGCTGTAAGAGGTTTAGAATATCACATATTTACGAATTGTTTTGACTTCTAATGGGTAAGGAAGAATTACAATTTATTTGTGTGAAAGGTGTTAACACAATGTGTGAATCACTTTTTACTACTTTCAAATAAATTTTTTGTGAAAAAAAATATTTAACTGAATCAAACTATAAAGAAAATGGGCAAAGAATTGCTTTTGATTTCGGCAACTTAGAACTCTCGTTCATAAAATTAAAACAACAGAAATAAACTGCAGTTCAAAATCAATCCATTTTTTTTTTTAAAAAAAGCAAAATATTAAAAACATTTGGTATTAAAAATCTTTTAAAACAACCTAATTCTCATTTATAAACTCGACACAAAATAAAAAAGTAGCTCATTCATTAGATCATAATTGAAATGATCTTTCATGTTATGCATTAAAACTAATAGAAGTACAGTATTTTAACCGTAAAATTACGTCTGTAAAATCACGTACTTAAATAGCTATATCGGCAAAATTTAGTATATACGGCCTCTTAACATTGTAATCCTAAAAAAAGTTTTTTTATGGGATAAAATTACAAATTAACAATTTTCTGACGTTTTCATTTGTTTGTGCTTTGAGACCTTACTTCTTGACAAATTTCATTATTCTAGGTCAACGGGAAGTACCCCATAGGTTTTGATTTACTTGCGAGTATCGCATAAATGATTGTATTTTTATATTGGGTTGACTTAGAAGATTGTTTTTTTAGAACTCTAAAGGCCCATAATAGACCTACGCATTTGATATTAATTTCAACTTGATACCTCCACACGTTCCTGAGAAAAAGGGTCTTGACAGGCTGACAATCTTGAAAATATTTTTTTATGTGATAGAATTATAAATTAACAATTTTCGGACTTTTCCTTTATTTGTGCTTTAAGACCTTGCTTCTTGCCAAATTTCATGATTCTAGGACAACGGGAAGTAAGTACCCTATCGGTTTTGATTTACGTGCGACAGTTGCGAGTTTCAAAATGTGTCGCGAAATGGCCGTATTTTTTATTGCGTTGACTTACTTCCGTATTTGATATCAATTTCAACTTGATATTTCCACGCGTCCTTGAGAAAAAGGGTCTAGACAGACTGATAGACTTGAATTTTTTTTATGCGATAGAATTACAAATTAACATTTTTACTTGTGCTGTGAGCCCTTGTTATTTGCCAAATTTCATTATTCTAGGCAAACGGGAAGTACCCTGTAGGTTTTGATTTACTTGCGACAGTTGCGAATATCAAACGTCTCGGAAAATGGCCGCATTTTTTTATTACGTTGACTTAGAAGCTTGATTTTTTTTAAACTCTAAGGGACCATAGACTTACGTATTCGATATTAGTTTCAACTTGATATCTCCACCCGTCCCTGAGAAGAAGGGTCATGACAGCCTGACAGAGTAATTTTTTTTTTATATGATAGAGTTATAAATTGACAATTTTCGGACTTTTTCCTCTATTTGTGCTGTAAGAGGTTATTTCTTGCCAAATTTCATGATTCTAGGACAACGGGAAGTACCCTATAGGTTTTGATTTACTTGCGAGTATCAAAAAATTTCGTATAAATGGCCGTAGTTTTTATTGCGTTGACTTAGAAGCTTGAGTTTTTTAGGACTCCAAGAGACCATAGACTTACGTATTTGATATTAATTTCAACTTGATACCTCTACGCGTTCTTGAGAAAAAGGGTCTTGACAGACTGACAGACAGACAGACAGACGGACAACGAAGTGATCCTATAAGGGTTCCGTTTTATCCTTTTGAGGTACGGAACCCTAAAAAGAATAAAATAGTAAAAAAGTAGGATTATATCAGTACTAGTAAGTACTGTCATCATTTCATGAATTCGCATGTAGCCAACTCATAATAGCCAATTGCATGCATATACTTAAGCCTTTTAAGAAAATCAAACCCAAAAATAATAATGACAAGTAATGAAATCCTACTGTTCACGATATCTATAAATTCGTCATGTACCCACCAAGTTACAAGCGTAGGTATACAATCAGGTCTTTAAAAAATTGCTTCTTAAATGATTAAGTTCCAAATACAAATCTCCCGAACTAAGAAGGCACCGAACCACCGACGCGGGACTGCACAAATTGGACCTCACTCTAGTGTCCAATTTGACGTGCAGCGCTTTAGCGCTCTCGAGCTAACGAGCGGCTGCCGTGTGTTGGACCACCCGCCCCGGTGAAGCGCTGCAGCCGCTGACTTGCCAAAAAAGCTGCTGAAGCGCTTATTAGGATTTTGATACTTAGAATTTGAATGGTAACTGGGTTAACATTTGTAGATGTTCCAATGCTAAGGTAGTTGGAGTGCGGTTTTGGCTGCATGTTGGCTAGCATGTAATTTTCGTATATGAATAAGATGATTACAGATTGAAAATTCTCGCTGGACTCGTAGTTGAAAATGTAACTCTGTATGATGATCTCTCTCTGTCTAGCTTTATTCTATTTCGTTTGAGGTCGGTCCTCTTCGTCATTCTTCGCCAGACGAATTTAAGAAAACGGAGGAGGGTTCGTGTCCACATGTTCTGATTGAATCTCTGTTCAAAAAATCTATTCTGAAAATGTCATGTGCCATTTTATTTTAACCTATCATATTATCACATAACATTTACATAAACAACAAACAAGCGACGGATAACTCATCCTTACTGTTTTACGTGGGACTTAAGGGTAGTACAGAAAACTAGGAGTGAGATGGTGCAACCCAACCTTGTTAAAGTTTTTGTTAGAAAAAAAAGGGTTGTTCCATTTGACAATTTGTTAGCTGACGTCATAACTTTAACTGTAACCTTATCCACCCACGCTTCGCTGGTTAAAGTTATTGTTAAATATCTGTCACTTCTGTCAGACGCGTCGAATGTCATGTGCCTGCTCCGAACTTTATCTTTTACATTAGACATGACGATGCAACAGCAGGTAATCATTCTATGGTCATATCAACTTTGACGGAAACTATAACGTAGCTCTTGGTGCAACTCACCTTTAAAGTCGTAGCCACAAAAGGAGTGTCACTAGTCAAAGAAAAAATCAGATTGAGGATAAACCTTGTAGATAACTGATAAAAAAAAATATTTCTTATTTATGCCAAAGTTATCAAAATATGGCAGTGCTTTCTGCACGTTTTTAGTGATATTAATTTTATTTAACAATCATTTTCCTCAATAAAATTTTTTCACTGACTGGTGAAACTCTAACTTCAGCAACAACGGTTCATGCAAACTAACAAAACAAAAAGAAAAGATTAGTGAGTACCACATATGCCACATCTAGTAATACATTACTTTTACTTTAGATCCGTGTTTGCTCGGTTGGTGATTAGCTGTTGACTGTTAAGTACTATTTTTTCTATCACTACCTTCCTATCTATTATTATAAATTTACTCTTTACGTCATTTTTGTACGCTTGTTAATATTTTATGTAAACATAGTTTCTCAGTAAGTGAATTAATGTTAATTCTTAATGAGGAATAATAAAGTTCTTAAAGATGTTTTTTTCGTGGCTACTACTACTTTAAGCTTTCTATCTAAACTTAACCAAAACCCATAACGCGATTTCCTGGCACCGACCGGTATTATTACAACTCTACATACCCCTTCGAGAAATACAGGCGTGATGTTTTTTGTGATATTATGATGTTACTAGCTTTTGCCCGCGGCTTCCTCCACGTGGATGTCGGAAAATATCCCACGGGAACATACTACCGAGAAATCCTTCCTTATTCCTTGTCTACATTATAAAGGGAACCTCTTGGCAAAATTTCAGCTTTCTAGGTTCAAGGGTTTGGGATTGGCGTTGATGAGTCAGTCAGTCAGTCAGGCCTTCTCTTTTTAGGGTTTCGTAGTCAACAATGAACCCTTATAGTTTCGGTATGTCCGTCCGTCCACAGCTTAGCTCAGAGAATCTTAGCTAAAAAATTGCCCTCTTCTTAGTCCGCGTTATTGTGCAACTACGGAACCCTATAACTGCGCCTGGCCCGACACGCACTTGGCCACTATTTATTTACATAGATAGATCTAAGAATTGAGTCTTTTAATAATCTAAAACATGCTCGTATAAAGAAACATTCATAACTCAAACATCGAGTTCGAGAACAAGTCGGTTTAAAGTTTAGCTGTACAAAAGCGTGTTTATCCGCGGCCTGTCGAAACTTGCACATTGATATGCAGAGCCTTCGAATTGTTGCTACTTACCTCTTATGCACTAACCGGCTGGGGTGGCCTTGGGGTTGGTACTTTTGGGATTTTACTATGATAGTTGGCAATAATCTTTAAAATAGTTAAGCCGTTGGTCCCGGCTGTCATACGTGGATCTTTGACAGTCGTTTGGATCGTCAGAAGCCCGAAAGTCTGCCAGCCAGTCTTACCAAGGGGTATCTTTTTACCCAGTAATTGGGTTGTGGAGGTCAGATAGGCAATCGTTCCATATAAAATACTGGTATTCACTTGCATCCGGTTAGAGTGGAAGTCGACCCCAACATAGTTGGGAAAAAGCTAGGCAGATTGAGTTGGAAATAATCTTATCTTAGGTGTGTAGCACACCCTCATGTAAAATACTGGTATTCAGCTGTATTTTATTAGACTGGAAGCCGACCCCAACATAGTTGGAAAAAAAACCGGCCAAGTGCGAGCCGCACCACGCTCAATGAAGGGTTCCGTAGTTGGGATAAATTTATCCCAAAACAAACTTAACATTGTAGTTGAAAAACATGTTCTCTCATACATTCCAACTGTAAATGTAAGTGTAATGTAAGTTTGTACTCACAATATTGAGAGATTTACCATGTTATTTTAAGACCACAGACTTTTTATAGGTTTTCCTGTAATCTACAGGTAAAAATCTATTACTATAAAACAATTTATTTTATTATTATAAAAAAATATATTTGAAACCCTCATAGTAAGCCCTTTCATTTGATATGTCACACGGTACCTACCTATAGTTTGCAATACTTTTTTTTTAATTTTTGTAATTGCCCCCCAAAAGTGACCCCCATATTCAAAATTAATTTATTTACTTTACCCAAATTTCAACTTAATCGGTTCCTTCTTCCTTCCTTCAAATTGGTTGAGCTGAACAGTGCTAACCCATGCGTCAGTAGGGACTGGTCATCTCTTGGCTATTACGGCTTTTTTAAATTTAATTTAATAACTTTTTTTTTCAAACTTTTCATTACGGACGTTTTTAACGTTCTTACGTGTATAATTTCTACATGAATGATGATTTTGTAACCATATTTTGTTTTTAAAGCGTGTAGTGGAGTTTCTTGCCCGTTATTCTCCATAGGTACCTACCTATTACGCATTGGTATTCGCAACTAGCTTCATCTTTCTGACTGACCGACCCCTTGAAAATTCAAAAGTGCCTGTATTTGGTTTATTTGAAATAAATGCTTTGAATTTGAATTTGACCCTCATTATGCCTGACTAACATAGATTTGCCCCTTAGGACAAACCCAAAAATAACACAACATAACATAACATCACGTTTTCTCCAAAGGGTTAGGCAGAGGTGCACCCATAGGACACCCGTATTCGCCAGTTATTCCAAAAACAAATTAGACGAAAACAAAACACAACTGAAACGAAACGACTTCTCAAACATACATCGTAAAATAATAATTACTATACAATACGGGACCGAACAATCTAAAGTTGTAGACATAAAATCATAATGTCTCCATTAGCCGAGCTGCGTTGTCGCCTCATGGCATAAAGTTTATCCACAATAGAAATGTGCCTTGAGGCAGTCTCGCATGTCAGCTGGAAGTCGCAGAGATAGGTTTTGAGAAATGTGGTAGATATGGTATTAGTACAATCTCACATCTACCACTAGAGGAGCTCGTAACAGCCGCACGGGTCGATCCATCAGCTTAAGCTACGCTTGCCGGGGTTGGTCCATGGATGGGTGACCACCTTTACATACCGAGACTCCTCCGTGCCTCGGAAAGCACGTTAAGCCGTTGGTCCCGGCTGTCTTTCGTGGATCTTTGATAGTCGTTACGGGTCGTCAAAAGCCCGAAAGTCTGACAACCAGTCTTACCAAGGGGTATCATATTACCCAGTCACTGGGTTGTGGAGGTCAGATAGGCAGTCGCTCCATATAAAATACTGGTATCCAGCCGCATCCGGTTAGACTGGAAGCCGACCCCAACGTGGTTGGGAAAAGGCTAGGCAGATTGTGGTATTAGTACAATGTTTGGCAACCCACAAGAAGAACAGACAATGATTTGTGTTCATTTTTGGGGCTCCCCTAACGGTAAGTGGGTACAAAAGCAAAGTGATCACCCAGTTGTGTTGCCTTTCAAGACTGACTCATGTGTTTGGAATTACACCAGTATGAGTGCGCAACCAGTGTACAACCTTTACATCCGACCTACCAAGTAGATTATGTATTGTTATATATTTTTTAATAAAACAGTTAATATTTAAAACTGTCTATTATTTTATTAATGGTTTGTGGTGGCATTTACATCGCCACATGCGAACTACGCATCACACTGACGTCACGAAAAATCCTGCATCGAGCTATCAGAGTTTACCGCGCGACTAGCATATATACAACGTCCCGATATCAATCGTCGGAGGATCCTCCCTTTTCTATGGAGGATGAGTGAATTTTACACCCTGTTCCTCATTCCTCTATACTGGTGACACTGAGTATGAACGTCAGCGCAGCCTTCGTGCAACTATTTCAGCATCAATATTATTTAAAATCAAGGAATTCTTTAAATTTAAAAATTAAACTTTTTGTAAAGAGCCTTTCTACTGGTAAATTAATCATCATTCTCCTGCCCTTATCCCAATCTATTTGGGGTCGGCGCAACATGTCCTTTTTCCATACTTCTCTTTTAATCGTCATCTCGGTAGTCACCCCCTTTCTAGCCATGTCATCTTTCACACAATCCATCCATCATTTCTTTGGTCTTCCCCTACTCTTATAGCCATCGACATTCATACTCAAAATTTTCTTCACGACATTTTCTTCACTCCCCCGCATCACATGCCTATACCATGACAACCGATTTCCGCACAACTTTTCAGTCACCGGTGCCACTTTCAGACTTCCTCTTATGTAATCATTTCTTATTCTTTCCATTCGTGTAACACCACACATCCCTCTTAGCATTCTCATCTCAGCTGCATGCAATTTCTTTTCATTCATCCTTTTTGTGGCCCAACATTCTGATACATACAAGACAGCAGGTCTAACCATCTACTGGTAAATTAATATTATTACTAAATATAGAACACACAAGAGTATGCCTCTGTGGAACTGCGAAAACCACTAGACATGTTGTTATAATTTATTATTGACGTGTGATTGCCTGCACAATATCACAGTAATCATAATAATCAGCCTATAATGTTCCCACTGCTGGGACACAAGCCTCCTCTCTTCGAGAAGGAGTGGGCTGTAATCCACCACGCATACGGGTTGGTAGATGTTACATGTCTTCGTATTTTTGGTTCTAGAACATGCTGGTTTCCTCACGATATTTTCCTTCTCCGTTTTGAGAGCAGTGGTAATGAAATTATTTACACAAAGTAAAGCGCCTGTCTGGGTTCAAACCCACGACCTACAACACGTAAGTCGGGACCACCACTGCTCCCTACTCACAACACAGTAATACATCATTATTATTAAAGTAAAAAGTATAAAAGTATTTATTTCTCAGTATATGGTACATTTAGATCTTACAATATACATTGTATCACACATACTACCATTGCTGGTGTAGAAATGTTAAATAATAAGGTAGGCATGCAAATCAGAACAAGGAGCACTATAAGAATATTTGGTACCTATTTTAAGTAAAAAATACATCAAAATATTAATAGGTAAATCTAAAATATAAATCATAATATCGAAAATATGAATCATAATGTCAAAGAATAAATCATAATGTTAAAGTACAAATTACAATGTCCAAGAATTATTATTATTTATTATAATTATTAATATTTGAGAATTATTGGCATTATTATGATCTTAATTACAATATCAAAAAGTATGATTTAAAAATTCATTGACGGAATAAAAACACCATGTCTAAGAGCCAAGATTAGATTTATTATTTATTAGATTATTGCCACATCTCCCTCCATTCCACACTCCACGTTCTTTACTTTCTGGAGCGTTCCGCAACTCTTTGTAGTCATCCGTTTGATATTATAAACGTTTTAGTCTGAATGTGGACATGTTTTAATCTGAGTGGAAATTGGGCGACTTTAGGCTGTTTTGGAGTTTCGTCTGTTTTGTGAATTGTCCTTGTAGCGACAGTGGTTTGTAGCTTTGATTTAAACTCTGTTTAATTTTGGGAGGGTTTTGATATATTTTTAATGTAAGCAGTTTTTTGGGAGTTTATTTAATTAGCAATACTTTGGTTTGCAAGAAAGACACGAGTTTATAATTTTTAACCGACTTCAAAAAGGAGGAGGTTATCAATTCGTCGGAACCTTTTTATTTTTATTTTTTTTTATGTATGTTCCCCGATTACTCAAAGATGGCTGGACCGATTTGGATTGTTTTTATTTTGTTCGAGAGGGTATACATCACAGTTGGTCCCATATAAAATTGATTAACTTTGCTTGGGTAGTTTTTGAGTTAGCTTCAATAATACGTTTTTTTTCCCCACTTTTATATGGATGATGTTCTAGTTTGTTTTGCAGGTAGTGGTATTAGAATTTGTGTGGGGTAGGTTCCACAACTAAAAAGTGAAAAATAAAAAGTTTTTTACAAAAAAAATACAACCGACTTCCAAAAACAACTACAAAGTGAAAAATAACTTTAATTTCGGAAGTCGGTGGCAAAAAACGAAAATACATTTAACTAGACACCGACTTCCAAAATTAAAGTTATTTTTCACTTCGTAGTTGTTTTTGGAAGTCGGTTGTATTTTTTTTGTAAAAAAGTTTTTTAGTTTAAATGGGTGAATTGCTTATTTGCAACGTTGAAGGTCTGCAAAATTGCTTGTGATTAATTAATTAATTTATTTAGGATCTCCAACAAAAGATTTACACTATACATGCAACATAAATAAAGGGTCACATCAGGTACTAAGCAGATGTACTCCTTCACTTATAGGAGACCACAGCATACACAATAATGTTAACAAATATGCTAACAAAGATAAAATATTAATAACTAGCTTTTGCCAGCGACTTCGCCCACGTGGATGTCGGAAAATATCCCACGGGAACGTACTACTGAGAATTCCTTCCTTATTCCTTGTATATATTATAAAGGGAACCTAGGGTTTGGGCTGGGCGTTGATGAGTCAGTCAATTAGACAGTCTCTTTTTATTTATATATAAGTAAAAATTAAAAAAGTTAATAACTTTTTAAAGTACCTACATAAAAAAAAAGGAAATATAACATATAAATACTTAATAAGATAATATTTAAATAGATATCTGATCTTTATTTTCCATGAATATTTACAAAATTTAAAATCTAACAATCTTAAAAAGGGTTCTTGATTCGTAACGTTGATGATGTCAGATGTCATTTTTTTTTTTTTTTTCGTGTTCGATTTTTGCTGAGAGCAGTTGTGTTACATGTGATCGCGCGCGTACCACAGTGTAAAAGTGCTTACGCATCAAAATAAAGCCGTCCAGTCGGATGCACCGCAATGACCTAGTTATTGCGTAATGCTGACGGCTGTCAGCGAATGTTATTGTTAAGGCGAAGTTAATACTCGCATAACTTCTACAATGGGTTCGGAAAGGACAACACTGAACACTATTAGCATAAACTTAAAAACAGAAACTGAACATTTGTTGTACAAGTATCTTTGCCAAGAACAAAAACAGCGTGAAGAGCTGCAAAAAAACTTAAATGACTTAACAGGTCAAATAGAATATCTCCAGCAAAAGCTGAAACTTCAAGCGGAAAACGCACCGAAATCAGCTACTACAACCGCCACTGAGACTTCTCCCCCGCGTGTTGAATATACCACGGACGAAGAAGAACTAGCTCGAGAAACAGGATGGATACGGCAAAAAAGCAGGAAGAAAAGAAGATTGAACACCTCACCCGCCGAAGCCACTCCGAATGAAGATGAAAGTGAAGAGAATAAAGGTAAGGAAGAAACCATTAAAATTCCTTTGCCACCACCTATTGTAGTAGATGGTATCCATGACTACCAGAAATTCTATGATTTTCTATCTGAGAGCCAATCAGCTGACGCGTTCAGCATCAAAATGATGAACGGCGATACTGTCAAAGTAAATGCCAAAAACGAAGATTCATACAGGGCAATAACAAAGGCCCTCTCACTCAACAATTGTCTTTGGCACTCGTATGAGAACAAGCAAGAGATACCAATTAGAGTAATGGCAAAAAAATTGCATTTTACATGCATTCCGGAGAGAATTGTTGAAGACTTGCGTGGCAAAGGCTACAAGATATTAGAAGCAGTCAACAAATTGAGTTGGAAAACCAAAAAACCACTCAATATGTTCATGCTAACATTTTCAAATGATGAAGAAACTAGCAAAATATATACCATCAAAACTGTGTTGGGATGTAATGTGGAAATACAACCGCTAAAATCCACAAAACTGGTACCTCAGTGTAAAAGATGCCAGGCGTACGGCCATACGCAAAAGTACTGCTCCAAAGAACCGAGGTGCGTAAAGTGCACAGGCAAGCATCTCACTAAGGATTGCAGAAAATCAAAAGAAGAAAAGCCAAAGTGTGTCCACTGTGGAGCTCCACATCCGGCTAACTACAGGGGATGTGTCGTAGCTAAAGAAATCCAGCAGATTCGAAACAAAAAATCGAAAGGCAATAATACAACCTCTCAACAAAATACTCCTACTGGAAGAGTTGAAAGCACCAGCCAGTATAAAAGAAGTCAAAGCACAATAAAAACTATAGCTAAAAACGTCTCATACGCCCAAGTAGCTAAAAGAGCCATAGCGAAGGAGCCTTTGGCTGATATGGACAGTGACAAAAAGTTGAATGAAATCTTAAAGTTAATGTCATCATTTGACGAGAGATTGAAAAAAATTGAAAATAGCAATAAAGCTGCTACTTCTAAGCCAAAAAAATGAATACTACACTGAAACTTATGGCGTGGAACTCAAATGGGTTACAAAAACATCAGAATGAGTTACAAATAGTATTCGACATAGAAAAAATTGATGTGTGCCTGATATCAGAAACTCACTTCATAAAGCAATCTCACATTAAGTTTAAAGGGTACAAAGTATACCATGCACTTCACCCAGACAATTCTGCAAGAGGCGGTAGTGCCATTATTGTAAAAGAAAACCTTCAGCACTATGAAGAGTTTAAATACGAAGAGAAAGAGATCCAAGCAGTCGCGATTTGTCTACAAACCAAAAAATATCCTGTTACAGTATCTGCCATCTACTGTCCACCACGGTATACGATAAAAAAAGACCACTTTATGAGCTTTCTAACTCGCCTTGGAAGTAGATTTATCTTAGGAGGCGACTTCAATGCTAAGAATACGTATTGGGGCTCCAGACTAACAACTACCAAAGGCAAAGAACTACTGAGTGCCATAAGAGAGCTGAAATGTGATGTCATGTCAACTGGAAAGCCCACCTATTGGCCAACAGATTCAAATAAAATTCCGGACTTAATAGATTTTTTCGTTACCAAGGATTTATCAACTGGTTATATAAAATTGGAACAAAGCTATGACATGAACTCGGATCACTCCGCAATCTATTTAGAAATTAGCGAGTCCATTTTGTTTAAAGAAAATAGTCCCACTCTTGTCAATAAGTGTACAGACTGGGAGGGCTTCAAGACCAGGCTGAATGATCAAATAGACCTTAAGGTCCCACTAAAAACACCCGAACACCTAAACGTTGAAGTAGAGAATTTCATAATGCACATTCAGCAAGCAGCGTGGGAAAATACACCTGACTTCAATAAGAGTACGAAGGGAAATACGTACCCCTTCAGAATCAAGAAGCTCATTATGGAAAAAAGAAGGCAGAGAAAAACGTGGCATCAATCTAGGTGCCCTGATGACAAACGAAAGTTAAATAACCTGACAAAAAAAGTAAGAAGACTAATCCAGAACTTTAAAGTTGACTCAACCAATACCTATCTCCAGAATCTAAGTAATGACCTAAATACTGATTACTCCCTCTGGAAGGCTACTAAGTACCTAAAAAGACCGGTTACCCAAATCCCACCAATTAAGTGTGAAAACGGGCAATGGGCAATAAGTAATGAGCAAAAAGCTAAGAGGTTTGCAGAGCATCTAGAAAATATATTTCAACCAAACGACGAGGAAATCATTGAAGATCTCACTTTGCCTAATATGCGGACATCAGAAAATGAAGTTACCATAAAACTAGTAACACCGAGAGAAGTCGCACGAGAAATAAAACATAATATAAATACACGAAAATCACCAGGTTACGATCTAATAACAGGAGAAGTACTTCATAACCTCCCTAGAAAGGGTCTGGTTAAGTTAACGACCCTTATCAATGCTGCACTAAGGTTAAAATATGTACCAGACTTATGGAAGGTGGCTGAAGTAATAATGATAGCTAAGCCAGGGAAACCGGCTCACGAAGCATCATCATACAGGCCCATTTCCTTACTACCAATCATGTCCAAACTATTTGAAAAGCTGTTACTCAAACGACTTAAACCAATAATAGATAGTAAAAACATAATACCAGAGCACCAATTTGGATTTCGAGAAAAACACTCTACCATCGATCAAGTGCATAGGATCACAGACGTAATAGAAAACGCCCTCGAAGACAAGAAAGTTTGTGCTACTGTATTCCTAGACGTGGCGCAAGCGTTTGACAAAGTATGGCATGAAGGCCTTATACATAAATTGAAGAGCCTGTTACCGAAGCAGTTTGCAGATATATTAGAATCATACATTTTGAACAGAGTCTTTAGAATAAGGCAAGAAGACGCCTACTCAGAACTGAAACAAATTAACGCTGGCGTACCGCAAGGAAGTGTGTTAAGACCGGTCCTGTACCTTCTATACACTTGCGATATTCCTGAATTAGAGCAAAACACGATTGGGACCTTTGCTGATGATACAGCCATAATGGCTGTAGGAAACAGCCACGAAGAAGCAGTAGAAAAGGTTCAAATGGCTGTAAATCAAGTTTATGACTGGACCAAAAAATGGAGGATTAAACTGAATGAATCCAAATCTGTTCACATAGACTTTTCCAACAGAAAACACCAGTATTCTCCAGTTTACATTGACAATAAACTAGTCCCATACGAGAATACAGCCAAGTATCTCGGCATGACCCTTGACGCAAAGTTACGCTGGAAAGCCCACGTCAAGAAGAAAAAAGATGAACTCGACCACCGATTCAAAAGAATGTATTGGCTGCTTGGAAGAAACTCCATGCTGTCCGTGCAAAATAAATTGTTGCTATACAGACAAGTCCTGATGCCAGTTTGGACTTATGGTATCCAGCTGTGGGGCTGCACCAAACAGACCAATATATTAATTATACAACGATTCCAGAATAAAGTGCTAAGGGAAATTGTAAATGCACCTTGGTACATACGAAATGATGACCTACATCGGGACATAAAAGTTGAGTTCATCGAAAAAGTGATCCAGAAATTTGCAGAAGCTCACGAAAAGAGACTTCATCAGCATGTGAACGTCGAGGCAATCCAGCTGCTCGACCACACAAACATAGTGAGAAGACTAAAAAGAACAAAACCGTTCGAGTTAGTGTTTAGTGTTAGTAAATAGTGTAAAGTACAAATGTGCCAAACAAACACAAGAACGAAGTGTATTCGCCTTAATAGAGACAATAAGAAAAGTGTTATTGGACACATTCTTAATAAAAACAATTTAATAGTTTAGGTTATAATTTAATTACTTATTAGCCTATTTATAAGGCTAGATTGTAATACGATTAGGGTCCATCCTGTTGATGAGCCCTAGAACAAGAAAAAAAAAAAAAAAAAAAACATGTCATTTTCAAGATTATTTAATTTTATTCAAATAATATGAGATGCGAATAAATAAAAATAATAAATAAAACGGCCATTTATGCGACATATTTTGATACTCGCAAATAAATCAAAACCCATACTACCAAACCCAAACCCATACTTCCCGTTGACCTAGAATCATGAAATTTGGCAAGAAGCAAGGTCTCACAGCACAAGTATAGGAAAAAGGTCCGAAAAGTGTTAATTGGTAAATTTATCGCTTCAAATAAACTTTTTTTGGGATTTCAATTTTTTCAACTACAATCCAAGGCAACGGTTGCGAAGGCTGCGCCCTGCTTGCGCGGCGCCCCGGGCCCCGAACGCGACTGCGCCGCAGTCGTCAACAAAATGACAGTTTGTGGACAGTTTCATAAGTGACATTTTGTTAATAGTAAAAATAGTATTTTTAGTTTATTTAGTTTTTGTGCGAGTGCGTGTATATAGTTTATTTTTATGTTTTTTTAGGTAAGTTTAAGTGTTTTATATGTTCAATGCCGGCTGTAGCGACGCCGGAAATAGTGCCACTCAACCTGCCACATCGCTTGATGTCCAGCTAGTGAGATGTCCACATTGCTCACAGGCACGCTTTTTTAAAGGTGAACGGGGGCTAAAGATACACTATGGCAAGATCCATAAATCTCATAGCGTACCATTGTGCCCCCCAGCCACATCCTTAACATCAACACCTTTTGAACAAACACTGTGGAAAAAGCTAGCAAAATTAAAAAATTCTACTCCAGTGTTAAAGAGAGTTCCTCGGGGCGCGAGACGGTCGGTCGACGGGCACTGAATTTGGCGCAATGTCTTCGTCTTGCGACCCAGGAGAACTCACAAAGTGCCTGGGAGCAACTACTTACCTTCCCATATAGGATTCTGCATGTTCAAAAAAATTTGGTAACTAAAAAAACTTTAACAAACCAAATTAAAGAAAATTGTAACAATTCGACCCTAACAAAAAAGTTTGTGTTCACATGTGGAATCCAAATTAGGTGAAGGTGACATCAGGGGAGCAGCCAGAATACTGTTCAGCAGCGATGTGGTGGCGCCTTACTCTCCAGAAACGTTTACAGCTCTAGAGAGTAAACACCCAGCGCCTGCGGATGGTCTCACCTTTCCCGACCCCCCCCCCCCCCCCCCCCCCACCCTATAGACCTAAATTCAACCTTCCTAAACGTTTCGGCTCCCCAGTTAATGGCAGCCGTGAGCTCCTTTCGAAGTGGTTCCGCCGGTGGACTCGACGGCCTGACTCCACAACATCTAAAGGATCTATTGAGTTCAGGCGCCGGGGAAGCTGGTGAGTCGCTTTTGAAGGAGCTTGCGGCACTGGTTAACCTCATTCTTACAGGCGGTGTGAACGAGGCCGTCATCGATGTCCTATACGGAGCCAATTTATGTGCCCTGCGTAAGAAGGATGGCGGCATTCGTCCCATCGCCGTTGGGTGCACTTACAGGCGTACGGCAGCCAAAATATGCAGTAAGCTGTATGGTGAGTCACCTACAGCAAAATTTCAGCCCCTGCAGCTTGGTTTTGGCTCTAAAGGGGGTTGTGAGGCTGCCGTACATGCCCTTTCCACCTTTCTGAACTCCAACAAAGGTGAGGTCATTCTCAAGGTTGACGTTAAGAATGCCTTTAACTCTGTCAATAGGGACACTTTGCTGGCTGTCAAAAAGGAACTACCCGAAATTTATGGTTTTATGTGGCAATGTTACAGGTACCCTTCTAAATTATTATACAAGGACATGGTTTTGGAATCTGCAGTTGGATGCCAACAAGGTGACCCTCTCGGGCCAGTCATTTTCAGCTTAGCTATTCATCCAATTATCCAGAAACTAAATTCAAAATTTAACGTGTGGTATTTAGATGACGGAACGCTAGATGGTGATGTAGACACGGTTTTGAAAGACTTACAACTCCTCAAACAGCAATTTAAATCTATTGGCCTGGACCTTAACTCATCAAAGTGTGAAGTTTACCTTTCTGACATTACCGACAGACAATTGACCCTAGAGAAATTTAATGCAATAGCCCCACAAATCAAAATTTTAGAAAAAAGTTCACTACACCTCCTAGGTTCCCCAATTTTTGAAGACAGCTTTTCTCCTTTCATTGACGAAAAAATAAAAAAATTCAACGACATTTCGGACAGACTCTCCAAAATTAATTTACATTCGGCATTCACCCTGATAAGATTTACAAGTCCGTGATAAGGCCTGTCGTACTTTATGGATCGGAATGCTGGGCAGTGAAGAAGACGGATGAAAAAAAATTGCATGCAGCGGAGATGAGAATGTTGAGATGGATGTGTGGAGTGACGAGAATGGATAAAGTGAGAAATGAGTATATAAGAGGAAGTTTGAAAGTGGCGCCAGTGACAGAAAAGTTGAAAGGAAATCGTTTGTCTTGGTATGGGCATGTAATGAGGAGAGACGAAACGCATGTGACTAAAAGAGTTATGAATATACATGTTGATGGATGGAGAGGCAGAGGAAGGCCAAAGAAAAGATGGATGGATTGTGTGAAGAATGATATGAAAGAGAAGGGAGTGAATGATAGCGTGACGGTTGACAGGGGAGAATGGAAGAAGAAAACGTGTTGCGCCGACCCCAAGTAATATGGGATAAGGGCAGGAAGATGATGATTCACCCTGATAAGATACTGTTGTTTTGGCCCAAATTTTATATACTCTCTACGTTCTTCCCCTTTATGGAAGCACCCACACCTCTTGGACAAAATTGACCAAATTATTCGTAGCACGTTAACATCCATTTTAAATGTGGCCATGGACGACCGAGCGTGGTTGCAAGCCACAGTACCTATCCGTTTTGGTGGTCTCGGCGTCCGCAAAATTACCAGTATTAGCTTACCGGCGTTCCTGTCCTCTGTCCACAGCACTGAAAAGTTGACCGAGAAAATTTTAGCCCCCTCTCTGGTTTACTCTGAAGTGCCGTGCTTGACCGACGCTGTGAACGCCTGGAATGTGGCTTGCCCGGATACAGTTCGGCCCGTGAACCCATCTTCCCAAAGGCAGTGGGATGAGCCGCTCTGCAGGTTGGTACGGAATAGTCTTATTAATACGTCCACCAATACTGCTGAGCGTGCCCGCCTGCTGGCTGTAGGTGAGTGGGAGTCGGGCCTCTGGCTTCAGGCACTACCGTCACCCAACATAGGAACTATGCTGGGTGACACCACCTTCCGGCTCGCTACCTGTCTACGTCTGGGCGCTCCTTGCGTGACTCCGCATCGCTGCCGATGCGGCGTAGATGTCGACTGCCTCGGAAATCATGGCCTATCCTGCAGTAAGAGCGCAGGCCGGATAGCACGGCACGCCAGCATTAATGACATCATCCGTCGAGCTCTTGTCACCGCCGGGGTGCCAGCTGTTTTAGAACCCATTGGCTTGGCACGCGACGATGAGAAGAGACCAGACGGAATGACCATAATGCCTTGGAAGGTAGGTAGGCCTTTGGTGTGGGATGCAACGTGTATTGACACCCTTGCGCCATCCCATCTTCCTAGCACGGTGGGCTGTGCTGGGGCGGCTGCTGCAGGTGCGGAAAACCTCAAATGGCGCAAATACTCTAATCTTATTGGGACTTATATGTTTGAGCCGTTTGGGGTTGAAACACTAGGGCCATAGGGTCCGAGTGCCCTTTTAGTTTTTCGGGACATCGCCAAGCGGTTGGTCGACTCTACACGTGACCAAAGGGCTGGCCTATTTTTTGGCCAAAGAATTAGCATTGCCATACAACGTGGCAATGCTGCCAGCCTTTTGGGCACTTTTCCTGTCGACAGCGATGCGGACGAATTTTTTGATGCCCTATGATTATTTCCCCTCCTTTTTATATACTTGTACATATTTTTTATAGTTATCTTGTTTAAAAAATGCTCATAGGTGGTTCGAATAAAAATATTGAATTCATGATTACTCACTTGGAATCAATATTTTAATTCAAACCAAACATTACTTTCCCATAAAAAAAACCGTAGCAGATCAGCTACGAAAGCGTAGCAAAGTCTGCTACGCCGTAGCAACTACGTAGTCCTTCATTCCCAGGGACGTACTATGACGTGAAAAATATCATGGATCCATCATAGTTCCGTTGAGAAAAAAGGATGGTGCAGTAGGTCGTATATAGCTCCGTCTCTCTCTCATACTGGAACCATGATGAATCCAAGATCTTTTTTCACGTCATAATACGGCCCCTGACTACCTTCATAGGTTCTTAAAACTGTTATAACCCTTCTTAAACTCAACCAAAGGGGTTAAATGGAGAATCAAGGGTGTGTGACGTTATCCCTTATCTATATCTTATCTAATGTATGTGTTGTCAGCCCCTCATGAACTTACGACATGCTTTGATAATGACAGTTTAAGATGACGGTCTCATTGTAACATACAATATACGTGTCGAGGCATTTAAGGGTTAAGTGTGCCTTCAGTGAAGTGGTTGACCTTTAGGGGGTTAAGGTGAAAAGGTTTTGTGATTTAAAATCACAAAACCTTTTGTGTTTATGTGGAAAAATGTTTTTTAATGGTTTTGCATTTTGGCGAATTGTTTCAGGTATCTTTAGACCTTTTTTGTATTTGCAAACAGTATTTTTGTTGCTTATCAATATCCTATTTCAAGCAGTTGACTTACTTGTATCTGACATACTAGCTTCGAGCCGCGACTTCGTCCGCGTGAAATTTTTTGCTCCCCGAACCATCGTGTCGCATCGCATCGCCCGCCCACGCTTTTGCTTCATTTTCGCTTAACGATCTTTCTGATTTTTTTATCTTTTTGCTCAGCTCCTACCGGTCCTAGCGTGATGATAATAGCCTTATATCCTCCTCAAAAATTGGGACATCAATTGCAAAAAGAATTTTTCAAATCCGACTGGTAGTTCCAGAGATTAGCGCGTTCAAACAAAAATAGAAACTGTACAGCTTTAAATAGACAAGTACTTTGCAGGGAGCATTTATTTTCATAAAGAGAAGAAACGACCATTCATCACCACTCTTAGTCACTCACACGTTCACGAATTGTGACATGATGGTCTAGCCAAAGTGACATCCTACCAGCAATAACGATGAAGGCAATGTCAACAAATTAAAAGTTAAATTTAAAACTTAAAAACCCCTGACACAAATTTACCATCTTTTTTTTTTGCTACTCTATCATCAGACCCTGATTGCCATCTATCTATAACCTATTCATTGAGACCATTCCACCACTCCGATCCGATCCTGTTGAAAACCTGAACAAAAGACGCAAACACACAGTCTGTAAATCAAGGTCCTTCAAAACCAGCTTCAGCCGTAGATTCTTTTGTTTCCTAGGAGATTACCTTTACAACAAAGTCAATAAAGCCATTTCCATCTACTCCTTATCCTTATTCAATTGTAAAAATAAAGTCCGAAATTGGCTTCAATCTCACGATTATGAAGCCACAGAGAGACTCTTAGAAGTCATCTCATAAAATGCAGTTCGACATGTCTTACATTTTACTATTTTAGGAGACCAGTTTTAAATATCCCATACTCACTACACACCCACACACCCTCACATGCATCCACACACACCCTCTCTCACACACACACCCCCACACCAATACACCCTGCTAATGCTGTTTAATTAATTATTTGTTATTCCTTATCTTAAATTGTATTTATCTCAACATTTTCATGAACTGTGACTTGTCCGTGTAGTTTGGAGGCCTGGAGACCTGTAACACAGGTATTAGTACAGGCTCCAGTCTCCACAACATCAATGTATTTTTGTATACACAAATTATGTATTTTGTAGTAAGTTTCATTATGTGGTGGAGAAAATAAACGTTTTTATTATTATTATTATTATTTATTACTCTGCTGTAAGTTGGTGAGGAAGTTGGGTATCCTGCAAATTCCAGATGATGCTGCAGCATCAGTTCAAGGTTTATGTTATTTTAATAACAGTGAAGTAACAGAATACCAAATTTCGACTCAATCAGACCTGTGGATGATGCTCACATCGATTCATCAAAAGAGCTGATAATATTCAAACAGCTGAATAGATTTTCATGAATCATAGCTAAAAACACTCTCGATCAAGTTACCTTTCAAACAAAACAAAAAAAAAACTAAATTGAATCAGTCATTTGGGAGCTACGATGCCACAGACAGATACACACATACGCAGATACACACGTTAAACTTTTTGTCACCCCTCTGTTTCCGTCGGGGGTTAAAAATGTATTGGATTAACTTAACTTGAAGTCGGTGTACAGCGACTGCCACGTGCTCTCTGGTTAAAACTTTGACAGTAATTGCAGGCAACTTGATACTAATGCCTTGATCACACGTACCGAGTAGATGGCGAGACGTTGCTCTTGGCCGAGAGCTCGGTACGTGTAAACACATCACTGAGAGCTCGACTGAGTTCATTACATAACTGTATACATCAGTTCTTATTTTAAACGTAAAGTTTTCAGGCTCAACAGTCTATCCGTGTCGGATATATGCAATAGCTTACAAGGCAAATAAATTACAAAACAAGTTACAAATAAATAAGTTACAAACGTTATTTTTTCTGAAAAAACTCATGCAGATTATAAAATACGTTATCAATTAAAAAAAAGACGTAGTGGACGTAAAGGACGAGATAGTCCCTCGGACTCTGTTCTATTTACTGACTCACTTGTCCACTCGGCACATGCACTCGGTGCGTACTCGCCAATCGGTACACTCACGAGACGCTCGCAGCACGCTACCGTTTCACGCGATTTTTGTGATTGTATTTTCATCAAGTTCTTGTGCTTACAAACAATGGCATAGTACTAAGATTGCAATGGGTTCCATCTCATATAGGTTTGAGAGGTAATGAAGAGGCTGATAGACTAGCAAAATTAGCGGTTTTTCAAGGTCAAGAAGTTCATATAGTACCTAATTATCTAGAACAATTAAGTAAATGCAAAACTGTTTGCTATGATAAATTTAAAGAGTACTTTGACGAACGAAGTAGGGAAAAAGGTATCTGGTATAAAACTATACAATATCAGCCTCCTCGAATACCATGGTTTGCTATCACAGAAATGAGTAGGTATCATATTGTTCTGCTTCATAGATTACGCTCTGGTCACTACCCATCCCGCAAGTTTGGTTGTTTGATGAATAAAGTTAATTCGCCCAATTGTGAAACATGCGGAATGGTTGAAGATGTTCACCATATACTTATGGAGTGTACTAACACAAAGAAGGAAAGAGAGACACTGTTGAGTATGGTTAAAGTACATAAATATGATATTGGTCCATACGTAAAAGTTTTAGCGCAACCTTCGCCTGAGATAGCAGACCTACTTACATTTTTTTTTAGGAATTAATATATTTTTGTATTTGTAGTTTAGAATAGTTTAAGTTATGATGAGGCTGACTTGCCACTGTGGATAAAAGCCTCTTATAAAAATTAAGAATAAAAAAAAAAAGAAAAAGTTCTTGTGTTCTTGTTTGCTAAGAAATACGTGTAAACATCTACTCGTCCTCTCTCGGCCTAGTATAATTTTGCTGTCTCGCCCATCTGCTCCGTACGTGTGATCATGGCATAAATAAGTGCTATTGTTATTCGTTAAGGCTTTTTTAATGCACGCAAACATAATAAAAATCACTACTATAACTGCGCCTATAAAAATCTAGTCACAAAAACCCATATTACTTTTTCCACGAAATCAGCATAAAAATTAAAAGCTGAAGCCACATTTTAGTCATTTCAAATGTAATAAAAAAAATATCATAACGCGTCCAACCACTCGCGTCGCTCACAATAATAAAAATTATAAAATGGCTGTTCTCATATTTAATACTACGCCCACCGTTTCTCAGATTTATGAATTTTAATTTTCTTTCATCCACTGCGAAGTATTATCTTTCAGGGCGTACATTATTCTCTAAGAAATACCACTGATTACGTGGCTGTAGATACGACGGCGATGGTTTGATTTATTACGATATAAAATTAAATTAAAGTAAGGGCTCTTCGCAATACTCTGTAGAAGAATTTATTATTGATACCTGAGATACAGGTTTATCCTAGTTCAGGTTGATCTTATTATTATTATATACCTACCACTTTAGTAATAAAATAATATTAATAAGGCTTAATATTAATAAAAAAAAGAAAATAAGGAGGAGGTTCCTCTCTCTAGAGCCCTGACAACCGGTAGCTTGGACCCTGTTCCCGATATCGGTGGGCTACTATTTTTATATTTATAAATGTTTTTTTTTTATTTTATGTTTTTATAAAAATATTAAAACATGTAAATGATATGTATATAAATGAAGTAAAGGAGAAAAATAAATAAAAATTATTAGTTGTGAAAATTGCTCGTTTTGTTAATGCATAATATAATTAGCACAGTGAGTAAGAATTTAATAAAGGTATTCTGTATACATAGGTTAGGTTACAGAGGGTGGGATGTGCTAACCTAACCTATTTATAAGTGTTCAAACTTATTTTAATTTTTAAAAAATTATTTTCAATTATTTAATAAATGCATTAATTGATCGCGTCATGACTGACATATTTTTAAGATATTAATGTAATACCTACTAACAAAATATGGACATAAATTGGTCTGAATTAAATACATTTTAATTTTAATTAATTAAATTAAAGCTCTGGTCAAATTGCCGAATGACGCGTGGGATTCGGGACGCGACTGCGTGCGACTATTGCTTTAATGATTAGGAAGACACTCCACTATTCGCGACAGATTGAACACCTTCATACGGTAGTTGACACATTCAGCGCGAGTGCATTTCCCTCATGTCGTGCGTTTAGGCCTCAGTGTTGCCAGAGCTTCATTCTTGTAAACAGCAGAGGCGTTTACTTTTACAGAAATTAGACATCAAAATTGCTCTACTTATCGATTACTAGCTTTTGCCCGCGGCTTCGCCCGCGTGGGTGTTGGAAAATATCCCACGGGAACCTACTACCGCGAAATCCATCCTTATTCCTTGTCTACATTATAAAGGGAACCTCTGTGCAAAATTTCAGCTTTCTAGGTCCAATGGTTTGGGCTGGGCGTTGATGAGTCAGTCAATCAGGACTTCTCTTTTTATTTATATAGATTTCATGATAAAATAAATAATTCTTCAATACGTTTTCTAAGCCAACTTAACCACACATACTCTTTTCACCTGACCAAAACCAAACAAAATCTTCAAAATACCCTCCAAAAAAGGTCTCACATAACCTACTCCTTATCAAGCACCCGTCATATCTATTCCGACTATCAAATAATCTTTGCCAGCAGGTAAGCAGCCATCGTATTAGGAGGCACAGGCTTAGGGTGGCCCTTTATCATACCTACAACAATGGCTCCTGTAAAATGAAATACGGAATCACAGCAGATAAGTTAGCAGAATTGTTTCCCTCCAAAACTGGCTGGATGTGAAATCAAATTATTACTTTTTTTGGTAATATCGTGTTGTGGGTAGAATTATGTGTTTTTATTTTGGTGGGAAAGTTGTAATGGGTTTTTGAATGATGTTTTTTAGGGTGATTAAGTTTGTGTGAGATGTATGGATTTGTATGAATGTATATGTTGATTGGATCCAAGTATCTATTAAAATATAGAAGATACAACATATACAGACAACATAATTATTTAAGAGGGTACCGACCGCGTAGTGGCGCGCGCCCTCACCGTTTGTTTGGTTATTTCTTTTATTTTAGAATGAAAATGCAGAAAATAAGCCGAAATAATTGTGCTCCACAATACTTTTTAGTTAAAAAGTGGCCACCATTTTCCGTTTAAACGATTATAATAAAACTAAACAATATAAAGTTACTATTAGTAATAATAATAACGTATAGTAGTGTGGGTATTTTCTGCATTTTTATTCTAAAATAAAAGAAATAACCAAACAAACGATGAGGGCGCCACTGCGCGCTCGGTAGCCTCTTAATTTTAGTTCAATAGGTTATTATTTTGATGGGTATTTCAATGGAGCCCCATAGATAGTCTACATAAGTAGTTTTAACAAAAGAAGATATCCACTTTAGTTAACTTTATTTTGGAACTTTGCTGCTACGTAGATATTGGTGTTTTTTTTTCCAACCTGTATTATCCTACTGCTGGGAAAAGGTCTCCCCCATAGCTTTCCACTCTTCCCTATGTGTTGCCTTATCCGGCCAATCCCTCATAAACGCCTGTAAGTCATCACGCCAGCGTTTACTCGGCCTCCCCGGCGACGACGTCCGCCTTCAGGGTCCCACTGCGTGACGACCCTAGCCCATCAGTCCCGATGCTTCCTACATACATGGCACGCCCAATCCCTCTTCAGCTTACCAGACTTGTTGCCCTCATCAGTGATTCCCGTTTTGAAGCATACCTTGGTGATACTTTAATTTTAGTTTTTTTTTTAGGCAACAGTCGCGCCCTCGCACCCCTAGCCGCCGCAGGAGACGCCCTGGGTGGCGGGAATCTATTGCCGATTCCCGGCCACCGTAGGCGCGGGCTTGCGGACGACGAGTAATGGGTAGCTCGCCGTCCGGTAAGAACCAGGCGCGGGTCGACGGCGCGTTGTGTTCCACGCGCGCCTCAAAGAGATGTCAGCAGTGACGGGGTCCAATAGGGCGGATGTCGCCGGGGTCGCGGGTAGTTCGAAAGAGATACCGTGGCCCTGGCACAGGCAACTGACGGAACACGGGTGGGTTTTAGTCAGTAAAAGTCTGACACGCCCTCCCGCTCCGCCCAGTGCGGGAGAAGTCATTTGATGATTTCCCATCCACAAAAAAAAAAAGGTTTATTCAACCTTTTATTTCAAACCTAACACCATCCTCAATCATTAACACACAAACATTTCTTCCAATTAATAATACAGCTCATTACCAACCCGTTTCTAATTAAACACCAGAAGAATACATGTAAGTAAATCAATTTAATGGCTCGTATTGCCTTCAGCAAACACTGGCTTTCAGGAATGCCCATGGTCAGGTATTAGGTGTATAGATTCCACTTATGTGGGTCCAAATGATCCTCTGTCAATAGGGTTCGTGATTAATTATATAGGAGCGGACCCCACGGACCCCGGCCTTGCGTGTGTTTAGTCACCGTGAAAGGGTTAATTTGGGTGACCATGATGTTATACGGAATTCTGAGGTGATTTTCTTTGGCTAGTTTAGGTGTGGTAGGGATGTTGTTTTGTCCCTTTTGTTCTGTTGTTTGTATTGCATTTGTATCTGTGGATATTATGGGTAGGTAGTTGTAGACTCAAATGTACGAAATATTTTTTATTTTAGATACGAAATGGGAGAATGAGACATATCCGGTTTCTGATGTTTTTAAACGAAATTTATCCATTCGATAGTGATTATAGATTCGAAATCGTGTTTTTGAACACTTCGTTAAGGAAGAATTTAGCTTAAAAGTCGAGTGAATTACTATCGAGGCTTTATCTGAGGACCTTAAAAACCGAGCATATAAGGACGGAATTCGCATAAATAGATAATTTTGTCGAATCAGAGTCTCTGGATAAACCGGTACTTTTGGATACTTTGAATATTAGTGAGATCTAGAGTAGATTGTTTTGCCAATCAAAACAGCTCGTAAGAGACTTGACAGTTAACTCAATGACCGTTCACTATAACTTGCCTTTTGCCGTCATGTTGTCGCCATTGCTTAACCTGACAAAAACAGCTTGAAAGCAATAGAAATAATATACATAAAACATGGTGTATAAAGTTGTTAAAGAAATTATAGAGCATACGAGTACATGGTGCAATGGTGCCAACATGGCGGTCAAGCAAGGTGCTGATCCATGCGTCATGTTCGTGAACGGGCGCCGTCAGTTGGGACTGGTCGTCTCTTAGCTGCCATGGCTTATTTTTAATTTTAATATTTAATTTAGTTGTTTTAGTTTTTATCTTTTTATTACGGACGCTTTTTAACGTGCACGTCTTTCTACATTGTTCTCACATGTATATTTTCAACATGAACGATGTAACCAATATTTTGTAAAAATATTATGATTTAAAAAAGTGTCCGTGGAGTTTCTTGCCCGTTCTTCTCCATAGGGATCTACTACGCTTTGGAATGGGCAACTAGCTTCATCTTTCTGACTGACCGACCCATTGACAATTCAAAAGTGCCTGTAATTGGTTTATTTGAAATAAATGATTTGAGTTTGAGTTTTTTGAAAAATAATTTTATTTATATATGTCCAAACATATTTATTTATTTATTTATTATTTAAATTAATTAAATGACCATCTGATTATGGTTACCCTACATCAAATTCTTAGAGGTCCAACGTTTGGGAATTCTGTCGGGACCTTTTGAGTAATAGTTTCAGTCGTAGACATAATACTGAAATTTATAATATTCTGTACGTTTTTCATTTTACCCTGAAAAACTTTTCTGGTATTTTTGTGACAGGTTTAATCTGGTTGATAGATTTACACAAGTCAAAAGTTGTGACATGCATGATTGATTTAACTGTGGGTTAGGTTGGGATCAAAATAATGTAAGGTTTGTAGAGAGTGTTAAGTTTAGAATAAAAAAAAAAACGTACTTTTTTATACATTTACTAAAGCAAAGCTTTTCGAAACTGACTGATACTAAATGAAGAATTCGCTACTAAATGAAATGCTTTACAAATAATAATGATCAATCATAATAGGGATGAGGACTAAACTTTTTATTGTCCGTCTTGTAGATTATTAAAAAATATTAAACACTGTAGGGTTGCAGGTTATGAAAATAAAGCCCCGTTGAACTTGATGATAATTTATTGGCAACTTTAACTTTAAATTATGTTACACGTTATAATAATTGATTTACCATGTGGCAACCCTAAGTGAAGGAATGAAAGGGACTGCGTGGCTATCACCCTTCAGACCTTCCCTAGCTGTCTAGTCCCTGAAGACTGCGGAGCTATTGAACAGGAACTAGGTTTACTTAGGAAACAGAGAAGGCTGCGTGGCTACCGAACTCTGAACCTCTAGCTAGTGAATGACGATTTGCTCTTTTTTTTTTTTTTTGGAATGGCATCTCGTAGTGTGACCATGAGAGGTCTCGACTACTTAACCAGACTTTCCTGTGGGTGCCTTTAAGCGAGCTCAAAAGTCTCCAGCCAGGGGCATAATATACTAACTAAACTTATAAACTAAACGACTGCGCACTAAGGGCACCCCCTGTGGGGTACGGACCTCGGCTTAGGGAGTCGTTGTCATTGACAATAGATAAACAAGGCAAAGCAGTTAGTTAGTTAATTATGAATGGCATCTCGCAGTTGACCACTGAGG
The DNA here is from genome assembly GCA_946251885.1 of Cosmia pyralina. Lineage (NCBI taxonomy): Eukaryota > Metazoa > Arthropoda > Insecta > Lepidoptera > Noctuidae > Cosmia > Cosmia pyralina. The sequence continues at coordinate 21,376,781 of OX276360.1, forward strand.
GTCGAGACTGCTTAACCGAGCGTTTCCTGTGGGTGCTTTAAGCGAACTTAAAGCCTCCGGCCAGGACAAGGCAAAGCAATAGGCAGCTCTGCTTATAAAGGCGGACAGTTGACATGTGTGTGTACAATATCTACACGTAGCCGTCTATAGTTGTTATCTTCGAGTCTATGTAGCCGCTCATCGTAGTGCTTTGCATAAATTACACTAGATGGCGCTGTACGTTTGTTACAACACGTATTTTTTCTTTTTTTACGTAATCAATAGATTACGACGATACAATGATTTAAAACGTGGCATGACGTCACTCCTCGCTAGATTTATACGTAGTTTGTTATAGTTATGATGTAACGAGCCCCCACTAACCAACTTTAAAGGGTTTATATGTCACTTTTAATTATTATGATAAAAATACGTGTCTAATATTATTATTTTTTTTGTTATCTGACTAACGGACTAAATATATTATTTATTTTACTCAGGCATCATCCCTATTATATATAATTTGTCAATCAACTCAGCCAATCGCAGTCCACTGCTGGACATACGCCTCTCCAAGGTTGCGCCACAACACCCTGTCCTCCGCCTTCCGCATCCAGTCTGCCCCAGCCACTTTCTTTAGGTCATCGGTCCATCTAGCTAGGGGGCGTCCCACACTACGCTTACCGATACATAATTTGTAATAGTATACAAAATGTTACTATAGAGTGTGGATAGCCAAAGTCAGTCTCATATGATGTGAGAGAAAGCAAATAAATAATGTTTTGCCCAACCAGAGAATCAAACATTGTACTTCACGTACACCACCGTTACTAATCAGACAACATTTACATAAAACCACATAGTACAAGTACAGAAGATTCACTCCGCAAAATCATTTAAATAAATAGCGACTCTTGCTACGACACAATAAAGTGCAATTCAGGTCGCACAACGTTAATTACCTTCAGTTATATTCACCTAGAAGTTGCCTCTCTTTCTAGCGCGTAACTCTTTACCTTCTGACTCGTTAGGGTTGTATTCTTTTAAGACGCGGGTGAGCCAGCGGGTGCGCGGCGCCCACACTGAATTAGCTCGACAAGTCGAGCCCGCCGCGTACTTGTAGTTTCATACCTAAAATGCGGAGTGCGCCTGGCCTAATAAAACAGAATGTTACCAAAACCCCGTTTTTCGTCGCCACCCGCAACATGCGAGGCGTTGAGTCAGTCAAGCGTGACCCGGCTGGCCAAAACTTAGTCATACTATTAATGTTAGATTGTTTTGCTCAAGGGCAGGTCCTGTGTTAATATTCTATTAATAATTACACTTCGATAATAATAGAGGCTTGTTCAATAATTGGACGTCAACTTGTAATATGGTAAAGTTAGGGAAAATAATTGCTTATCAAATTGACGACAGCCTTAAATTGTCCATAGATTATAAATCACAGCTGTCATTCTTTGACAGTTATAAGACTTGACTGCAACACGGCAAACTGACGTACCTAGTGTGAAAAATTTGTTAGATAATTAATATCCCTGACAAGTACATCCTAACTAATAAAATGCGAAAGTGAGTTTATTTGTTTGTTTGTTACGCTTTCACGCGAAAACAGCTGAACGGATTTGGATGAAATTTGACACATGGGTAGACCATGACCTGGAATAGGACACAGAATACTTTTTATTCCAGAAGTATGTTCCCGCGGGATAATTGTCGATCTCCACGAGGGCGGAGCCGCGGGAAAAAACTAGTAATGAAATAAATAGCAAGTGGACGAGTGTGTGTGTCATTAATTAAGGCGTCTCGTAGGATTATATTATTTTTGGAGTACAGTCATTAAGTAAAAATGGTCCTAGTTATGTCAAGTCTCTCTGTTAAAGGTTGGTGAAAGAAAGAAAAGAAATAAAGAATAATATTTATATAAACACAGTTCGTGAAACACAAAATAATTAACCAAGCTGATAAATCATTTATACTTTTGTTAAGTAGACGCTTATGACAATTTTAGTCTGTGTTTGTCAAACCGAGATCCAGCAGTAGACTATTTCGAGCTGAATATAAGCTAAGTAGTAACAAGTACCTACAAGTTTTACTGGAAATGGCTTAGCTTTAAATAACACTAGCCGTTGAACGCGGTTTCGCCCGCGTGGATGTCGGAAATTATCCCACGGGATAAAAAGTATATTATGTGTTAATACTGGTTATAAACTAACTGTGTGCCAAATTTCATCCAAATCCGTTTAGCCGTTTTTGCGTGATTGAGTAACAAACATCCAAATGAACGTCTTCACAAACTTTCCTATTTATAATATTAGTAGGATATAAGCTACTGTACTAATCACCAATAAAATTTTATTATACTTACACATAAAATTACAACCAGGTCTATAAAAAATCTCCGAAAACTTCAATAAAAAGAAGTTTCAGAACCTAATCTCCTTGAGAAACGCTTCCAAAAACTTTGCGAACTTTATATCCTAGTACTTTTTCTAAGAATTAACAAAATCAAGGTAAAATTACCAAAGAAATCGTAATATGAGTGGCAGGGACACGACGTCTTATAAAAAAGAGCGAGCGATCTTAGCTATTGGAAAACATTCCAACTTTTGGAAAACAAAGAATCTTACTTAAAACTTTGGACCATCATTAGACACTCGCGAGATCAAAGAACAACTTTGGAGACAACTGCGGATTAGATTTCTACTTGAACGAAGAAAAGTTAGTTTATTTTGATGCTGGAAGGGATACGGAATATACAAAGTGGTGAATTTACAAACAAGCAATTGGATATACGAGTACCAACTTTTATGCTAAGATAGAAAATAATATATTTGCTTATTGATAAAATAATGATATTTTATTTATTGGTTGTAAAAATCAGTTTTACGCGTCAAAGGAAATAATATTTTATTGACTACTCTGAGATGATGACTCTGGTGAATCTTTGACAGTCGTTACGGGTCGTCAGAAGCCCGAAAGTCTGACAACCAGTCTTACCAAGGGGTATCGTATGACGCAGTTAATGGGTTGTGGAGGTCAGATAGGCAGTCGCTCCATGTAAAATACTGGTATTCAGCTGCACCCGGTTAGACTGGAAGCCGACCCCAACATAGTTGGGAAAAGGCTAGGCAGACTGATTCACTACTCTGAGATGAAACACAGAAACAAACTCAGAGGTCTCTTTTAAAATCTAGACATTAATTTGTTCAGATGCCTATTTATTTTATGTGTCAAAAAAAAAAACATGCATAGATTACGTCTTGAAACAACCATAACTATATTGAGTTTCAATCTGCCTAGCCTTTTCCCAACTATGTTGGTTTCGGCTTCCAGTCTAACCGAATACAGCTGAGCACCAGTATTTTACATGGAGCAACTGGCTATCTGACCTCCACAACCCATTAACTGTGTCATACGATACCCCTTGGTAAGACTGGTTGTCAGACTTTCGGGCTTCTGACGACCCGTACCGACCGACCGAGGCAAGCGTAGCTTAACCCGTGCGGCTATTATTACTTAGTCACGAGCCAAAACCACCGTATCTTGAGTATTATAGCTTTAATAATTACAAGATATCTTACACGTAAATAAAATTAAAGTGACTGTTAGTAATGTCTAAATAACAGCTTTTTACAAAATGCATAAATATTTATACGGTACTCATAATTTTTTTTTTTTAAATTTTGTCTGTCTGTCTGTCTGTTTCTTCCGGCTAATTTCCGAAACGGCTAAACCGATATTGACGGAATTTTCACTGGCAGGTAGCTGATATTATAAGGAGTAACCCACGCTACTTTTATTTTGGAAAAATAATTAGGGTTCCGCGCAAAAAAAATAAAACCCATGACATTGTGAACAAAAAGTCGGATTTTAAAAATTCTTTTCGCATGTGATAGCCCAATTGTCGAGGATGGTTATAGGCTATTTATCATCATGCTACGTCCTTAGTAGCCGAGCAAAAAGAAGAAGAGTCTGAAAGAACGCTAAGCGAAAACAGAGTGCGGGCGCGGGCGCGTGCGGGCGATGCAACGCAGCGGTTCGGGGGAAGGGAGTTTTACTAAAATATGACGACATCCACGCGAACGAAGTCGCGGGGCACAGCTAGTTTGTTATACAAGTTGTTTTAAATGCTTGTAAAGAACTTACTGCGCTTATCACTTCTTTTGCTTTACGTACTGTTAGAAAATTATGTTCTCATAACTCTGTCATCTTGTGGTGTTTATTAACTTACGAGTAAGATAAATCCAACCACGCTATCATACCGCATCCAGGCATACCAGCCTCACATATCTCCGTCCTCAGGATAAAATATTCCGTTTGTACGCTATGTTTTAGAAATAAACTAACCTTAACTCCCTGATAACTCTTCCTAGTTACTGTGGGGACCCTAATTGAGAACTTTGGACTTCCTTCAATGACCTTTGAATCAGAGTTCTTGAATAAATTATTGGAGCTAAAATGCCTTGAGAGAGTATCGATAAGGTAGCCAATAAGGGCCAACAATTCTGGTCCTGGTTCGTACTTAGCTGAATTTTTTATATCGGTATTTGTGGGATGGTCCTTGGTTACGATTTTGGTGTCCATTACTGTACTTTGCAAGTGTGGTTTGTTTCTTTATTCACAGGGTGGATATGGTATTGTATACTTGAATGCGTAGGCTTGAGAATAAGTTGTATACTTGGACTAAGGCTGTTGAATATTATCGTCTCTATTTACCTCCGTTCCATAGACCATCTACGGTTAAAATATCGCGAGGGAATCTTGACTTGAAGATTAGTTGTCGTAAGCAATTTTTTCCCAGATTTGGTGATCAAATTGTAATTGGCTTAATTGTAATGTATTGTTTTGATTGTTGTATTTTGATTGTATTGTATTGTATTTGTATATGAAATTCAAATTAATTTATTTGCTAGAATTTAGGTATGCAACAGAGGAGCTTGTGGCTAAGTAATAACAGCCGCACGGGTCAATCCATCAGGTTAAGCTACGCTTGCCGGGGTTGGTCTATAGATGGGTTACCACCTTTACATACCAAGACTCCTCCGTGCCTCGGAGAGCACGTTACGCTGTTGGTCCCGGCTGTCATTCGTGGATCTTTGAAAGTCGTTACGGGTCGTTAGAAGCCCGAAAGTCTGACAACCAGTCTTACCAAGGGGTATCGTATTACCCAGTTACTGGGTTGTGGAGGTCAGACAGGCAGTCGCTCCATGTAAAATACCGGTATTCAGCTGCTTCCGGTTAGACTGAAAGCTGACCCCAACATAGTTAGGAAAAGGCTAGGCAGATTGATATAATGTAGGTATACAAAGTAAGATCTTAAAAATAATGGCCCCTGGATCAGGAATGATAGACATCTGTTTAAAACACATCTTGATCAAAAGTAACGGTCAATGCCGTTTTCTATGTATATATTATAAAAAGAGAGTTTCGCATAAAGTGGGAGAATAAATTACACCCAAATATATTTATGTAAGTAATAACAGAAGTACTTACATAAATAATATTATTACATAAATACGAAATTACGACGTTAATAGCAATGCGAAAATTAGTTCGCCTTTCAGAATTACCTTTCATATTACGTAATACCTTAGAGCCTCTAACGAGCTGCTTTTACAGCTTTTCATAATAAACCCACGAATTATGGATATATTTCTGTGAGTGCTTTTGTTTGTACCTACGGCTAAGTCATATTTTTATTTTGCTTGGGAGCTAAGTAATGATCGGTCCTGTGACGTAGGTGTGGGCTTTGATTTTCCTTGACTGGGAATAAATATAGAAGTTTTCTATGAGAAGCTTTTTCCCTTCGGGGAATAAAGACGTTTATGATTTTTTGGTATTTTTTGTACCGTATGTACACATCATCATCATCTGTCTAGCCTTATCCCAACTATGTTGGGGTCGGCTTCAAGTCTAACCGGATGCAGCTGAATGCCAATACTTTACATGGAGCGACTGCCTATCTGACCTCTACAACCCAATTACTGGGTAATACGATAACCCTTGGTAAGGCTGGTTGTCAGACTTTCGGGCTTCTGACGACCCGTAACGACTGTCAAAGATCCACGAATGACAGCCGGGACCAACGGCTTAACGTGCTTTCTGGGGCACGGAGGATTCTCGGTATGTAAAGATGCATCCACGGACCAACCCCGGCAAACGTAGCTTAACCTGATGGATCGACCCGTGCGGCTGATATTACTTAGCCACGAGCTCCTCCACCGTATGTACACATACGCTACAAAAATAACCAAAAAATAACTTTAAAAAAAATATCGTACTCACGTGCACAAGGTCCAAAATGTATATAGCGAGCGTTCAGATCAGCTGCTGACGTAAAACTAACCAATTACCTTTGATGATATAACTACACAAGGCTATATTATCAATTGATGAGATATTTCAGTTATGAGCAAATCGCTCGTAAACGCAATTTTTCTAAATACCTCGGAATATGGTGCTTAAAATAATGGTATTCAGTTGTATCCGGTTAGACTGGAAGCCGACCCCAACATAGTTGGGAAAAGGCTAAGCAGATTGATTTTGACCTCGGAATATGGTGCCAATTTTAGAACCCCTGGGAATAAGGTGACCTTACTGGTTTTACTATCACTAGCAAGAGTGATAATTTTGCCTATACCCCTTATGAATTTGCGACGAAGGATTATGAAGACCATTTTGCTTATTGGTGAAGGTTAAAACGGAACCCTAAAAAAAGTTTTTGCTTTAGCAGCCTATGTGCTAAAAGCAAAAACCTCTGTTTTAGGTTCCGTACATCGAAAGAAAAAACGGAACCTTTATAGCATCACTTCGTTGTCCGTCTGTCTGCCTGTCTGTCAGTTTGTCAAAATCTTTTTTTCGCAATAACGCGTGAAGGTAAAAAAAATATATCAGGTACGTAGGTCTACAGTCCCTTAGAGCTCTAAAAAATTAAGCTTCTAAGTCAACGCAATAAAAAAATGTTCATGCGACATAATATGATACTCGCAAATAAATCAAACCCTTTAGAGTACTTCCCGTTGTCTCAGAATCATGAAATTTTGCAAGAAGCAAGGTTTCACAGCACAAGTAAAGGAAAAAAACCGAAAACCGTTTATTTGCAGTTTTATCCCATGATATTTTTTTGCAATTTCAAATTTACATATGCAGTTGGAGAATTGACCGTAACATATATCGATTTAAGGGAGAACAAGTTTTCAACTACAATGTTAAGTTTGTTTTGGGATAAATTCATCCTAACTACGGAATCCTTCAAAGTGCGTGACCCGACATGCACTCGGCCGATTATTTTAGGATCTTTATAAAAGTTTTCACAACAACATTTAATTTACCTTCATAACACTAATGAACCAGTAAAATGAATTTAGAAATATTATGTACTAATCTTTTTTTTTATTCGAGAGATGATTTTATTTAAACATTATACAAGTTAACACTATATACACTCGTTGACTGTTGACAGCGATGCGGACGAATTTTTATTTTATTTTATTCATTGCCCTCCTTTTCTATATACCATGTACATAATATTATTATTTTAAATCTGTTAGTTTATAGGTATATACATCTCTATTATGTTATCTAATTAACTCAGCTCAATAAGTAGGTATTATGATCTGTTTTTGAAATGAGTTAGTTAGAAATACGATAACACAGAAATCAAGTCAGCTCATACGTATATTAGGTGTACGGAACTCGTCATAATTTCCCTCACTAATACCCGACTTGAATATTTAATGGAAATGCATTTCTACAACCGTCTGACTTAGCTTAATTTTCAATTCGAACCGTATATAAACCGACAAAATTCAGTACTCCAGGCTAGACGTGGGAGACTATTCAAATTGAAGGCATCACAATTTGGTCGCTCTACACGTGGTAGATCGTGAAACTAGCTTACGTACGCCGAAGCGAATTGCAACGAATTTTGGTGTTTGATGTGAAACGGAATTAATTATCTGTATTTAAATAAGTTAAGTCATTAGTTATGGAGCAGCTCGTGGCTAAGTAATAACAGCCGCAAGGGTCCATCCATTAGGCACAGGTATTAAACTACGCTTGCTGAGGTTGGTCCGTGGATTGGTGAGCGTTGTTCCCGGCTGTCATTCGTGGATCTTTGACAGTCGTTACGGGTCGTCAGAAGCCCGAAAGCCTGACAACCAGTCTTACCAAGGGTATCGTGTTACCCAGTTACTGGGTTGTGGAGGTCAGACAGGCAGTCGCTCCATATAAAATACTGGCATTCAGCTGCATCCGGTTAGACTGGCAGCTGACTCCAACATAGTTGTGAAAGGGCTAGGCAGATTAATTACTAATTTTTGGCTAAATAAACTAATGATAAATAAGCGATTAATTCGTCTATAAAGTGTGGTCAATCAACAAAAAATGACACTGTCAGACTCAAAAAAAAACCTCGTTAAGGCCCAAGCCTCCTCACCTCTTTCTGCCAAGCAGTAATACTCGCGAAGCAGGAGGCGGAACGCGTGAGGGAGAGGCAACTATCGCGCCCTCGCGCCCCTAGTCGCCGCAGGAGACGCCCTAGGTGGCGGGAATCCGTACCCGATACCCGGCCACCGTAGGCGCGGGCTTGCGGACGGTGAGCTCGCCGTCCGGTAAGGACCAGGCCCGGGTCGACGGCGCCACGCGCCACCACGCGCGCCTGAAAGAGATGTCAGCAGTGATGGTGTCCGATAGGGCCGAAGCCGCCGGGATCGCGGGTAGTTCGAAAGAGATACCGTGGCCCTGGCACAGGCAACTGAAGGAACACGGGTGGGTAAAAGTCTGACACGCCCTCCCCCTCCGCCTAGAGCGGGAGAAGTCATTTGATGATTTCCCATCCACAAAAAAACAGGCCCAAGCCTCGAATTTTCTTTTAAGGAGGAAGCGCTAAGGCAGCCCATGAAATTAAAATTTTCTTACTCTTTTTGCAATTTGCAGCTGTGTCTGGGTGTATGTTGATTTAATCAATATACACTCAGACACTAAGCTGCAAATTGTATGAGTCTTGACCGTAACAAATATTATTGTTCACCGAATTATTATAAAAAAAAAAAAAAAAAAAAAAAAAAAAAATTAAAATGTTTATTTCAATAACTTACAGTACCTAGTTACATATATACTTTAGGAATGACCCTTTAAGCAAAATAAATGCTTGTGCTAGGTCATTCCGCCCTTTAACTACAGTACAGTGGTCGTAAACAAGTTATTGAATTATAAATAAAGAATAAAAAATAAGTAAGTAACAAATCCTCCATTTTAAAGGAGGAGTCTAAATTATCATTAGAATCAGTAATACAGCTCCTTAAGTTAGTATAATTCTGAGCTGTCAAGATTTAATGAAATTGCCATTCATTCCCTAATGAATGGCAAAATCATCAATACAACGCTTTTAGTTCATATAACCCTTTATATGAACTTAAAGCGTTGTACTGATGATTTCAATGATTATAATTCTATAAATACTGATTTATTACGGTTACGAATCAAACTCAAACTCAAAACATTTATTTCAATTAAACCAATTACAGGCATTTTTGAATTGTCAAAGAGTCGGTCAGTGAGTCAGAAAGTTGAAGCTAGATGCCCATTTCAAAACGTAGGTCTCAATGGAGAAGAACGGGCAAGAAACTCTACGGACACTCTTTTAAATCAAGATAAGACAACATCGATCATATTTAGATCAATATACAACCTGATACTGACCCGCAAATTGCAAAAACAACGTTTTTTGAAAAAAAAAAATTAATAATTACGCGGGCTTCCCTGGTGCTTTCGCCTTAAATAACTGCATTCTATTTTACTCCGTACATTCCTAAATCATCTCAACAACACATATTTTCGTCCAAATTAATAAGTCATTGTTTAGCTATTGAGTCTCGCAGTAAAACCATTAAGATGTCTGTTGTACAGCAAGCAAGGACAAAGGACCAAGGGCGGTGCGATGGTGGATTATGTTTACGAGTCTTACGAGGCGAATAATAGATGAAACACGGCGACACTCGAGAGCGTCTGTGTTGGTGTGACACGGGCCCAACTAGTTTCTTGGTGTTTTTCATCTTGTAAGTTTTACGTGGGTATTAGGAAATGAAGAAACTCCTTTACGTGGTTACCCCGTTGATAAAGCGACCCAAAAATGTGTTTTGGACTCTTAAAGCAGACTATCATGAAGAAATATTGAATTAATAGGTACCTATTAGTTCATTGTTAGGGTTCCGTACCTCAAAAGGTAAAAACGAAACCCTTTTAGGTTCACTACGTTGTCCGTCTGTCTTTTTGTCAGTCTGTCAAGACTCTTTTTCTCAGAAACGCGTGGAGGTATCAAGTTGAAATAAATATCGAACACGTAGGTCTATGGACCCTTGGAGTTCTAAAAAAAAATGTAGCTTCTAAGTCAACGCAATAAAAAAATACGGCCATTTATGCGACATATTTTGATACTCGCAAGTAAATCAAAACTTATAGGGTACTTCCCGACCTAGAATCATGAAATATGGCAACAAGCAAGTTCTCACAGCACAAGTAAAGACAAAAGTCTGAAATTTGTTAATTTGTAATTTTATCACTAAAAAAATATTTTCATGTATGTCAGTCTGTCAAGACCCTTTTTCTCAGGAAAGCGTGGATATATCAAATATGTAAGTCCCTTAGAGTTCTAAAAAAAATAAGCTTATTAAGTTTATTTTATCATTTTTTTTTGGAATTACAATGTTACCTTTGTTTTTGGGAAATTAAAAACTCTTTTAACTATGGAACCCTTCATTGTGCGTGGTCCGACACGCACTTGGCCGGTTTTTGAGTTGTGACATAGAAATAAAAAAATATGCTAGGATCGTTTAATTTTCTTCTAACATAAAAACAAGTTAAAGCATAAAATACAACCAACTGCAAGTCTGTTTACTAGTTTTTACTGCTTCAGTTACGCCGTAGATGGTGCTACGTCGTAGACTGTGCTACGGCAGAGCTGCAGTCTTGCAAAATTCACTCGCGGCGAATTATTTGCGTAACTTTGTATTTTTTTTTTTAAACAAAATAGTGATATTGTATGAAATAATAGTATTGCACATAAATAACCATAATATAACAAATAGCTAGTCATCCTTTTTAAGTTCATCTACGTGGATTATGTTAGGTAAATCAAGCGGACAATACATAGCCAAAACCGCTGGGTCTAGAAGCATGTTTTGTAGAAAAGTTCCTTACAACCTACTACGGCGTTTGTACTCATCATTATGAACAACTTATACTATGGGAGCAAACCAAAAATCGCGAAAAAAAATCAGCTGTTCCCTACATTTTGACGGGTTACGCGAATATAAGCAATTTTTATAAATAAAGTTGTTTATAATGATAAGGACAATGACCCCTTAAGAGGTTTTGCTTTATTTAAGACGCACCCCGTATAACGAAAATGACAACTAATGTAGGATTTTTGAAAATGCATCGCAAGTGATGAAAGTTTGTTAGGATTTTTATAATTTTTGCCGATGAATAGCTTTTACAGTATAATTTCAAACTTATTGAAAACATTATTTGACCAAATATACTGTAAGTCCCACCTGAGCCTCTGGGTAGCAACCCGGAGGCTCAGGTGTGAATATCCCAATGGAAAAACCCAATAACACGATCGAACTCATGACTTCACGCACAGAAGTCGCTTTTGAGGCCAAGGAACCAGTCAGCTAATAACATCTTCTATAGTTTTTTATCTTACGAAGTGACACGCGCTTTACTTGTGCTTACCAAGTGTACAATCACGCTTTGTATGTGTGTGTAAGCGCAGGAGTTCTCAGTACCGTCCAAGACAATTGCGAAGTCGGAAGTGTGTGTGTGTGTGCTGACGCTACGCGTCTTCACACACACATTCACAGCGTATTTGTAAATTTGGTAACCACAAGTAAAGCGCGAGTCACTTCGTGAGATGAAAATATGTAATTGGGTACAAATCTAGACACCGGGCTGCTATACAGATTTTGCCAATGTGAAAACCCAAATAATACCCCCCCCGACCCGGGCATCGAACTCATGACTTCACACACAGCATTCAGCTAAAAACATCTTCTATCATACATATTCAGTCATTCTACATATTCAGTCATTCATCCATTCATTCATCATTTATTCATATATATTTTTTTCATTCATTTCATTTATATTTCATTCTTCTTGTATTTTTATCGCACGAAGCGATACGCGCTTTACTTGTGGTTACCAAGTGTACAAACACACTGTGAATGTGTGTAAGCGCAGGAGCTCTTGGTACCGACCGAAACAATGGCAAAGTCAAATGTGTGTAGGTGTGTGTGTTATGTATTGACGCTACTTGTTTTCACGCACATATTCACAGTGTATTTGTTGTCAGCCACATTCGTGAGATAAAAAAAAACTGTACAATTTCGTAAGCAAATCAACATAGATATTTAGAGGCATGTGGAACAGGGTGTAAAAATCACTCATCCTCCATAGAAAAGGGAGGATCCTTCGACCAGACGGGTGTCGTGTCTGGTGGGCAACGGTTGATGTTGGGACGTTGTATACCTATAATGCTAGTCGCGCGGTAAACTCTAATTGCGCGATGCAGGATTGCGTGACGTCAGTGTCACGCGTAGTTCGTATTGTGGCGATGCAGATTCCGCCACAGATATATACATATACATGGCTGCAGACATTTTAAAAAACAATATCTTAAGAACATCAGTAACTTCAGAAGTCCTTAATTTTTTTATTGTGTTTCATAAAAATAACAAAGGCGGTTTTATATCTCATTGTCTTCTTTTATTAATCTCTGGCCGTTGTTTTGTTTATATATTTCTTTTTATATCAACGCTTTAGGCGTGTTGGACGATTTTCTACCTTATGATTCACTCTAACAGGTTTAATTTTAGTTGTATTGGGTTAAATTTTTATTTCGTCTGTTGGGATGGGCTAATAATGTAGAATTATTATAGAAGTAGCTATTACTTGAGGATTCCTCGTGACCTTTACGAAAGGCAATAATGGAAAGATTTTGGGAACCGTTAGGAAATCATTATATTATTATTATGTAATTATGTAAGGTTATGTGATTGGGCTGCTTTCCTATATGTATTATGATTTGAAGATGGAAAAATAACAATATTGCGTTAAATAACAGCAATATTTTGAACGAAACGAGGAGCTCGTGGCTAAGTAATAACAGCCGCACGGATCGATCCATCAGGTTAAGCTACGCTTCCCGGGGTTGGTCCGTAGATGGGTGACCATCTTTACATACCGAGACTCCTCCGTGCCTCGGAAAGCACGTTAAGCCGTTGGTCCCGGCTGTCATTCGTGGATCTTTGACAGTTGTTACGGGTCGTCAGAAGCATGAAAGTCTGACAATCAGTCTTACCAAGGGGTATCGTATTACCCAGTTAATGGGTTGGGGAGGTCAGATAGGCAGTCGCTCCATGTAAAATAATGGTATTCAGCTGCATCCGGTTAGACTGGAAGCCGACCCCAACATAGTTGGGAAAAGGCTGATTGATTGATTTTGAACGAAACTATCTGCTCTGACTTTGGGTACCTCGGGTCGCTTTTCCAAGGGGATGGCGAAGTAGACCGAGACGTAACGCACCGGATGAACTCAGGATGGATGAAATGGCGACAGGTTACAGGAACAACTTGCGACCCACGGATGCCCTTCAAGTTAAAGGGGAAAATTTACAAGTCAGTGATGAGGCCTGTCGTGCTTTATGGACCGGAATGCTGGGCAGACTGATGAAAAAAAACTGCATGCAGCGGATATGAGAATGTTGAGATGGATGTGTGAAATGACGAAAATGGATAAAGTAAGAAATGAGTATATAAGAGGAAGTTTGAAAGTGGCGCCAGTGACAGAAAAGTTGAAAGGAAATCGTTTGTCTTGGTATGGGCACGTGTTGAGAGACAGTAGACATCAGTCACCGCTGTGCAACTGCCGGTTAAGCTCTATGTCGTTCATGATTTTGCTTTGATAAACAATAATGTATGAAAAAAAAATCTCTTCACTAGCTTCTAGCAGCGGCTTCGCCCACGTGCTTCTCGAAGATTAACGTACTACTGGGATAAAAACTATTTAATGTCCTAATCCAGGTCACGAGCCAAATTTCATCAAAATCCATAACAAACTCACATTCGCATAATAATGTTAGTTAGGATTTCAGAAATCTTTTTCTGTTTCCTAAGTATTTATAATTCTTTTGAGCTCGTTATCACGAACACTAGGCGACACGTAACTAAAAACTTAAATAAAGGTGCGCTATTCGATTTTCAACGCTCGCCTCAGCGCTGTAAGTTGAAAATCTAACTGCACGCTCTTATTAGTGTTCAAACTTATTTTAATTTTTAAAAAATTATTTTCAATTATTTAATAAATGCATTAATTGATCGCGTCATGACTGACATATTTTTAAGATATTAATGTAATACCTACTAACAAAATATGGACATAAATTGGTCTGAATTAAATACATTTTAATTTTAATTAATTAAATTAAAGCTCTGGTCAAATTGCCGAATGACGCGTGGGATTCGGGACGCGACTGCGTGCGACTATTGCTTTAATGATTAGGAAGACACTCCACTATTCGCGACAGATTGAACACCTTCATGCGGTAGTTGACACATTCGGCGCGAGTGCATTTCCCTCATGTCGTGCGTTTTGGCCTCAGTGTTGCCAGAGCTTCATTCTTGTAAACAGCAGAGGCGTTTACATTTACAGAAATTAGACATCAAAATTGCTCTACTTATCGATTACTAGCTTTTGCCCGCGGCTTCGCCCGCGTGGATGTTGGAAATTATCCCACGGGAACCTACTACCGGGAAATCCATCCTTATTCGTTGTCTACATTACAAAGGGAACCTCTGTGCAAAATTTCAGCTTTCTAGGTCCAATGGTTTGGGCTGGGCATTGATGAGTCAGTCAATCAGGACTTCTCTTTTTATTTATATAGATTTCATGATAAAATAAATAATTCTTCAATACGTTTTCTAAGCCAACTTAACCACACATACTCTTTTCACCTGACCAAAACCAAACAAAATCTTCAAAATACCCTCCAAAAAAGGTCTCACATAACCTACTCCTTATCAAGCACCCGTCATATCTATTCCGACTATCAAATAATCTTTGCCAGCAGGTAAGCAGCCATCGTATTAGGAGGCACAGGCTTAGGGTGGCCCTTTATCATACCTACAACAATGGCTCCTGTAAAATGAAATACGGAATCACAGCAGATAAGTTAGCAGAATTGTTTCCCTCCAAAACTGGCTGGATGTGAAATCAAATTATTACTTTTTTTGGTAATATCGTGTTGTGGGTAGAATTATGTGTTTTTATTTTGGTGGGAAAGTTGTAATGGGTTTTTGAATGATGTTTTTTAGGGTGATTAAGTTTGTGTGAGATGTATGGATTTGTATGAATGTATATGTTGATTGGATCCAAGTATCTATTAAAATATAGAAGATACAACATATACAGACAACATAATTATTTAAGAGGGTACCGACCGCGTAGTGGCGCGCGCCCTCACCGTTTGTTTGGTTATTTCTTTTATTTTAGAATGAAAATGCAGAAAATAAGCCGAAATAATTGTGCTCCACAATACTTTTTAGTTAAAAAGTGGCCACCATTTTCCGTTTAAACGATTATAATAAAACTAAACAATATAAAGTTACTATTAGTAATAATAATAACGTATAGTAGTGTGGGTATTTTCTGCATTTTCATTCTAAAATAAAAGAAATTACCAAACAAACGATGAGGGCGCCACTGCGCGCTCGGTAGCCTCTTAATTTTAGTTCAATAGGTTATTATTTTGATGGGTATTTCAATGGAGCCCCATAGATAGTCTACATAAGTAGTTTTAACAAAAGAAGATATCCACTTTAGTTAACTTTATTTTGGAACTTTGCTGCTACGTAGATATTGGTGTTTTTTTTTCCAACCTGTATTATCCTACTGCTGGGAAAAGGTCTCCCCCATAGCTTTCCACTCTTCCCTATGTGTTGCCTTATCCGGCCAATCCCTCATAAACGCCTGTAAGTCATCACGCCAGCGTTTACTCGGCCTCCCCGGCGACGACGTCCGCCTTCAGGGTCCCACTGCGTGACGACCCTAGCCCATCAGTCCCGATGCTTCCTACATACATGGCACGCCCAATCCCTCTTCAGCTTACCAGACTTGTTGCCCTCATCAGTGATTCCCGTTTTGAAGCATACCTTGGTGATACTTTAATTTTAGTTTTTTTTTTAGGCAACAGTCGCGCCCTCGCACCCCTAGCCGCCGCAGGAGACGCCCTGAGTGGCGGGAATCTATTGCCGATTCCCGGCCACCGTAGGCGCGGGCTTGCGGACGACGAGTAATGGGTAGCTCGCCGTCCGGTAAGAACCAGGCGCGGGTCGACGGCGCGTTGTGTTCCACGCGCGCCTCAAAGAGATGTCAGCAGTGACGGGGTCCAATAGGGCGGATGCCGCCGGGGTCGCGGGTAGTTCGAAAGAGATACCGTGGCCCTGGCACAGGCATCTGACGGAACACGGGTGGGTTTTAGTCAGTAAAAGTCTGACACGCCCTCCCGCTCCGCCCAGTGCGGGAGAAGTCATTTGATGATTTCCCATCCACAAAAAAAAAAGGTTTATTCAACCTTTTATTTCAAACCTAACACCATCCTCAATCATTAACACACAAACATTTCTTCCAATTAATAATACAGCTCATTACCAACCCGTTTCTAATTAAACACCAGAAGAATACATGTAAGTAAATCAATTTAATGGCTCGTATTGCCTTCAGCAAACACTGGCTTTCAGGAATGCCCGTGGTCAGGTATTAGGTGTATAGATTCCACTTATGTGGGTCCAAATGATCCTCTGTCAATAGGGTTCGTGATTAATTATATAGGAGCGGACCCCACGGACCCCGGCCTTGCGTGTGTTTAGTCACCGTGAAAGGGTTAATTTGGGTGACCATGATGTTATACGGAATTCTGAGGTGATTTTCTTTGGCTAGTTTAGGTGTGGTAGGGATGTTGTTTTGTCCCTTTTGTTCTGTTGTTTGTATTGCATTTGTATCTGTGGATATTATGGGTAGGTAGTTGTAGACTCAAATGTACGAAATATTTTTTATTTTAGATACGAAATGGGAGAATGAGACTTATCCGGTTTCTGATGTTTTTAAACGAAATTTATCCATTCGATAGTGATTATAGATTCGAAATCGTGTTTTTGAACACTTCGTTAAGGAAGAATTTAGCTTAAAAGTCGAGTGAATTACTATCGAGGCTTTATCTGAGGACCTTAAAAACCGAGCATATAAGGACGGAATTCGCATAAATAGATAATTTTGTCGAATCAGAGTCTCTGGATAAACCGGTACTTTTGGATACTTTGAATATTAGTGAGATCTAGAGTAGATTGTTTTGCCAATCAAAACAGCTCGTAAGAGACTTGACAGTTAACTCAATGACCGTTCACTATAACTTGCCTTTTGCCGTCATGTTGTCGCCATTGCTTAACCTGACAAAAACAGCTTGAAAGCAATAGAAATAATATACATAAAACATGGTGTATAAAGTTGTTAAAGAAATTATAGAGCATACGAGTACATGGTGCAATGGTGCCAACATGGCGGTCAAGCAAGGTGCTGATCCATGCGTCATGTTCGTGAACGGGCGCCGTCAGTTGGGACTGGTCGTCTCTTAGCTGCCATGGCTTATTTTTAATTTTAATATTTAATTTAGTTGTTTTAGTTTTTATCTTTTTATTACGGACGCTTTTTAACGTGCACGTCTTTCTACATTGTTCTCACATGTATATTTTCAACATGAACGATGTAACCAATATTTTGTAAAAATATTATGATTTAAAAAAGTGTCCGTGGAGTTTCTTGCCCGTTCTTCTCCATAGGGATCTACTACGCTTTGGAATGGGCAACTAGCTTCATCTTTCTGACTGACCGACCCATTGACAATTCAAAAGTGCCTGTAATTGGTTTATTTGAAATAAATGATTTGAGTTTGAGTTTTTTGAAAAATAATTTTATTTATATATGTCCAAACATATTTATTTATTTATTTATTATTTAAATTAATTAAATGACCATCTGATTATGGTTACCCTACATCAAATTCTTAGAGGTCCAACGTTTGGGAATTCTGTCGGGACCTTTTGAGTAATAGTTTCAGTCGTAGACATAATACTGAAATTTATAATATTCTGTACGTTTTTCATTTTACCCTGAAAAACTTTTCTGGTATTTTTGTGACAGGTTTAATCTGGTTGATAGATTTACACAAGTCAAAAGTTGTGACATGCATGATTGATTTAACTGTGGGTTAGGTTGGGATCAAAATAATGTAAGGTTTGTAGAGAGTGTTAAGTTTAGAATAAAAAAAAAAACGTACTTTTTTATACATTTACTAAAGCAAAGCTTTTCGAAACTGACTGATACTAAATGAAGAATTCTCTACTAAATGAAATGCTTTACAAATAATAATGATCAATCATAATAGGGATGAGGACTAAATTTTTTTTTTGTCCGTCTTGTAGATTAATAAAAAATATTAAACACTGTAGGGTTGCAGGATATGAAAATAAAGCCCCGTTGAACTTGATGATAATTTATTGGCAACTTTAACTTTAAATTATGTTACACGTTATAATAATTGATTTACCATGTGGCAACCCTAAGTGAAGGAATGAAAGGGACTGCGTGGCTATCGCCCTTCAGACCTTCCCTAGCTGTCTAGTCCCTGAAGACTGCGGAGCTATTGAACAGGAACTAGGTTTATTTAGGAAACAGAGAAGGCTGCGTGGCTACCGAACTCTGAACCTCTAGCTAGTGAATGACGATTTGTTCGAAGACAGCTCTGCTTATAAAGGCGGACAGTTGACATGTGTGTGCACAATATCTACACGTAGCCGTCTATAGTTGTTATCTTCGAGTCTATGTAGCCGCTCATCGTAATGCTTTGCATATATTACACTAGATGGCGCTGTACGTTTGTTACAACACGTATTTTTTCTTTTTTAACCGACTTCAAAAGGAGTAGGTTCTCAATTCTTTACGTAATCAATAGATTACGACGATACAATGAGTTAAAACGTGGCATGACGTCACTCCTCGCTAGATTTATACGTAGTTTGTTATTGTTATGATGTAGCGAGCCCCCACTAACCAACTTTAATGGGTTAATATGTCACTTTTTATTATTATGATTAAAATGCGTGTCTAATATTATTTTTTTTTGTTATTTGACTGACGGACTAAATATATTATTTATTTTACTCAGGCATCATCCCTATTATATATAATTTGTCAATCAACTCAGCCAATCGCAGTCCACTGCTGGACATACGCCTCTCCAAGGTTGCGCCACAACACCCTGTCCTCCGCCTTCCGCATCCAGTCTGCCCCAGCCACTTTCTTTAGGTCATCGGTCCATCTAGCTAGGGGGCGTCCCACACTACGCTTACCGATACATAATTTGTAATAGTATACAAAATGTTACTATAGAGTGTGGATAGCCAAAGTCAGTCTCATATGATGTGAGAGAAAGCAAATAAATAATGTTTTGCCCAACCAGAGAATCAAACATTGTACTTCACGTACACCACCGTTACTAATCAGACAACATTTACATAAAACCACATAGTACAAGTACAGAAGATTCACTCCGCAAAATCATTTAAATAAATAGCGACTCTTGCTACGACACAATAAAGTGCAATTCAGGTCGCACAACGTTAATTACCTTCAGTTATATTCACCTAGAAGTTGCCTCTCTTTCTAGCGCGTAACTCTTTACCTTCTGACTCGTTAGGGTTGTGTTCTTTTAAGACGCGGGTGAGCCAGCGGGTGCGCGGCGCCCACACTGAATTAGCTCGACAAGTCGAGCCCGCCGCGTACTTGTAGTTTCATACCTAAAATGCGGAGTGCGCCTGGCCTAATAAAACAGAATGTTACCAAAACCCCGTTTTTCGTCGCAACCCGCAACATGCGAGGCGTTGAGTCAGTCAAGCGTGACCCGGCTGGCCAAAACTTAGTCATACTATTAATGTTAGATTGTTTTGCTCAAGGGCAGGTCCTGTGTTAATATTCTATTAATAATTACACTTCGATAATAATAGAGGCTTGTTCAATAATTGGACGTCAACTTGTAATATGGTAAAGTTAGGGAAAATAATTGCTTATCAAATTGACGACAGCCTTAAATTGTCCATAGATTATAAATCACAGCTGTCATTCTTTGACAGTTATAAGACTTGACTGCAACACGGCAAACTGACGTACCTAGTGTGAAAAATTTGTTAGATAATTAATATCCCTGACAAGTACATCCTAACTAATATTATAAATGCGAAAGTGAGTTTATTTGTTTGTTTGTTACGCTTTTACGCGAAAACAGCTGAACGGATTTGGATGAAATTTGACACATGGGTAGACCATGACCTGGAATAGGACACAGAATACTTTTTATTCCAGAAGTATGTTCCCGCGGGATAATTGTCGATCTCCACGAGGGCGGAGCCGCGGGAAAAAACTAGTAATGAAATAAATAGCAAGTGGACGAGTGTGTGTGTCATTAATTAAGGCGTCTCGTAGGATTATATTATTTTTGGAGTACAGTCATTAAGTAAAAATGGTCCTAGTTATGTCAAGTCTCTCTGTTAAAGGTTGGTGAAAGAAAGAAAAGAAATAAAGAATAATATTTATATAAACACAGTTCGTGAAACACAAAATAATTAACCAAGCTGATAAATCATTTATACTTTTGTTAAGTAGACGCTTATGACAATTTTAGTCTGTGTTTGTCAAACCGAGATCCAGCAGTAGACTATTTCGAGCTGAATATAAGCTAAGTAGTAACAAGTACCTACAAGTTTTACTGGAAATGGCTTAGCTTTAAATAACACTAGCCGTTGAACGCGGTTTCGCCCGCGTGGATGTCGGAAATTATCCCACGGGATAAAAAGTATCTCATGTGTTAATCCAGGTTATAAACTAACTGTGTGCCAAATTTCATCCAAATCCGTTTAGCCGTTTTTGCGTGATTGAGTAACAAACATCCAAATGAACGTCTTCACAAACTTTCCTATTTATAATATTAGTAGGATATAAGCTACTGTACTAATCACCAATAAAATTTTATTATACCTACACATAAAATTACAACCAGGTCTATAAAAATTCTCCGAAAACTTCAATAAAAAGAAGTTTCAGAACCTAATCTCCTTGAGAAACGCTTCCAAAAACTTTGCGAACTTTATATCCTAGTACTTTTTCTAAGAATTAACAAAATCAAGGTAAAATTACCAAAGAAATCGTAATATGAGTGGCAGGGACACGACGTCTTATAAAAAGGAGCGAGCGATCTTAGCTATTGGAAAACATTCCAACTTTTGGAAAACAAAGAATCTTACTTAAAACTTTGGACCATCATTAGACACTCGCGAGATCAAAGAACAACTTTGGAGACAACTGCGGATTAGATTTCTACTTGAACGAAGAAAAGTTAGTTTATTTTGATGCTGGAAGGGATACGGAATATACAAAGTGGTGAATTTACAAACAAGCAATTGGATATACGAGTACCAACTTTTATGCTAAGATAGAAAATAATATATTTGCTTATTGATAAAATAATGATATTTTATTTATTGGTTGTAAAAATCAGTTTTACGCGTCAAAGGAAATAATATTTTATTGACTACTCTGAGATGATGACTCTGGTGAATCTTTGACAGTCGTTACGGGTCGTCAGAAGCCCGAAAGTCTGACAACCAGTCTTACCAAGGGGTATCGTATGACGCAGTTAATGGGTTGTGGAGGTCAGATAGGCAGTCGCTCCATGTAAAATACTGGTATTCAGCTGCACCCGGTTAGACTGGAAGCCGACCCCAACATAGTTGGGAAAAGGCTAGGCAGACTGATTCACTACTCTGAGATGAAACACAGAAGCAAACTTAGAGGTCTCTTTTAAAATCTAGACATTAATTTGTTCAGATGCCTATTTATTTTATGTGTCAAAAAAAAAAAACATGCATAGATTACGTCTTGAAACAACCATAACTATATTGAGTTTCAATCTGCCTAGCCTTTTCCCAACTATGTTGGTTTCGGCTTCCAGTCTAACCGAATACAGCTGAGCACCAGTATTTTACATGGAGCAACTGGCTATCTGACCTCCACAACCCATTAACTGTGTCATACGATACCCCTTGGTAAGACTGGTTGTCAGACTTTCGGGCTTCTGACGACCCGTACCGACCGACCGAGGCAAGCGTAGCTTAACCCGTGCGGCTATTATTACTTAGTCACGAGCCAAAACCACCGTATCTTGAGTATTATAGCTTTAATAATTACAAGATATCTTACACGTAAATAAAATTAAAGTGACTGTTAGTAATGTCTAAATAACAGCTTTTTACAAAATGCATAAATATTTATACGGTACTCATAATTTTTTTTTTTTAAATTTTTTCTGTCTGTCTGTCTGTTTCTTCCGGCTAATTTCCGAAACGGCTAAACCGATATTGACGGAATTTTCACTGGCAGGTAGCTGATATTATAAGGAGTAACCCACGCTACTTTTATTTTGGAAAAATAATTAGGGTTCCGCGCAAAAAAAATAAAACCCATGACATTGTGAACAAAAAGTCGGATTTTAAAAATTCTTTTCGCATGTGATAGCCCAATTGTCGAGGATGGTTATAGGCTATTTATCATCAAATCAAATCAAATCAAATCAAATCAAATCAAATCATTTATTAAGTGTGTTTTTTGGTGAGGTTACATGGTCTTATAAAATACAACATTGTGCTCAAAAAACTACCCATTAGGCTTACACTTTTTTATGAAAATTCGTTCATTATTACTTAAATATATTATATTATTATGCAAAGTACATGAAGCTATATAAAGTAATGTCAGATAAATAAATAATCAAATTGTCAATTAAATATTTTTGTCAGAAAGAAATTCACTAATTGAATAATAGCATTTTTGGATTAATAAATTATATAATTTTCGTTTAAACTGCAATAAATTATAATCTTTAATAGAATTAGGCAATTTGTTAAAGATTTTAGGTGCCATGCACAGTATGCTATTGTGCATGAGGGCGGTTTTTGAAGGCCTTAAGTACAATTCATGACGATAAACTTGTCTTATTGATTTAGGATGATGTTCTGTTTTTTTGCGAAATAGTTCAATATTTTTCTTTACAAAAATTGCGGTTTCATATATATAGAGACATGGTAATGTTAATATTTTGAGCTCAATAAAATATGGCTTACAACTATCTATCGATTTCAAACTGCATATGGACCTTAAACAACGTTTTTGTGCCTTGAAAACAGAGGTTTTTTCACAGGAGTTGCCCCAAAAAATTATACCATAGCGAAGTATGGAATCAACATAACCAAAATAGGCGGCAACGACTGCTGATCTATTGGCTACTTTGCTAAGTTTATATAGAACAAATGAATATTTACTAAGTCGTGCCATTAGTAGAGCTGTATGTTCTTTCCAACTCAATTTGTAGTCAATTGTTAGGCCTAGAAATTTAGTGCTTGAAACTGCTTCAATTTTTTCCTTATTAAAAATTATATCTGACGCAGTAGAAGCAGTTCTTTGTCGGAAATTTATAATTTTCGTTCTATTTAAATTTAAGATAAGATTATTTTGGTCAAGCCATTCAGTCGATTGTTTCAATGCATTTTTTATTTCTGTCTCGCGGTTATTCTCATCTAGTTGGTTATTGTCATCATGCTACGTCCTTAGTAGCCGAGCAAAAAGAAGAAGAGTCTGAAAGAACGCTAAGCGAAAACAGAGTGCGGGCGCGGGCGCGTGCGGGCGATGCAACGCAGCGGTTCGGGGGAAGGGAGTTTTACTAAAATATGACGACATCCACGCGAACGAAGTCGCGGGGCACAGCTAGTTTGTTATACAAGTTGTTTTAAATTCTTGTAAAGAACTTACTGCGCTTATCACTTCTTTTGCTTTACGTACTGTTAGAAAATTATGTTCTCATAACTCTGTCATCTTGTGGTGTTTATTAACTTACGAGTAAGATAAATCCAACCACGCTATCATACCGCATCCAGGCATACCAGCCTCACATATCTCCGTCCTCAGGATAAAATATTCCGTTTGTACGCTATGTTTTAGAAATAAACTAACCTTAACTCCCTGATAACTCTTCCTAGTTACTGTGGGGACCCTAATTGAGAACTTTGGACTTCCTTCAATGACCTTTGAATCAGAGTTCTTGAATAAATTATTGGAGCTAAAATGCCTTGAGAGAGTATCGATAAGGTAGCCAATAAGGGCCAACAATTCTGGTCCTGGTTCGTATTTAGCTGAATTTTTTATATCGGTATTTGTGGGTTGGTCCTTGGTTACGATTTTGGTGTCCATTACTGTACTTTGCAAGTGTGGTTTGTTTCTTTATTCACAGGGTGGATAGGGTATTGTATACTTGAATGCGTAGGCTTGAGAATAAGTTGTATACTTGGAGTAAGGCTGTTGAATATTATCGTCTCTATTTACCTCCGTTCCATAGACCATCTACGGTTAAAATATCGCGAGGGAATCTTGACTTGAAGATTAGTTGTCGTATGCAATTTTTTCCCAGATTTGGTGATCAAATTGTATTGGCTTAATTATTTTCATTGTTGTATTTTGATTGTATTGATATGAAATTCAAATTAATTTATTTGCTAGAATTTAGGTATGCAACAGAGGAGCTCGTGGCTAAGTAATAACAGCCGCACGGGTCAATCCATCAGGTTAAGCTACGCTTGCCGGGGTTGGTCCATAGATGGGTTACCACCTTTACATACCAAGACTCCTCCGTGCCTCGGAAAGCACGTTAAGCTGTTGGTCCCGGCTGTCATTCGTGGATCTTTGAAAGTCGTTACGGGTCGTTAGAAGCCCGAAAGTCTGACAACCAGTTTTGCCAAGGGGTATCGTGTTACCCAGATACTGAGTTGTGGAGGTCAGACAGGCAGTCGCTCCATGTAAAATACCGGTATTCAGCTGCTTCCGGTTAGGCTGAAAGCTGACCCCAACATAGTTGGGAAAAGGCTAGGCAGATTGATATAATGTAGGTATACAAAGTAAGGTCTTAAAAATAATGGCCCCTGGATCAGGAATGATAGACATCTGTTTAAAACAAATCTTGATCAAAAGTAACGGTCAATGCCGTTTTCTGTGTATATATTATAAAAAGAGAGTTTCGCATAAAGTGGGAGAATAAATTACACCCAAATATATTTATGTAAGTAATAACAGAAGTACTTACATAAATAATATTATTACATAAATACGAAATTACGACGTTAATAGCAATGCGAAAATTAGTTCGCCTTTCAGAATTACCTTTCATATTACGTAATACCTTAGAGCCTCTAACGAGCTGCTTTTACAGCTTTTCATAATAAACCCACGAATTATGGATATATTTCTGTGAGTGCTTTTGTTTGTACCTACGGCTAAGTCATATTTTTATTTTGCTTGGGAGCTAAGTAATGATCGGTCCTGTGACGTAGGGGTGGGCTTTGATTTTCCTTGACTGGGAATAAATATAGAAGTTTTCTATGAGAAGCTTTTTCCCTTCGGGGAATAAAGACGTATGATTTTTTGGTATTTTTTGTACCGTATGTACACATCACCATCATCATCTGTCTAGCCTTATCCCAACTATGTTGGGGTCGGCTTCAAGTCTAACCGGATGCAGCTGAATGCCAATACTTTACATGGAGCGACTGCCTATGTGACCTCCACAACCCAATTACTGGGTAATACGATAACCCTTGGTACCCGTAACGACTGTCAAAGATCTACGAATGACAGCCGGGACCAACGGCTTAGCGTGCTTTCTGGGGCACGGAGGATTCTCGGTATGTAAAGATGCATCCACGGACCAACCCCGGCAAGCGTAGCTTAACCTGATGGATCGACCCGTGCGGCTGATATTACTTAGCCACGGCTCCTCCACCGTATGTACACATACGCTACAAAAATAACCAAAAAATAACTTTAAAAAAATATCGTACTCACGTCCACAAGGTCCAAAATGTATATAGCGAGCGTTCAGATCAGCTGCTGACGTAAAACTAACCAATTATTTTAAAACGCATATACATTACTCCAGACCTTTGATGATATAACTACACAAAGCTATATTATCAATTGATGAGATATTTCAGTTATGAGCAAATCGCTAGTAAACGCAATTTTTCTAAATACCTCGGAATATGGTGCTCAGAGGAGCTCGTGGCTAAAAGTAATAACAGCCGCACGGGTCGATCCATCAGGTTAAGCTATGCTTGCCGGGGTTGGTCCGTGGATGGGTGACCATCTTTACATACCGAGACTCCTCCGTGCCTCGGAAAGCACGTTAAGCCGTTGGTCCCGGCTGTCATTCGTGGATCTTTGACAGTCGTTACGGGTCGTCAGAAGCCCGAAAGTCTGACAATCAGTCTTACCAAGGGGTATCATATTACCCAGTTAATGGGTTGTGGAGGTCAGATAGGCAGTCGCTCCATGTAAAATAATGGTATTCAGCTGTATCCGTTTAGACTGGAAGCCGACCCCAACATAGTTGGGAAAAGGCTAAGCAGATTGATTTTGACCTCGGAATATGGTGCCAATTTTAGAACCCCTGGGAATAAGGTGACCTTACTGGTTTTACTATCACTAGCAAGAGTGATAATTTTGCCTATACCCCTTATGAATTTGCGACGAAGGATTATGAAGACCATTTTGCTTATTGGTGGTTAAAACGGAACCCTAAAACAAGTTTTTGCTTTAGCAGCCTATGTGCTAAAAGCAAAAACCTCTGTTTTAGGTTCCGTACATCGAAAGAAAAAAACGGAACCTTTATAGCATCACTTCGTTGTCCGTCTGTCTGCCTGTCTGTCAGTTTGTCAAAATCTTTTTTTCGCAATAACGCGTGAAGGTAAAAAAAATATATCAGGTACGTAGGTCTACAGTCCCTTAGAGCTCTAAAAAATTAAGCTTCTAAGTCAACGCAATAAAAAAATGTTTATGCGACATAATATATTTTGATACTCGCAAATAAATCAAACCCTTTAGAGTACTTCCCGTTGTCCCAGAATCATGAATTTTTGCAAGAAGCAAGGTCTCACAGCACAAGTAAAGGAAAAAAGCCGAAAACCGTTTATTTGTAGTTTTATAAATTATTATTATTATTTATTGAATTTAAAAGCCAACACGGACCAATTATAAAAATAAACTAATACAAATACAATTTCAAAATCATCATCATCTGCTTAGCCTTTTCCCAACTATGTTGGGGTCGGCTTCCAGTCTAACCGGATGCAGCTGAATACCAGTATTTTACATGGAGCGACTGCCTATCTGACCTCCACAACCCAGTTACTGGGTAATACGATACCCCTTGGTAAGACTGGTTGTCAGACTTTCGGGCTTCTGACGACCCGTGACGACTGTCAAAGATCCACGAATGACAGCCGGGACCAACGGCTTAACGTGCTTTCCGAGGCACGGAGGAGTCTCGGTATGTAAAGAATGGTCACCCATCCACTGACCAACCCCGGCAAGCGTAGCTTAACCTGATGGATCGACCGTGCAGCTGTTATTACTTAGCCACGAGCTCCTCAATCCACAATTTCAAAATACAATACAATAAAATACAATACAATACAATTTAATTACAGGTCAATACAATTCAATTACATGTCAATCAATTAAAACAATATTTCCACATTAGCCCGTACATGTACCATGTCACAGTGATACATGTACTGACAGTCGAATCGCTGGGCGAAGGTGCTCAGGATACTGTTCGGGCTGACCCGCACCCTGCGCACCAGGGATGTGCACCGCTTGCGCATGGTTGTATAAAAACAATCCACGCGCGCTACGGCAAACATCCCCGAAGCGCTACAG
This sequence comes from Cosmia pyralina, assembly GCA_946251885.1. Taxonomy (NCBI): domain Eukaryota; kingdom Metazoa; phylum Arthropoda; class Insecta; order Lepidoptera; family Noctuidae; genus Cosmia; species Cosmia pyralina. Next base: position 21,404,691 of record OX276360.1, read on the forward strand.
AAGCGAGGCAGCCCCAACAGCACCCTGAATGCATTATTGTATTGGACGCGTAGAGCGCCGTACTGCTTTTGCGTATAATTCACCCACAGACCGCTCGCGTAGAAGGACGTACAAAATGCCCTGAACAGGGTGATCTTGACGTCTCTTGAACAACGAGCAAATCTGCGTGCTATCATATTCGCACGAACAGACAGCGCTCTACGCTCCCTTTCTATGTCATTATCGTCTTTCAGCTCCGGGGTTAGCAAGTGCCCAAGGTATTTAAACTGTTCTACCCTACTAAGGGGGTAGCCATTCAGTCTAACCCTAGGTGTTTGGCTTAAGGACCTTCCCCGAGCCTGAAAGACCATCCACTCACTTTTGTTAATGTTGTACATCAACCCGTGTTTTCCAGCATATTTTGCGCAAATGTCGAGCAGCTGCGACAGTCCACCTACAGAAGCACCCAGCAGCACCATGTCGTCCGCGTAACTAATATTATTAAGGCAGACTCCATCGATATGGCAGCCGACATGTGTGCTGCTGAGCTCCTCCACAAGCGCATTCACATACAGGTTAAAAAGTTATATGCCATGATATTTTTTGCAATTTCAAATTTACATATGCAGTTGGAGAATTGACCGTAACATATATCGATTTAAGGGAGAACAAGTTTTCAACAACAATGTTAAGTTTGTTTTGGGATAAATTCATCCTAACTACGGAACCCCTCAAAGTGCGTGACCCGACATGCACTCGGCCGATTATTTTAGGATCTTTATAAAAGTTTTCACAACAACATTTAATTTACCTTCATAACACTAATGAACCAGTAAAATGAATTTAGAAATATTATGTACTAATCTTTTTTTTATTCGAGAGATGATTTTATTTAAACATTATACAAGTTAACACTATATACACTAGTTGACTGTTGACAGCGATGCGGACGAATTTTTATTTTATTTTATTCATTCCCCTCCTTTTTTATATACCATGTACATAATATTATTATTTTAAATCTGTTAGTTTATAGGTATATACATCTCTATTATGTTATCTAATTAACTCAGCTCAATAAGTAGGTATTATGATCTGTTTTTGAAATGAGTTAGTTAGAAATACGATAGCACAGAAATCAAGTCAGCTCATACGTATTAGGTGTACGGAACTCGTCATAATTTCCCTCACTAATACCCGACTTGAATATTTAATGGAAATGCATTTCTACAACCATCTGACTTAGCTTAATTTTCAATTCGAACCGTATATAAACCGACAAAATTCAGTACTCCAGGCTAGACGTGGGAGACTATTCAAATTGAAGGCATCACAATTTGGTCGCTCTACACGTGGTAGATCGTGAAACTAGCTTACGTACGCCGAAGAGAATTGCAACGAATTTTGGTGTTTGATGTGAAACGGAATTAATTATCTGTATTTAAATAAGTTATGTCATTAGTTATGGAGCAGCTCGTGGCTAAGTAATAACCGCCGCAAGGGTCCATCCATTAGGCACAGGTATTAAACTACGCTTGCCGAGGTTGGTCCGTGGATTGGTGAGCGTTGTTCCCGGCTGTCATTCGTGGATCTTTGACAGTCGTTACGGGTCGTCAGAAGCCCGAAAGCCTGACAACCAGTCTTACCAAGGGTATCGTGTTACCCAGTTACTGGGTTGTGGAGGTCAGACAAGCAGTCGCTCCATATAAAATACTGGCATTCAGCTGCATCCGGTTAGACTGGCAGCTGACTCCAACATAGTTGGGAAAGGGCTAGGCAGATTGATTACTAATTTTTGGCTAAATAAACTAATGATAAATAAGCGATTAATTCGTCTATAAAGTGTGGTCAATCAACAAAAAATGACACTGTCAGACTCAAAAAAAAACCTCGTTAAGGCCCAAGCCTCCTCACCTCTTTCTGCCAAGCAGTAATACTCGCGAAGCAGGAGGCGGAACGCGTGAGGGAGAGGCAACTATCGCGCCCTCGCGCCCCTAGTCGCCGCAGGAGACGCCCTAGGTGGCGGGAATCCGTACCCGATACCCGGCCACCGTAGGCGCGGGCTTGCGGACGGTGAGCTCGCCGTCCGGTAAGGACCAGGCCCGGGTCGACGGCGCCACGCGCCACCACGCGCGCCTGAAAGAGATATCAGCAGTGATGGTGTCCGATAGGGCCGAAGCCGCCGGGGTCGCGGGTAGTTCGAAAGAGATACCGTGGCCCTGGCACAGGCAACTGAAGGAACACGGGTGGGTTTTAGTCAGTAAAAGTCTGACACGCCCTCCCCCTCCGCCTAGAGTGGGAGAAGTCATTTGATGCTTTCCCATCCACAAAAAAACAGGCCCAAGCCTCGAATTTTCTTTTAAGGACGAAGCGCTAAGGCAGCCCGTGAAATCAAAATTTTCTTACGCTTTTTGCAATTTGCAGCTGTGTCTGGGTGTATGTTGATTTAATCTACACTCAGACACTAAGCTGCAAATTGTATGAGTCTTGACCGTAACAAATATTATTGTTTACCGAATTATTATTATTAGAATCAGTAATACAGCTCCTTAAGTTATTATAATTCTGAGCTGTCAAGATTTAATGATTTTGCCATTCATTCCCTAATGAATAGCAAAATCATCAATACAACGCTTTAAGTTCATATAACCCTTTATATGAACCTAAAGCGTTGTATTGATGATTTTAATGATTATAATTCTATAAATACTGATTTGTTACGGTTACGAATCAAACTCAAACTCAAAACATTTATTTCAATTAAACCAATTACAGGCATTTTTAAATTGTCAAAGAGTCACGGGCAAGAAACTCTACGGACACTCTTTTAAATCAAGATAAGTAATACAACATCGATCATATTTAGATCAATATACAACCTGATACTGACCCGCAAATTGCAAAAACAACGTTTTTTGAAAAAAAAAAAAAAAAATAATTACGCGGGATTCCCTGGTGCTTTCGCCTTAAATAACTGCATTCTAGTTTACTCCGTACATTCCTAAATCATCTCAACAACACATATTTTCGTCCAAATTAATAAGTCACTGTTTAGCTATTGAGTCTCGCAGTAAAACCATTAAGATGTCTGTTGTACAGCAAGCAAGGACAAAGGACCAAGGGCGGTGCATGAGGACTATGTTTACGAGTCTTACGAGGCGAATAATAGATGAAACACGGCGACACTCGAGAGCGTCTGTGTTGGTGTGACACGGGCCCAACTAGTTTCTTGGTGTTTTTCATCTTGTAAGTTTTACGTGGGTATTAGGAAATGAAGAAACTCCTTTACGTGGTTACCCCGTTGATAAAGCGAACCAAAAATGTGTTTTGGACTCGTAAACCAGACTATCATGAAGAAATATTGAATTAATAGGTACCTATTAGTTCATTGTTAGGGTTCCGTACCTCAAAAGGTAAAAACGAAACCCTTGTAGGTTCACTACGTTGTCCGTCTGTCTTTTTGTCAGTCTGTCAAGTCTCTTTTTCTCAGAAACGCGTGGAAGTATCAAGTTGAAATAAGTATCGAAGACGTAGGTCTATGGACCCTTGGAGTTCTAAAAAAATGTAGCTTCTAAGTCAACGCAATAAAAAATACGGCCATTTATGCGACATATTTTGATACTCGCAAGTAAATCAAAACTTATAGGGTACTTCCTGACCTAGAATCATGAAATATGGCAATAAGCAAGGTCTCACAGCACAAGTAAAGACAAAAGTCCGAAATTTGTTAATTTGTAATTTTATCACAAAAAAAATATTTTCAAGTATGTCAGTCTGTCAAGACCCTTTTTCTCAGGAAAGCGTGGATATATCAAATATGTAAGTCCCTTAGAGTTCTAAAAAAAATAAGCTTATTAAGTTTATTTCATCAATTTTTTTTTTGGGATTACAATGTTACCTTTGTTTTTGGGATAAACTCTTTTAACTACGGAACCCTTCATTGTGCGTGGTCCGACACGCGCTTGGCCGGTTTTTGAGTTGTGACATACAAATAAAAAAATATGCTAGGATCGTTTAATTTTCTTCTAACACAAAAACAAGTTAAAGCATAAAATACAACCAACTGCAAGTCTGTTTACTAGTTTTTACTGCTTCAGCTACGCCGTAGACTGTGCTACGGCAGAGCTGCAGTCTTGCAAAATTCACTCGCGGCGAATTATTTGCGTAACTTTGTATTTTTTTTTTAAACAAAATAGTGATATTATATGAAATAATAGTATTGCACATAGGTGTAGTGATTGCAGTTTTTGGAATATCGTCCTTAAATACAGGTACGTGATGGTAGGCTTTCACTAAATCAATCACTGAAAAAAATTTACAACCGGACAGACTGTTTGAAAAATCTTGTATGTGACGAATAGGGTATTGATCGGGTATGGTTCTAGCGTTAAGTAACCTATAGTCACCACACGGACGCCAACCGTTATCCTTTTTGGAAACTAGGTGGAGAGGTGATGCCCATTGACTGTCAGACGGACGTGCAGTGCCATTAGCTAACATGGCCTCAAATTCCTGTTTAGCTATCTTAAGTTTATCGGGCGCGAGACGACGAGGTGAGCATGTCACTGGGGGGCCTGGTGTAGTGCGAATATAGTGTACAGTGTTGTGCTTGACGACACCCGGAATACCAGCAGGGCGTGTTATTTCCGGATATTCGGACAAAATTCTGTGAAATTCACTATCACCAACAGTCGAAACTTTTACACTTTGGGCATTACAATTTAATTTATATATAGTGGCTACAGTGCTGACAGTGGTTAAAGTATCAATAAGTTTTTGTTTGCTGACATCGACAATCAGTTGATAATTAGAAAGAAAATCTACCCCTATTATAGCTTTCGTGACGTCAGCAATGACGAAACGCCACGGATAGTTACGACGTAATCCTAAGTCTAGGTTTAATTGAATGTAACCATACGTATCGATAGTAGAACCATTGGCTGCACTTAGTTGATATGACGTTTTACAATGGCGGCGATCACGAAGCGCGGTTACAGGGTATACACAAATGTCACTGCCCGTGTCTATTAAGAACTGTATATTTGACTTGCGATCCGTAACAAAGAGGCGACCCGTAGAACTAAGGCAGTCGTCCGTCGCCATCACTGACTGCCCGGAGTGTTTTCCGCCTTGTAGTCACAGGGCTTGATGCATTTCTTTGCCTTGGTGCCATGTTTGTTGTGGTACCAGCATATCGGGAACCGTCGATAACTGGATTGCGACATGTGTGGTGTCCTACTCCGCTGTTGTTGTCGGGGTCGTGAATCTCGTTCGCGAGGTCTTGACTGCCGATTCACCTGAGCCGTGAGTGCGCTCACTTGACGAGTCAGCTCCGCTACTTGCCGCGTCAACTCGTCCACCGGTGATGATGAAGCTGCTGCAACGTGTTGCGTCGGCGTCGCGATGTCGTTTATACGGTCTGCGAGTTCGGCTGGGTTATCCAGTGACAACGTCGATTGCGACGCGACGATCGGCTGCATACCTGTAGGTAGACGACTGCTCCAGATTGTCCTCAAAAAATCTTCGGGTATCTCTGGGCCCGCAAGGTGCTGAAGATGCCGTAGAAATTGTGAAGGTTTGCGGGTACCAAGCTGCTCGTGCATCAGTAATTGCTTGACTTTATTCCCTCGCGACACTGATAAGCGTTTTATAAGCTCGTTCTTCAACTTGTTGTAGTCGGGTGGGCCGGTAAGTACATCCTCCACTTCCGCGGCGTATTGTCTGTCTAACGTGGCCAAAATATGGTAAAATTTTGCCGTCTCATCCGTAACTTTCATAACGGCAAACTGCCCTTCTACTTGCGCAAACCATATCGCCGGTTTTTCGGGCCAGAAAGGTGGTATCTTCATGTGTATCGGTGCAGGCGTAGTGGATATGGTCGCCGATCCCGGACTAGGCATCGCCATTTTGAAACGACGCTCTCGTGTACGCTCAGTCACCTGAGATTTCCTGGAGTCCTCACTGCTGCTAGACATCAATCTTCTTTTCTTCTTCGCGTCGGGGTCACCAGTTGTAGGTATTTAATGGTTAAAAAGATAAACACCCACTACAATAGTCTTTGATATAGTTTATTTAGCAGCTAGACAGAAACAACACACCACAGTAGTAGAAATATAGATTTAGAAAAACAATAGTAAGTAAGTAGAAGGTAACAGCAAAAAAATTGCATACAGAACAACGCGGGCTTCGCGGCCGTGTATTAGTTAAGACTGCCGGTAGGTGTCGTCTCCGCGAGCGGTCAGCGTGCGCGCGCGCCGGTACATAGCTATGCGTATATTATACGAAACTAGCCGGCCCGCCGCATACTACCGAGTGTCATCCGGCGATGCTTGTGAATTATTTTAATTATAATTTTTATATGGTTTTGTGATGTGGATGAATGTAAGTGCGATTTGTATGAGTAATGTATGTCTATGTGTTAAACAATACATAAATAAGTAATATATAAATTTATTAATATGTATTTATGATAGGTTTTTAATATATAAAGATAAATAAATTAATGAAATCAATAAGTTGCCTACAATAACCATAATATAACAAATAGCTAGTCATCCTTTTTAAGTTCATCTACGTGGATTATGTTAGGTAAATCAAGCGGACAATACACAGCCAAAACCGCTGGGTCTAGAAGCATGTTTTGTAGAAAAGTTCCTTACAACCTACTACGGCGTTTGTACTCATCATTATGAACAACTTTTACTATGGGAGCAAACCAAAAATCGCGAAAAAAAATCAGCTGTGCCTACATTTTGACGAGTTACGCGAACATAAGCAATTTTTCGCGATTTCAGGTTTGGTCCCATAGCTAAAGTTGTTCATAATGATAAGGACAATGACCCCTTAAGAGGTTTTGCTTTATTTAAGACGCACCCCGTATAACGAAAATGACAACTAATGTAGGATTTTTGAAAATGCATCGCAAGTGATGAAAGTTTGTTAGGATTTTTATAATTTTTGCCGATGAATGGCTTTTACAGTATAATTTCAAACTTATTGAAAACTTTATTTGACCAAATATATTGTAAGTCCCACCTGAGCCTCTGGGTTGCTACTAAGAATATCCCAATGGAAAAACCCAATAACACGATCGAACTCATGACTTCACGCACAGAAGTCGCTTTTGAGGCCAAGGAACTAGTCAGCTAATAACATCTTCTATAGTTTTTTATCTTACGAAGTGACACGCGCTTTACTTGTGCTTACCAAGTGTACAATGACGCTTTATATGTGTGTGTAAGCGCAAGAGCTCTCGGTATCGTCCAAGACAATGGCGAAGTCGGAAGTGTATGTGTGTGTGCTGACGCTACGCGTCTTCACACACACATTCACAGCGTATTTGTAAATTTGGTAACCAAAAGTAAAGCGCGAGTCACTTCGTGAGTTGAAAATATATAATTGGGTACAAATCGAGACACCGGGCTGCTATACAGATTTTGCCAATGTGAAAACCCAAATAATACCCTCCTCCCCCGACCCGGGCATCGAACTCATGACTTAACGCACAGCATTCAGCTAAAAACATCTTCTATCATACATATTCAGTCATTCATCCATTCATTCATCATTCATTCGTATATATTTTTTTCATTCATTTCATTTATACACTTCTGGACACATCTTTTGGCCCACCTTGTATTTTCAGTTTCGTTTGGTCCTAGCTAAAATTTTATATTAGGTCGAGCAAAAAGTTTTTATGCAGTTTTGAACCTGGCACATTCACAATTTCATTCAATAGTCTTTTTTTGAATTTCGAACACAGAATTTAAAGAAACAAAAGACAATTTGGAGCCTGTTTGTTGATATCAAACAATCGAATACTAAGAAAACTTGGTTTTATTGGTTTACTTGGATTTAATTCTTGAAAAAGTGATTGATATCTTTGGTTTTGCAACAAACATTATTTATTCTTAACATTAAGGTGAGGTTCTATCAATAATCTATGGATACTTCACCTGAAGTCGCCGCCCAAGCTGTGGCACTTATTCAGGCCGGACACAGCCAAAGAAACGTGAGTGCTCAACTTAATTTAAGTCGATCTGCGGTCCGAAATGTTTATCGGAGGTACCTAGAGACTGGCGGCTTTGTTCGTCGCCAAGGAAGGCCACGATCTCGGGTCACAACTGAAAGACAGGATCGATTCATCGTGACGACCAGCTTGAGAAATCGTCACCTTACCTCCATTGAGATACAAAACCAACTTCACGACTTCCACGGAGTATCTGTGAGCGCTCGAACTGTTCGAAGAAGGTTAAAAGAACGCGATATGGTACCACACAAGCCAGCTAATGGCCCCAAACTAACGCGAGCCCACCGAACAGCGCGCCTTCATTTCGCACGCAGTCATTTAAATTGGACACAGCAAGATTGGAGCCGTGTACTCTTTTCTGATGAGTCTAAAATTGTGTTACATGGCAATGATGGAAGGAAGAAGGACCACCGACGTAAGGGAGAGCGTTTCGCACAATGCTGCTTTGATGAGAGGGTTGCTTATGGCGGTGGCTCATGGACTGTCTGGGGCGGTATATCCGCGAGCGGCAAAACTCAACTTGAGGTTGTTACAGGACCACGGCTGCCAACATTAAATGCTGAAAGGTACATTCGTGAGTGCTTAGAACCTCACGTGATACTGCGTGATACCATACGCGGACTATGTGGGCCCAAATTTCCTTTTTATGCATGATAATGCAAGAGCCCATGCGGCCGGCATCGTCAGGGAATATCTTCGGGATGTCAACATCACAGTTATGGACTGTCCAGCCAGAAGCCCAGACATGAACCCTATTGAGAACATGTGGGACGAGCTAAAAAGACGTGTTAGGGCTCGTCAGCCAGTTGCCCAGACGATGCAGGAGTTGAAAACTGCCATAGAAGAGGAATGGGAGATGATCCCTCAAAATTTCATAGAGCGGTTGATAAACTCTATGCCTAATCGTATGAGAGCTGTGGTAGATGCCCATGGAGGCAACACGCGTTATTAAATTAAACCTTTATTTGATAAAACATGTTTTTTATTCAAAAATCAATTGCCTTTAACAAGGCGCATATCCGACTTGTTAGGCGTAGCTCCATGTCGTATGGTATTCTGAATTCAAATTTAAAACAATACGATCGAAAAAGATGGTAAAATGTATCAGGTTTAAAACTGCATCAACAGTTTTTGTTCAATCTAGCAATCATATTTCGGTAGGGGCCATCGAAACCTAAACTCTAAGGTGGGCCAATAGATGTGTCCAGAAGTGTATTTCATTCTTCTTGTATTTTTATCTCACGAAGCGATACGCGCTTTACTTGTGGTTACCAAGTGTACAAATACACTGTGAATGTGTGTAAGCGCAGGAGCTCTTGGTACCGACCGAAATAATGGCAAAGTCAAATGTGTGTAGGTGTGTGTGTTATGTATTCACGCTACTCGTTTTCACGCACACATTCACAGTGTATTTGTAAATTTGTCAGCCACATTCGTGAGATAAAAAAAAACTGTACAATTTCGTAATCAAATTAACATAGATATTTAGAGGCATGTGGAACAGGGTGTAAAAATCACTCATCCTCCATAGAAAAGGGAGGATCCTCCGACCAGACGGGTGCCGTGTCTGGTGGGCAACGGTTGATGTTGGGACGTTGTATACCTATAATGCTAGTCGCGCGGTAAACTCTAATTGCGCGATGCAGGATTGCGTGACGTCAGTGTCACGCGTAGTTCGTATGTGGCGATGCAGATTCCGCCACAGATATATACATATACATAATAATAATAATAACTTTATTAGCAACTTAACTTACAATTTACAAAAATAACAGTGAAACCACACTAGGCAGAGCCTGAATCGTGGCTATCAAACAAAAACGATTTCTATAATAATAGTTAAATAAATTAAATCTGCATATCGCTCTCATGAAGTTAAAGTGCGAGTGTGTTGTATGTATATGAGTGTGAAATGTGTAAATAAGTGTTTGAGAGAGTATTATGTGTGATGTGTGTTATGTGTGTCGTGTGTGATAAAATTTAGTGAGAGTGTTTAGCTTGGTCTTTAGGTAACTGTACGTAGCAATTGTTCCATCTGATAGTAGTTCATGCCGGTGATTAATTGCAGACAGACATGCCTGCATGGCTGCAGACATTTTAAAAAACAATATCTTAAGAACATCAGTAACTTCAGAAGTCCTTAATTTTTTTATTGTGTTTCATAAAAATAACAAAGGCGGTTTTATATCTCATTGTCTTCTTTTATTAATCTCTGGCCGTTGTTTTGTTTATATATTTCGTTTTATATCAACGCTTTAGGCGTGTTGGACGATTTTCTACCTTATGATTCACTCTAACAGGTTTAATTTTAGTTGTATTGTGTTAAATTTTTATTTCGTCTGTTGGGATGGGCTAATAATGTAGAATTATTATAGAAGTAGCTATTACTTGAGGATTCCTCGTGACCTTTACGAAAGGCAACAATGGAAAGATTTTGGGAACTGTTAGGAAATCATTATATTATTATTATGTAATTATGTAAGGTTATGTGATTGGGCTGCTTTCCTATATGTATTATGATTTGAAGATGGAAGAATAACATTATAGCGTTAAATAATAGCAATATTTTGAACGAAACGAGGAGCTCGTGGCTAAGTAATAACAGCCGCACGGGTCGATCCATCACGTTAAGCTATGCTTGACTATCTTTACATACCGAGACTCCTCCGTACCTCGGAAAGCACGCTAAGCCGTTGGTCCCGGCGTCATTCGTGGATCTTTGACAGTCGTTACGGGTCGTCAGAAGCCCGAAAGTCTGACAGTCAGTCTTACAAAGGGGTATCGTATTACCCAGTTAATGGGTTGTGGAGGTCAGATAGGCAGTCGCTCTATGTAAAATAATGGTATTCAGCTGCATCCGGTTAGACTGGAAGCCGACCCCAACATAGTTGGAAAAAGGCTAGGCAGATTGATTGATTTTGAACTAAACGATCTGCTCCGACTTTCGGTACCTCGGGTCGCTTCTCCAAGGGGATGGCGAAGTAGACCGAGACGTAACGCACCGGATCAACTCAGGATGGATGAAATGGCGACAGGTTACAGGAACAACTTGCGACCCACGGATGCCCTTCAAGTTAAAGGGGAAAATTTACAAGTCAGTGATAAGGCCTGTCGTGCTTTATGGACCGGAATGCTGGGCAGACTGATGAAAAAAAACTGCATGCAGCGGATATGAGAATGTTGAGATGGATGTGTGAAATGACGAAAATGGATAAAGTAAGAAATGAGTATATAAGAGGAAGTTTGAAAGTGGCGCCAGTGACAGAAAAGTTGAAAGGAAATCGTTTGTCTTGGTATGGGCACGTGTTGAGAGACAGTAGACATCCGTCACCGCTGTGCAACTGCCGGTTAAGCTCTATGTTGTTCATGATTTTGCTTTGATAAACAATAATGTATGAAAAAATATTTCTTTACTAGCTTTTACCAGCGGCTTCGCCCACGTGCTTGTCGAAGATTAACGTACTACTGGGATAAAAACTATTTAATGTCCTAATCCAGGTCACGAGCCAAATTTCATCAAAATCCATAACAAACTTACTTTCGCATAATAATGTTAGTTAGGATTTCAGAATCCTTTTTCTGTTTCCTAAGTATTTATAATTCTTTTGAGTTCGTTATCACTAACACTAGGCGACACGTAACTAAAAACTTAAATAAAGGTGCGCTATTCGATTTTCAACGCTCGCCTCAGCGCTGTAAGTTGAAAATCTAACTGCGCGCTCTTATTTAGGCATTCAGCCCCGTGTTATCAGAACGGACATTACTTTGCATAACAGAAGTACCTAGATAGGTACGCTATACAGATGTAAAGTGCATAAGATATGTGTTACAATTTTAGAATCTAGAGGCCTCAATATTTTTCATTTCAATATTTTTCATTTCAAAGTGAGACTTAAACAAGACTTTCTTAATGTGGCTGTATTATAGGTACATCTCTGCCCAACCCTTCAGAAAAATAAGGCATGATGTTATATTTTAAAGTTTATTTAGAAAGTAATTTAATTATATCCTTATCTTTTATTATTTCTTCCAGTATTCCAAGAATAACTTACCAACAGATGTAGTCTTCACGAATCGGTTATTTGAAACGGTTATAATTCATCCGAGGCCACGGCCTGTCTTGATTCAGCCTGCACTGTCATCAATCACAGACAGGCCTCAGGACCATTTCTCAAGGATCAGGACAAGGAATATGGTTATTTTTTTAAATTTATTTGTTTTCAGGGTTCCGTACCAAATGGTAAAAAGGATCTCTTATGGCGTGACTCAGTCTGTCTGTCTGTCTGTCACAGCTGGATATCTCAAGAATTACTAATGCTATCAACTTGAAATTTGGAACAGTTTTAGATGACGTTTACCCAACTATTTTGCAAATAAGAAATATATAAAAATATGTATGTTTTTTTTTGCAACAGGAACTGAAAGGGGGTATTAAAGATTCTAAGTGGGGCTACTAGGGCATGTGGGGTATCATATGAAAGAACGCTGTTTGCACATTCTCAATAATTATTTTTTCTATATTTTAGGCCGCATAGTTTTCGACTTTTGATGAAAAATGTAAAAAAAATACGGTTTTCAGATTTTTCTGTGTGATAGAAGTTTATGTAAAATTTATGTACTTATATTAGTTTATGTAAAGATTTCAGGAAAAATAAAACGATGTCTCTAAATAGCACACTTTTTCACAAATCATCAACAAAAATTAAATATAAATGATGGTACCCTCGGTGCGCGAGTCTGACTCACTCTTGACCGGTTTTTTGAGACCTGTTGAGGATATTGGATAATTAATGGCGGGAGTTTTTAGAATATGTCTTATTAGGTTTAGACTGTCGACAAACAAAGGGGTTGAAGATTTACTGACTGTTCGCAGTGTGCTTAGCTGCAATGGGTCACTGATTCGTGTCCTGGGAATCCGTAATGCTTTCTTGCTTTGAGTAATTTTGCATGCCTGATTATGTTAGGAGAAAATTATGCTACAGCTTTTCAGATGAAAAGGTTTTCTTGTTAATAAAATAATGAATGAGCATTTCAGAATTACTATGAATATTAATGTAGACGACGTACAACAACGTATGCCAAAAGTATTCTGTGGTGAAAACAAAGCCCTTTACTCGAAAATCCAAATAAAAATATCACTTTCATTGCTCCTGTAAAAACCGAAAATAGTTCTTTATCTGTAGATTACAGGAAAACCTATAAGAAGTCTGTGGTCTTAAAATAACATGGTCTCATAATCTCTCAATATTGTGAGTACAAACTTATATTTACAGTTGGAATGGGTGAACATGTTTTTCAACTACAATGTTAAGTTTGTTCTTGGGATAAATTCATCCAAACTACGGAACCCTTCATAATGCGTGGTCCGACACGCACTTGGCCGGTTTTCGTTTTGCAGTGCTCACTACTTGACATAAGCCAGTTCCAAGTTTCGACAAGTCACTCGAATTTTCGCAGCATCCAGTCTATTCTGGCAGAGTTTTAATTTCGACAACGTTAATTTGATACAACCAGCTTTAGAAAAAGACTGTCATACAGGTGCCTATGAGTAACAGAGACGACTCAAGGCTAAACTATTGCTGAAACTCGACGTGTTATATTAAATTTATTAATATTTCTGAATGTTTCTTAATATTTCCTAATATTTCTTGATATTTCCTAATATTTCTTGATATTTCTTAATATTTCCTAATATTTCTTGATATTTCTTAATATTCTACGAGACAGTCACTAAATTTCGTTTAAACCGGTTTATCCACGATAACCCCATGTGACACGGGAGTACAGTCGATTGATGTCAACGATGCCCGCGGGACAGGCCGGCCGCTTTATTGATTGTCCCCACTGTACTACTGACTTTAAAGCTTTTTGTTTTTTTTCCTTGTTTTCAAAGGATTTTTGGAAAGAAGTGTTTTTTTATGTCGATGTCACAGGATGGAGGATTCTAAGATGTCTCTTGTGTGTAAAACTTGAAATTGGTAAGTGGTACGAAGTGAATATTTATGTCCTCGCTACGAAAATGTTAAACTGAAACACTTACAAACAAGTATCGTAAAAAAAAATACGATAAATTACAGTAAACTAGCGACCTGGTCCTGCTTCGCACGGTTTTTACGACTTGACAAAACTTGAAGGTTTCTATATTATATATAAGTTAAATATTAATGTATTATACATATAAACCTTCCAGAATAAATTCTCTAAATCATAGTGAAAACCGCATCAAAATCTATTGCGCAGTTTAGAAGAACAACGCGGCCACACAGACAGACACTTAAAGCGACTTCATTTTATAATAAGTATCGATAGATAATCATATTTCGCGACGCCGGCGCCGCCGAGGCCGACCCAGGAAAAGGTGGCGAGAAGACACGTACCGCGAGGGTTGGATCGCGGTGACCCTGTGAAAGGATGCCTAGAAGGATTTGGGGGAGGCCTTTGCTCAATAGAGCGACGGTGTTGGCTAACATAAAAGAAAACACTGAACGTTTTAAAGTTGTACAAACTTATGATACTCAATTGGATACTGCTTTATCCCAATAGCCTCATGTCGACAATCCCCTCAGATATTACCACGGTAACTGGTGTGGCAAGTTATTGCCCCATTGCATCTTTTGATTGTGGGCGGTGTTAAGGTGTCTGTAGTCTGCCTTAGGCATGTATTGCTGCCGGGACATGTGTGTCGCGAGCTTTGAGGATTCAGCGGCGAGTGACAGCTAATGACGGCTGTCAGATGTCAGAGTGCTCCGGCGCCGTTCGCTAAAAGTTTCGGACAAAATAGGCAATTTGAATTAGCGTGCAATCAAGACGTTCATTTTTCCTCGTCCTCAACCCGCATAGGATACACGGCTATTTACACGCCTGTACCTCCAGTAACCTAAGATATCCTAACTTTACCCTAAGGTCAATGGTTAAGGGTAAGCCCTAGAGTTTAGACCCTCAGATTTACCTACATGCGTAAGATGTCCCTTGGCAAAACGATTTAGTAGTAACTTTTTTTTACAGAAAAGATTTGCATTTTTGAGTGGCATTTTAATAGCTTTCACGAGTGGTGATACTTAAATTGTACCTACGTCAGACGTACAGTTAGGAAAATTATTTTTTATGCAAATATGATACCCCACATCAATTTGCCTTATGTAGTAGCCTTTTTTATTTATTTTTTATTTTTCAATTTCACACAAAAACAAAAAAAAAAAACACACACAGAGGAGCTCGTGGCTAAGTAATAACAGCCGCACGGGTCGAACCATCAGGTTAAGCTACGCTTGCCGGGGTTGGTCCGTGGATGGGTGACCACCTTTACATACCGAGACTCCTCCGTGTCTCGGAAAGCACGTTAAGCCGTTGGTCCCGGCTGTCATTCGTGGATCTTTGACAGTCGTTACGGGTCGTTAGAAGCCCGAAAGTCTGACAATCAGTCTTACCAAGGGGTATCGTATTACCCAGTTAATGGGTTGTGGAGGTCAGATAGGCAGTCGCTCCATGTAAAATAATGGTATTCAGCTGCATCCGGTTAGACTGGAAGCCGACCCCAACATAGTTGGGAAAAGGCTAGGCAGATTGATTTTTCAATTTCACACAACTGTCAAAAAATGTTAGTCTTGATTCGAATATACGAACAATTTAAGTTGGTAGCAATTGGCTTATCAATTAATTTCCCTGAGTTTATGCAGTCTGTCCCGCTTTCATCATAATACCACTTACGGCAAAACAATAGAATCTTCACGACTCATTCTCAAATTATAATTCGTGTGAAGTCATACTACTTAACATCACGACTTGCTGTTCGGAAGGGTTTAGGCAGAGGTGTACTTATATAGGGTGTAATTTTAATCGTCTTTATCCTCTTAAGGGGTCATTGTGCTCTTCATGATGAGCAACTTTTATTATGGAACCAAACCAGAAATCGCGAAAAAAAAATCAGCTGTTCAGTACATTTATCTGAGCAGCTGATTTGTTTTCGCGATTTCAGGTTTGCTCGCATAGTAAAAGTTGTTCATAACGATGAGTACAATGACCCCTTAAGAGGATAAAGACGATTAAAATTACATCCTGTATAGTATGTACAGTTGTACACCCACATTTCGCCAGTTATGTGGAAGTCCCAAGTAATAAGGAGCGAGCCTATTGCCACCAACCAGGCACAAATCCAAACTCTAGGCTGCTTCTATGAAATTCCAGATGGAAAAATCCAATAATACTTTGTCCGACCCGGGAATCGAACCCAGGACCTCATGCTCAGCAGTAGCGCTTGTGACAACTAGACCAACGAGGCAGTCAAAGCCAATTCATACTAATGCAAAAGTAACTCTTTGTAAGTCTGTCTGTCTGTCCGTTACCTTTTCACACCTTAACGGCTTAACGGACTTCGATGAAATTTGGCACACAGGCAGACTATAACCTTGGTTAGGACATAGGATGAGTTAAAACGTTCCTGTGGGATAATTACCAACCTCCACGCGAACGAAACCGTGGGAAAAACCTAGTTCTCAAATAATTTGTTCCAATACGAGATAAGAAGAAATAACAATTTCATTAATATCACAAAACCATCCAATAATGTCGTCTCCAAACCTCTCGAATTAAATAACCGACTTATCCGATTAATATAAATCAAATTCGAAAATCGATTGTTATCGTTATAAGTGGACGTATCGAGTTATATCAGGGGCTCAGGGCTCGTTGGCGTGTTTCCAGCCCTTCGCTTAATTTGGCGCAGCTAGATCTTATCTGGTGGAGTTGCGCTTTGTTCGTGCGTCTGATGCGGGCGCGGGTAACTTTGTAAGGTAATAGAGGTGAGGTAGTCTTAAGACATTTATCAAATAGGGATGATGGCTAAAAATTTTTTTTTGTCCGTCATGTAAAAAAAATATTGCACCCCTATTTTTTCTTTTCTTCAATCTGCCTAGCCTTTTCCCAACTATGTTGGGGTTGGCTTCCAGTCTAACGGGATGCAGCTGAATACCAGTATTTTACATGGAGCGACTGCCTATCTGACCTCCACAACCCAGTAACTGGGTAATACGATACCCTTTGGTAAGACTGGTTGTCAGACTTTCGGGCTTCTGACTACCTGTAACGACTGTCAAAGATCCACGAATGACAGCCGGGACCAACGGCTTAACGTGCTTTCCGAGGCACGGAGGAGTCTTGGTATGTAAAGATGGTTACCCATCCACTGACCAACCCCGGCAAGCGTAGCTTAACCTGATGGATCGACCCGTGCGGCTGTTATTACTTAGCCACAAGCTCCTCCCTATATTTTCTTTTCTTAAGTAATCAAAAGCTTACGGCAATACCATAGATGTATAAAAAAAGGCGGACAGATTCTCGCTAGCAAAAAAACTGTGTCTATCGGAGTCAGCCAGTTCGCTGTACCTACAGGTACGCACACATTTACACATCAGTCAACCATTCGTAATATGGTAACGTATTCGTAATATGATAATGTATGTAATATAAGGTAAAAATTTAATTTAATAAAAATTATCTGACTGATGACGGACTAAATTAATTTATTACAACACTCCGCAGATGTGATGAATGTCGATATCTAAACACGACAAAATAAATATTAAAAGAATTGATGATTTTTTTTGGGGTCAACGACCGCTGCTGAAGTTGTTACTTGAAGTATGAGTTGAGAAAAAAGTTTTTTTTTTTGTTTTATCCTGTTTAGATAACGATGCTCATCACGTCTGGAAGCTTAACACAAACAAACAGATTTTTTGAATAGATATTTTAACTACACTGCGGTTGCGGTTCGGTGGTCTGTGCAGTTTCTCTAGCTAATTTAATTTGACCCCGTATGTGAGAACAGCTCATGCCGGGATAAAATTTGTCAAAACCAGTCTGCAAAGAGGTAGCAGGATTGACTGCCCACACACGTAAATTTAACCATCACCACTGGTGGAGGCACCTTATCTTAAACCCCATAATAAACACACACCACCCATCAATCTCCATAACACATTGAAAGCAATAAAATAACGTGAAGTCTACAAATCTGCCTACTCCGCTACAGTAGCGGCATATTTCACCGTGCTTATCGCGCGCACGTAGGCAACCTTACTGCTGATACCATCTAGAACTCTGCATAAAGACTATTTTGTACACGAATGTACTGGAGCTGCTCGTTGTTAGGCTTGAGGTAATAATTTGTGGACTGTTTGGCTGTAATCACCAGGGTTGGTTGATGGATCGGTGATTGTGAGAAGGGTTGATATTTGCAATAATATGGATGATGCCTGTATAAAAAAAATATATTTAGTTCGTCAGTCAGATAACAAAAAAATATCACGGTCTTAGTCTGATCCTGGCAGCCTCACGATCAGACTTATGACTTCATAAGTATCACGACTCTATGTGGGTAAAGGTAAACCTGTGGCGGCATCTACATCGCCACATGCGAACTACGCATCACACTGACGTCACGTAAAATCCTGCATCGCGCAATCGGAATTTACCGAGGGACTAGCATATATACAACGTCCCGACATCAATCGTCGGGCAGTTGCCCACCAGACACGACACCCGTCTGGTCGGAGGATCCTCCCTTTTCTATGGAAGATGAGTTTAGAACTTTAAGAACTTTACACTCTGTTCCTCATGCCTCCATAAACCCATGACCCCATGTCAATGTTCTATCAGAATCAATCTACCTAGCCTTTTCCCAACTATGTTGGGGTTGGCTTCCAGTCTAACCGGATGCAGCTGAATACCAGTATTTTACATGGAGCGACTGCCTATCTAACCTCCACAACCCACTGGGCAATACGACCCTTTGGTAAGACTGGTTGTCAGACTTTCGGGCTTCTGACGACCCGTAACGACTGTTAAAGATCTACGAATGACAGCCGGGACCAACGGCTTAACGTGCTTTCCGAGACACGGAGGAGTCTCGGTATGTAAAGATGGTCACCCGTCCACGGACCAACCCCGACAAGCGTAGCTTACCCTGATGGATTGACTCGTGCGGCTGTTATTACTTAGCAACGAGTTATCACAATTCTATCAATATCTGCTAATGAACTATCATAAGAAATCGGTTCAACATAACATTTAGGGCTGTCTGCAAGCCTCAGAACTGGTAAAGTCGTAAAGATAAATGCCTCCATCCATTTTTAGTTTACGAGCGCGATGATACTTATCTGTGAGCTTCTAATCTCATCTCACTCATCTAAACGGTTCTGACTAAAGCTTTCATAAGTGCTACGTAAGGTCGGTGCACATACTAACATAATTTATTTCTAAGGGCTGATGTTTCAATAGTTAGATAACTTTTAACCGAAGAATAAATGTGATAGTTTGACATATTTTCTATACATAAGCTGTCAAACCGCCATATTTATTCCCTAAATAGAAGTTATGTGACGATTGCAAAATTTTCCCTAAGTGAACTATTTAAAAACTGAAAGGGATTTAAATAGGATGACGGGTAAATAGTGACCGATACTCATAATTGTACTCATGATAACAAACAACTTTTACTAACATGGGACCAAACCTGAAATCGCAAAAAGAAATCAGCTGTTCCCTGTACTTCGACGAGTTCCACGAATGTTCATTTATGTAAGTGTAAGGAACAGCTGACTTTTTTTTGCGATTTCAAGTTTGATCCTAAAGTAAAAGTTGTTTGTTACCATTAGTAAAATTAAGTGTATAAGTACCGGTCACTAATTACCAGTCACCATATACACGGTTATTGGTAAAACACCAGCAACCTCTTAGTAAAAGTGAAATCGCAAAAAAAAATTGGCTGCTCCCTACATTTTGATGAGTTTGATGTACACTGACTGATGAGTGTTGTGTACTGAACAGCTTACTTTTATTCGCGATTTCAGGTTTGTTCCTTGGTTGCTGGTGTTTTACCAATAATCCTGTATACAGCGTGTATCAGTAATATGTGCTCATATTTAAGGGTGTGGTACAGACCACCAAACTGAACAACTTTTTCCATAGGACCAACATAGAAATCACGAAAAAATTATTAGCTGTCCCATACAAAACTTCAATACCTACTCGATCCAAACGTATGGGACAGCAGATTATTTTTATATTGTGTGATGATGACGAGTGGACGCATAGTATCAGTCCAGTTTGGTTATTAGTAAATAAAGTATGTGAGGTAAAACGTGGGACATGCTACATAGGGCATGTAGTACTCAAGAAAATGAACAACTTTTAATAAGGGATCACTCTCATCATCTGCCTAGCCTTTACCCAACTATGTTGGGGTCGGCTTCCAGTCTAATCGGATGCAGCTGAATACCAGTATTTTGCATGGAGCAACTGCCTATCTGACCTCCACAACCCACTGGGCAATACGACCCTTTGGTAAGACTGGTTGTCAGACGACACGTAACGACTGTCAAAGATCCACGAATGACAGCCGTGACCAACGGCTTAACGTGCTTTCCGAGGCAAGGAGGGGTTTGATTGGTATGTAAGGATTCACCCATCCACGGACCAACCGTGGCAAGAGTAGCTTAACCTGATCGATCAACCTGTGCGGCTGTTATTAAATTGCCACAAGCCCCTCTTGCGACCAACTCTTAAATATGAAAAAAAAAAACTGCTTTTCCATACAAAAGTAAAATACTAACTCAAACTCAAAGCATTTATTTCAAATACACCAATTACAGGCACTTTTGAATTTGTCAAAGGGTCAGTCAGTCAGACAGATGAAGCGAGTCGCCCATTCCAAAGCGTAGTAGGTACCTATGGAGAAGAACGAGCAAGAAACTTCACGGACACTCTTTCAAATCACAATATGGTTATAAAATATTGGTTTTAAAAATAATAAAATAAAATATTCATGTCGAAATTATACATGTGAGAACGATGCAGAATGTTAAAAGAGTCCGTAATAAAAATATAAAAAAAACCCAAACAAAATTAAAATAAGCCATGGCAGCTAAGATATGACCAGCCTCCACTGACAGCGCCCGTTCACGAACCTGACGCATGGATTAGCTAAATGATCCAACACGCGCCACCATCAGCGAGACATTAGAGTGAGCATGACATACTCTCAGCCGCCAGGGCACATTCAAGTCGAATAAAGACGTAGCCGATCAAAAAGTATGGAACAGCAGATTTTTACTCTACAATAAAGTGTGTCTCCCGATTAAGCCAACCCACTGCCTTTTACGCAAGAGTTTGTCCGGGAAAGTACTTCTTACTACCTGTCGGCGCAACACATACTCGTATGCGTGTGATTGACTGCGGGAAAGGTATCATATACTTACACTTTACATTCATTAATACATGTATATATCATACTTCTATGATTTTGCATTAATATTTTGCGAATCGGTCTAAAACGATTTGTTTTCTTTAACTTTCATTGTTATGACACTTGTCAGGCTGTCAAACTATCATTACTTTTTCTTCCAAATTTTCTCTCATAGAGTTTATTACTAGTTTAGTCTATGAAGGTTACTTTTGATTTATATAATATAAATTATTTTTATCAATATGTTAGCCTTGGGCTTGATTTTTTTTTTTTTATTTTATTTTTTTTTTTTTATATTGTATTTTATAGATAATTATGATTGTTTACTGAATAACTGGTATCCTAAATTAGTTTTATAAAAATAATTGACACGCTCTCTGAATTCAGCGAAGAGGTTCTTGGACGAATACTGATATTGATGGCCGTTTCGATGACTGACAAGTGGAGTTGAAAAAAAAAGGAGAAGAACTGGACTGAAGGAGAGATTTTTTTTGGTCTTTTTTTTATCAGCCGGCCAAAAAATAAGATAAATCTCTCCTTTAGTCCAGTTCTTCTCCTTTTTTTTTCAACTCCACTTGTCAGTCATCGAAACGGCCATCAATATCAGTAGAATAAAATGTCTGTAGTACGTAGATACTATAGTGTCGGGGTCCAACCCAGTACGCGACAGCCGCATGTTTCGGTTAAAAATACAACTAAAACATTTACACATGAGGTTTCTAATATCACATATACTTACATTGACATTCCTGTTTATGCAAAAGCAATTTAAAATATCAAAAAACAAGGACAAATTCTACCAAACTAGATTCTTGTTAAATACAACGTCGTCTTTATCATTAAAACTCTTCTTTGATAACTAAACCTACTCAATTAGATAGTACAATAGCTAGAGGCATTACTAGAGTTAGCCTTTTTCCTTTGTACCTATTGTCTAGGCTAGTTTCTACCGATTTAGATCTTTGCAGGCCTAAGCGATTGTTCCAGACCAATAAATCTAGAAATGTTCCTAGGATATATTTTTTAAAGCTGCACATCAAGATCATGACGTCTACACTCAGAAAATCAGCGTCAGGCATTAGTTGTCTTCTGGCGTTTATGCTGAACTTGGGCCTATTTGGCGCAGCCGTGAGGCACATATAGAAGTATGAGGAACAGGGTGTAAAGTTCACTCATCCTCTATTGAAAAGAGAGAATCCTCCGACCGACCAGGCAGGTGTTGTTTTTCTGGTGGGTAACTGCCCTACTGCTGATGTCGGGATGTTGTATTATTCTATGCCAGTCGCGCGGTAAACTCCACTTGAGTCATGCAGGATTTGTGTGACGTCAGGTCTTTAATGCCTAGTTCGCATATGGCGTTGTAGATGGCTACCACACAATACTGTTCTAAATTTTCTTTTTGTGTTTTTTTTTTGTGTGTATATTTTGTACCTTTTATTTTATCCACGTGGGCGAACCCCGATGGTTCCGTAGTGATTCATACATGGCTCTTGCCAGCACAAGATCATCTGCCTAGCTTTTTTCCGACTACGTGCTTTTTTTTACAAGAGCTTTCAGGTTTTAGGGCAAAAAATTAAGGCTTCAATGTTAAGTATGCACCTGCTTTCGAAACCACTATCTACGACCCGTAAAACAGGGCCTTTACACGCTTGTAAAGGCCCTGTTTTACGCCGCCATCTCTGCTCAAGTCTTTCAACTTGTCAAACCCATTACGAAAGACCATTATTGTTTCTTTCAAAAACACATAGTTTGGACCATTTTTGCTTATAATATCATCATTCAATATCACATCACAAAGGAGACCTAAAAGCCTTTACATGTGCTCTATTTTCCGTTCGAAACCCTTCATTTGGAAACCTTTTTAAGGTCAGATCTGTTCTACCGTGCGTCGCGTTATATTATCGTTGGCCGACATTCTCAAAAACTTTCATTCCGCCATTATCCGACAAACTCTTTCCACATTGACGTATGGTCCATGTTATGAGAGGAGTGATTCGTGATTATAAATGGATTGTTCTAATTCAAATTATTTATTGTGCTCGTGCTGTGTAACAGACTTTTATTTATAATCATCTTAATGTTAAGCTAATTGATGACTATAATTAGTTTTTCTATGTGAAGAGTTTCTTGACAATTAGTAAAAGTCAGGCTTTTCTTATTTTCCAATTTCTGGGCACGCTCGTTCCATCATAGACCTCATCCATCGCTTTTCATCGGGCGTGATCGGGGTCAAGAGCAGGCCCAGTAAGCAATATTTTTTTTTTAAAGTAGTACCACGTCGGTTATTAAAACGGTTTTTACAAAAAGGTGGAATATTAATATTTAACAACTTGATCACCTGATGATCAAATTGTTCAATATTAACTTTTGGTTTTACTATTTTAAAAGTAAATTTATTTTACCATTTTTAGTTGAATATACAATTACATAAGTAAGCCCTAGACTGGCCTAGACGAACGAAAAAAATAATCATCAAAATCGGCTTAGAAACGCCGGAGACACAGTACATTTATGCATATAACTTCGTACATAAGAATAATTACATAATTTAATATGTAATATACTAAAATCTTCCTGAAAGTATGTAGATCACGATAGTAAAAGAATCATCAAAATTGGTTAATTAGTTTTTGAGAAAATCGCGGACATACATACACACATACGGGTCGAATACAGAACCTCCTTTTTTGAAGTCTGTTATTTTGACAAAAGCTGTTATTTTGACATTACAAACAGACACTTCAATTTAATTTGTTCGTATAGATTGTTTGTGGAGCATAGTGAATTTGTTTCTTTAGCTTCAAATCTACACTCTAATTTAGGCAGATTAAACAATTTTTCTTTCTATCAACGTTTAAGTGCCTGTAGCCTAATACGATTCTAAACTCGAAGGGTTATTCTCCTATAACTTGTACCACAGCATAAAAACGCTCTCTCCGCCTGCCCGAACATATTGGAACTTCTGTAAAATGTTCATACGTTTACGTTATATTCTATACCTACCTACTAGTTTTTATTGGAATAGACTTGTTGAACTTTTGTTATAGTCCCACTTCGTTGTTTTGTTGTCCGTACTGTTTTGTTTTAGAGCCTTTTAATAGTTTATGAACGTTTTGTGAATGAGTTTACTTTTATTGTTTTTTTTTTTGGGCTGTTTCGGTGTGAAAAGAGATCAAGGAGTTTGTGTTAGTGGTAATGGCGTCTGTACACATGGGCTATGATGGTCATACTTTAGGGTTGCTGCGGATGCGGTGTGCTTCTTTTTCCGAAATATTACTTAGTCTTAATTCTAATGTCCAATAAATCTGCCTAGCCTTTTCCCAACTATGTATGTTAGAGTCAGCTTCCATTCTAACCGGATGCTTATGAATATCAGTATTTTACATGGAACGACTGCCTGCCTATCGTCCACAGCCCAGTAACTGGGTAATACGATACCCCTTGGTAAGACTGGTTGTCAGACTTTCGGGTTTCTGACGCCCCGTAACGACTGTCAAAGGTCCACGAATGACACCCGGGACCAATGGCTTAACGTGTCTCGGTATGTAAGGATGGTCACCCATCCACCCAACTGTTATTGCTTAGCCACATTGTTCCTAAATTATGTTCATCCTATGTTTCGACCTGTTTCTATTTTTATTACAAAGATCAGTTCTACACAATAATTAATTTATCTATATCACACTAATATTATAAAGGCGAAAGTTTGTGAGTGTGTTTGTTACTTCCTCACGCTAAAACAGCTAGACCGTTTTGAATGAAATTTGGTATGTAGATAGCTTATACCCTGGATTAACACATGAGCTACTTTTTTCCGATCTACGCGGGTGAATCCGTGGGGCGCAGCTAGTAAATAATAAAAAGAGAAGTCCTGACTGACGATTGACTGACTCATCAACGCCCAGCCCAAACCCTTGGACCTAGAAAGCTGAATTTTTGCACAGAGGTTCTCTTTATAAGGTAGACAAGGAATAAGGTAGGAATTCCCGGTAGTACGTTCCCGTGGGATATTTTACAACATCCACGCGGGGGAAGCCGCTGGCAAAATCTAGTTGAATATAATATTCCTACGTTCTCAAATCAAAGGCAATTTTTCAGTAATAATATTTTTTTGATTTCGAACACCGAATGCCAGAATAAATTGAGTATTCAATTGCGGAAAACTGTCTTATTTTGTAGTGTCATTTACCTGCTTCTCTAAAATAAATTTAATGCAAAAGAAAAGCATATGTTTCGTCTTATTACACGTTTAAGAGCTAAATATAAAATAGAACTGCTGCGGCTGGTGTGACCCTCAAGCGGAACAAATACTGTAACCTTATAGGTATCTACAGTTTGAGTCGTTTGGGGTCGAAACGCTCGGGTCATAGGGCCCGAGTACACGTCTTCTTTTTAAGGAAATTTCTCGCCGACTGGTCAACACTTCACGTGACCAGAGGGCTGGCTCATTCTTTGGCCAAATAATTAGCATTGCTATTTAACGTGGCAATGTTGACAGTCTTTTGGGCACGTTTCTAAGTGTCCTTTTGTTTTTGTATTTATTTGTATGAAAATGAAATGAAAAAAAAAAACCGGCCAAGTGCGTGTCGGACCACGCACAATGAAGGGTTCCGTAGTTGGAATGAATTTATCTTAAGAACAAACTTAACATTGTAGTTGAAAAACATGTTCTCCCATACATTTCAACTGTAAATGTAAGTTTGTACTCACAGTATTGATAGATTTACCATGTTATTTTAAGACCACATACTTCTTATAGGTTTTCCTGTAATCTACAAGTAAAAGTCTATTTTCTGTAATTTTGTCAAAATTTTAGGCTCAGTAGTTTCGGAGATAAGGGGGGGAATGGTCAATTTTCGTCTATTTTCTTAAATAACTTTAAAACAATTTATTTTAAAATTATAAAAAAAACATTTTTGAGACCTTCATAATAATTTCTTTTATTTGACATGCCACATGGTGTAGTTTTCAAAACTTTTTTTTTTAATTTTCTTATTTACCCCCCAAAAGTGACGTCTATATTCAAAATTCATTTATTTACTTTACCCGTCCGAGTTTGGGTCACAGACATTCAAATGTGTACCAAATTTCAACTTAATCGGTCCATTAGATTCGGAGCAAATTGGCTGTGACAGACGGACAGACAGACAGACAGACAAACAGACAGACGGACAGACAGACACACGAGTGATCCTATAAGGGTTCCGTTTTTTCCTTTTGAGGTACGGAACCCTAAAAATGTTTATTAGTTTTAACAAGTTTTCTTACACTAGGTAGTGATTGGAGCCTCCTTTTAAGCTAATAAAGCCTGTATTAGGAGACTCCGCTCTTCCATACATTGTTGGTATTTACTATAAACTTGTTTATTTAAAACAATAATAAAAAAATATTTATAATAAAGGAATCTATTCTACGAAAACTATGGATAATTTATAAGTTAGGCTAGTAATAGGTAGATAGTACTTTAGTACCTAGTGTAAATACACTCGAGAGCAATGAATTAGGGTCACATAAAGATACCTGAAAGTGCGGAAACTAAGAATGCTAGCTTATTGAAATAAATTGTGTTTATATGGGATCCTGGGGAAGGACATAGGCTACTTTTTTTCTCAAAAAGAATCCTACAGCGGGTGATATAGGGGATGAAAGTTTGTATGGGAAACACAACATTTCTTAAATTATGGATATGAAAATTCAAAATGCTTTTGGTAGGAAATAAAGAAATATGCGGTTCAGCCTTTTTGAAAAATCATTCCATAAGGGGGTACATAGGAGTTGATTTTAAAAACCACAAATAATATTTTAAAATGCTTGTGTACCTACCCCTTTTTAAGAGATTTAAGGGGTTGGAAATGTAGTCATAGTTCGTATCTTGAGGTAACATTAACATTTTATTTTATTTCATTAAGCTAGCATTTAAGTTTCCAAGACTTTCAGGTAGGTATCTTTATGTGACCCTAATTCATTGCTCTCGAGTGAAGTATTTACTTGTACATTGTATTTAGTTTGAATTCTGAAGAAACTTAAAATAATTGGCCTATAAGCAATAAAAAAAATAGAACTCAAACACAGTTTAACATTTTTCAGCCATCTTGTTCAGATTTAGCAATGCATTGTAATAATATGACTGCCAAATGACTCGTGTTTGTAAGTGGTGCCTTCAAAAACCTAATTTTTGCGATAAGGCACCAAGAAAATTGGCTTCCGACCTTCCAGCGTCATTCTATTTGCTGTTTCATACCATTTGTTTACGATTTTTACTCACTTTATTCCAAAACTCGAATATAAACTCAAGTAGAGCTCATGTCACTGTCATTACACACACGAGGCGTCTAGTTGCAAAACCTGCGAAAACGGTTTCAAATCGAAAATGAGTTCAAATTGCTGTATAAAACAATTCTTACAGTTACAAAGCTCATTTTTGAGCTAATCCCGCTATAACATTACGAAAACAGCAGCCGGGACTAACGGCTTAACGTGCTTTCCGAGGCAAGGATCTATGGATTCCTAAACAGTGAAATTAGGCCCAAATCACGATCGAGAACAGATAGTAGTCACACGGGGCCCAGATCGGCGATTTCCTACACAGATTATGTCTACCTGTAACAGGGGAGAGCAAATTTTGCGAATTTGACCCAGGCGTAAGAAAATAATTGTCTATTCGCTGGGAGAGAAAAAACGGTTTACCTACTAACCGTTTCAGGTAATTGATACCACTGACAAAAATAAAGGCTGTTTTTATTTTTTATTTTGTTTCGTACTTAATATTTGGGATCTGAGAACGTTTGCTGGTATCGGGTTCGTTGTGACCTATTTAGTTTTCACGATTATTGTGTGGAAAAAGTATTTTTAGGGTTCCGTACCTCAAAAGGAAGAAACGGAACCCATATTTAATTTAATGAACGGACTTACTGTGATATTCTCAAAGTTATTTAAGATAATAGGCCCCCTTATCTCCGAAACTGTTGAAAAAAAAAAATACAAAAAATAGTACATATAGATTACAGGAAATTTCATAGGAAGTCTATAGTCTTAAAAAAACATGGTAAATCTCTCAATATTGAGCGTACAAACTAACATTTGCAGTTGAAATGTATGGGAGAACATGTTTTTCGACTACAGTGTTAAATTTGTTCTTGGGATAAATTCATCACAACTACGAAACCCTTCATTATGCGTGGTCCAACACGCACTTGGCAGGTTTTTCTATAAGTAGATACGGTATCATTTGTCATGGTCTAACTCAAAAACATGGTCAGACTCAACTATCGTATACATTTCTATTTTTTTAATAAAAACACCTGATTAACTGCTTAGTTGGTCTAATGTTCGCAAAAGTACACACAGGTACACACATATATCACAATGTAAATTCGCTATTAAATATTTTAAAATTAAACACATACAAAATTAAATCCGTAGTAACAGAGTGGCTACTACAAAAGGACTATGCCTACACGGAGTCTTTGCTTACATACATCACCTAGTAATCCAACACCTAGGCAGTAGCAGTCTTACAGCCTTTACTCTAAAACGTACACAGTTAGGCACTTATATTCCCCAATTATAAACTCAAACGTAACACTACATTCCATTTAACTCACACATACATAACACACATCATACATACATAACATAACACACACCATACATACATAACATAACACACACCATACATACATAACTTTTATTTCACAACACATAACAAAATTACAGAAGCTTATTAGCATCAACACCGCTCATTTCTTGTATTAATTATTTAAAAACAATTATTTGGCCGAACACTGTCTTTTAGAATACAGGCTATCCTAGTCTATGAGACAGGGTTTATATGCTTTTATACAGATTTTGCATTATATGAACTGTAATGTAATGTACATTTTAAGTGTGTTTCTGTATCTTTATTGTGAATAAACCTTTTATTTATTTATTTTTTTTAAGTGACTGTTGAGCACGAGTCCTGGGTTCGACCACCAGGTCGCGGAAAGTATTAGGTGTGGGATTTTTTCAATATTTATGAATTTCTCAGTGGAGTTTCTATGAGTTTCTCAGAGGAGCTCATGATCGGATGGGTGACCATCTTTACATACCGAGACTCCTCCGTGCCTCAGAAAGCACGTTAAGCCGTTGGTCCCGGCTGTCATTCGTGGATCTTTGACAGGCGTTACGAGTCGTCAGAAGCCCGAAAGTCTGACAACCAGTCTTACCAAGGGGTATCGTATTACCCAGTAATTGGGTTGTGGAGGTCAGATAGGCAGTCACTCCATATAAAATACTGGTATTCAGCTGCATCCGGTGAGACTGGAAGCCGACCGAAAAGGCTAGGCAGGATTTATGAATTTCTCAGGAGCAGCCCGGAGTCTGGATGTGCCCGGTTGATGGCAATAGGCTCGCCCCCTATTACATTGGACTTAAACATAACTGACGAAATGTGTGTATTACTATTTATTACATTTCTGCCTCTTCCTGCAAGGAATACAGTAGTGGTAATGTGTTAGATACATCAAATACAAAAAAAAAACTTGATAAGCAGGACTTGCGACTAAAATACTTGTTACACGGAATTAAAGCTCTATTTACATGGTGCAAGTTTATGGCCTGTGGCATACCATAAAATTGAAGCAACAAAGACTGGTACCGTCTAAACAACATGCCAAATTGTTGCACGGTACGGGCAAGTTAGTTGCCGTTCAAAACTGGTATAGGTGTAAACAACAAAATTGCATGTTGTACAATAAAATCGCATTCAATACTGACATGAAAATTTTCTATCGTTCAAACATAAGCGAAGGTAACAAGGTAAAAGAAATCTTCAGAAGACGTGTATCAGGTTTCTTCCTAGTTTAAGAGACAGGGTTCACTATTTTTGTATGCATAGACCTTTTTTTCAAACCTAAATATCCTGTTCACAAGCTATGTTTTTATGCTTATTCTATTGCATTGATTTGTTTTGAACTGTGTCTGTGTGTATTTATTTTGGATAAATAAACAATTTATTATTATTTTTTTTTTTATTATTATTAAATTTGAATGAAACATTATTTTGGTAGCGCAAATACGGGAAATACTTGAATCAATGGTACAAGAATGTGCAATTCTGTATTTAGACAAGGCAAAACTTGCATGCAATAATTGCCTTGGTGTAAACGAAAGTCGCTTGCAGTTATTAAATGGCAAATCTTGCATTAAATTATTGCGTACCATTTTATGGAAAACGCACGCGTGTAAACACAACAACAACACAACATGCAATTCTGGAATGGCAATAATTGAACGTAGGTACTTTATGATATGCGACTATCGCTATTGAACATTCCAGAAACTTGCACCGTGTAGGTAAATGGGGCTTAAAATCAAAACTTTTTTTTTATATGAGCTAGTTAATTATTCGACCGGTTGCTATGTAGGAGATAACAGTGTATTGTAATAACCTGACACAACGGACTAAGCTGATATTGTTTACACAATTATGCCAAAGACAGCTAGATTGGCAACACTAATGCTACTTGAGTACATCGAGTGCACCCACATAAACTTAAGAATAAGAGGTGCTTAATCTTCAAGTGCGGAGAGAGAGGAGCTCGTGGCTAAATAATAACAGCCATACGAGTTGATCAAAGGTTAGGCTACGCTTGCCGCGGTCGGTTCGTGGATGGGTTCATTTAGTTTCATTCGGCTCACTCCACCGTAGACACCATAAAATGTAAGCCGAAGGAAAAAAAATCGACCTAAGAAAAACTAATTTACTTGATCAACTGCAAATATTTTACACTGTGGCATGGATTTTCCGCAAAATGATCGGCGGCGCATCGTAAATAAACACGTCACACTGCATTTGGGGGAGGCGGAGGTAGCGTTTCAAAGGCCTACAGGTCCGAATAACCTGGCCTTAAAAACGTTCAAATTCAAGTCGTAATCTCTTGCCAATCGACAATCAAATGTCAAAAATGTAGGTAAACGCTATACAATTTTTGATAGATTAATACTGAGATGAGATTGCGAACGTTATCAAAAATATGGGAATTGGCCCTCTGGTCTCTTAAAAAAAAAAACTTTATTCAGGTTCTCTTACACTTGCATTTTGCGCTAATCGTTCTTCTGTGGTTCTATTTAATCGCCGTGTGCAATCCAATACATATCGAGACTCTTCCGTGCTTCGGAAAGCACGTTAAGCCGTTGGTCCCGGCTGTCATTTGTGGATCTTTGATAGACGTTACGGGTAGTCAGAAGCCCGAAAGTCTGACAACCAGTTTTACCAAGGGGTATCGTATTACTTGAAGATTCAATCAATCTGCTTAGCCTTTTCCCAACTATGTTGAGGTCGGCTTCCAGCCTAACCGGATGCAGCTGAATACCAGTATTTTACATGGAGCGACTGCCTATCTGACCTCCACAACCCAGTAACTGGGTAATACGATACCCCTTGGTTCTTGGTTTGGTCTGGTTGTCAGACTTTCATGCTTCTGACGCCCCGTAACGACTGTCAAAGATCCACGAATGACAGCCGGGTCCAACGGCTTAACGTGCTTTCCAAGGCACGAAGGAGTCTCGATATGTAAAGATGGTCACCCATCCACGGACCAACCCCGGAAAGCCTGCCTGATGGATCGACACGTGCGGCTGTTATTACTTAGCTACGAGCTCCTCAACAAAAACCCTAACATTTACCTAAAAAAACCCTGAATAGCAAACGAACCTAAATCCATAATTAAATTAAAAGATATCTCTGTGAAAAAACCTTGTGAAATTCTAAAGAAGCCTTCCTATCTTTGTTCAATTACTTGGGAGAAAAAACTTCGGTTTTCTTCGCAAAACGGTTTAATCATGTAATACGTCAAAGGGTTTCTTCGGTCCTGTCGTAATTTGGTAGCTGAAGCGATGGGCTTCGTGAAAGAAATAAAAAAGCGAGCAAGATAATTTTAAAAATAGACTATACGTTTTATTTTACCTTGATTGCTATACAGAGAGTTCATTGTCAAATAATGTAGATGAAAATAAAGGCTTAGGATAAGGCACTTACTCTACTTTCAAATTGATTAGACTATACTCTGTTTTTTTTAACAAGCGAGTATCGAAAATTTTGACTGCGTTGCTATTGGTCCACGTAATCACCATAAAGTCCATTCCACACAAACCAAACGCTGTAGTTACATGTACATTCAGTTGAGTTATCGACTACCTGCGCGTCGCACGTGTTTTAGTGAGTGCACCAATATTGTTTGTGCGTGAGTCATAGCAGACATGTCTCCTGTACAAAAAAATTGAGAAGTATTCAATGTGAACGGGCATTAACAATTTCAAAACAAAACAAAGGCGTTGGCTCCACCCCGACCAATGACCCATCTCACTCTGTCAATATCGGAAAGTTACGAGAGACATAACTCAGTACTCGTTTGTTAAAAAAAAACAGAGTATAGTAGATATTGTCACATACTGCCCTCGGGTTGGCAAAGATAGTGAAATATTAGACGGTCAAAGAATATACTTTGTTTGGGCAAGCTTACATTTATTGGTGATGTTCTTTGGAAAAGTCAGGTGCGTAGTACTCGCAACCGGTGTGCGTGTATGACCAGATGTACGAGTATGAACGTAAACCAGGCAAAACGAGTATGTAAGAATCGTTGCAGATGTCGTTCTGTAGTTTTTGCCTATCCCCATGAGGCGTGAGTTTAGATATGTAGATATGTAAGCTTAGATTATTTAGAAAAGATAATGTTGGTTATAGATCTCAGTTTCAAGGTTCTTTTTCATTTTCTAACAGAAGAACTGCAGATCTTGATTATCATCTGCCTAGCCTTTTCTCAACTATGTTGGGGTACTTCCAGTCTAACCGGATGCAGCTGAATACCAGTATTTTACATGGAGCGACTGCCTATCTGACCTCCACAACCCAGTTACTGGGTAATACGATACCCCTTGGTAAGACTGGTTGTCAGACTTTCGGTCTTCTGCCAACCCGTAATGACTGTCAAAGATCCACGAATGACAGCCGGGACTAACCGGCAAGCGTAGCTTAACTTGATGAATCGACTCGTGCGGCTATTATTACTTAGTCACAAGCTCCTCTTGCAGATCTTGATATCGCAGGAAATTGTGGAACACACACACATAACGTCATGCCTGTGATCCCCGAAAGGTTAAGCAGAGGTGTACCCTATAGTACGCCCAAAATTGAAAAATTGCTGACAACAAACTACTACTACACTGCTACTATATTGATTAAAATTCTCCTTTTAATTAATTTTAAAATAAAAGCATTTTATCGTAGTAGTTTGCATATAAGGCATGATGGGGTTGGCGTATCCATTGGGATAAAAACCCCAATTAAATCAACAAAGATTAAAAAAAAAAAACCTACCAAAGCCCATAGTCTGTACTGCACATTTCATGCCAAAAAATATCGCCATCGTGTATTACTTAGCCATATCCCAGAAGGGACATTATCAAGACACGTCCTTTATTCTATTTATTGTTCAAGCTCACATTATGCTTACCTGGAAGACCGAGGACTGAGGTCAACCTTCCGAGATGTGGCGGACAAAATAAGGTACCAACCTGAATTATATTGCCAGAAAAATGTCACAAAAATACTCGTATGTAAGATTTCCAGCGTAGGAATATGAGGGAGATAAATTGAGTTTTAGTGATATGGGTAGATTTTGGTCTGGATAAAAGGAAAAAGCAAAGGTGTTTTAAACTCTCAATAACTGAACGCAAATAGCTGATCAATGTTCCATTTTAGTCTGAGCTACTTGTGTAGGATAAAAGTTAACATAAAAAGGCCTCAAGCCTCCCTGCACAAACTCATGCCTAGCTTAGTTCTTCAATGTTAGATTTGAAGCCACAAAACAGGCAATACATTCATAACGCTACAAACATTACCGTAATAATTGTTGTGTCACTTTAAATATTTTTATTTGTGCCAAATCCTTAGAATTCTACTTAAAAATCGTATGGAGACACGCGTGTTCTTTTCTATCATGTTTCCATCACAGATTTGCATAGCAACACGTATATATGCAAAGCGAACTATTTCTCCATTCAAGACATATTTACAAAATATGTTTTATCTGTTGAGATTGAGAAAAAAAACACATTTAAAGTTTCCAATAGAATTGTACTTCACTCGTTTTAGTGGTATACAGGAAAAGTTTTTAAGCAGTGCGCAAATCATGTTCTACCCATGAATATGAACAACTTTCACTATGGGACCAACTCTGAAATCGCGAAAAACTTAAGGTTGACTGGTAGAAAATGCCTCAGGCATTAAGTCCGCCTTTGTACGGTATTTTTTTACTTGTGCATAAAGTTTTAATAAATAAATAAATAAATAAAAACAAATCTGCTGTTTCATACATTTTGGTCGAGTAGGTATTTAACTTTTGTATGAAACAGCAATTTTTTTTCGTGGTTTCAGAGTTGGTTCCGTAGTGAAAGTTGTTTATATACACGGGTAGAATATTCTGAGAAGCGCACTGCTTAAAAACTTGTCCTGTATATATTTATCGAAAGCAATGCCAATAAATAACTTGAATGGAACTAATACAGGGCTGTTAGGAATCTTGGAATTTTACACAGAAGTAAAAAAAGAAGAAGAAGTGGTGGGAGTAGTTATTGGTAACTGTTTAATAAGATGAAGACACCTAGAGATTGTTAAGCTTTGGTTTTCTATGAGCGATCACACAATAACAGCTGTCCAAATACAGAGCGTTTTTTGACACCTTAATGTCGACAATGACAGAGAGGCGACCGGCCACGCAGGAGATGGCGGGATGAACAGGACAGATTTTAACTGAAAGGAGGACGCGCGGGCTCGCGGCTCGCGATCGGTGGAATGCTTTTGCCCAGAAGTGGGACAGTGCAAACTAACAAAAAAAAAAAAAAAAATGTCGAACTGGAAAATTATAGATTCTCTTCTAGAAATCCGTAGCTTTAGCGCCCAAGAAGGTTTCATATTTTTTCATGAAAATCAGCCGATAATCTCTAATTTCGCATTCTGCGCATCGGCTCGTGCCTACTTTCAACTCGGCTAAAAAGATTGGAGACTACTGTAAGTTGGTATGTTCCCCAGAGAGCATTTTTTGACACCGTAAAGTCAAACTCCGGTGCCATCATATCGACGGATGTCACTGAGGCCGTTATGTGGCAATCACCGCTCTTCTAGGAAACCGTAGCTTTACAGCCTGGCCACGATCTTGCCGCTACTACTGCAGCAGTGGTTTGGCGCGGGGTGTCGAGCGGTGGGAGCCGCTGCAAGCGGTACCTCGTGGCGTGCTTCATACATTTTAGTATAATTATTACGAGTATTACCGCTCGCCGCCCCACGCTAAGCTACCGCTGGTAACGGCAAGGTCGTGGCCGAGCGGTTAGGCAGTGATAAATAATAAATAATAATAAAATTTATTAATTCCAACCAAATTACAGACATAAAACGTAGGGTCGAAGTGGACGGACATGTGTTGCAATATGTCGATGAGTACACATACTTAGGCCAGATAGTTTCTTTCAACAATAAACAAGACCAGGAAGTCGAAAGACGAGTCCAAAATGCTTGGAAGACCTACTGGGCCCTTAAAGAACACATGAAAGGTAGTCTTCCTATAACACTTAAAAGGAAACTCATCGACATGTGCATCCTGCCCGTTCTAACCTACGGTACACAAAGTTGGTCACTTACTGAAGAACAAAATTCCAAACTCAAGATATGCCAACGGGCAATGGAGCGCAGCATAATAGGCGTCAAGCTACAGATCGAGTTAGAAACACTACCTTTTTTTTTTTTTTTTTGTGGATGGGAAATCATCAAATGACTTCTCCCGCTCTGGGCAGAGCGGGAGGGCGTGTCAGACTTTTACTGACTAAAACCCACCCATGTTCCTTCAGCTGCCCGTGCCAGGGCCACGGTATCTCTTTCGAACTACCCGCGACCCCGGCGGCATCGGCCCAATTGACCCCGTCACTGCTGACATCTCTTTGAGGCGCGCGTGGAACACAACGCGCCGTCGACCCGGGCCTGGTCCTTACCGAACGGCGAGCTGCCCATTACTCGTCGTCCGCAAGCCCGCGCCTACGGTGGCCGGGAATCGGCTATCGATTCCCGCCGCCCAGGGCGTCTCCTACGGCGGCTAGGGGCGCGAGGGCGCGGCTGTTGCCTCTCCCTCACGCGTTCCGCTTCCTCCTTAGCGAGCATTACTGCTTCGCAGAAGGAGGTGACAGCCTCCCATGCACTCTCGTTCCGCACCATGGCCTGGACCAGGTTTGGACGCGAGAGATCGCCGCCGCCGATCGCCTCCGTGAGAACACGGCGGTGCTCCGCCCAAGCCGGGCAGACCTCCACTGTATGCTCCACCGTGTCCTCCGGGCGATCCACACAATGGTGACACCCGGGCGTTTCCTCCCGCCTTATCCGAAACAGGAACCTCCCGAAACAACCGTGTCCGGTGAGGACCTGCGTCAGGCGGAAGGTGAGGACGCCGTGGCGCCTCTCCAACCACTCCTCAAAGAGGGGACTTATCGCCGCAATTGTGGCGTGCCCAGCGCTGGGTTGCGAAAATCGCACTCTCCATGCCGCCATGAGATCCCGCCGGAGCTCTGTCCGCTGTACCGTGATTTCTCGCGGCAGCGGAGTTACGCCCCGGCGTTTCGTCTCCTCGCGCCACTCCCACACGTGCGCGAGGACTTTTGCCTCCAGGTCCCATGGCGGTAATCCGGCAAGGAGGCTCGCCGCCTCACAGGAGACAGTGCGGTATCCCCGGACTAGCCGGATGGCCATGACCCTCTGGGACGCGTTCAACCGGCGGGCCGGTCGCAGCCTCGGGAACGCGCCCACACCGGCGCTCCGTAAAGGGCCATGGACCGCACGACCCCCGTGTAAAGCCTCCGGCAGGAGGCGTTTGGACCCCCCAGATTGGGCAGGAGCCGCTTCAAGGCAGCCCCAGCCCGCTCCAGTCTGGGAGCCAAACGTCGGAAGTGCTCCACGAAGTTCCACCGGCTGTCGAGGACGAGTCCCAGGTACTAGAAACACTACCTTGCGCTTCATAACTCAAATAGCAGATATTGGAGAAAAAACAGCCAGGCTGAAATGGGAGTGGGCCGGACACGTCGCACGAATGCACCCAGAGAGATGGGCAAAGATCGTCACTCACTGGACGCCTGAGAGAGGACATTGCCGTCGAGGCAGGCCACGGCGAAGGTGGTGTGACGATCTGATAAGGTTTGCAGGGCCAACATGGTCAGAGATCGCACAAGATAAGGAGGTTTGGAAGGAAAAAAGGGAGGCCTTTGCCCAGCAGTGGGACACAATGTAGGCTAATAAAAAATAAAAAAAAGTTACAGACGAAATACATATGTAGGTGTTACGGTTAAAATTAGGTAAAAATGGATTACAACTGGTTGGCATACGAGTAAAGACAGATATTACATATTTATGCTGTAACCACAAGGTCTGTACATGAATTGGTTGAGCCCTGCCTCTTAAACTAGGGTGACCTGTATCTTAAGAGACAGTGATCAGCTATAAGGTATCTTATAAAATAAACAAAACTGGTGAAGTGTGTCAGTTTGTCATGTATGTGTTTATGCAGAGTGTAAGTGTAAACAGTGGCAATCTTTTAAGGGGTCATTGTACTCACCATTATGAACAACTTTTACTATGGGACCAAACTTATAATCGCGAAAAAAAAATCAGCTGTTCAGTACATTTATGTTCGCATAAGTCGTCAAAATGTAGGGAACAGCAAATGTTTCTTCGCGATTTCAGGTTTGGTCCCGTAGTAAAAGTTGTTCATAATGATGAGTACAATGACCCCTTAAAAGATTGCCACTGTTTACACTTACACCCTGTATAATATCTACTTTTGTATGTGTCTTGCATAGTATGTATTTTCCTAAATATATTTGTGATAAAAAAGTGGCCAAGTGCGAGTCGGACTCGCCCATGAAGGGTTCCGTAGCAGCAGGTAACATAAATAAAAAAGTTCTTATAGTTCGTTGTAACGTTGATCGATGTTTTAATAAATGAGTTGACTGAATGAAAGGTAAATTACGGTTTACGATTTATGACGTATTAAAAAAAAAACTACTTACTAGATCTCGTTCAAACCAATTTTCGATGGAAGTTTACATCATATATTTTTTTAGTTTTAGTTTTATCATATTTTAGAAGTTACAGGGGGGGGGGGACACATTTTACCACTTTGGAAGTGTCTCTCGCGCAAACTATTCAGGAAAAAAAATGATATTAGAAACCTGAATATTATTTTTGAAGACCTATACATAGGTACCATACACGTATGGGTTTGATAAAAAAAAAATTGATTTTCAGTTACCCGCATAATTTTTTTTTTCTATTTTTGTGTAAAAAATCTTAATGCTTAATGGTTCACAGAATACATCTACATACCAAGTTTCAACAGTTACAGTTACAGTTTCAACAGTTTGTTTCAACAGTAGTTCTTATAGTTTCGGAAAAAAGTGGCTGTGATATACGGACGGACATACAGACATACAGCCAGACAGACATGACGAATCCATAAGGGTTCCGTTTTTTGCCATTTGGCTACGGAACCCTAAAAAAGAGAAGGAAGTGCAGCTCAAGAATGTAGGAATATGGAAGTATGTATGTAACACACCCATCATGTGAATTTGGTGAGAAAGTAGTAGCTTGATGAATGGTAACCCATCAAGGCATCGACGTTCTGACCTACTTAACCCCATAAAAAGATCAATCAAGCCTCTTAATGCGTTAACGATTTCAAATTGATGTAACAATTTATTTTCAATTAGCCTATAAAACCGTTTCTTTCTTTAACACACTTGTTCTATAATTTGATAATATTATACATCTTGTATGTAGCACGCGATCATTCTGTTTTCAGTGCTTAGCTGTGCCGACAACACGCGATTGCCATTTACAATCACAAAATAAATTGAATTATTTAAATTGTATTATTAACTCTTTATTTATTTATGTACTTTATTATACAACAGACAAATACATAAAAAGATAGCATTAAATATATACTACAAAAAGTTTATATTATGTTATTACAAAACATACAATCAATCTGCCTAGCCTTTTCCCAACTATGTTGGGGTCGGCTTTCAGTCTAACCGGATGCAGCTAAATACCAGTATTTTACATGGAGCGACTGCCTATCTGACCTTTACAACCCATTAACAGGGTAATACGATACTCCTTGGTATGACTGGTTGTAAGATTTTCGGGCTACTGACGACCCGTAACGACTGTCAAAGATCCACGAATGACAACCGGGACCAACGGCTTAACGTGCTTTCCGAGGCACGGAGGAGTCTCGGTGTGTAAAAATGGTCATCCATCCACGGACCGACCCCGGCAAGCGTAGCTTAACCTGATGGATCGACCCGTGCGGCTGTTATTACTTAGCCACGAGCTCCTCTTATTACAAAACATACAGACCGGCTTTATTGCTTTCTGCGATCTCTTCCAGGCAACCTTAGAATGAACAGCAACTGCGGGACTTAGAAATTTACTTTAAAAAAAATAAAAACCGACATCAAAAATCTAAAAAGAATAAAATTTATTTTTAAATGTTGAATACAAAATAAAATTACAAAAGCCCAAGACGAACGAAAAGAAGAATCATCAAAATCCGCTTAGAAATGCCGGAGATACAGTAAATTTATGCATATAACTTCGTATATAAGAATAATTACCTAATGTATTATATATTAAAACCTTTACAAAAGTATGTAGATTACGTTAGTAAGAGAATCATCAAAAGTGGTTCATTCGTTTTTGAGAAAATCGTAGACATACATAGTACATACATACATACTCGTACATACGGGTCGAAAACAGAATCTCCTTTTTTGAAGTCGATTAAAATGGGGTTCATTATAGGTGCAAATAAAAAGTATATAGGTACAATAATATTCTATAATAGATACACAGATCTTTTAGACTATTTCGAAGTGAATGAAAAAGATAAAACTTTTTTACAAAAAAATACAACCGACTTCCAAAAACAACACTACAAAGTGAAAAATTACTTTAATTTCGGAAGTCGGTGTCTGATTAAATGTATTTTTGTTTTTGCCACCGACTTCCAAAATTAAAGTTATTTTTCACTTTGTAGTGTTGTTTTTGGAAGTCGGTTGTATTTTTTTGTAAAAAAGTTTTATTTTTCACTTTTTAGCCCCTCACACCGGAGGCGATCGGCGGCGGCGATCTCTCGCGTCCAAACCTGGTCCAGGCCATGGTGCGGAGCGAGGGTGCATGGGAAGCCGTCACCTCCTTCTGCGAAGCAGTAATGCTCGCGAAGGAGGAAGCGGAACGCGTGAGGGAGAGGCAACAGCCGCGCCCTCGCGCCCCTAGCCGCCGTAGGAGACGCCCTGGGCGGCGGGAATCGATTGCCGATTCCCGGCCACCGTAGGCGCGGGCTTGCGGACGACGAGTAATGGGAAGCTCGCCGTCCGGTAAGGACCAGGCCCGGGTCGACGGCGCGTTGTGTTCCACGCGCGCCTCAAAGAGATGTCAGTAGTGACGGGGTCAATTGGGCCGATGCCGCCGGGGTCGCGGGTAGTTCGAAAGAGATACCGTGGCCCTGGCACGGGCAGCTGAAGGAACATGGGTGGGTTTTAGTCAGTAAAAGTCTGACACGCCCTCCCGCCTCTGCCCAGAGCGGGAGAAGTCATTTGATGATTTCCCATCCACAAAAAAAAAAAAAAAAGAAAGCCCCTCACACGAGCGCGGTGTGAATCTCATTTTACCTAAAATTGTACGTGGTATGAGTTCTATACCAAGAAAATATTTTTTTATTATTAC
The DNA here is from genome assembly GCA_946251885.1 of Cosmia pyralina. NCBI lineage: Eukaryota > Metazoa > Arthropoda > Insecta > Lepidoptera > Noctuidae > Cosmia > Cosmia pyralina. The sequence continues at coordinate 21,445,746 of OX276360.1, forward strand.
TTAATAGTGATGGAACAACGTTAATAAAAAAAAAATATTTTCTTGGTATAGAACTCATACCACGTATAATATTAGGTAAAATGACTCACGGACCCGATTCACACCGCACTCGTGTGAGGGGTTGGGTCTGTTTATAATTTGTATAAGTTACAATAGTTAAATGTCAATTGCTCATCACATGTTACAAAATATTGCTTTTCCCGATGCTGGGACGTTAATTGTTGAGGAGTTCTCCTGGTTCTTACCAGCAGAACTCCTCCTTTTTCTCAACAACCACTCACCACACGCATTGTGTGACGAGCGGAAATTGCTTAGCAACCATATTAAAGTAATTGAATCGCAACCCGTGAAATATTTATCTTTGAGTAGTTCCGGTAGCCATCTGTGGTCTTCATCATCAGTTCCACTTTACCAAGTGGTGCTTTCCGAGAGCAAATGCACGAGCTACTATAAAAAATACCCAAATCGCTATAGGTGTGCCTATAATATTTGAAGAGTTCCTTCGATTTCTCCAGGATCCCATCATCAGAACTGGATTTTGACAAAAATGGAACCATTTGGGAAGTATACCCTTTCCAACAAAAAAATATTTTTTCAAATCGGTTGGCAAGCGACGGAGTTATGCGCGAACAAACATAAAAAAAAAAAAAAAAATACAAACATCCGAATTGAGAACCTCCTCCTTTTTTAGAAGTCGGTTAAAAACTGTGTACTTCTTTTTACGTTTTTTTCAAGCTTTTATTTTCTCATCTGATACTAGGTTTTTTAAGAGATAAATAGGTGGTTATCGTAAAAAAAAGTTACGGCTGTCTGAAGGTTACGATCCCGTATCTTCAGCAAAAGATTGCAGGATTAAAACCTGGAGTAAAATAATACGTATGTTTTAGGTACTTACCAAATGTAACTTCCAAGAAAATATTCTGTGAAGTCACATAATTAGGGTTTTCTGAAATGACGTTTACTAGGTGGGGGGAGCACTGAGATGTCACTTTCGGACACCTGTCAAAATTGTCAATGCGCCTGTATAGGGTGACTGATAATTAGTGACCGATACCTAAACACATGATTGTGCTCGTGATAACAAACCGCTTTTACTATGGGACCATACCTGAAATCGCGAATAAAAATCAGCTGCTCCCTACATTTTGACGAGTTCTGCGAACATGATTATATGGGGCAGCTGATTTTTTTTCCCGATTTCAGGTTTGGTCCCATAGTAAATGTTGTTTGTTATCATGAGTATAACCATGTGTTTAAGTATCGGTCACTGATTACCAGTCACCACAACACATATTTTATAGTTGCGACTGAATGATGAACGAATGAATGAAACGAGGTATTCCACTCAGAGCACTTGATTTCAGCAACACTTGACACTACCGCACCTGAGCACTTCAACTAAGCACACTGGAACACAATTTTGTAAATTGCGCTTTGGTGGAACAGAGTATTTGAATCGAATGATGAACGTCATCATGTTATATTTTGTATTCATTGTCAAAATGGAAAACCTCTTGTCAAAGTGGCGCCAACTGGTGGCATGACCCTCATTTTACGATTACACGGTCTGAAATCCGCGATACTCAATGAGTAAAATAATGTGGTGAAGAGGCTGGCATAGGGGCATGGGGATTGGGGATAAGATAAGATAATTTTTTTATTTGTTCATACATGAGTATACACACTCGAGAAAAAAGAAACTGCATCCAAGTTGTTAAAAATATATAGATCCTCATACCTGCCTTGTACAATGGCATACAAATATTCAAGTAGGTAAGTAAATGATTTTCGCACGAGGCACAAGAAAAGAAAGGCCTAACCTAACCGTGCCTAACAGTGGGTGAAGCCGGGCTGTGGTGATCATTACTTCTCTGTATAAAAAAGAGAGCCTTTATTCTAGTGGAATATTTACAAGTTTATATTATTTTGTTATGTTTATGTGTTAGGTATGTAATAACAGCCGCACGGGTCGACCCATCAGGTACGGTACTGTACTTTCTTAGATAACTTTTCAGTGACGTCATTCGCAGGTAAATTGCAGACCCTTTGTAACCTACCGCTGTCTTGGGCTCTAGTAGGTATAGCTCCTGATATACGAGCTCTTGGCTAAGTAATAACAGCCGCACGGGTCGATCCATCAGGTTAAGCTACGCTTGCAGGGGTTGGTCAGTGGATGGGTGACCATCTTTACATACCAAGACTCCTCCGTACCTTGGAAAACACGTTAAACCGTTAGTTTCGGCTCTCATTCGCGGATCTTTGACAGTCGTTACGGGTCGTCAGAAGGCCGAAGTCTGACAACCTGAGTCTGAGTCTGAGTCTGTGTGGGTTGGTTGTGGAGGTAAGATAGGCAGTCGCTCCACATAAAATATTGGTATTCAGCTGCATCCAGTTAGACTGGAAGCCGACCCCAACATAGTTGGGAAAAGGCTAGGCAGATATTGGTACCTCATAGCTCTTCAAGCCAACACCAAAAAACGTTTTATAATTTTCAACGGAGTTATTTTAACATAGGCAAAGGTGTACCTGTAGTAAGCCGACATTTTGTCCCATTGAATCCCATGTACTCGTAATAGGGGTGAGTGGCAGACTCACCTGCACACAAAAAAGATTTACTAGGCACAAAACCCTAAAACCGGTAGGTACAGAAAAATTCCTGATGGAAAAACTCAATATCACTTTGCCCGTCCTGGAAATCGAACCCAGCTGGTCTATTCTGTAAAAATGTCACCGCAAAAACTTGGGTGAAGTGATTTTGAAGTGAGCTGTCATTCGATCCGATTTATTCTGTAAAAACCTCACCGCAAAACGTAGGTGAAGTGAGTTTGGAGTGAGCTGTCATTTCACCTGATGCCAGAGATTGACACTATTGAAGACTCACTTCAAAATCACTTCACCTAAGTTTTCACGGTGAGATTTTTACAGAATAGACCGGCAGGACCTCAAGCTCATCAGTAGTGTTTGTAACCACTAGACCAACGAGGCTGGCGAGGGATTTTATCAAAGCACAATAAAGCCGTGCCAGCTAAAGGTCAATCAAGGTTATGTTCGTATACAAAAATACAGCCCCTATACGAATTCCATTGGTCAACACTATTTGATCCTAATCTCATGCTAATTTGAACCACATTACGTCAGAACAAATAAGTCTGGATAGTTTATTTTAATAAAACTCTTTTTAGGTCAAGTAAAACTAAGCTATTCTGTGTTTGACCTAAAAAGTTGTCTAGTTTCATGTAACTTACAGCTTTTACTACGGTACACTTTGTTTGTGGTTGATATTCTTGGATTTATTTTTGTACTGTTGTGCGTGTTATGTGAAGGGTCCAGATAAATGATAGGTAAATTTAGTTTATAGTGAATATGATAAATTGTTTAATAAAGGATCACTCACTTGGTTACAATTATTACAGCAATTTAGGACGTGGCAAGGCGAAGGTATGTAAGCGACTGGCGAGCCCCGCGCTGGTATTCCATTACCATGTCAAAAATTCAAATTAGCAAATCGCATCGCTAGGGTCCCTACAGTTGGGACTCGAGGTGGCCCTGCACAAGTCCGAGGTCATGTGTTTTCATGGTCCTCGGAACGCGCCACCGTCGGGTTCCCAAATAACGGTAGGAGGGGTTCACATCGGAGTCGAGTCGACGATGAAGTACCTGAGACTCGTCCTCGACAGCCGGTGGAACTTCGTGGAGCATTTCCGACGTTTGGCTCCCAGACTGGAGCGGGCCGGGGCTGCCTTGAAGCGGCTCCTGCCCAATCTGGGGGGTCCAAACGCCTCCTGCCGGAGGCTTTACGCGGGGGTCGTGCGGTCCATGGCCCTTTACGGGGCACCAGTGTGGGCGCGTTCACTGAGGCTGCGACCAGCCCGCCGGTTGAACGCGTCTCAGAAGGTCATGGCCATCCGGCTAGTCCGGGGATACCGCACGGTCTCCTGTGAGGCGGCGTGCCTCCTTGCCGGATTACCGCCATGGGATCTGGAGGCAAAAGTCCTTGCGCACGTGTGGGAGTGGCGCGAGGAGGTGAAACGCCGGGGCGTAACTCCGCTGCCGCGAGAAATCACGGTGCAGCGGCCGGAGCTCCGGCGGGATCTCATGGCGACATGGAGAGTGCGATTGTCGCAACCCAGCGCTGGGCACGCCACAATTGCGGCGATAAGTCCCCTCTTTGAGGAGTGGTTGGAGAGGCGCCACGGCGTCCTCACCTTCCGCCTGACGCAGGTCCTCACCGGACACGGTTGTTTCGGGAGGTTCCTGTTTCGGATAAGGCGGGAGGAAACGCCCGGGTGTCACCATTGTGTGGATCGCCCGGAGGACACGGTGGAGCATACAGTGGAGGTCTGCCCGGCTTGGGCGGAGCACCGCCGTGTTCTCACGGAGGCGATCGGCGGCGGCGATCTCTCGCGTCCAAACCTGGTCCAGGCCATGGTGCGGAGCGAGAGTGCATGGGAAGCCGTCACCTCCTTCTGCGAAGCAGTAATGCTCGCGAAGGAGGAACCGGAACGCGTGAGGGAGAGGCAACAGCCGCGCCCTCGCGCCCCTAGCCGCCGTAGGAGACGCCCTGGGCGGCGGGAATCGATTGCCGATTCCCGGCCACCGTAGGCGCGGGCTTGCGGACGACGAGTAATGGGCAGCTCGCCGTCCGGTAAGGACCAGGCCCGGGTCGACGGCGCGTTGTGTTCCACGCGCGCCTCAAAGAGATGTCAGCAGTGACGGGGTCAATTGGGCCGATGCCGCCGGGGTCGCGGGTAGTTCGAAAGAGATACCGTGGCCCTGGCACGGGCAGCTGAAGGAACATGGGTGGGTTTTAGTCAGTAAAAGTCTGACACGCCCTCCCGCTCTGCCCAGAGCGGGAGAAGTCATTTGATGATTTCCCATCCACAAAAAAAAAAAAAAAAAAAAAAAAAGGGTCCCTACAGTACACTATTATTTTAAGGGTAGTATTTAAACGTAGATCAAAAATTATCAATTTTTTCTAACAGAATACGTACATTAAAAACTTTTTTACAAAAAAATACTTCCGACTTCCAAAAACAACACTACAAAGTGAAAAATAACTCTAATTTCGGAAGTCGGTGTCTAGTTAAATGTATTTTCGTTTTTTTCCACCGACTTCCGAAATCAAAGTTATTTTTCACTTTGTAGTGTTGTTTTTGGAAGTCGGTTGTATGTTTTTGTAAAAAGTTTTTATTTTTCACTTTTTAGTTGTGTACCTACCCCACACAAATTCTAATACTCAATCTGCAAAACAAACTAGAACATCATCCATATAAAAGTGGGGAAAAAATACGTATTATTGAAGCTAACTCAAAAACTACCAAAGCAAAGTTAATCAATTTTATATGGGACCAACTGTGATATACCCTCTCGAATAAAACAAAAAAAAATCCAAATCGGTCCAGCCATCTTCGAGTAATCGGGGAACATACATAAAAAAAAGGTTCCGACGAATTGAGAACCTCCTCCTTTTTGAAGTCGGTTAAAAATACTGTTTGCACATTAAAATTTGCATGTCAATTAAACTTAACGTCAGGTCCACGGAGCCGCGCTGCGCGGGGCTCTCATTTCTATCTGGAGCGTCTGTAAAGGTACGTACCTAACCAAACTGAACCTCGGGGTGCCCAATAATTATAATTTGTACAAGTTTTGATATTCAATCAGTTAACTAGTAGTGCAATAATAAGTATTAGAAGCACATTTGTTATTTTTAATGAACAGATAGTATTTTTGATATACATATAATTCATATTTTTGTTGTGACTTTGGACAAAAATAGATGTAATTATAAAAAAAATATTACTGGGCTTATTAAAGGGAAAGGCTCGTAGCTAAGTAATAAACAGCCGCACGGGTCGATTCATCAGCTTGCCGCGGTTGGTCCGTGGATGAGTGACCGCCTCTACACACCGAGACTCCTCCCTGCCTCGGTCCCGGCTGTCATTCGTGGATGTTTGACAGTTGTTATGGGTCGCCATAAGCCCGACAGGCTATTACCAAGGGGTGTCGTGCTACCCAGTAAGTGGGTTGTGGAGGTCAGATAAGCAGTCGTTCCATGTAAAATACTGGTAGCGCCATCCAACCCCAACATAGTTGGGTTAGAAGGCTAGGCAGATTGATTCAAACAATCAATCAATCAAAAACAAAAGTAAAGTCAGGGAAAATAATTGACAAATTGACCAACCAACTAAAACGGCGCGCGTATTTAAAACACAAAAAACATTCTTTGACAGTTGTATAAAATGGCTATAACATGGCAAATACACGAAGTGTGTCGATTTGCTTAACAATTCATTTCTCTGACTGTACCTAACTATTTTATTTTATTTTATTTGGGAAAACAGACAATCGTACATTGTATATTAAATCTAGATAAACAGTATGCTATAAGTAAATGTACAATCCACTACGTTTCCACATGTTACTAGTTTAAAAAAAAAAAGATACAGTGTTGGGAAAATTAAGCAAAATTAAGCAGTAATTAAAAAGGTACATAATAATTAAAATTTATGAGCAAGGCGCTTAATAATTTGTTCTCTAAATGTATATTTAGATAGGGCAAAAACATCAATATCATTAAAGTTATTATTGTAAGCCGGAACCAATCTCTGGAGCGGCGCTCTCTCCCCTGCATTTGAACTATCGAGACTCTTTAATTTAAGATGATAAACGCGTGTTTAAGGGTGCTTTTTCACTATAGATCTGACATGCTACGTTGCTATGGATGCGTTTGATATCCACCAATTATATTCATTGGTCCACATAGCACGGTGGAAAACGGGTTAAAATAAGCTATGTTTCTTATATGGAAGGATGCGTGCTATGTATGCGTGCTATGTATGCGTGCTATGGATGGGAGCTAAGAAAAAAAGCTGCCGCTCCCATACTGTCGATGTATCGCATAGCTCAAGCTGCGCATCTTCCTCGCACAGCTACCTCGCGGCGGCGCATCTTCATAGCACATCTTACTCGCTCCGCTACACAGCTTAGCATTCGCGGAAATGGACACATAGTTTCATAGCTTAGCTTTCACATCCTCATAGCATAGCTGCATAGCACAACTCTGGAGATCTTGCATGCATGTATTATTTTAATTCTGTATGTATACACATGTTCGAGCAAATAAAATTTCTTTCTTTTTTCTTTCTGGTGGAAAAGTACCCTGAATGTCTAAAAGCGCCATGCCTGTAACATACAGGAACTGTGATGAATTCATTAAAATTTCAAGTGAACTATGATCTATACTTTGACATACAATGCAGCAATTCAATCGCTGAAAAACAAAACACTAACTCCATTAATACCCGAAGATTTAAAAAGAAAATGTAAAGTTTATACTTTTTTTTGCACGTCAGTTTATCCAATATCACTTCTCGATAAAGGTTGTATGTGTAGGTACATATACTATATCGATAAAACAAATTAGTACAAGCCATTATGTCTTGGGTAGCCATTGTTAAGGCTTTTGGCCCGATGGGAATTTAAATACGAAAGAAGGTTGAGATTTTTTGTCCATATTTTGGTAAATGTCGATAAGAAAGTAATTTGGTGTAGGTAAAGTTTGTCGAGAACTTAAAAGGAATTCTAATCGCATTGTTTGGAGTTTAAATACCGAGGTAGGTTTGAAGTGTATATTTTTCTTTCAATAGTTAAATTAAAAAAAAAAACCGGCCAATTGCGTGTCGGACCACGCACAGTGAAGGGTTCCGAAGTTGAAAATGATTTATCAAAAAAACAAACTTTACATTGATATCCCAAAAAAAAAAATATAGGAGATAAAATAACAATTTTCGAACTTTTCCCTATAGTTGTGCTGTGAGACTTTGCTTCTTGCCAAATTTCAGGATTCTAGGACAATGGGAAGTACCCTATAGGTTTTGATTTACTCCGAGTATCAAAATATGTCAGATAAATGACCGTATTTTTTTATTGTGTTGACTTAAAAGCTTGATTTTTTTTTAACTCCAAAAGACCATAGACCTACGTATTTGATATTATGTTCAACTTGATACCTCCACGTGATCCTGAGAAAAAGGGTCTTGACAGACAGACAGACAGACGGACAACGAAGTGATCCTATAAGGGTTCTGTTTTTTCCTTTTGAGATACAGAACCCTAAAAAGTTATAAACTCACGCCTTCTTCCCATGGGGGGAGGCAGAAACTACAGAACGCCACCTGCTACAATCCTTACATACTCCTCTTGCCTCGTTTCCGTTCATACATCTGGTCATGGTCATACACGCATGCCGGTTGCGAGTACTACGCACCTGACCTTTCTGAAGAACATCACCATATAAGGTCACTATTATGTCTTCCGAAGGCGTCCCGTCCCGGCGTTTCCACTAACATCTGCCTTGTAAATATCTTTTGTTAGTCGCCTTTCATTCATCCTCTCAATGCAATCAAACCATTTGAGTATACTATTTTCAATATTTGTCACTACATCTTCTTTTAAACCGCACCGTTGCCTTATCACATTACTAGCTGCGCCCCGCGGTTTCACCCACGTAGACCGGGATAAAAAGTAGCCTATGTGTTAATCTAGGGTATAAGCTATCTATTTACCAAATATCATCCAAATCGGTCCAGCAGTTTGAGCGTGAAGAACTAACAAACATACAAACACACACACTCACAAACTTTCGCCTTTACGAGTATAATATTAATGTGATCACAGAACAGATAAAATCTTTTCTGTGAATGTGATTCCTCAGCCTTTCATTCATTTTCATAACTTCACACAAATATTATGGCTTCTAAATACGGGATTTATTTCCAGCTTGTTATAAATAAGCCCCTTGCTTGTTCAACTTTATAAACTCAGGAATTCTAAGAACCGAGATAAATAAGTTGAAGAGATTGGCATTCTACTGGATCACAGTACAATTCAAGTGAACACATCAAGCGGCAAGACGAAGACAGTCATTCCGTTAAGGCGAGTAGTGCCGCCAACCAGCGCCATTATTGAGAAAAAAATCATAAGTCTGGAGATATGGAACATTTTGAAATTTCCTATGTTCACAGTTTTATTCAGATGAGGTAGAATTTTTTTGACCTCACCTGACCTACCTCATCTGACTAAAAATGTGAACACATGAAATTTCAAAATGTTCCATATCTCCAGACTTAATGATTTTTTTGTCAACAGTGGCCCTAGTTGGCAGCACTACTAGCCTTAATGTATTATTGATTGAAATTAATCTGCTTAGCCTTTTTCCAACTATGTTAGGGTCGGTTTCCAGTCTAACCGAATGCAGCTGAATACCAGTATTTTACATGGAGCGACTGCTCTGACCTCCACAACCCAGTTACTGAGTAACACGATACCCATTGGTGAGACTGTCAAAGATCCACGAATGACAGCGGGACCAATGGTTTAACGTGCTTTCCGAGGCATAGAGTCGCAGTAGCAAAATTAGGGCGTTCCGACAGTTTTCATACAACTGTATTACGGTATATGACTAGGGATATAACTATATCACGGCTAGCACCATCTTACTGCGATATATAACACTGCGCTATACTGTAACCTATCTAGAAGAACAGTACGACACCCACTAACTAGATTATGTAACTATGCTTGTGCTTTATAGATTACCTACTTTGCCATGTAATCTAGTCCTTGTTGAACCATAAACATATTATATTATTATATTATATAAAGGGTGGAATTTTTTAACCTCACCTGGAGGGAAAGTACTCTAAATACGGGAAATAGAAAATTTTACTTAAAGAAAACATTCCTTTATTTTTAAAAAGAAACAAATCTGCATTCAAAGATTTTCGAAAATTCGCTTGCCACACTCGGGAATCGATCCGGCTAAAATCCGTAAAAAATAACACCCTGTACTTTTATGCCATCAATCGACAGGGACAATCATGAGGATCAAATCTCTTTAACAAACATGATACATTAAATGAAAGGAAAACCATAAAAATAGATGATGATGATGTTTTTTAGCCGGCTTGATTCCCGAGTATGGCAAGCGAATATTCGAGAATCTTTGAAAGCAGATTTGTTTCGATTAAAAAATAAAGGAATGTTTTCTTTGAGTAAAATTTGCTATCTTCTGTATTTAGAGTACTTTCCCTCCAGGTGAGGTTAAAAAATTCCATCCTGTATCCTGTATCTCATCAACATTCGATTTCTAAAAACAAACTTCCATACATTGTGACAGCCTAAAATATATTTCAAGAGCAGCAGGACCACATATTGGCGACAGTAAGTTGCAGTAATTTGGTTAATTTGTGCCTATGTTATCGCGGGACAAATGGCCCAACGTGAGATACTGGTGGATTTTAAGCCGCTGGCATGATGCCAGCCTGTGGCATGTTGATAAAGAATTAGAATTATAGAAGTGCTTGTGTTTTTCCGTTTTGGTTCGTAAAGTTTTATGATAGTTGGGCGTGGGGAGTTTTGGTTCCATATGTGGTGGTTTTTCTTGTTTTTTTATTGGTCAGGACATAGATGTTGGCAAATACGATACATGACAATGATAACTTTGTATTTTGTTTCGTTTTTGAGTAGGTTTCTATCCGCTAGGCTAGGTATTATTTAGCTGTGGACAATTTATGATGAAAATTATTCTGTTATGATTCTTGAAGTAAGTAACAGCAATAGGGATGACGACTTAAAATGTATTTTTTCCGTCTTGTAGATTATTAAAAAATATTGGACACGTATTTTTTCTTTTTGTATGTAATCAAAAGATTACGGCGATACATTGAGTTAAAATGTGGCATGACGTCACTCCTTGCTGGATTTTATACATAGCTTATTACAGTTGTGACGTAAAGAGCCTAATTTTAATGAGGTAGCATAATCATCCTATAATGTTCCCACTGCTGGGACACAGGCCTCCTCTCGGTGAGAGAGAGTGGACCGTAATCCACCACGTGGCCCCAGTGCGGTTTGATAGGTGTCACATGTCTTCCAATGTTTTATTCTAGGACATGCCGGTTTTCTCACGATGTTTTCCTTCACCGTTTTGAGAGCTGTGGTGATGAAATAATTTATACAAAGTAAAGCACCTGTCGGGGTTCGAACCTACGACCTACAACTCGTAAGTCGCGGCCGTTACCACTGGACCACCACTGCTCTATATCTCGTTATAACGTGTCTAATATTTTTTTATTATCTCGACTGACGGTCTAAATAGAATTTCATTTTTTTACCCAGGTATTGTTCCTATTATTGAGATAACTATGGCGAGAAATTTCAGTACCCACAGCTAGCTAGACACATGTACGGTTTACTTAGCTCATTTTCAACGTGTCTATTCAAACACAGTAACAGCAAACTATCACATATCTGGCACATCTTCGTCAGCCCATTCCAAATGAAAAACGCTAATAAATTGCCAGTTACTTCCAGTCATTTGCACTGCCGTGTCAGAGTTATAGGGCAGTGTACTCCACACATCGTGGCCCAGCATACAGTACATAGCTTCGCAAATAGTTCAGCTTTTTCCGTGGATAGAGAATTTTTCGGAAAATCGAAACCAAAAGCCTCCATACTGGGAGGCCTTTGGTAATTGGATTGTGAAAATTTAATAATGAGGTGTTCGTAATTTTTGTGGAAGGAAATAATAGAAGTGGTTTTTTGTGTAATAAAGGCAATTCTTCTTTTAGTTGATGATCTGCGTATGTTGTCATTGCAAGATGTGCATTGAAGCTCACTGAGGCATCCTAACTAATAATAGGTCTTTACGTATGAAATTGCCGTTTTGTATGAAAAAATTTAAACGAATTTTTTTCATGCATTTTTTATTTGTATTTGTCCACGCGCGGACTCAGGTCCCGCCTGAGACGAAGGCGGGGTGCGCGAGGCGCGCGGGCTGACGACGCGGCGCGAGCCAATCAGCGAGGGCCACGCGAGTCTGCGGCGGCTGCGCGGCCGCGCCGTCCGGCGCGCGCCCCTGACCTTCTCTGCACTTCAAAATTCCATCTAACAGCGACCGGTCGCTGTCCGTCATTCGTCTGCCGATTATTACATAGTTCTGTTTTTCTTTACATTTACCATTATACACTTGTTGAACAGTCCACTAGTTTTATTGAAGAGTCAAGAACACACACCAACAGTATTAATCGAAGTAATCACCCATGCAATCAATGCATCTTTGCCAACGCAGTGGCAGTTTATTGATGCCCTTCTTAAAGAAATCTGCTGGACGGGAGGCAACAAATTCTTCAAAGGCATTTTGTACTGCCTCTCGGGTATTGAATTTTTTTCCCGCCAAGAAGTTATCCAAATTCTGGAAAAAGTAGTAGTCTGTAGGCGCAAGGTCTGGTGAGTAGGGCGGATGACGGAGAGCTTCCAACCCCAGTTCTTGCAACTTGGAGACCGTCTGCTGTGCAGTATGAGGTCGCGCGTTGTCGTGCAGGAGCAGCGGAGACGAGCGATTGACCAATGCTGGTTGGAGATGTGCCAGCTTCTCCATCATTGTGTTCAGTTCTTCACAGTACACATCTGAAGTAATGCTCACCCCGTTTGGTAAGAAGCTGTGATGAATCACACCGGCGCTAGACCACCAAACAGTGACCATCACTTTTCTAGGGGTAAGTTTTCGTTTAGGGCATTGTTTAGGTGCTGAACCAGGATCCAACCAACTTGCTGAGCGCTTGCGGTTATCAAACAGAATCCATTTTTCATCGCAGGTAACAATGCGGTTCAAAATTCCTTCATTTGTGTGTCTGTTGAGCAGTGCAAGGCACGTCTCGACGCGTACTTCGCGCTGGCGATCATTGAGTTCGTGGGGCACCCATTTGTCAAGCTTTTTTACCTTGCCAATTTGACGCAAATGGACCAATATTGTTTTGACGCTAACGTCGAAAGCTGCTGCTAATTCAGCCGTAGATTGTGTATCATCAGCTTCCACAATCGCCTTTAATTCGTCATTGTCGACCAAAGTCTTCGGACGACCGCGAGGTTCATTTTTCAGGTCGAAATTTCCAGAACGGAAGCGAGCAAACCAATAACAAGTGGTGCGTTGGTTTGTAGTGTTAGCTCCGTAAACGTCGTTGATGTTGCGTGCCGCTTGTGCCGCGTTGCTGCCACGACGGTACTCATATTCCATAATTACTCGAATTTTTAACGTATCCATGATGACGAAAAAGATTGAAATGCGATGAAAATGTAACACTAATCAATAAACAAATGACTACTTTTGGAAAAAAAATCCATGTTTTTAAAATAAAATTAATTTGAAATTAGAATTCTTAGCCAAACAAAAATTATTTTGATTTGAAATGGCCAGTACTGCAGAACGGCAATTTCATAGGTAAAGACCTATAATATTATAATGCTACAGAGAGTTTGTTTGTGACGCTTTCACGCTAAAACGGCTGAACGGATTTGGATGAAATTTGGCACATGGGTAGAAAATGACCTGGATTAGGACATAAAGTATTTTTTATCCCTATGGTACGTTCCCGTGGGATAATTTCCGATCTTCACACAGGCGAAGCCGCGGGCAAAAGCTAATCATCCGTAAAGGCGCGATTCCACCAAAATTGTGTTCAGCACATTTGTTCAGAACGATTTTGTGTAGAACTCAGAAAACAGAAATTTGGAAGAAAACAGTCAAATTAGTTCCAAGTAGATGGCGCTAAGAGTGTTGAGAGTGAATGTTACTTTCATTCAGCTGCCAATGGAGTTCCTTGCTGAAAACTTTGCCGCGAGATGACGCTAAGTGTTTTTTCTTGTTGTCGATTGAACGCTTTGTCTTCAAGATGACTGACAAGTGACATGGTCGCTTTGTTTTCAAGGCGACTGACATACACACAGCGCTCTCTCGCGGCGAAGCTTCCGGGAAACAACCCCATTGGCAGAGACGACGCTCGACTGACCTGATTTTTTTCTTAATCTCCATGTGCCTTAAAATTACCAGCCTGTCACAAAGTTCATTAAGTTTCTATAAACAAATTAATTTGCCAGGTTTATAAAACAAAACCCGCATGTCGTCACGTTAGCCGGCGTAACGCGTAAATAAAGAAAGTGTGCGTTCGACTAAATTACGCGAAAGTGCGCGCCAGGCTCAACTTTCAAATTGATTCGCCAACTTCTTCTGGCGAATATTTGTTTTTGTGGTACTACTAATGGTTCGCGAAAATAAAGGCGAAAATTACGTGACTTAATTGTTAACCCTAAACGTTATTTGTTCGTAGTAATATTTTGTAAGCCTTTTGTCCTTAATTTAATAGGTTGGGGAAAAAGTTTCTTCGCATTTTTTAAGAAAATTCAAAACTTTTTTTAATATTCATTATTTACATTTATCTAAAGTATGTAGGTACCATTTTGTTCGATAACTTCTTGCCATCTTGTAGGTAGGGACATGATCCCATTGCTATAGAAATTTTGGGACTTCTGATCAAAATACCGCGACATGTGGTTTTGGCAGTCCTCTCGTGATGTTAACCTGACACTGCCTAAAGAATTCTGAAGAGACCGAAACAGGTGGAAATCTGAAGGTGCAACGTCACGACTATACGGCGGATGCATTAACACCTCCCAGCCAAACTCTCTTAATTTTTGCTGAGTGGCTAAAGATGTGTGAAGTCTAGCGTTATCATGATGAAAAACCACACCCCTTCTGTTGATTAATTCCGGCCGCTTTCTCTCAACTTCTTGCTTTAATCTCATCAGTTGTTCGCAGTAGAGTTCAGAATCGATGGTCCTGCCTGGTGGTAACAGCTCATAATTAATAATGCCCTTCCAATCCCACCACACACACAGCATCACCTTGTTGCGAGTTAACCCGGGTTTCGCCACAGTCTGTGAAGCCTGACCGGCCTTTGACCACGACCTTTTTCGCACGTTCTTATCGTACGTGATCCACTTTTCATCACCAGTTATCAGCTTCTTCAAAAATGGTTCGGTTTCATTACGTCGTAATAAAGAATCACAAATGAGTACACGGTTCATTAGATTTCTTTCAGTGAGCTCGTGAGGTACCCAAATATCGAGCTATATTGTGTACCCAGTTTTTTTCAAATGCGCCAAAACTATTTTGTGGTCAATTCCCAGTTCTTCAGCTACGTCGTAACTACTGATTTTCCGATCTTGCTCCACTTTTTCAAAAATGGCATCCATTTTATCCGTAATAGGGCGACCAGAGCGACGTGCATCTTTGACATCAAAATTTCCGGATTGAAAACGCTTAAACCAAATTTGTGCTACTCTCACAGACACTGCACTGGGTTTATAAACACCGCAATTTTTTTTCGCGGCTTGCGTAGCATTTTTACCTTTTTTGTAGTAAACTTTTAAAATGTATCGAATTTCTTCATTAGATTCACTCATCTTGACAGTACAAAAAACAAATGAAAATCACACATTTTCCTAATTTAAATTTGGAATTATGTTCTTTAAAATTTAAACTTTAAATGATACCAAAACCAGCCAGATACAAATAGTATAGCCAAAGAGATTTTATTTTAAGTTCATACATACTATAATGCGAAAAGACTTTTTCCCTAACCTAATACTTACATAATAACAATTTTATTAACTTTAATCATTGTAGCAAGCAAGTATCTTAAAGAGATTTCTGAGAATACAAAATTGGTTTGTGCGTGGAAAGTGAAGGGTTTCCTTTACGATAACAGGTGAAAACATAATATATTTTAAATTAGTACCTACTAATTATCATCATTATTCTCCTACCCTTATCCTATGTAATTGGGGTCTGCGCAACATATCCTTTTCTTCCATATTTCTTTATTAGTCTGATCATTGATGCTACTAATGAGAATGATTTATAGCGACTTCCAGTCGACCAATTTGTACATTTTGCTCCTGTATGTCTGTATCTGAACATGAAGTTAGTTCAAGCTGTCAGATCACATAAACAAGACACATAATATATACTTAATGCGATTCAAATAAGAATAGGGACATCAATGACCTCTATCTGTCAAATGTTGATTGAAAAGTACGGTTTGCAAAGAAAACTTATATGCGTATCAATAACGTTTTTTTTTTTTTGTTTAACCGAGTCTTAGTGAAAAAAACATCAAAAAATTAGTAATAATTAGTTAAATAAATTATACTACTTTCTTTCATATTTTCATTGTTGGCAACAATTTACCAGAAAGTTAAGAAAATTTTTCATTCATTATTCGTATATAAATGTTATTTATAAACCCCTACCCAATTTATTCGATTTGACAGCTATGACGTCACAACATGGCGCTTAGTCGATCCTATTCTTATTTGCAACGCATTGTACATGTATAAGACATTACTTGGAACAGTCTAGCTTTTTTAAGACAAGACATCTTTGTTTCTAGAGATTTTTCTCACATAAATTTAGGCCAGTGTGCACCATAAATAACTAAATTTTAAAACGTTTAGCGCTAAATATGGTTATAACATAAGTAATTGTGTCTCTGTCATCTTCAAACGATTAACAGAAACAGTGATATTTTAAATACATTTAGCCGTAAACTACATATTTAGCAATTTGTGGTGTAAGTGGGTTTTGGAGTGACTACCAAGTGAATTCGCCGCACTCTTAGTAGTTCCCCTCTCCCAATATCCCATATGTATGTAAGACTACTTGATTATTTGCTGCGAAAATAGGTCGCGTTAATTAATATCACTTACAATACAAACAAGTCGAGGCGGATGGAGGAATTTAACTAAGATTTGCCTGTTACGTAACTACGTTCCAACGTATATTAAATTATTTTTTGATCCAGATATTTATTTATTTATTTCCAATACACGTATTAATTAAGTACAATTGGTTTTAGCCACACAACGAAAACCTCTCAGGGCTTATCTGTGTGCTGGCAAGCCGCTCATTTAAATTTACAAAAATGTTTATTACTGCAATGATACATAAAATATTAACACATATTACACATATTTTTTTTTTTATTGTTACTCGTATTAGATGAACAGGCTATTAACTCAAAAAAACCAGGAGAGCGATTTGAAGTTTGCAAATCAATATATTTCAATTTCTTTAAACAATTGGTTAACCTCAGCTATATATGTTACGGTAAGTGTGATTTATTGAAAATTCTCATGATTTGGTAAATGTGAATCAATCTGCCTAGCCTTTTCCCAACTATGTTGGGGTCGGCTTCCAGTCTAACCGGATGCAGCTGAATACCATTATTTTACATGGAGCGACTGCCTATCTGACCTCCACAACCCATTAACTGGGTAATACGATACCCCTTGGTAAGACTGATTGTCAGACTTTCGGGCTTCTGACGACCCGTAACGACTGTCAAAGATCCACGAATGACAGCCGGGACCAACGGCTTAACGTGCTTTCCGAGGCACGGAGGAGTCTCGGTATGTAAAGATGGTCACCCATCCACGGACCAACCCCGGCAAGCGTAGCTTAACCTGATGGATCGACCCGTGCGGCTGTTATTACTTAGCCACGAGCTCCTCCACGAGATTTGGTAAATGTGAATATAAAATTGAAATTCATCACTTTTAGCAGTTGTTATTAATAACTCACTTTTCTCGTCGGGAAAAGTAATACAAGGGTACTTCCAGTAGTCCTAGAAAGCTTAG
The DNA here is from genome assembly GCA_946251885.1 of Cosmia pyralina. Lineage (NCBI taxonomy): Eukaryota > Metazoa > Arthropoda > Insecta > Lepidoptera > Noctuidae > Cosmia > Cosmia pyralina. The sequence continues at coordinate 21,463,281 of OX276360.1, forward strand.
CTTAGCTTAGCTTAGCTTAGTGTACCTTTATAAATAAATAAATAAATAAAGCTTAAATTTGGTATTTAAGCTAGTAATATTACACAAACAACAGAAAATTCAAAAACTTGGACCTTTTATCCCCCAACTCCTTAAACTAGGGGACGGAAGCGAGCCGTCTTGGCAACATTTTACATGAAAATGTTTTTGGTGGGATTTCTTTGTTCAGTAAGTATTTATTGATAATACCTAACACAATACTTATAGGTACTTACTGTGCAAAAATACTAAAAACTTTGAAAATTATTACATTTACTGGTACTAAGGTTACATTATTAATAATCACCGGTAAATGTGATTAATTTCTTACTTTTACCTCGACTTTCGGTAATAATTAATAATGATAGACAATTATTAATAATTTTCAATTAATCACACTTACCGTAACATATATATTTTTAGGGTTCCGTACCAAAATGGTAAAAAAACCCTTATGGTATGACTCAGTCTGTCTGTCTGTCTGTCCGTCTGTCACAGCTGGATATCTGAAGAACTACTAATGCTATTAACTTGAAATTTGGAACAGTTTTAGATGACGTTTGCCCAACTATTTGGCAAATAAGAAAGGTTTTTTTTTTGTGCAACAAGGACTGAAAGGGGATCTTAAAAATTCCAAGTGGGGCTACAAGGGCATGTGGAGTATCATATGAAAGAGCGCTGTTTGTTTTAATTTTTTTGTTAAGCCGCATAGTTATCGACTTCTGATGAAAAATAAAATAAAAACCGTTCCCTCCCCCCTTATCTCCAATGTTTGCATAGAGAAAAATCTGAAATGTTTCTATGTGTTAGAAGTTTATGTAAAGATCACAAGAAAACGATGTCTCTAAAAATAGCACACTTTTTCAGAAATCGTAACGGAACTCTCGGTGCGTGGGTCTGACTCGCTCTTGACCGGTTTTTTTTATTTTTAAACTAACTTTATTAGCAACATTTTTATTGTTATATAGTTATACAACAACCTTCATTAGAAAGGTCGCATGTTTTTTAGTAGGAATTAAAATTAACATTATCAGTAACATCGGCCCTATCGAATCCCATCACTGCTGACATCTCTTTGAGGCGCGCGTGGAACACAACGCGCCGTCGACCCGGGCCTGGTCCTTACCGGTCGGCGAGCTACCCATTGCTCGCTGTTCGCAAGCCTGCGCTTACGGTGGCCGGGAGTCGGCTATCGATTCCCGCCGCCCATGGTGTCTCGTGCGGCGACTAGGGGCGTGAGGGCGCGTAGGTTGTCTCTCCCTCACGCGTTCCGATTCCTTCTTCGCGAGCATTACTGCTTTGCAGAAGGAAGTGACGGCCTCCCATACACTCTCGCTCTGTACCATGGCCTGGACCAGGTTCGAACGCTCCGCCCAAGCCGGGCAGACCTCTACTGTATGCTCCACCGTGTCCTCCGGGCGATCCACACAGCAATGTAACCCTTACAAAACACAATGTTAACTAATTTACTAACAAGTTACAACAAATCAGACATGTAAATAAATACGTTTGATCTGTTTAAACAAACATACAAACACGACATAATAAATTATGTACCTACTAGAAACAGATGTGGAACAATTCGACAATAGTTGTGAAAATACAAGCTAATACCAAACTTATCATAAAGAAAATAGAGTTTAATTTCGTTTTACGATTTACGGGAAAATAGTTGCAAGAAGTAAATAATGGAATGTAGACTCTAAATGCTAGAAGGTACAGTTTTATTTTGTATGTCAGTTTTTGGTAAGGCTTTGTCACGCTAGTCAGTCTAATGAAGAGTCTTGTTCACGTTTAAGTCTTTTTGACTTGAACTTTAAAGTCCAAAAAACTATTATTCGTTTGAAAAGTTTTAATTGGTGTTAGAACGTTGGTTATTTTTACTGAAAGAAAAAGAAATAAAAGTATTGGAAATTGTAACTATAATGCAAACGGACTTCGAAAACCTGTGAGAAGCATTTCAATTCAACGCGTGTTATGGGTTTAACCGACTGCGGAAAACCCAGAAGGATGGTAATTTTTTTAAAATGCCTAAATGCCTAAATGCCTACTGCAGTTAGTTACCAATGAAAACTTAATAAAAAAAAAACTATTTATTGACTAGTTTTTACCCGCGGCTTCGCCCACATGCAGGTCGGCAATTATCCCACGGGAACCTTACATTTTTCCGGGATATAAAGTAGCTTACGTGCTATTTCAGACTATAATCTATATCTGTGCTAAATTTCATCCAGACCCGTTTAGCAGTTATGGCGTGATTGAGTAACAAACATCCATTCATCATAACTTTCGCATTTATAATAGTAGTAAAACTAGCTGTTGCCCGCAGCTTCATCTGCAATCCAGGATAAAAAAATAGCCTTTTCCAGGTCATGGGCAACCCATGTGCCAAATTTCATCCAAATCCGTTCAGCTGTTTTAGCGTGAAAGCGTAACAAATAAACAAATTCACTAGCAGCGCCCCGCGGTTTCACCCGCATAAGTGTACAAACACAATGGAAGCGGCGCGGGTAGCGAATTCTGCAAGCGGGTCTCGTAAACACATAATTCCTTTGGTCTATGAACAAACTGTCAGTGCAGCGGGCAGCGAAATCCGCTGCGGGAATCCTTCCCACATCCGCTCCCGCCATCCGCGCCGCTCCCACTGTGTTTTGAGCCTTAGTCTCGAACCGCAGAAATATCAAGATGAAACGTATTTTTTGTGTTAATCCAGGTTATAAACTATCTGTGAGCCAAATTTCATCAAAATCCGTTCAGTAGTATTTGCGTGAAAGAGTAACAAACATCAATCCATCCTCACAAAGTTTTGCGTTTATTATTAGTAAGACAGTAGGATTAGTTAGGATATAGTAGGATATTCCAAAATGTTCCATATAATAATAATAATAATAACAGGGCAGCATGTGGCGAGCTGTTGGGCAGTAGCGACCCCACGGACCCTATTTCCCGGGAGAAGTCTTGTTCTCCACCTCTGGCTTGCCTTTATTGGCCGGCTGGAGTGAACACTGACGGGAACAGAGCTCCTACCTCATTCTTGCCTTTATTGGCCGGCTTGAGTGGAGATTCGCAAGAGCAAACGTGCTCGGAGGAAGGAAGTATTCCAGTAAGTGCTTGTAGGGATCTTGACCATCTTCCGGGCTCTGGGATTGTTCTGAGAGCCGTGGAATACCTCTCCACTCCTCAAGCACCTCAGGACATGTTGCCCCTTGTCGCTACGTCACTATGTGCTAGCGACCGTTTCCGGGGGCCCATTATTGAGTGTGCAAGTCACCCCCTGCCAATTTATCTGTGTATATTATATAACATTGGTCAGGCAGGGGACATAGTTCTTCCATAGTTCAAGGTACCCAATCCATGTAGCCACTCAAACCCATAGGCTCAATGTGTTTTGTTTCCATGTTCTGCAATAGTCCTGCACCAACCGGGGGTTGTCCTTGGGTGCACTAGCATAGTGCATACATGGATAATCGTCGGCTGGTGCCTCCTCGTCATTTGAAATTGTCTAAGGGGCCTCTGCGAGTTGGCTTCGGCCCCTCGTACGCCTTCCAAAGGTCCGGGACCCCAGGGTCCCGAGATAAGCCAAAGAAAAAAAAAAATAATAATAATAATAATAAAAAACTAAGGATGAAACTAAATAAATGTTGACAAGATCAGCCGCACGAAGAGCACGCCCACCACCTCCGGACTCGTCGCTCAGCTCCGCCTCGCCGCCGCCGGTACCCAGCCCCATTGTAAGCGCTGTGACGACACCGGCCGCGGTAGCTGCGTCGAGCTCGACCGACGAATATTTCTCCCCGCCCACGACGCCACCACCTGCTCGCCGACGGGGAGGACGCCGGCCGCCGGATGGCTTAGGATCTCGAGGCCCACCGGCCTCTGAAAGGGTCCCAGCTCCCGGCGGAAGTGTGCAGCGCATGAGATGGACCCCATCCATTAATGAGAACGTCATGCGCTCATACTATGGGGCTACAGAGGGAGGAAACAATCTGACCGCGTACCGTGTTCGGATGCTCTCTCTTTTTCAGGTGCTTGAGCCAGCTGTCAACGTTTCGGCACAACGACTGTCGGATCAGGTGCGGGTCATCCAGCGTAATCATATGTTGGATGACAATGTACTAGATCGCCTGCGAATTGAAATGCAGAGTAGCCATGTCATTGCCCCCCCGCCGTCGCAGACTAATATAGTACCACCACAGTCTGACACAAACCAAGTTGACGAAGGAAGTGATGACAGGGCTACAAACGTAAGTACCCAGTGCAATGAAGAATTGAGGAGTGCTTTGGAAGATGCGATTCGGGAATATCGTTTCTTGTCTCCCGAACTTAGACCACGCTTACCTCGTTTGCCCATGCATAACAAAAATAGGGCGCTTGTGGCGGCTCTGGATTCGCAGTTGTCAAACTATTTTGATGACTGCGAAGACCTCACTGATACTCATTCGATTCTGTACTGCGCGGCTGTAGCGGCATGTCGTGTAGCTCACGTCAAATTTGCTAATGATTCTAGAGCTACACGACCGAAACCATCCGTACCAGCTTGGCAGTGCAGAATTGAGCGCCGTATTGGTGGGGCCAGAGCACTCATCGGCAAACTAACCTGCTTCAGGGAGGGCAATACTCGTCCTAGAGTGATGCGCTTTGTGAGGCGGGCGTTCTCAGGGACTAATGTCAGCCCTCAGGACTATATGTCCCGTGTCACAGAGCGCATCGACTTCCTGAAGCAGAAAGTCTATGCATGGGCAAACCGTATTCGTAGGTATAAGCGGCGAGTGGACCGATACACTCAGAATCGCACCTTCCAGAGCGATGAAAGGTGGGTTTATAGGGGTTGGGAGCGACCGGACCAAGGTGTGACTGACACGCGCCTGCCAGATGATGATGCCATGTGTTCTTTCTGGCGCAGTATCTGGTCGGTGCCTGTCAGTCACACCGAAGGTGATTGGGCTCGGGAGGTCGAGCGAGCCTGCGATCCAATACCAGAAATGGGGGCTATTACCATCTGTCCCCAAGATGTAGCTCGTGCAGTCCGTCCGTTACCTAACTGGAAGTCTCCAGGACCGGACGGACTGCACAACTTTTGGATAAAGTGGTTACAAAGGTCGCACGCCCGCTTGGCATCCCAGTTCCAGTCAGCATTACATTCAGGGTCGCTGCCCCAGTTCCTAACGACAGGAATAACCCACCTGCTCCATAAATCAGGTAGTACTGCGGAGCCCAAAAATTATAGACCGATCACTTGTCTACCGACGGTCTATAAAGTTCTTACATCCATTTTGAGAGCTAAAATTAACGAACATATAGACACCAACTCCATCATGTCTGCCTCTCAAAATGGATGTAGGAATGGGTCCCGTGGTACTAAGGAGCTACTCCTCATTGATATGGCCATTAGCCAACAGGTTCGTCGTTCCCGAAAGGATCTGTCGACATGTTGGATAGACTATAAGAAGGCCTATGACTCGATGCCACATACATGGCTCATGAGGGTGCTGGAGTTGTATAAAGTAGATGCAACTCTGCGCACCTTCCTGATGTCGTGTATGGGGCAATGGAGGACGGTCCTTCGCTATCCAGGATGTCGAAATATCCAGAGGAACAGCGAGCCGATAAGGATCGAGCGGGGCATATTTCAGGGCGATAGTTTGAGTCCGCTTTGGTTCTGCTTAGCCTTGAATCCTCTAAGCACACTGCTGGAGGATTCAGGTCTAGGATATCGGCTGCGGAGAGGTGGTCAGGTTATATCCCACCTCCTCTACATGGATGACCTAAAACTCTTTGCCCCCAACAATTTGCAACTGATGGAGCTACTGAAAGTAACTGAAACATTCAGTAGCGCCATCAGGATGGAATTTGGTGTGGACAAATGTGCGGTCATGCATGTAAAGCGAGGAGAGATTGTGGAATCCGTGGGAACCCAACTCTCGGATTCCATAAACCTTAGAGCCCTCTCCGCACCCGAAACCTATAAGTATTTGGGTATGTCGGAAGCGTTGGGCATCAATGTTACTGACATGAAGCAATCGTTGAAGGAGCGCTTCTTTGGCCGCCTGAAGAAAGTATTTAATAGTCTTCTATCAGGCGGAAACAAGGTGCGTGCCTTCAACGGTTGGGTCATGCCGGTTTTGATGTACTCTTTCGGCGTACTCAAATGGACTCAGACGGAACTCGACGCCCTGGATCGGAGGGTCCGTACGCTGTTGACTGCATATCGAATGCATCACCCATGGTCATCGGTAATGAGACTGTATATCCCGCGAAAGTGTGGAGGCCGAGGCTTTTTAAACGCTAAGACTCTCCACAACCGCGAGATATGCAGTCTCAGGGAATATTTCCTAGAAGCCGATGTGGGGATGCATCGAGATGTGGTCGCGGTGGACAAGGGCCTCACTCCGCTCTCCTTGGCTAAAGAGAACTGGCGCAAACCTGTAGTGCTTGACACTAACGATCGCAGGGAGGTATGGCAGAGTAAGGAGCTTCACGGACGCTTTTTCCGGGCCCTACATGGACCCGACGTAGATTTGTTAGCGTCCGTAGCCTGGCTGCGTTCCGGTGACCTCTTTGGGGAAACCGAAGGTTTTGTCTGTGCAATTATGGACGAAGTTATGATGACGAACAACTACCGGAAATATATTGTGAAAGATGGCACGGTTGACATCTGTCGGGCATGCCACCGTCCGGGAGAATCAATCCGACACATTATCTCCGGGTGTTCTCGTCTTGCTAACGAAGAGTACTTGCATAGACACAACCTTGTAGCCAGGATTATCCATCAGCAACTTGCACTGAAATACAACCTTGCGGAATCGGAAGTGCCGTACTATAGGTATGTGCCCGACCCAGTTCTCGAAAATGGAAATATCACATTGTACTGGGATCGATCCATCATCACTGACAGGACTATTGTTGCCAATAAGCCTGACATAGTGGTGGTGGATCGAACAGAGCGGCGCACAATGATTATTGACATAACGGTCCCGCATGACGGGAACCTCGTGAAAGCCGAGAAAGATAAACAAATCAAGTATCTTGACTTGGCTCGCGAGGTTGTCGACATGTGGGATGTGGACTCAGCGATCATTGTGCCGATAGTCGTATCAGCCAATGGCTTAATCGCCAAGAGCCTCGACCAACATCTAAGGAGGCTCTCGTTGGGCAGCTGGATTAAGGGCCTGATTCAGAGAGCGGTACTTCTGGACACGGCGCGCATTGTTAGGAGGTTCCTCTCTCTGGAGCCCTGACCGCCGGTAGCTTGGACCCTGTTCCCGATACCGGTGGGCTACTATGTTTTATATTTTTAAATGTTTTTTTTTTATTTCATGTTTTTATAAAAAATATTTAAAAATGTGAAATATATGTACATAAATGAAATAAAGGAAATAATAATAATAATAATAACTTTATTGACACTAAAAACCTTCGTTACAATAAGTAGTACATGTAGGTAACAAAAACAATTGCTTGTAAAAAGGTGCCTGGAATGGTGGAAACCCTGCCTCCTAAACTAGGGGAAACCTGTGCCTTAGGAGACAGTGTTCTACTGTTACTTCGTGCTCAAAAAGTCATTTTCATCGCACCTTGATTGTAATGAACCTAATTAAATACATGAACGGATGAATAAGAGAGAAAAAAAGTAATAACAATAATGATGATGAAAATACTTAATAAAAATAGGGAACAAAAGAAAAATTACAATGAGGAATATGAAAATGTGGTTACCATGACTGCGTGTCTAAGTATAATGTGAGTGAGGGTGTTTATGTGTGTGTGTGTTTATGTGAGGGTGTGTTATGTGTGTGAGTGTGTGGGAGTGTGTAAGAGTTGTGTGTGTTTGTTAAAAAACTACTAACATTCACAATATTAAGCTTGAGCGGGATGATTAATTTCGCAAGACAATAATTTGGATAAGCCTGTTTGAGTACAAACGTAATGGAGTGTGATTGCTGCATTCAACCGCGAGACTAGCGAGGAAAGATGAGTAGTTCTTCTGTTTTAGAATAATCTAAGTCATACAGCCAACTTTTTAATTTTGTTTTTGCCTCATATCTATTTAACTTATTTAATTGAACTTTGGTGCTGATCTTTCTATAGATTAGAGAACTTACAACATACAGTTGACGACTAGCGAAGGACGTTTTGTGGGGTATTGAAGGGCATGATGTGATAAATGACCGCTTGTTAGGATCGGGGGGTGGGACCTGACTGTGTTTCCAGAGGGTGGCACGAAGCACAAAAAGCACAAACTTATCTTCAGACTTATTATTTTTTTTCTCAATGGTGGCGCTAGTTGGCAGCACTACTCGCTTATAGTAACTACATAGTCTTACAAAGTAGTTTGATTCCCGATCTGCATAAAATTAAAACTCACACAAAATCTGGAATGAGTCAAAACAATATTTTTACGACCGCCGTTTTCACAAATATCATTCCCCACACAGTAGGTATAAATGTTGGGAGGTGCAGATAAAATAAATCATTTTACCTCAATGGGAACAGCGCTCCCCTAGCGACCACCAAAGAAAGCCTTGATTGATAAATAAGAATTTGTGCAGTGGAAGCTACGCGATGACAAGCGAAGCTATACTACTATAATCTACTAAAAACGCTCAGAATTAACTGTACATTTCTCCTTACTACATTAATATTATAACGTAAAATTTATACCTGAATAAACGTTAGGTCATAAGAAATTAAAATTTCATACTTGAAACAAAAAAAAGTGTGTGTGTCAGCTCCGACGCACGACTGCAGTTTACACCTGTTTTTTGTACCGTTCCGACTTTCTACTTTTCGGTCAATTCTGTCGGGCAGGGTTTCTTTAATGAATCAGTGCTATAAAAAAAGGATCTTTAAGGTGTAATTGCGCTCGTCCTCTCCCCTCACCCCTCCTCTCCCCCTCGCCTCGCATCTCTGTCACCGCCACCTTTATACTAAATTTTGATCAATATAATAATTGTTATTATTCTACTTTCAAGGTCACTTCTTAACATATATTATGCAGTCTGAAGGCTGATTCAAGCTGATTATGCTTTTGCTTACTGATAAAAAGATATATAGGATTATTGGTAATGTCGGCAATCCATTTATAAGGGGACGTAGGAAAGGCTCGGAGTTTCTTTGAAGGATAAGATCAGAAATGAATTTATCCGAAAAAGAACAGGAGTTACCAACATAAGCTGCAGAGTAAGCAAGCTGAAGTGATAGTATACCTGGCCATGTTTGTCGAAGAACAAACAAAAAGCAGACGAGTCCTGCAGTGGAGACCGCGTATCGGCAAGCGTAGTGTGAGACGCCCCCCAGCTAGATGGACTGACGACCTTAAAAAGTTGGCTGGGACAGACTGGATGCGGAAGGTGGAGGACAGAATGTTGTGGCGCAGCAAGGGAGACGCCTATGTCCAGCAGTGACTATGATAGGCTGAGTTGATTGATACGCAATTTTTTTAAAAAAAATTCAAATTACTCGAAAATGGTTGACATTTGTATAGGGCTCATAACGGTCATTTGGTTGCAATGGTGGCCGCCACTTAAATCTGAAATAAATTTCATTTCTCTTTCCTTAATTTCTCTTCGTAGGTATCCCGACGATACATTATGAATCGTTTTTATTACTAGAAAAAGTCAAGGATCACGATAAAGGTCGTTTCGGGACAAGTTGATGTCATTATTACTATTTTCGGAATTACGTATTTGAATAAATGTATGCATGCGGGTCAATGACCTTTAATTCAGATTTATTTGACGTTAAGTATTACCACTCTGTATTCTACAGCTTTCAACTGAAGCATTTAGAATTTGTATCAAAGCATAACTTCATGATTAGGTATGCTTATATTTCCCTGGTAGAGATTGGGTATCAAAGGTGTATTACACTAACCAATTACCAGTGTGGTTTTAAGTGCTTTGCGCTAGGGGCGCACGTACTGAAAAAAATCTAATAAAAAAACCCATACCACTTTGCTTAACCTGGTGATGGAACCTAGGAACCCAATCAGCAATCACGCTTACAAATACTGCCCAAGAAGCATAGCATATAACATCAACCTATAATGTTCCCACTGCTGGGACACAGGCCTCCTCTCGATGAGAAGGAGTAGGTCGTAATCTACCACGAGCGCCCAATGCTGGTTGGCAGATGTCACATGTTTTCGAATTTTTGGTTCTAGGACGGGCCGGTTTCCTCACGATGTTTTCCTTAACCGTTTTAAGAGCAGTGGTGATGTTATTTACACAAAGTAAAGCACCTGTCTGGGTTCGAACCTACGACCCGACTCGCAAGACGCGGTCGTTACCACTGAGAGAGCATACTATTGAAATATCGCATCTAAATCATCGCTTCCCTAGCATACTGTACCACAAACCTTAAGATTACGCAATATTCAATAACTTATAGGAAATTGTGGCACATATCTTTGGAGTCCTTTCATCACGGGTACATTGACCCAGCATAATACGCTCAACTGTTTGGCTAAAAAGAAGTATCTAAGGTGTTTTTTGGAGGTGATAAAGTTTTATGAAGTGACGAGTATTTTGGTCAATAGGGCGAGGTGGTGTATTTTTTTTTTGGAAATATATTTTTTGGTTGTAATAATTGACTGCTTCGTTGGAGTTCTTGTTTCGTATAACTGTGTGCTTTGTTGGTTTAGAGGTTGATGACCGTGGTGAGGTTCTGGGTTTGATTCCAAGGTTGATAATTCAAAAGTGTCTGTAATTGGCTTATCTATATATACAGGGTTATTGGAAACATGTTGTATGAGTGATTTGATACCTAATGACTTCTACTATCACCCCTTAAAGGGATCGTTAAGGGGTGATAGTAGAAGTAATTAAGTCAAAAACACGGGTCAAAAATAAACCACCTTCGAGTTATTTAATTTTTTCTTTTCTTTTTCAATATGTACTAAAATCAATTCAATTCTTGGTTATGGGTTATTTAACAACACGCTACGGCCTTAAGGAGAAAAAAAAAGAAAAAATAAATCAGAAAAACTTCTATATATGCGAAGTAATTTAATTTAATTTATTTATTTAAATCAGATATAACTATCCATATTTTTTTAGTAGGTATACTTAAGAATTATGTTAGTTAATAGTAAATTATACATATATCATGCAGAAGTACTTTAAAGTACTTTAAATTCATTATATTATTATAATATAAAATCAACAATATATACATAAGCAAGAAATTCATTAAAATAATAAAACAACAAAATAATCAAAAATAAAACAAGTAAAAACAATATTCGTCCATCAGTTGCTGCTCTTTTTTATATGCAACTGCACACAATGCCACAATATTGGGCAGTCAATTCTGGCAGCCACAACGCTAAGAATGCTGTTGCCACTGCCGCGCGAAGAAATTCACGCGAACGAAGTCGCGGGGGAAGTGCTAGCTTGATATAAATGCTTTGAGTTTGAGTTGTTGAATCTTCTTTTAGGATATCCTCAGTCTCAAAGTGTTGTTTTGGCCTAGGTGATGGCTATAGGCTCACCACATGGAACTTAGGTATAACATAGCTGCCTGAATGTCGGTATATTATACCTACACCTCTTCAGCCTATTTTTCGAAGAATGTGTCCATAATGAAATGGCAGTGAAAGAGAATAGGTAAAATATATTATCATCTCACCCCAAAATACATTGCGTGCAAAACAGAATATAATACATTGGAAGGTGTTGATAAAATAAATCATTTTATTTTCAATGGGAACGCTTCCCCTTAGGAACAGCAAATAAATTCCGCAATGGATACAAAAACTATAACTATTGGTTATTTTTTCTATTTATGGAGAACGGTAGGTATATATTCCAGTTCTGGGGCCATAGCTGCTGGAGTCGCATCGGAACGTCAACTTTAAGGCGTTTGTGGTGCGCATACCGACATGCTACCTGCACCTGGTGATGGAAGAAAGCTTTTGGCCGCAGGATGTGGTATTCCGCCGCTTTCGCGGACAAGTGCCACCGGAACGCACAAACACTTAGTGCTACTAAGTGATACTAACATAGTTATAAAGTTTTATTTAATAACAAAATTGTTACTATGTTATTATGTATACTTAGGTTAAGGTATGTATCTATGGGTTTTTGTTACCTGAAAATAAATGGTTTATTTATTTAATAAAGCGCTTCATGGCGCGTTTTTCCCGGCCAGCTCTGACTTTCGGTATCTCGGTTCACTTGTGCAAAGCGATGGTGCAGTAGATCGGACTATTATTACAGAATTAACACTGGATGGATGAAATGGCGGCAGGTCACGGGAACAAACTGCGATTCCCACAAATTACCCTTAATTTATATAACAATGATTAGACCTGCTGTCTTGTATGGATCAGAATGTTGGGCCACAAAAGGAATGAATGAAAGGCAATTGCATGCAGCTGAGATAAGAACGTTAAGAGGGATGTGTAGTGTTACGCGCATGGATAGAATAGGAAATGTGTTTATAAGAGGAAGTCTGATAGTGACACCGGTGACTGAACAGTTGTGTGGATATCGGTTGTTATGTGATGCGGAGGAATGAGGAAAATGTCGTCCGGAAAGTTTTGAGTATGAATATGGTAATAGGGGAATACCAATTAAGAAACGATGGATGGACTGTGTGAAAGATGATATGGGGAAAGGGAGTGTCTACCGAGATGACGATTAATAGAGATGTGTGGAAGAAAAAGACATATTGCGCCGACCCCAAATAAATTGGGATAAGGACAGGAGAATGATGATGGTAAATATTGGATGAAGTGCCTCTTTGATCTAGTGGTCGCAAGAGCACTAGAGCACAAGAGCATGAGGTCCTAGGTTCGATTCCCGGGTAGGACAAAGTGTTATTGGGCTTTTTCCATCAGGAATTTATCAGTAGCAGCCCGGAATTTAGATTGGTGCCCGGTTGATGGCAATGGGCTCGACCCTATTAAATGGGACTTAAGCATAACGGGCAAAATGAGGTAGGTACTGTGAGGAGTCGGATCTCACAGGGGGTAGCTACACTACAATGAAAGAGGTAGACGGGAGGTGGCTATCACATCACACTTCACACTAATATTATAAAGGTGAAAGTTTGTGAGTGTGTGTGTGTGTATGTTTGTTACTTCTTCACGCTCAAACGGCTTGATCGATTTGGATGAAATTTGGTATGTAGACAGCTTATACCCTAGATTAACACATAGGGTACTTTTTATCCCGAAAAATGTAGTATTCCCGTCAGCAAGGAATTCAAATATATTTGTTACTCTTTCAAATTCAAACGGCTCGACCGATTTTGATGAAATTTGGTGTGGAAGTTGCTACACTGACACTGAAAAAATGTAGTGTTCCCGTGGGATGAGCAATTTTTTTGTGAATACTTTTCTCACCGATTAAATAATACACCTTTTAGTGTATCTCCTAAACCGCGGGTAACACCGCGGGGCGCAGCTAGTTTAAAGATAATACTCATATTTAACTAGAAATATAACACTGTACTCGCGGAACCCTAGAAAGAATCTGACTTCTACTATTAAACAAAAGCAAGATTCACTTTTCTTCAATAGTAAATCGATGTTTGAATGGTAGAATTAACAGTAACATTTTAAGGTTGATTAAAGCAACAAATCTCTACATTACGTCGATTCTGTAAAATTCAAACAACACCTCGCATCTCATATTGCTATTCACTCTCACTCGTAAAATAGATGCTTTTTATTTGACACTTTGAATCGGGTTCGAGTGCGAAGTGAGCGTCGAAGTGACGGGGGAATTACCTTACTGAATGCCACTTCTTACGTCATCTCATACTTTATCTGTCAAAATCTTACGGTCAATTTAGTTCAACTCGCTGACACGTTCGCAATGGTAGCGCTAGTACAAATACGAGTTATCAACCGAGTTTTTAGAATACTAATCAAGAAACTTACAGCGGATTCAGATTCGAAGTTTCGAATGAGGTCTTACAGAATCACACGGCAGTACACCTCTGCCCTACGCTTCGGGGTAGCAAAGCGTTATATTCTGGTATAATCTTTTGGTACTATAAATGTTTATTATAATTTTTCAGTAGTTACTCTGCTTAGGCTAAAAAAATAAAAATAAACAAAAGTTGTGTACATACAACATTTGTATCGATAACTTTTATTTTCCATGACTTACTTTTCTTGCAACTTATTTTTGTATTATTGCAACAATTTTACGCAATTTTGTTTTTACTATACTTGAGCTTAATTAGTTACCCTGGCTATCTAAGCACAAAACTGTCTTATTGTCTTTTGCACACTGAAATCTCTACACACCTAATATTCGATGTTCACCAAAACACGTTACCTACACTGCAAAAACCTTAAGCCAGTACACCATACAATATACAACATCCTTTAAAAAAAGAAAAAAAAAAGCACCAAAGCGGTAGCTTGCCGCGTAATTTTAGGTCTTTCAACATGTCGCTGACGGTCGCGGGATAAAATGAACCGTTCTGAAAGGCGACCGTCTGGACTCTTTTGAGAGGCAACTATAAAGGACCTCGTCGGCCATTTTACACCGAGGCTGTTAGTAGTTAATTTCTCGGGCACAAGAGACCATGAGTTATTGTGGGCAGTAGGTTAAGATTCTATTGAATGTTGGTTTTTAGCTGTAGATCTTTATGTGGGATTGGTGTGGTAGACTTTATTGAAAACTGTTGCGTTTAAATACAGTTGCAGAGTGTTTGTTCGTGGAAAATGGGACTGGGCATACAACCGAATGAAATGGTAAAGAATAGAAAGAAAGAAAGAAAAAAAAGAAAGATAGAAAGTGTATTCTTTACCGTACCGTTCAATTCTCTATTATATCTCTTTTTATTGGTTTTAAAAATTATCAATTTTTTCCAACAGAATACGTACATTAAAAACTTTTTTACAAAAAAATACTTCCGACTTCCAAAAACAACACTACAAAGTGAAAAATAACTCTAATTTCGGAAGTCGGTGTCAAGTTAACCCGTCGCGCGCTAATTAGCAGACACAATTGAAATTCTATTGTTATCTGTACACATGGTGTGCAATCGACATTTTAAGAGTTAAATGTATTTTCGTTTTTTTCCACCGACTTCCGAAATTAAAGTTATTTTTCACTTTGTAGTGTTGTTTTTGGAAGTCGGTTGTATTTTTTTGTAAAAAAGTTTTTTTCAACTTGTTCTTTTAGTTATTTTATTTTTATTTCTTTGCATCATAGTTACCGCAATCAAACGTGTTTTCTTTCAATTCAACCATATTCTTTGCGTTACTTAAGTTGTAGAGCTGACTTTTTCGAAGAAATGGATTAGCAATATAATTCAAAATTAAATTCAAAATTAAAAATTATTGAAGCTAACTCAAAAACTACTGAAGCAAAGTTAATCAATTTTATATGGGACCAACTGTGATGTATACCCTCTCGAATAAAACAAAAAAAATCCAAATCGGTCCAGCCATCTTCGAGTAATCGGGGAACATACATAAAAAAAAGAAAAAAAGGTTCCGACGAATTGAGAACCTCCTCCTTTTTGAAGTCGGTTAAAAATAGAAACACAATGATAAAAGTATATGAAAAAGAAACACAATTATATTAACTTTACAAACTTAGGTTACCAAAGGTGCTTTAGACCATCGAATGGAATAACTTTTACAATGGGAGCAACTTTAAAATCCCGAAAAAAATCTGCTGGTCCATACTAAAGTTTATTAGGTACCTATCTTATGTTCTAAACTGTATGAGACAGCTGTTTTTTTTTTCGTGATTTCAAAGTTGGTCCCACAGTAAAAGTTATTTTTAACCGACTTCTAAAAAAGGAGGAGGTTCTCAATTCGGATGTTTCTATTTTTTTTTTTTTATGTTTGTTCGCGCATAACTCCGTCGCATGCCAACCGATTTGAAAAATTATTTTTTTGTTGGAAAGGGTATACTTCCCAAATGGTCCCATTTTTGTCAAAATCCAGTTCTGATGATGGGATCCTGGAGATATCGAAGGAACTCTTCAAATATTATAGGCACACCTATAGTGATTTGGGTATTTTTTATAGTAGCTCGTGTATTTGCTCTCGGAAAGCACCACTTGGTGAAGTGGAACTGATGATGAAGACCACAGATGGCTACCGGAATTACTCAATGATAAATATTTCACGGGTTGCGATTCGATTACTTTAATATGGTTGCTAAGCAATTTCCGCTCGTCACACAATGCGTGTGGTGAGTGGTTGTTGAGGAGTTCTCCTGGTTCTTACCAGCAGAACTTCTCAACAATTAACGTCCCAGCATCGGGAAAAGCAATATTTTGTAACATGTGATGAGAAATTGACATTGGACTATTGTAACTTATACAAAATATAAACAGACCCACTAAAAAGTGAAAAATAAAAACTTTTTTACAAAAAAATACAACCGACTTCCAAAAACAACACTACAAAGTGAAAAATAACTTTAATTTCGGAAGTCGGTGGCAAAAACAAAAATACATTTAATCAGACACCGACTTCCGAAATTAAAGTTATTTTTCACTGTTTTTGGAAGTCGGTTGTATTTTTTTGTAAAAAAGTTTTTTCAGTTCGATGGTCTAAAGCACTCCTTAAAGTTTGTACAGTAATTTATTTAACACCTTATTTAAAAACAAAATAAACACAGAAAGTCCTGTACGAGGCCAAAAGGCTCCTATCTCAGCAGGATGCTACGACTTTTATAAGTGTCGCAGCGCTGGTATTTTAATAGGGCCCACTGTGATGTCATGGAGTTAGATGGAGTTAGAGAAATACATAAATAATTATCAATAAAATAGATAGAATTGTATTATACAACTTACATAATCCGCGCATCTGCGCGTGACATAATCACATTACTTGTCTTGTCTATGCCTTAAGTATCTGTGGCACTCATTATACGGCTACTTTAATTTGGTGCTAAGGTATCGTCTTAAAATTAATTTGTATTTTTCGTGTTATAATCTCTACCAAAAGGTATCGTTTGTTTTGTAACGGCTTAATATGCGGTAATAAACCGCATATTAAGCTGCTTTTATACATGCTACCATAGCAAGTTAAAAATCAAAGCTCTTCCAGATTTTCATATCTATTCAATGTTCGTTCAATACTATAAAATCTAATGGAATACTTCTAAAGAAACGAGTGCAGATCCGTTAGTTATTGTTAACCAAACTCCTCAGGGATGTGAGTGAGTTGCACAGGCTGCACTTACAATATTTATTTATTACGTCTAGGGAAATAAACAGCTAGGATTAAATCTTTAAAGCTGTGTATGTTAGTACGTAACATGGCTTGTGGTTCTCAGGAAAAATAGATAAGCCTTTTTTTCAATGGCTTTCTTTCTCATCTAAGTATCATAGAGGATAGAATATTACGTGAGGGAGAGGCAACCTCATGCCTCTACCCGCCACACGAGGCGCCCTGGGCGGCGGGAATCAATAGACGATTCCCGGCCACCGTAGGCGCGGGCTTGCGGACGGCGAGCAATGGGTAGCTTGCTATCCGGTAAGGACCAGGCCCGGGTCGACGGCGCGTTGTGTTTCACGCGCGCCTCAAAGAGATGTCAGCAGTGATGGGGTCCGATAGGGCCGATGCCGCCGGGGTCGCGGGTTGTTCGAAAGAGGTACCGTGGCCCTGGCACAGGCAACTGAAGGAACACGGGTGGGTTTTAGTCAGTAAAAGTCTGACACGCCCTCCCGCTCCGCCCAGAGCGGGAGAAGTCATTTGATGTTTCCTATCCACAAAAAAAAAAGGGATGGAATATTGATAATTTTAATTGATGCATTATAAAACACATAACATCACGCCTGGTTTCCACGAAGGGTTGAGCAGAGGTGTAGGTATCTACAGTACACCTACATTTCGCCAGTTGTGTTTAAGTATTATGTAATAGGGGGCGAGCCTATTGCCACCAACCGGGCTCAAATCCAGACTCCAACTTCTACTGAGAACATCCAGATAGAAAAACTCAATAACAGTTTGCCCGATCTGGGAATCGAACCCAGGACCATATATTATGTATTGTAGAAATGGTGCATTAATAATCTGCCTGCCTAGCCTTTTCCCAACTATGTTGGGGTCGGCTTCCAGTCTAACCGGATGCAGCTGAATACCATTATTTTACATGGAGCGACTGCCTATCTGACCTCCACAACCCATTAACTGGGTAATACGATATCCCTTGGTAAGACTGATTGTCAGACTTTCGGGCTTCTGACGACCCGTAACGACTGTCAAAGATCCACGAATGACAGCCGGGACCAACGGCTTAACGTGCTTTCCGAGGCACGGAGGAGTCTCGGTGTGTAAAGATGGTCACCCATCCACGGCCCAACCCCGGCAAGCGTAGCTTAACCTGATGGATCGACCCGTGCGGCTTTTATTACATAGCCACGAGCCTAATAATATGTATTAGATATGTCGCAGGCGATTTGTATGATTCCGATTTTTACAAACGGCGTCGTCCGTTCAAAAACGCTCGCAGTTGTGAAATATGTCGAAGGCGAAATGTTAATTGCCTTGTCACTATATAATATATGACAACATTTATTTTGATGGACGATTCAAACACCGTTTACAAAATGCCGCGGCAAATTGAAGTCTTTAGTTCTATTTCTCAAGGCTGTCGCCGGCCACTGCCGCGGCACCGCTCGCTCGGCTCGCACGCGGTTGGTCACAGTTCTAACCTAACCTAACCCATTTGTTCGGGGTGCTTAGTTACTGCGACCAATTCGGATCGCGCGTGGTTAGTCACAGTTCCGACTGAACTTACAATAGCAATCAATGTCGAAATTATATCAATTGAACGAGGTGCCAATTTTCCTTCGGCATATTACATAACTGCGAGCGTTTTTAAACGGACGACGGTCGTCTGTATAGTGACGAATCATAGAATCTGCCTGCGACATATACATATACATTACATAAAAATAAAAAATATAGGAAATAGAAAAACATTTGATTGGCGGCATTAAAATTCTCAATGATAAAATCAAATGTACCTAAATTGTTTTGAATGAGTAATTACGAACTATTATGTAATAATAAATAATAACTAAGAACTGCCTAGCCTGTTCCAACTATGTTGGGGTCAGCTTCCAGTCTAACCGGATGCAGCTGAATACCAGTATTTACATAAATATTAAAATATTAAATATTAAATTTTATGTCAGAAAAAACACATTTAGGTACGGTTCACAAAAACAATTTTCCAAGTAATAATAGAATATTCCAGAAAGAAGTGTATCGTTGGTGTATGTACTAAAGAAAAAAATCATTATATACAAACATCAGCTCCTTTTAAACTAGGTTACATTAAAAACAAAAAACTTTCAAACGTGCTGAACTCGTTCAAAATAAAAATATAAAAATTTAAAAAAAACCGGCCAAGTGCGTGTCGGAACACGCACAATGAAGGGTTCCGTAGTTGAAAAGAATATATCCCAAAAACAAACTAAAAAATGGATCACAAAAAAAAAAAAAATATGTTATAAAACTACAAATTAACAATTTTCGGACTTTTTCTTTTATTTGTGCTGGAAGACCTTGCTTCTTGCCAAATTTCACTACCGACCGACTGCCTATCTGACCTCCACATCCCTACATCCCTACTGGGTTGTCAGACTTTCGGGCTTCTGACGACCCGAAATGACTGTCAAAGATCTATGAATGACAGCCGGGACCAACGGCTTATTGTGCTTTCCGAGGCACGGAGGGGTGGTATGTAAGGGTGGTCACCCATCCACGGACCAAACGCGGCAAGCATAGCTTAACCTGATTGATCAACCCGTGTGACTGTTATTACTTACCTACAAGCCCCTCTTATTGTGAGCCCTCAGTAGTAAATGGTGTTCTTGTAGCGAACTTTTAACTAAATTTTTCCAAACCGATCATTCTTTCACAATAGCCTGACAAACACATTCACACCCAAACAGCATAACATCAAAAAGTTTAGTTACTTTTACACAAAAAGTTTTGCAGCTAGACAATACTATAAAAACACCATTTTAAAACAGATTTAAAGACAAGCGACCGCGTTAAATATATATAGTTTTTAATTAGAGGAGAAGGACCCAAAACGGAAAATTAAAACTTTTTCGTTTGCCAGACGGTTTTTTTCTCAAATAAAAATGGCGAAACAACGCCTCGTTTGAAATTCACAATAAAGTTTTATGATCATTAAATGCGCTTCTTTAGATATTTTATTTAGTTTGTTTTATTTTAGTGCTATCTGTGGAAATAACTGTTTTTTACTCGGTGTTTTTAATGTAATTTTATCTGTAGGTGTAGTGTAGGCAAACTACTACGAATGTTCGAGTAACTTACCAACTTCATACTCTATTAAGGATAATAAGCTTTCAGCATTTTGACAATATCACTCATTATAGATTTAATGAACAGTATAAAAAATTAAGGTTGATTTAAAAAAATAAAAACGTTTTTACAAAAAAAAAAAAAAAAACGACTTTCAAAATAAGCACTACAAAGCGAAAACCAGCTTTAATTTTGGAAGTCGTTGTCTTTGGTTTTGTATTTTCGGTTTTTGCCACTGATTTCCGAAATTAATATTATTTTTCGCTTTGTAGTGTTATTTTTGGATGTCGGTGTTATTATTATTATTATTTTTTTTTGTAAGAACCTTTTTTTTCACTTTTTAGCTGAAGTACCTACGCCACATAAATTCGCATATATTCGTACCACTACTTGCAATATAAATAACAATGACAGGAAGTTATTATAACAAAAACGACATACACTTAGTGAAAAAAATGTGTATTATTGAAGCTAACTCAAAAACTACTTATCAGAACTAGACCAAATTTATATGAGATCAACTGGAAGTATAAGTGTATCCTTTCAAAACAAAAAAAAAAAAAAATCCAAGCCGGTTTATAAATGACGGATTTCTGAGATAACAAAAATTAAAAAAAATACAACCGAATTGAGAACCTCCTCCTTTTTTTGAAGTCGGTTAAAAAAAAGTGATAATCAAAGATCTACAAATGACAGCAAGGACCAGCGGCTTATTGTATAATGGATGGTCACCCATCCACGAACCGACCGCGGCAAGCGTAGCTTAACCTTCCATCGACCCGTGCGGCTGTTATTATTTAGCCACGACCTCTCTCTTGTCATAACGAGATTGAAAACCAGCACCAATAACCATCTATCTCCCTTCTTTTGATCATTCAAGCTGTAATATTTTGGTGGTTGTTGATTTTAAGTACAGAGCATAATATTTACGACGCCGTTTCTTTTACGAGTCGGTTAAGAGAAGTGCTGACATACACTCGTTACACAAGAGGTGTTGGAAAACACGATGTTCGTAAGATTGGGAGTTTTTTTTTTATGGAGAAACGTGATAACGTAGAGATCGGATAATCGGATGCATATTAACCTAAAGTTGAGGTGTTGGCTAAGTATGGAGTGGGCTTTTGGATTGTAAAATCCCAAAATTCCGGTATCGGCCAATTTTGACTTTTGATTATAGAATCGAACGTATAATTTGCTTACGTTCAGATGTTAGTTAATATGGATTGCACTTATGTATCGAAAAAATCCCGGGATTCCGGAACGACAATTTTTAAGTTCTGATTTTGGAATCGAATGTTTTAGTTAGGTACTTGCGTTCAGGTGTTGGCTAATATGGATTGCACTATTGTATCAAAAAAATCCCGGAATTCCGGGATTCACAAATTTAGAGTGCTGATTATAGAATGGAATGTATATTTACTTACGTTTAGGTTTTGGCTAATATGGAATGCACTTTTGTATCGATCGTCAAAATGTCGCGTTTCCGGAATTGATAAATTAAGTATTTTTTGACTATTAGAGGGTAACTTTTTTATCACTAAATTTTCACAGGGTGTTTTTCTCATGAACAACTTTCACTATGGGATCAACCCTAAATCACGAAACATAAATCAGCTGTTTCATACATTTTGGTCGAGTAGGTATTAAACTTTTGTATCAAACATCGTAAATTTTTCGTGATTTCAGAGTTGGTCCCATGGTGAAAGCTGCTGAAAATGTAAATCCAAGATGGCGGCTGCGAATATTTTCAAATTTTTCGTCATGGGTGTCGTTTTCATGGTTTTCAAGGGTGTTAAAGCTGATAGTGACATGAAAATGTAAATCCAAGATGGCGGCTGCGAACATTTTCAAATTTTTCGTCATGGGTGTCGTTTTTATGGCTTTCGAGGGCGCTAAAGCCGATAGTAACACTAGAATGTAAATTCAAGATGGCGGCTGCGAATATTTTCAAATTTTTCGTGATGGGTGTCGTTTTTATGGTTTTCGGGGGTGTTAAAGCTGATAGTGACTTTAAATGTAAATCCAAGATGGCGGCTGCAAATAATTTCCAATTTTTCGGCATGGGTATCGTTTTTATGCTTTTCGAGGGTGTTAAAGCTGATAGTGACATTAAAATATAAATCCAAGATGGCTGCTGCGAAAGTTTTCAAAGTTTTCGTCATTGGTGTCGTTTTCTTGCTTTTTGAGGGTGTTAAAGCTGACAGTGACATTAAAATATAAATCCAAGATGGCCGCTGCGAACATTTTCAAATTTTTCGTCATGGGTGTCGTTTTCATGTTTTACGAGGGTGTTAAAGCCGATAGTGACATTAAAATGTAAATGCAAGATAGCGCCTTCTTTAAAAATGTTGATGGTTTTTTAATTACTATCACACGTGTTTTTAGGTTGAAACGCGATATGCTGCGCTGACGCAGGGTTAGTTAACTAGGCATCAGCTAAGCGTCACGCATTTTGACTTCACTATCGGCATAAGCACACTCCAAACCCATGAAGACATTTATATTTTAACGCCACTATCGGCTTTCTCGAAAACCATGGAAACGACACACATGACGATAAGTTAGAAAATTTTACAGCCGCCATCTTGAATTTACAATTTAACGCTACTATCGGCTATAAAACCCTCGAAAACCATGAAAACGACACCCATGACAAAACATTTTAAAATGTTGGCAGTCGCCATCTTGGATTTACATTTTAACGCCACTATCGGTTTTAACACGCTCAAAAATCATGAAAACGACACCCATGATGAAAAGTTTGAAATTTTTGGAGCCGCCATCTTGCATTTACATTTTAACGCCGCTATCGGCTTTAAAACCCTCGAAAACCATGAGAACGACACCCATGACGAAAAATTAAAAAAAATCGCAGCCGCCATCTTGGATTTACATTTTGACGTCAATATCGGCTTTAACACTCGAAAACCACGAAAACGACACCCATGACGAAAAATTTGAAAATGTTTGCAGCCGCCATCTTGGATTTACATTTTAACATTACTATCGGTTTTAACACCTTCGAAAACCATAAAAACGACACCCATGACGAAAAGTTTGAAAATTTTGCAGCCGCCATCTTGGATTTACATTTTAACGCCACTATCGGCTTTAAAACCCTTGAAAACCATGGAAACGACACCCATGACGAAAAATTAAAAAAAAATCGCAGCCGCCATCTTGGATTTACATTTTAACGTCACTATCGGCTTTAACACTCTGGTAAACCATGAAAACGACACCCATGTCGAAAATTTGAAAATGTTCGCAGCCGCCATCTTGGATTTACATTTTAATGTCACTATCGGCTTTAACACCCTCGAAACCCATGAAAACAACCCCACCGATATATTGACGGACCTTCCAGGGACATCCATTTTAATTCGGCAGCTTTGTATTTCTCGCGGGGACCACGTGTAACAAACGAAATATTTATGTGATCCCGATTTCCTAGTATTTTTAAATAAATAAAACTACATTTTATAAGAAGTTGTTTCCATACCATGTATATGTATCCGATTAGTTGTACGTTCCCACATTTTCTGGAATCCCGGTATTTATATTATGAAAAAAAAATATTAAGAAGCCGCTTCCATAGTTTGTTATCCAAATATTAACTTTAGGTAAATATGCATCCGATTATCCGATCACTAGTGATAAGTGACTGTGAATTTTCGATTTTCGAGGATTTTTGTAGTGATTAATGTAATGATGTTTATTTCTGTAAGTGGATCTTATAAAACACTTTTACACGTCAATTTTTTTTATTGGCCAATGTTTTAAAACTAAATTCTGACTGATCCCAGAATTTTCTTGCTGACTGATCCCAGAGAAGAAAGAATAAAAAAAGTTTTGCTGGCTTGTGCTGTTTTCTGCTTGACAGCAGTGTGATTCTGTAAGACATCATTCTTAACTTCGATTCTGAATCCGCTGTGAGTTTCGTGATTGGCATTCTAAAAACTCGGTTGATAATTCGAATTTACACTAGCGCTACCTTTGCGAGCGTGTCAGCGAGTTGAACTAAATTGACTGTGAGATTTTGACAGATAAAGTATGAGATGACGTAAGAAGTGGCATTCAGTAAGGTAATCCCCGTCACTTCGACGCTCACTTCGCACTCGAACCCGATTAAAAGTGTCAAATAAAAAGCATCTATTTTACGAGTGAGAGTGAATAGCGATGTGAGATGCGAGTTGTTGTTTGAATTTTACAGAATCAACGTACAGAATGATGCTAAATTAGTATCTACTCAAAGTTGTTATTGGATTGATATGATTCATTTGTGGAACATTTATAAACTCTCGGACAGTGTGTTGAACAATTAACCCTTTTTATGGGACTGTAAACATCTGGCGAAATATGGATGCCTCTTCTATTTTCTGATAGCACTTCGGAAAAAGGCGATCTTAATTATTAAGAAGTGATGCAATTTGCTACCTTTTTCTTTCCCGCATAGCAGGCGTATGTTACCTTTCGAACTGTCATTTTCATTCAAAATATTATATTGGGAATAGAATATATTATTTAAACGGGATTTTCTGTCCGTCTGTCACCAGGCTGTATCTCATGAACCGTGATAGTTAGACAGATGATGTAGTTCTGTTGCCGCTATAACAACAAATACAAAAACTTTACTGGTGTTTGTGATACAATGATTTTTTTCATTAGTACATACACCAACGATACACTTCTTTCTGGAATATTCTATTTTTACTTAGAAAATTGTTTTTGTGAATCGTAAATGTGTTTTTTTTTGTCTGAAATAAAATTGAAATTAATTTAAGTTAAAAATTATTAAAAAAAAAACAGAATAAAATATAATAAACATTTAAGGGGGCTCCCATACAACAAACGTGATTTTTGTGACGTTTTTATAGATAATGGTACGGATTCCTTCGTGCGAGAGTCCGACTCGCACTTGGCGGGTTTTTTTTACTCAGGTTTAATCACGGTCTGGCAGTTTGAGTAATTTATGCGGCCTACCCAAATGTCCTTTCTTTGGTATTTTTGGTATTTTTCATCGAACCTTTGAGCTCCTTAAGTTCTGAGTTGAGCTGCACGATTACTGAAAAATGCGTGCACTGACTGGACAGGTCCACTCAATCTGTGTGGTTCTTTCCTCAAAGACCATTTCAGACACCAATCTACATGGTCTTCACATGATCTGACAAAGATTATGTCTGGACTTTAAAAGAGACTGTGACCACTGAGTTTGTTTCGGCCTTTCTTCTCAGAGTAGTCAGACAGGAAACGCCGACCTCATCTATAATTTTTTAAATATGATTGACGAGTAAAAGTGTTTGTACACACCTACTCACAGAAAAAAAATAATTTATCAATAAAGAGCATATTGCATGTATATTATGTAGGTTCTTAAGTAGTTCCCACGATTCAATACAGGTACCTATTATATCTCCAGCATTTCCCCAGGCATTCCAGAAATATGCACTAGGAATTGCAATTGGAAAAACACATCGGTGTTGCAAACATATATCAATTTTGTGCCAAAACAAAATATTTACGTTTGCAAACCATAACAAACAAATCAGAATATTTCTTCCGTAACTTTTCAAGGAACAAGGCACCTATAACCGTTTCTATAAATTTCCCACGTTTTTTGTCTCAAGTCATACGATACTAGCGGTCTTCTTTTCTCGTGGCATGATAAATACGAGAATAGCTTATGTTTGGTGACCACCGGGGTGATTGCGTAACACACTTACAATAGGAATGGGTTTCATTTTGACAGTTTCGGCTGCTGAAAACCAGCGCTGGGGCTCTGTCTCGCATGGGGTCGCGGCATTATGCTTAGCGATGGCTGTTTTGCGTGGATGTGACGCATTTTTAACCGACTTCAAAAAGGAGGAGGTTCTCAATTCATCGGAACCTTTTTTTATTTTTTTTTTATGTATGTTCCCCGATTACTCGAAGATGGCTGGACCAATTTGGATTTTTTTTGTTTTATTCGAAAGGGTCATCACAGTTGGTCCCATATAAAATTGATTAACTTTGCTTTGGTAGTTTTTGAGTTAGCTTCAATAATACGTACTTTTTCCCCACTTTTATATGGATGATGTTCTAGTTTGTTTTGCAGATAGTGGTATTAGAATTTGTGTGGGGTAGGTACACAACAAAAAAGTGAAAAATAAAAACTTTTTTACAAAAAAAAAAAACAACCGACTTCCAAAAACAACACTACAAAGTGAAAAATAACTTTAATTTCGGAAGTCGGTGGCAAAAAACGAAAATACATTTAACTAGACACCGAAATTCAAGTTATTTTTCACTTTGTAGTGTTGTTTTTGGAAGTCGGTTGTTTTTTTTTGTAAAAAAGTTTTTTCAACTTGTTCTTTTAGTTATTTTATTATTATTTCTTTGCATCATAGTTACCGCAATCAAACGTGTTTTCTTTCAATTCAACCATATTCTTTGCGTTACTTAAGTTGTAGAGCTGACTTTTTCGAAGAAATGGATTAGCAATATAATTCAAAGTCATTCAGATTGTGATGATAGTGTTTTACGCAATTAGGGTGCAGTTGAACAA